>JANZLQ010000030.1:3578725-3619515 GCA_026212715.1 Elanus axillaris
CCTGTCTAGCGAAGAGGGGGGGAGTGATAGAACGACTTGGTGGGCACCTGGCATCCAGCCATGGTCAACCCGTCACACTTCCATGTTCCTCCTAGTAATAACATCCTAGAAAAACTTGTTTATGCCCCTGTTGAAATGTGTATGTACACAAACAGTTAGAAGACATTCACCTTAGTTAAGAAGCACTTAACATCCTGAATTTAAAGTAGATTAGGTTGTCATTAGTTGGCACAGTTATAAAGGGGTCTGGTTTATGTATTCATTGTGGTTTGTTTTTTTCTTAAATGTTTGCTTTAAGCATGTAATAATATCAGTAGCTGAGTTGGAATTTAGCAAGGGTAAACTCAATGTTATTTTATTTTGTGTGCCCATTTGCTGGAGTTTTCATAAGAAGGGGTTTAGCTAATTAGATATGCCAAATAGTTTATAATAGTGCAGGTAGGGAAATGCACAGTTAGAGTCAGTGGTACCAAGCATTCTGATTAAATGCTTTTAAAGTGAGGGAGTTGGTCCTAGATCTTCCAGAGTGAAAGTACTTTTAAAGCAGTACAACAATTGCTTGTAAGAGTCGTGGTTGTACATAAGTTATCTGTTTTTGTTTTAGGTCTTTTTTGGGGGGGGGGGGGGCTGTCCCCCTTCAACTCGCAGTATTGCTGGGGGTGTGTGATTTTTTTTTTCTTTCTTTTTAAATTCCAGTAAAACAGAGACCAGGATGTTCCTTCTTAGAGAAGGGGTGTTACATACAGCTCAAGAGCGTAAGGTTGAATGAAAACTTGGTGTATGTGTACTTCAGCATGAACTGTTATTTTGTATATTATTTCAGTAACAGAACTACTGATTAAGTCTTCATCTTCCCAGCACGCTGACATCATCTCAGTCAGGCTTTAGCTGTTAGTTGAGCTGCTTAGATGCACCTAACAATACTTCATGAAAATGTAAGCGGCTTTTGTTTAAAATAAATATTAAATTTTAAATACCAAATGACATTAGTCATTTGTTGACATGGTTGGGTACTATCCAGAAGCAATAGGCAGTCCTGTAGTGATATATTGGCTAGTTCTAATTGTTGAAATCGAGTCGAGTAAGTAAAAGGTTGCTATTGATCAAGTGCAATGTATGTGAACCAATTTGAATGCTATTTGGTTAGAATAACATCTGTAGTGTCTTTAAAGCACTGTCTGTTAAAGGGAAGTGTCTTAAATGCAGGTGCACCATGCATCATGGCAAGCATTTCTCCGTGGCCGGGAGGAAGGAGCATCCCTTTTGAATTGCCCAGGCCTGGGAGAGCGGGAGCACAGCAGAGCGCTCAGAACAAGTCCAGAAGTTGGACGGTGTAGTTACGTGAACAAAATGCTCAATTTTTAAACGTAGTCAGCCTTAAATTTGAGATCTAAAAGGAACAAATGCGTATGTTAAATGGTAGATCCCCAGACAGGAGAGGAGCAAACCCCACTGGCATGGAGACGCAGAACCGTGGAGTTGAACGTGGCTTGCCCACTTACGTAACAGGCTTTTCGCTTGGAAATTGCCTGGGCATACTGAAAGCTTGCAAAAGTTCAGAGTGGGTAAGGACTTTTGTTTATTTTTACGAATAAGTAATGGCCTAAAGATTCTCTGAATCAAGAAGTAGTGTTATTTTTGTAATCTGTTACTAAGTGTTCTGTGTTGCAGTGTAAGACCCCTTAAATTTGGTCTATAGATTTTAATTTTGCTTTAATCAGATTATATAAAGCCAGCCACTAATTTTTTTTCACCATGCTTGTATTAGTTTACATCTTCTGACACAAGTTCATGGCAGCTTTGTTACACTTCAAGAAAAAAACAAAACCAACAACCCTGCTTTGTGTGTCCTGGAGTTACAAACTCGCCTTTTTTTCACATTCCCAGATGTGGAAAAGTAGGACATCCTTAGTCGTTGTCCTTGATCTACTGCTTAGGATGTTAGCAGTGGATGTAATAGTTGATTGTATTAATTGAACAGTGGCTTAGTGCAGCCTGTCTGGCAATAGCATTGCTGTAGCCAGCACGCAAATAACACTGCTGAGTGGATAAGTTTGCATTTAATGGGAGTGACTTAATCCCCTCTCCCAGTTTGCTCTAAGGCTTGGATTTGTAGCAAAAATACTAGTTTCTTAGAGCATTTGTAGTTGGAACAAGTAGTGCTCTTACTAAAAACTCAAACTAAAAATAGTAAATGTGTTTTGTAATGAAGTTTTAAAAGTATTTGTTAACTTTAATGTTTTAAACATTACAAATTCTTTCTGTTACCAGTAAGATAATTTTATCTTTATATACCATAGTAAAATTATTGTCCTAAACCTGAAAATTCACAACACAAGTGATTTTTAAGCACACAGGAAAAATTGTATTCAAGTCCAAAAAAGAAATTTACTTTCTAATTATTTCCTCTTGTTCAAGAATCTGTATGTTGGCTTGGCTAAAATATGTATTCTACTAAGAAGCTTATGTATACTTAACATAAATAAAAGCAAACTGCCATAACTAAGAATGTCAGTAAACTGAATATAAATGTGTTTCAATTGCTTTTCCAAAGATTCAATTTTAAGACAGACAGCATGAAAAAAAAGAAAATTATGTAAAAAACACCCACCTAGATGTTTTGGATTGCAGGCTAGATTAATCCTCAGTGATTTCATATGTAATACTGAAATCACCAAAAACCAGCAACTGGTGCATAACCTCTGTGTGATTCGACTGCCAAGTAGTCTAAGAATTCATTTCAGCTATTTCATTGTGGTGTTTGGAATACATCTGAGTTTAAGGCAATAAAGCAAAAGAATACTACAGGATAAATGCAGGTAAGAATGGTATGGGCTTTGACTAAGGGGTACTACAGCTGAGTGAAGCAGAAATGTTTTCAAGCTGAAAGGGAAAAAATGAATATGGACAAGAAGAAAGAGAGGTCCAAGTAAGCCATTTCCTGACTTGATGTTGAAGTGTAAGGGGCAAATGTTTAAAAAGGGATTGCATCGGAATTATTTCAGGCTTCACCTGTTCCCCAGGAGTCTTTGGGATTAAATGAAAAACAGGTAAGGCTTAATTGCTTATTATTGTTACAGAGTTTGCTGTTCTTTTGGGGCACTTGAAAGTTGGGGCAAAGCCCAGAATACACTTAGAAGATACAGCAGTATGCTTTCCTCTTGAAACGGTAAATAATTTTGAAACAAATTGAAAGTTAAATACTGCACCAGGAATGCCGATTTGTGATGTTCTTCCACAAAATGGCAAAGTTAGAAGATTATAAGTTTTAGTTAAGATTCAAAATACTTACTGAAAATAGGTAATTCCCTTAAAGCACAGAATGAGGGCTTATTTGCATCGCTGAAAAATGTGCAGGTTTCAAATACCTTTATTTTCCATTGGCAGACTTGATGTTCACAGTACTGACATACTGCTGAGTAACATTTTAAAACATCTTTGTGAGTGCTTGAATCTAGCGGTTCTGAAAAAATAACAAGTGTGCAGAATTTTTGTAAAAACTAATCTATATTTTTATTTTACTTCTTGGGGAGACACGTACAACGTAAGATTTTGCAAGCGACTTTAATAGTTGTATAGCAAATGGTTTTATTTATTTTCCAGATAGTCTAGTGATAAGCTTTAAGAAGACATTTTTGCTTAGCTTAGGCTTAGTTACTTGAAATTGATTAGATTTCCCCCTTTTTTTTTCCTGTTTAGCTTGTGCAGTTGCTCCATGAATGTAGTATTGGTAGCTGCTGTAGAACAGTGAACCTACAGCCACTAAATGGTGAACAATGTTCTGAAAATAGTCTTGAAACGGAAGAGGCATTTCTTTAAGGTGAACTGTAATAACTGCACAGTTTCAGGGTGTTTTTGTTTTTTTGGGGGTGCCAGGGATGCTCAGAAATTTCATTTCACATAGACTCGTTTCAAAGCCTAATGTTAAAGGACAAAATAAATTGGGGGTGGGGGGACGGGACTGATTGAGAGGCAAGTATCTGTGAAGTGGTGGAGCAGTCTGTTTAGTAGAAGAGAGTTGTATTGTCCAGAAAACAGATTCCGAAGAAGTGGTAAGCTTTGAAACTTGACTTAAATGATATGACTTAAATACTTAATATACTTAAATACTTAAATGATCAAAAGCATATAGAATACAATTCACTTATTAAGTTTTGACAAGTGAATAAAGTGCAAGTATCACATTTTGTGTTTAAGCCATGACTTTATTTAAAAGAAGGAACAAACCTGAAAGCAAATAGATATGCTAAGGTGCTTGGGAATATCTGGATCATCCAAGATAAAAGAAAAAATATTTATGTGTGATGCTAAGCAGCAGAAATTAAAAGAAGCACATATGTATATGTTGGGGTTTGTTTTGTTTTCTTTAATGTGAGAAACGTGAGAGCTGATGAATTACGAGTTTGAGAAGTTGGAGGTGCTTGCGGACATAACAATGAACTTAATGTTTATAACTTTATTTTCCTCAGAGTAGTAACCAACCATGTGCAGAAGGGATTTGCTGGGGATAGTCTTAACTCAGGGGACAGGATTTGCTTTGGGTGTGAAATGCTGTGAAAGAATAGAATGGAAGAAGTTGACCCTCAAGAGGGGTGTTGCCTTGCAAATGAGTTTTGTAGCCAACAGGAGAAAAACATGACAAACACAGAAGAAACCCAACTCAGATAGAAGATTTAGTATGTGCCCGTGTCGATTACCCAAAGGAACTACCATACATCTTAGATGGTGGGTCGTCCTTCCAAGTTGATTGCTGTGAGCAGGTGGAAAGTAGAGGTGCTAAAACTGAACGGGGACATTGGTTGTAACCTTGTAGAAAAGGAACTTGGAGAATTACTGAATACTGTCCTTGAAAAATATACTGTAATGTGCTAAGTTGGTGTTTGCCCAATTTGGACTAGTTAAACCAGTAAGGCAAATGCTTGTTTGTTTTCTTGTTGATACTGAAGTGAAGGTGTTTGGAATGGGTAGTGTTTGGAGGGATACCTCACATATAATAGGTCTGAACAGTATTTTTTTTTTAGGTGTTGCCACAAGTATGCCTTTCGGCCACAGGTAATAGAAGGTCAGCAGACTCATTTAAGATGAATCTGGCAATATGTGTTGCCTGCTCAGATGTTGATTAACACAGATTTCTTAGAAATTACAATGGATCTGGGGAAAAATGTGTTTTTTCTTTATAAATGTTTGTGCAAAAACCACACTCTGCTTCTCATGCGGAGAAAAGTACAGCAAAGAGATTTTGGTATAACTAGGAAGCTGTACTGTTAATGGAATCTGAATAGCATAGGTGATAAACATGCAATGTTTTTTCCTTTTAAACTAGATTACTTCAGGAGTAATCTCAACTAGCTGGAGCTGGTTGGGAAATAATAGACTTTATTCAGTTTTAACTAGTTGTTAGAATACATGCTGGCAAAATGTGGACGTTCCTAAACACAGGAATAAGAAGAGACCAGATTATAATCAAAAGTGGTTCAGACAAATCAGATTTGTAAAAAACTAACAGAGTAAACTTATGTGTATGCAAAGAAGAAAGAAGTAACCAGAGATGCTCTGGAAAAATCTAGGAAACAGGTTTGGGTGGGTCTAGGACATGGTTCAAAGCAGAATTACTGCTTAACTGAATTGAAGAATTGAGTCTTGTGTAAAAACAATAATGGAATACAAAAAAACCCAGGTAATAATAGCTGTGACTGTATCTACATGTAAGAACATGCAAATTGGTATTGATAGAAATAGCAGGGAACTGACAGAGTACAGCTAGGGCTGTCCTTGCAATGAATATTTTCTTAAATCCTTGCTGGTTGAAGGTGTAAGGTGTGTGTGGGGGGGGAACAAAACACGAGCAACTTTGATTTCACAACCAAAATAACTAGAGCTGTATTTTTATGACCAATTATGGAGTCTTGCATCATTCTGTGGTATATATTTTTCTGTTCCACCACAGGCAAATGCTATTTAAGGAGCAGGACTGTAGAACACCTGATTATAGTGGGGATTTTTGTTTTGTGGTGTGGTTTGCAGGGTTGTTTTTTGTTTGTTTGGGCCTTTTTTTTTTGGTCTTTCGGTTGGGTTGGGTTTTTCAGTTCATATGGATGCGCAAACATGTGAATTAGGGTCAGTGCAGCCAGTATGTTGGAGTAACATGTAACTGAAAACAAGGCTGGTGATTACTGCTTAAGAATTTTAGTGTGTTAAATGTCAGTTTGAGCAGCTGCAGATGACATTGAGGAAGAAGTGTCGAAGTTGTGTGTGAAAGCTTTTGGACAGTCTGTGAGCAAGGAACCGCATCAGAAGGATTTTTGTTGTCATTAGGAATTAGAACGTGAGTTTTTATAGGTAAAATGAGGGCATTTTGATGAGTACTTTGAAAAAAACCCCAGCAAACAACAAAACAAACAACAAACTCTTGAACCTTTCTCAAGCTGAACCATTTGGGCTTCATGGTTCTGAGAGTGTAATGCTTGTCATTGACATGTCAAACATTGGCAGCTTTTGGGGCAGCAGTTGGAAGGGGAAGGAAATAAGTAGAAATTTGTAGCAGACTTTATAGCCAGAGAAGAATAAGTATGTATTTAAAAAAAAAAAAAAGATGTTATTGCAGTCCATTAATAATTTCTCTGAATTGCTCAGTCATGGCCTCTGATCCTAGTATTAGCTATGAAATGAAAGTGCTGGCTATGTCAGAGTTGCCAGACTGCTCAAGTTGAGCTGAGTCAGTCATCTTGCATTTTATGGGCTACAGAAAGCAGCTGTTGAGATGCTTCAAAGAGAATAGTTGCTAGTGCTTATAGGGATATTTTGATAGCTCTTACTTCTCCTTGGTAACTTCGTGCCTCAGATAGAATGAAATTTTGAAGCATTACATCCCCAATGATACACCATTTCCAAGCCATCCAAGCTCTTCTTTTCCGTCAAGTATCACCGGGGGGGGGGGCACAACTCTATTGCCAGGCATTCCCATGGTGCATGGTGCTGTTCTTTGTCTTGCGCTATTACGAGCGTGGGGTTGATGCTTGGTGGTGTTTTGTTCCCCTTCAGAGTCCAGTAATTTCTAGGAAACATAGGAGCTGCTCAGTGGTTCAGAAAGCTATAGGTTAGATGTTGTTGAACTAGCAAGAACATGGGGAGGGGAAAAATGGGAGAGGAAAAGAGTTAAAGTTTGAAAAAGAAATTTAGACGTACATGTAAATGCATTTCTTGCAACTCACAGGTGTGAGTTATACATGTTTTATATCCAAGCTCCCCAGCACCCAATTTGCCTGGATTTTCAATTTGAAACTAAACCGTACAGTTTTGTGGCAGATTGAACATGAAAATAGTGATGAGGTTGTATCAGTTCAAATCACCAGTCCTGTTTCCCCAGGACTTAAAATCTAATTTTGAGATTGCGCTAAAGCAGAGCAGTGGACACAGGTGACCTGCTAGTTGCTCAGACACTTGTGGAAGTGCTTCACCTTAGTGTTAGGATTCAGAGGTACTCTTCGTATGCAGGCATGGCCAGTGCTGTGGAGAAGGGAGGTGTTTTGGCCGAGCATGGAACAGTGGAGAGACGGCTTTGGATTCTCAGGAGTTTAAGTAAGAAATGGAGCCTTGCAGGCTTTTAAGTGTTTCTGATGATAATTTGATTAAAATTTTAACTTACTTGAATTAATGATGAGTTTTTATTGTTTAATGAGCTCTTCCTTGTCTCTTCGGTTAAGTATAAAATAAGGGAGGGGAATTTAAGCATAGATAATTGTCTGTTTGGCACACGGAGGAATGAAAGTGTAGACCTGACAAGAGGATGTTAGAACAATTCCTTAAACAATTTGTCTCAACCAAAAAGCAAAGGCCATAATTTAGCTTAGTGGGTACAACTTAATTAAAGCCATGTGTTTTTTTCTTTGCCTTATACAGAAATGCGTAACACTTGATAAAAAAGACTGCATGAGTTTGCTTCGTATGGGTAAGTGACTCTTGCTAAGGATGTTTTTTGGAGCTATTTTGCATATTGATAACAAAGAGCATTTAGTCTCTTGAATAGAACATTAACTCATGCAAGCTGGACCTGGTAGTGGCTTTTGGAATTGTTACTAAGGGCTCCCACTGGTGCAGCAGAAGCTGCACAGACTTCAGGCTTGTCAGTTGAGGATACAAATGACACAAGTTGTCATTGGAGGAATTTAATTTGACTGTCAATATCTAAGTGTTAAGATGAACAGTGGAAGGGAAGTAGGTAGCTTTTTTTTGTATCCAGGAGAACGGTAGGAGGTGTTAGTGAGGAGCTTTATTACTTGTAGGGAAATAGCTAGCATTTTGATTTAAAGCGTGTGGACTCCCCGTCTCTTGCCATGAGACGGTCTTCTGCCCACCCCTCAATTCTGTTGCTTTTGATTTTGTCAACAGAAGCGTGAAGATTGTTGGCTGGTTAACTTGCTCATGATTCAAAGCTGCTTGGCCAAATAGTACAAGTTGCTGGTATTTGTGGTAAGCTGCAGTCAGGAGCAGTCAATAGCATTATTGAGGCACTTATGACTACTTTCCAAGGGGATTTTTGGTGACTAGGAGGGTTATTATCTTGTGAATTGTTGTTAAGCATGTGCTAATTGCACTACTGTACAAAGAGGCTACTGGGAGTAGTGATGATGCACCCAAGTTCTGTCTGATAGACAGCACACCAGAGCTGAAGATGCTGAGTAGAGTAATCATAGCTAGTGGCTTCGCAGGAAGAAAGAAGGAATATGTGGGCTGTGTAATGAAATGTATGGTCAACTCAAAGTACCTTCAGTTGCTTTGTTGCCTTGGGTAGTCTAATGCTTGTAGAATCAAATGGCATTAGGTAGCCAGTTTTGATTAATGGTGTTCAGCACATGTTATCCTTGATTTTTTTCACCTGTATCTTCCTGTGGTAGTCATCTGGTCATGAGACAAAGGTATATGCCACGGTGACCCTCTGGAAGCACTTGTCAGGGGATGAAGTAACCCCTATAAAAATAAGGTTTCAGTGGAGTAGTATGATGCTTGCACAACACAGAGGTTATTTTGCATCTAGCAGAATTCTATTTGCTCTTGTTTATAAAATTTCTCAGGAACTACAGGCTTAGGGGGTGTTGTGGCTCTCTGAAACTGGTTGAGGTCCAACAGCGTTGAAGTTGAGTCTGTATTAATTAGCATGGTTTGTTTCCACGCAGGTGATATCTGCACTCAAGGTGCTTAGTCTCAGAGCACAGGGTTCACACCAAAGTTTGGCTTTGAATGGAATCTGCTGTGGTCTGTAAGCCATCATCAGACAGTCATTTCGTAAATTAAAAAGGCTGGTATTTCTGGATCTAAGCTGATCCTTGAAATAACTGAGCACCATCTGCTTGATGATGCATATGTTTCATCCATTCTGGACCAGAGCTTGATCATGCTGTTTCAGAGCTGGTTCGCTTTTCTGTGACACGGTTCACCTGCAGTCCCCACTAACTCATATACAGTGATATGAATTACTATTATTTTGAAACTGCTGTTTGGCACAAAAACTGTTAGTGTGAGAGTAAATAAGGAAGGTGTCTTCCTTTGTCTTTAAGATTGTTTGCTGTTATCAAAGCCTGTGAAGGTCTCCTAGAGGGTACTGAAGAGAGCTCTGACCAAGTGACAAGCTAGGAAGCATTCTGTAGGTAGAAATTGCATGTTTTTTGGGAGGCAAAAGCTGGAAGACACTCAGTGGTTTAGTTTGTAGAAAGAAATTTAAATCCTGAGTCTTGTATCTTGAAATTACTATGATTTGGAATGTAAAGATTCAGTGTAAATCAGAAGTTACTTGGAAAAAATACTAGATTTTACTGGCTGAGTTGTGGCATATGGCTTGTCACGGAAGTGTTGTCACATTGAACCTTGGGTTGCATGCTAGATAAAGACAGATAGGGATACGTCAGGTCTGAGTTACTGGTAAACAGCGTGTGAGAACTGCATGAAGTGCTTTCCTAAATCCAAAGAGAAGGCACTATGCAGTAGCAACAGGTCTACTGAATTTTATCAGACAATGGAAATGTAATTTCGGGGAGGAGGAAGCTGTGCATTTCTTAGCTGTGATGGAGTTCTCCATCTGAGATCCTTCTGTCAGTGATAAGCATGGTCCAGGAACAGCTGTTAGAGTTCTGGCTGCAGATAGCATCTCCTTTCTTCTTCTAATCCATGGTACAGTTCAACCCGGAAACCACCTGGGCACTTTAATAGCTAGAAGGGCAGTATTTGGAGTAAAAATACGCCTGAACTGGTAGCGGTTTAGAAACGCTAATGCAGTGCTAGTGTGTGGGGAATCGTTTTCAGTGGCTCAGTCGCAATTAGTAAATCGGGTTTTCTAATCTTGCAGTTGAAATTGTAACAGGGCAGAAAAGCCGCTAGCAAGTGGGTAACATGGTTTAAGTTTTAGCATTAGTTCTTGTAAAAGGGTAACGGACCCTTGAAGGAGGGAGGGTAAAGGGTCTCATTTCTGGGTTTTAAAGGCATGTAGAAGGCAGGTGTGCAGTCTTCCTGATGTAGGTGGTTTGGCTGCTTGGCGATGCTCTAGACTGACTAGCAGCCTGCCTTGTTCGAGTGGGACTAAAGATTTGGCAATGTGATCAAGAGGAAACCTTTTTTGCTTTAGGGCTTTGAGAAGCCTTCCCCTATTAAATGACTTGAATTACAGAGAACTGTAGGAAGAAGTTAGCCATGCATCTGTTCTTCATTGCTAGGGTAACTTTTTATCACGCTTTTAGCTATTTGGAGCATACTGCTGAGTGATTTGCTTTATTTGCTGAGTGCCCTTAGAAAAGTCTCTTCAAGGCACACTTGAATGAACTGCCACAGCTCTTCATTTCAATACCTTATTGTTCATATTGCTGTTTTAACAGGGGAACTTTCAGGGGTTTGGGTGAAGATGTTGATGTAGGTGGGGTTCTCCCTTATCCCCTGCTGTCTAGATTTGTTTCAAACTTTTTGTTCTAGGTCTTATAATTGAGTCAGGATAGTGATTGTAAATGGGACAAATTAGACTTTTGTTGCGTCGTACAGGCCAGAATACTGAAGTTGTTAAAAAGAAAGGTTTTAAGTAGATACACTTGCAAGGACAAAATGTGATTTGTTGAATTTCAGTGTAGGGTCATCTTGTTCCCTGTAGTATGAGGAAACAACAGCAGAAATAAGCGTATATTTCTGTTTTAAAAAAAAAAATTATCACTCGCATTTCTAGCATTACATTATGTTCCTAGAATGCACAACTGAAATGGAAATTTATGAATAAAATTAAGACTGGAGCTATAACTTATTGTAATGGAGGGGAAATCTGAATATGTTATACAAAGGATATTTCTAGAATCAGTTGATCCTAAAAAGCTGACAGCTTTTTCTACATCAAGATTATTTTAGTCTGAAGAAGGAAGTAGTGTATTTTGTTAGCGGAACAGGCCTGGTATGGAGCTCACATTATTGCTCTTAGCAGTATTTTCTTCTTTTGCACTACAATTTCTCCTTTCCTCCAATAGGGAGGTCTTCTCACAGACTTAATATTAAGTTTGTGTGTGAGGGATTTTAGATTTGATGTAAATAAGAAGATACTCTGAAATAGAAAGTTTTCGGGCAAGTAGGAGACTACAAGTCTGAGGTCAAATATTAGCTTGCACGGTAACTTGGCAATACAGAAAAAATGAAGGAACACAGTAGAGTTTGTGCACGAGTGAAAATCACTAGTTTGCGAGCTTAAGACTAGCTAAAAGCCTGGCAGAAGTAAACCGAAAGCAAACCCACCCAAACCAACCACCACTTCCCAGTTTAACTCTTTCTGCTGTTAAGAGTTTCCCAATTTAACAGCTTTTTGCTGTTCTGCTGTCACTCAATATATTGCCAAAAAGCAGCAAGAGTGCTGTGAAGACTCGACCCAAAACCTTCATTTTCAATGCACCTCCTGGGTGCTTGACCTCTGCTGCCTCTCCCCTCCCGTTCTTCATCTCCCCGGCCCCACATCTCCGCTGTTGCCATAGCCTGTTCTTTCCTTGCCTGATAGAGTCACACGTCCAGCCTTTGCCTTGGATGCTGCTGGTGGTTTTCCTGGCGATGAACAGGAGCGGAGCAGCAACTGGAGGTGGCTGCACTGGTTGTGGATCTTAAGCACCATCCAGCGTTGCGTTCTTCTCCCCCATCCCTTCCTCCTGGCTCTCCTCTGTGCTCAAGGGGGACAACGTCTGTTCCGGCTTTCCTTTCAGCTTGACAAGCCCTTCAGTGCTTGGTGGCCTCACTGCAGCATAGGGGATACATGTGTAGGTAAAAGGACTGGAAGGATCTGCTAATGGGATGCTGGTTTGAGGGCTGTGAGGCAATCCTGGGGAACTGCGTGGCCTTGTGATGTGCAGGCTTGATGTAATTCTGTGAAGAAATGAAGCGAGCACGTGGCCTGAGATTTTATGCCTTTTCTGCTCTTCCTGTAGGTCTCAAAAGAATCTTATTTAAGCTTTGTTGTTTTAGGTTTCTTACAAGGTGTTGAAAAATTACACTCAAATCTTCCCGATAGTTCTTGGTTTTAATTGTGCTGCCCTAAAGGTGTATGCTGCTCAGCTCTAGTGGGCTGCGTGTAGATCCTGTGATCAGTTTCCCGCAGCCTCTGATCATCTACTCTTACCTTTCACAGAAGTATTATTTCATGCTTACAGGAATAAAAGGCATCTTTACCATTTTTCTTTGCTACTTGAGGAATAAAAGGGTTAAATACAAATTGTTATGATTTCTACTGACTGGTAATTACTGCACCTTTGTACCAGTAATGTAGAGTTCCAAAAATTAAGCTACAAATATTGTAAGTGGAATACTTGCAGTCATTTGCCAGGGAGAGCTGCAAGCTCGTTTGAAGCATTGGGTTTGGGTTATTGTTGAGTTATGTATCCAAGCTGAAGTGACCTGCAGGGAAAAGCATTCCAAAAGCCTCCTTTTGTGACACTGGCAGGAAAGCTGTTGGCAGGATTTGGTTAGTGTAGGAGACAAGTGGGGCATCAACTAAACCAGCTCCCATAATTTAGGGTGGCAAGAAGTCTTAAAGCTGATTTGGCACTCGGCAGAAAGAGCCTGCTGAGAAAGCGGATGAGAAGGATCTTCACCTTAGGCTATAATTCAGCTTGCAATTTGGAAACCATGCCAGATTGAACTTCCTGGCTGCTCACGCTGGTTCCTCTGTACACTGGATGTGAACAAAACTGGGTTCAGTATAAGACCCTCCTGCCTGCCTCCCCCCAGCCTTTTCAGCAGATTACTCCTCGGCTGGATCGGTTCCCTGCTGCTTTTCATTGCGCAGCTGCACAAATACTTCTGTTGGCACAACAGTGGGAGCAGTGTAGGGGCAGGAATGAGCAGCTGGGGACATGGGCCCTTTTAGATCAGCTTAGGGATCTACCAGCCACAGTCTGCATCTTCACTCTGGTTAAGGAGAAGAAAAGTCTCATGCTGAGGCTTGTCTGAAAGCTCGACTCCCAGCTCTAGGGATCTGTGTGAATAGTTGTAGGGGTTTAGCTTGCACAGGCTTCTAAAATAGCCATGTATTTCAGCTGAATCCCATTTTAGGTGGAGGAGGCTGGACATCTGAGAACGCTATACTGTGTCAGTGACTTTATTGTGCCTTGATAACAGGTTGAGATGCCCTCTGGAAGCATCGCTGCAGCCCTTCGATGAAACCATCCGTGGCATGCAGAGGGTATTTCTAATTCAGTCTTGATCATCTGCTGCAAACTGTCCCCAAATGCTTTTAGTTCCTCTGTAGACAGAAGGGAGCACTGCCTTCGTTTGGGTGCTTTCCTGTTGCTTATCTAGCTGAAAGCTGAATTGTTCAGTTGTGTGGAGTGTGGATAGCTTAACTTGTTTGAGCACTGATGGGGAGTAGAGACTGTTTGGGATTGGAGCACTGTTGAGTGGAGCAGATAGAAGGGATCTAATTTCTTCTTGCATTAAAAGTCCTTGTAAGCCATACCTGTTAGCGTGAGGTCCTAGCTGAGTTCAGCTATTACTCTGTCAAATGATGCGTTTCAGTAAGATTTCTTGATCATTGATGTCACCAGTAACTTCAGTGGTGACAACTGGCATTAATTTGTTTCAGCACCATTGGTGTCCAAATGCTGTGTTGCAATTTTTTTTTCTTTAACACTAGTAGGACATTAGGGGGTTTCTGCTTTTTCTTCTAGTGTATTCTTGCTTTTTGCAGTAACTAATGAGTGGAGAGGCATCAAGGAATGAAGCTAAAGTCAGAACAAGTTGGTTTGTCAGTGGGCTGATTATGGAGAAAGTAGCATGAGTGGACAACACTGAGATACGGCAAGTAACATTAGAGCAACTGACAGCTTAGTATCACCAGGTCGAGTGGAAGTAATATGTAACACGGCAGGAATACGGCTAGTCAAGTACCCAGTGAAGAGGCATCTTTGCAAAAAAAAAAAAAAAAAAAAACAAACCCCCCAAAAAAAACATTCCCAAAAAGTTGCTTGTGATTTTCTAAACATGAATGGCTTGTTTAATTGCCTGTGATGGCTGAACTGTTTCATCGCTTTAGCTGGTGCTTAGGAACTCCTTGAGAGCCAGTAGCTGAAACACTTGCTCTGCTCTCAAAGGGCATTAACTTTCTGGAAATAGGTTTTAGAAAGAATGTTCCATGTAAATTTTAAGTGGACTCTTGAACGGTATCCCTACAGTGATGCAATATGTATTTTAAGAGACTGACTCACTTTTGAAATCCTGCCAACATTCTGCAAAAAGGAAGATCTGAGCAATATTATCAGTTAGAAAATATGTCTACAGGGACAGTTAATAGCAGAGAAATTTTTTCCCTATAAGATGTATCTCCAGTAAGGAGGGTGTTGTCTGAGGATGAAGCTCTACCTGCCAATGTATTTAGCGTTCTTAAAGAAGATGAGCAGATTTTTCTAGGTTGGTTGGGTTTTTTTTTTGAAGAGATTTCAGGGTTTTTGAAAAAAGACTTTTGAAAGTAAGATGTTATTGAAAAAGAATGGAAAACATACTTGAGAAATACAGTCTGTAAATACAGTCTAAGCAGACAGATGAAAACTCATGTGAAAGCTGTTCCAGCAGGAGCAAAACGCTGCCAGGGAAGGTAAATGACAGGATCTAACTGCAACACAAAGTGCACAAGAGAAGGTTGGATTCCTTAGCAGTGTTGGAAAGCTACTCAAGTCAGTACATGAAACAAAAAGAAAAGCTATGTCAATTAAGTTAAATTCTGAAACTTAGCTCAAATTCTATATTTCTGCCAGCCTGAAATGGAAATGAAGGACGGGTTTGGTTTTTGTGTTCTGTATTAAAGCAGGAGGCATAACTAATGCTGTTACTACTATGTGTAGTTTTAAGTATGCATACCGAGTACTGGCCTTTTGCATTTACCTGAGCTCTGAGCTGAAGCAGTTTGTAGCTCCCTTCATGTTCTTGAGTACTATGGGGAAGAAGCACGTGGTTTTGGCTTTGTGTCCTATGCCGTGAATGGTTCGTGGACAGTTCTTTTGACTGTGAAGCCTCATTTTCAGTTAGAAGTGGGAAAGGGAGAAGATGTTGGTGCCGTACTTAATGACCCAGAACTGTACCCTAGTTGTTATTAATAAAAAGGAGAGCTGTGACAGCCTTATTCCCTCTGATCAGATATTTTCACGTCTTCCTTGTTTCCTTTTGTGCTAAAACCAGCTTAAAAATCACTCTAGATAAGTAAGCTTTCTTAGGCTGTGTAGTTCAAAGAAAAATAGATAATAGCTATTTATAATAATCAGACCAGTTAGATGGAAGATGATGCCTGCTGATGGTTAGATAAGTATTGGTCAAGAGGATGAAAACTGGGTACAGGGGCTGGGGCAAAGGCATGTTTCTTCTTATTTTCCCTGCCTGTTTATTATGCCTGCAGTTCATGGCCTCTGTAAGTTCCTTGAAATGAGAATAGTCTTCATGGAATTGTTGACATTTGGGCACTGAACTTCTTGAACTCTTATGCAGTGGTATGGAAAACTGAAAAGAGAGCTGTCTGTAAAGATTTCCTCCTTGTACCCAGATGTGTAAAGATTTCCTCCTTGTACCCAGATGTGTAAAGATTTCCTCCTTGTACCCAGATGTGTAGGTAGGGAGGCAAATAGAAAAGCTGAACCAACACGTGGACTGGGGCGTTAAGCTTCTGCACCAAGATACTGGTTTGACAGTTTTGCCTGTTTTTTATCAGTTTCCATCTGTGTATCAGCCTCCTAAATAACGTTCTCCGGAATCTTTGTTGTATTTGGAAGCTTATGTCAACATTAGGTTTGAGCCTGTTATTGTGAAGGGAGCTCTGGCTCGGTTAAGAGTGACTCAACTTTCTTCAACACGCTTAATCATCTAGGAGCCCTGTGAGAACTTGACGAAAACCACAGGAACAAACGTTGAGAATGCTTTAAATTGTCTGGCAATAGTAGAAATTTGTCTCTTCGGATGGGCAGGCTGACAGTAATAAGGACGGCTTCCAAGGAAAACGAGATCTCAACTTAATTGTTTGGGTGCTTCTTTGATCACTTCAGTGCCAATATGTAGTTTGGTAGTGTAGGCCTTGTTATACTTGCAGTGTTTCAGCCTAGTGAGTAGATTAAAGCTGAATTTATCTAGATAGCTTAATTGTGTAAGCCCTTGATTGGCCATATCATGAGCAGTATATAAGAAGCAGTTCTTAGGATCCTTTAAGGCTAAAAAGAAGTTTTTTTTAAACTGAAATAGGATGAACTAAACAACAATGGCTGCTGCTACCTGGAGAACTTCTATGCTGGACTTATCATGTTAAGTGCAAGCTAGAGCCACAGAAGATGCTAACAGTTCAGGATGCGTCACCGTGTGAAAGACGTTTAAAACCATAGTAGGAGGCAAGGACTCGAGTCTCTGGTTGGGCTTCACTGCATGCCTGGTGGGTTTCCCTTTGCATTGTTAAACTTGAGCTTGCTGCAGGTCCTGCTGACTGATAGGCACGGGTGTGACAAAGCTGGTGTTGAGTGAAGCTCATGGCTGAAGGTGACTGAGTTGTTGGAAGTCTCTGGAGCAGTCGCTATGGTCACTGTCAAGTAAATAAATGGCCAGTTCTGGAAAAATGAGAAAGGGTCAGGGTCACTTCCGTATGGTCTGTGGCCTGTCCTATAGACAGACTTTTGAACAAAGAAGTGACAAATAATGTGTGCAAAAGCCAACTTTGCCCCTGGCAGAAATCTTGGTAAATTATTATTTTAAATTTTATTTTTATACTGGAGTTCTCTGGACTAACTTGCTACTATGGCTGTGGACTCTAAGGTCTCTGTTTAATGGCAAATGGAGAAAGTGTGAACCCTCTTTGTCTGTACAGTATACATATGTATACATATATCATCACTAATCATCAGAGTTATTTTGGGGACTTAAATAGAAGAGTTTAGAATGCAGTTTGTAAATTAATGCTGTTTATCAACGGAGTGTAAGGATGTGTAAGAAGGAAGAACTTTGTGAATGATAGATACAGGCAAGGGGTGCAAAACCATAAGCTTCTAAATGTGCTTTCCACCTGTTCGTAACCAGTAAATTCAGTCTTAATGAGTTTAAACTTACACCCAGGCTTTAATGTGTCCTATGTAGCTTGTAACCAGGAGCTTTTTCATCTCTGCCTACATCAGAGAATTTTACATGAAATCCATTTGCTTAAAAGGAATTGCTGGCTCTCTAGTTCAGTTAGGAATTTGTATAGATCGCCTAATGATTGTCTTGGTAAAGTATAGAAATGCCTAGAAAGGTGCATGCTGGCTATAGGTGGATAAAAATGCAGGTTAACTTGTACCTGTTTTACAAGTCTTCACTAACCTTTATAAATGAAAATCCTTGTAGTTCTAGTGTTGTATGATTCCCCCCCCTCGGTGAAATTTGAGAAGTTTTTCAGCTACAACAGAATGGTAAGCGAAGGAAAAAAACTTACTAATAATTCAAATAGAAAGTATTGGGGGGTGGAGGGGGTGGAATATATTTAGGGGAAACTCAAAGGTAGGTGTTTGATTTCTCTTTGCATCCTTTTTCTCATGTGAACTCTTTGAAATGGAGTTTGTGTTAACTCAGATACATTTTTGTACAAGAATTTGTCATGTTTAAATACCTTTGTGGATTGCTTTTGATCAGGTCTCACCCTCTCAGTTGACTGGTCAAAGCTAGGATGTGGAGTTAATCTCTCTGGTCAAGGAGGTAGAATGTTTTTTTCAAACCTCAATTTACCTTAAGGAGTCTTGGATTCCACAAAGTCTGGGCATTGGTAAGTGGGCATTAAGAAAAAAAACAACAATCAGTTCAACTATTAACTGTTCTGGAGAAATGTGAAATCTTGTTTTGACTGGATAACCTTTTCCATTGATGCAGGGGCATGAGTGAGATGCTCTAACGTGTCAGAATGAAACGAAAGCATCTTTCAGCTCATGGCAGCATGATTGCATGGCTGTTAGCCTGTCTAAAAAG
This sequence comes from Elanus axillaris, assembly GCA_026212715.1. Taxonomy (NCBI): domain Eukaryota; kingdom Metazoa; phylum Chordata; class Aves; order Accipitriformes; family Accipitridae; genus Elanus; species Elanus axillaris. The sequence continues at coordinate 3,597,185 of JANZLQ010000030.1, forward strand.
ATTTGCTCTCTGTAGGTTTGCTTACAGTACATGCATCATTTCACAAATTGGTGCAATTGGCGCAACTACCTAAGGCATAATGTAGGCCAGTAGCTGAGGTGGACATAAAGGCTAAAGTAACCTCTTGGTTCTTGATGTACTTGATACCACCAGAACTGTATTTAAGTTAGGTTACAGGTTGTACTGTGTGCTTAATTTGCGAGTGTGGAATGAATCTGCATAGTTGTCAAGTCAACCCCTTTCTGGGTGACTTAAAATGTCCTTTAAGTTGATGGTTCAAAGAGTCTGTACTTAAAAAAATAGGGGTCCTTTATAAAGATTAGGAAATGATGGCAAGAGTACATAGAAGTTTAGTATTTGACTGCCATAAAGACATAGCAAAATATTGTAGATTCTAGTTGAATTCCTCTGCTTAAAAAAAAAAACAAAACCAAAACCAAAAAAACCCGAAATAAAACAAAATCAGCAGATCTTTACACTGTGAACATGACATCATCTTGAACACGAGCTAATATTTGATAAGGTAGAGAATACCAATGGCATTTTAGTTTAGAAGTTTTTTAATTTAACCAAAGATTTGGTTAAATATAATAGAAAATTTGCAGGTGTGTTTGCAGAGAAGTTTTGCATGCTTGAGCAATTTTTCTTGAAAAACTGGGAAAGAATTATGTAGCCCTTCCTAACTGTACGCAGAATTGTTAAGCATTAGTAATACATGCTCATCTGACCTGCAGAGCTGAATGTTAAAGAGCATGTATGTTGTGGTTGGGATTTCACACTTAAAAATGAGTCTCTCAAAGTTCATTTGAAGTGTTCTGCATGTTATGTGTCTCAAGATACTAAAGAACTTTCTTAATGTAATTTTTACCTCTAGACCTAAATTCATTTTCTTTGAGTAGCAATTGAACACAAATATTTATGCTTAACTTCATCTCTTTTACAAAGTATGAATTTTGCCAAGAGGTTTTTTTGGGTGGGGGAAGAGGAGAACCTGTGAATTGTTTTTAGACTACACCTTATGCCCTTGCCACAAGTGGATACTTTTGAGACATTCCTGTTAGTTTATGTCCTTGTCTGTTTAAAACAAACAAACAAAACCTTGCTGATTTTTCTGAAACACATCCAAAACCAATCTCTTATTACAACTTGATCTGAAATTTCCAATAAAACCAGTTAAACTAATAAACAGAGGAAGCTTTTAAGGCAGGGAGAGCATTGACAAATTCATTTGCAGTGTTACAAAACCCACTGCCATTCTGGCTTTGCTTTTCTTAATTTGGCAGCATTACTGTACAGCATGGTCTGGTGGCTAATGTTAATTTCCAAAGTTAAATATATTTAATCAAATGGAATGGAAGTTAAATGTCTGTCTTGGCCCCATTAAAATCTTTTGTGAAGGTGAAATAATTCCTGTATATGTATAGAATCATATCATATATAAAAGTAATTAACTGGAGTTTAATCTTCAGGATGCTCGAAACGCTAAATGCAAGAAACAATGTCAGCATTTATAGCATTCTTACAGTTGACAAGCAAGTTTTAGAAAACAAGTTATCAGCAACACGTTTTTAAGTCAGGTCTGATATTGAAATTTGGAAATATTTTAGCTGGACAGAATTCATATTTACAGTTATAATTTTTGCAGAAGAGAGATGCATTTCAGTGGCAAGTGAAATATATTTATTTTATTTTATTTAATAAATTGAATAAATGTTTGTGATTAATGTGGTGGGCTGAACCCCTTAATGTGGATCATTGTGGTTTTAATGGAAAGGAAATTAAATGAAGTTAGTTGCATGTGGATGAGAAGGAAAGCTAGATGGTGGAGAAACTTCTGCTGAAATAGAGGGTTCCAAGTATCCAGAAGGTGGAGGTGCCTCACCTGAAAAGACATTTGAGGAATTCTTCATTTTAAAACAATGCTATGTGTTGCCGGTAGGATTGTTGTGCAGGGCGGACCTGGTAGTTTGCTGTCCATTCTGAAGGAATGCAGCTAAACCAGGTGTTTGGCCCCCCATCAGATGAGGACTGCAGATGAGGCTATGGCGATTTGTTGGTTTGTCGCGTTTACATTTCTGTGGAATTGTAATGCATCAGTTCCTCTAAACATACAACTGGAATGCAGATACCCGCAGTTTGGTATAGCTGTCCCTGTTAAACAGGGAGTTTCCAGTGTGAAAGCCCCTGCAACAGAGCCATGGAGTATGGGAGGTGAGCACCCTGCCTTTGCTTTGGGCCAGAGGCTACAGTTGCTGCCTTGAAGGGGTTGCCACAGGATGGAAAAAGCTTCCTTTGAAAAACTAAATTGACAGATGTGACACTAAGATGATCTCTTGAGAGGGTGGAAAAAGTTGAGTAGTGAAAGGAAAGGTGTGTATGTTCAGAGCTGTAATAGTATCTTTTCACTGACTTCCTAAAGCTCAGATAAAAGAAGTCATTTTTCTTGGGTGGTTTCTTGAAGGGGTTTCCGACCTGAAGCCGGTTACCATGTATTTATTCTCTGTGATAATCAAACTTGCCAGATACAAATTAGTTGAGGTATTTCCTCACCTACAATGAGGAATGATTTTCCCAATACTGAATTGCAATATTCAGAAGACTGAAGCCTTTCCCCTGTGCAACTTGGCAAGAGGAGTATGAAGCTACTGGAATGAAGTGCAACTAAACGTATCATAATCATATGACCTTCAAGTGCTGCGTTAAGCAGAAGCATCAGTGTAATTATGCTTTCTGTGATACCTGCGCTGATTAATGGCAATGTAATTAGGAATGGCAGTATCAGAGTTGATCCAGCTTGGGCTCCTACTGCTGTTCTACTCGTAGGAGTAGTAGAATCAACTGTGGTCAAACCCAAAGCAAATGCTCAGTTTAGCACCTGACTTCAGTTGTCTTTAAAGAAGAAAGCAGTTTAATCTATTTGTCAAAACCCCTCTTGGAAGCTGTTTAACTTTTCTTCCAGTCAGGGAAGATGGATGTGTTCCTAGAAAGATGACTTCTTGTGGGCTGCAGTTTGCAAGCATAGCATTTTTGATCTAACCATCCATTACTTCTATTGTATTTCTCAACCTCCCAAGTAGAATGCCTTATTTGTCTAAAAAGTCACTGCAATTCCCCAAACAGACTATGACTGTATCTGTTAGATTTTTGGCTTGTTAAACTTAAATATGCAGTAAGGACACAAACAAAATTTCACACACACCCCCAGGATTTGCTGGTTTTCTTGTCAGAATGTTTGAAATTACAGAGAGCTGCTGTTCTCTCTGTTAACCTCTGGCAGAAGATTACTAAAGGGAAGTGGATGCAAATGGCTAAATTGTTGGGTTTGCTTCGACAGGAGTGAATAATCTGATGGTAATTTATGATGTTTTATTACAACATTCTACATGACAGGTTGACCACCCATGTTTTGAACTCGATGATTCAGTGGTTAGCTCAAGATTTAATTGTTAAAAACATCGCTATGATTTAATGGTCAATAAGAGAATCTTTAGATCTTCTTTGTATATTTACAATGCTAATGCTTCCTCTGTCACTTTTTCTTCAGAGATAGAATTACAGGCCTATGATATTGTTGGCATCTCTTCCTATTTAACAACTTGCTTGCTGCAATCATCTAGATTTGTAACGGGAATGTTAACAGTGTGGTAAATAGATGGGTTTTTCTGAGATGATTCACCTGAAGAGGAAAATAACTCAGAACTTTGGATGCTAATATGCAATCCTAACAGTGACTTTATTAATATGTTAATTTAATTTTGTTTGCGTAAAGGAGCTCAAAGTTTGATTGCAGATGGTCCAGTTAGAGAGGTTACTCCAGCAGAATTAGAATTGAGTTATTCCATCATACTGAAAATATTGGTATTACTTATCCCACCATTTCCTGTAGTTGTTCCCTGTTTTAAGGATAAGCTGCATTCTGGGTGTTTTTCAGTGAGCAAATATGAATACAACAATAGGTGCTCAGCAATAACTTTACAAAGTTGATCTGTAGACTGGGACTTTTGGGGCAGGTTGTGAAAACTAAACGGTAACAAGGAATGTCTTGGTGCACAATGAGGTGGTCATGTTGTACCTGCCTCGCCAGGTCCAGTGATAAATTAGACTTGAGGAGCAGTCAGTTCAAGGGGAAAGCTCTTGAGACAGTGAATTAAGTGAAGTCCAAGAAAGTTCATGATATCAGTTTATCTGCAGGAAAAATGCCAGGTAGTAACGCAAAGGAAAGCAAAAGTTCAGCCAGAGTTGAAATAAGAGTTGGACATTGAGGGCAACAAGAAGAGCATGCCTGCTGCTAATTGGGTGGGTGATGTAGTTACCATTGATGCAGATGAGGCTGAGGTACTCGAGGCCTTCTTTTCCATCAAGAACATTTGCCACATCTTTGTACCTGCAAACAGGATCTGGGGAGGAGAGGAACAACCGGTAGTGGGAGAGGTTAAAGTCGGGGCGCTCTTGAAATCTTGATGCGTGCAAAGTCCATGGGACGAGGTGGGATGCATCCGTGGGTGCTAAGATCTGCTTGACATTAGAATAGCCACACTCTGTCATCTCTGGAAGGCCATGGAAATTGGAGGAGTTTCTGAATGACTGGAGAACGACAAATGCTCCACCCATCTTCAAGAAGGGCAAGAAGCATTACCCAGGGAACTACAGGCTGGACAGCTTCACTTTGGTCCATGCAAAAATCATAAACCAAGTCTCCTTGGAAGTCAGTTGTGGGCACGGAAGGTGCTGTTGTTGCTTGGAAATAGCCATCATGGGCTTACCAAAGGTAAATCATTTCTGACCAACCCAATCACTGTGATGAAATGACTGGGTCTGTGAATAAGGCAGAGAGCAGTTAATATGATCTACTTGGATTTCAGCAAGGCTTTTGGTGTGGTCTCCCCACAGCAACAACCTTGTGTTCAAGTTTGGACACTTTCCAAGACCGAACTGGATTAAACCCTGAGCAACCTGGTCTGACGTCGGAGCTGATGCTGCTTTGAGCAGGAGATTGTACTGTGGGCCTCCCAAAGTTCCTTCTAGTCCGAGCTGTTCTGTATTTAGAGCCAGTATCCGAGTTACACAGAGCCAATAGGAGCTGCTTGATCTTTTAGGGTCCTAAAATTTTTCAGGTGCCCTTGTAGTACCTGAGAATTTTTGGATTACTTGTTTGAAGCTACAGGCTACTGTTCACTTAAAGGATATAGAGAGAATCTGAATATCCACTAGCATCTTAAGACCTTAAAGTATAGCTGGTTAAATATAGGTCTAAAGATAGCAGTCAGGACAGCGTAAAGTACTGGCTGATGTTGAAATTTTGTTTCTGCAGTTGGGTGAGTGAAGAAAATTTATCACTTGGAAAACTGAGGCAGAAAAGGGAACTTGCTTCTATGTTGGCATCATAGATGTAGCTGTAGGACTGCTCCTGGTGAAAGGAAGCAATCCTAAAGAAATGCAGCAGGTGGAGAGGAAATCATGGACTACTATGTCAGTGAAGAACTGTAGGTGAAGACGTCAATCTTCTTGTTACGATAAAAACAAATGTCTTAAGACTACCCAGTTTAACTGCTTACAGGTCCTTGTTATCCTGTACGCCTTCCTGTGCAAATCTAATTACCAAAGTCTGACATGTAAACATTAGCTCTAAGAGCAGAATACTAAAGCTGCAGTTAACGATTGTGACAAAACCGTACTAAAAATCCCAAACTTGGGCAGCATGAAAACCCTGCTCAGAATCAGGTGGCTTTATGCGTGTAGACCTCTGGAAAGTTAATTCTGCAAACTGCCTGAACGTTAAGTGTGTGGAATTTTCCTAAGATGAAGTGTGAGATGTCTAGTACTATGAGTTACAACTGATTTTCAGATATGTCGGCACTGAACGGATAGTTTTGAGCAAGAATATGCTGAGAATTAAATTTAAATAGGATTAATATTAAAAAAGACTTGGAGAATGAGAATTGCTTCTATGACTAGTGAGAAGTTTACCACTTACCCCGAAACCCAAATCTCTCTCAATTACTCAAGTAAACTAAAAAGAATGATTTAGAAATTTAATTGGGAAAAATGAAGCTGTAACTTCTAACTCTGTGAATTTAGTCCTGCAGTGATACGTCAAGACGAAATAGAAAATGAGCATGGGGATGAGATTGTGTGAAAAGAGAAAATGAGGACAGTGGTCAGTTTATAACTTGGGTTTTTTTTTTTTTTTTTTTTTTTACTCTGCCCCATGTGCTTTTGCTTTCTGTAGGTACGCAGGCCGTTAGAAGACTGTGTGGCATTGTGCCTTTGCGGGCTGTCGGGGTGTGCTGAGGAGCGAGTGACGTGGTGGTGGTGCTGGTGGTGCTGGTGCTGGTGGTCTCTCAGGGTCACAGGCAGGCGCAGCTGGACGCCGTCCTCCCTGTCCCCATGGTGGGAGCATTGGGGCTATGCCAGGCAGTTGCTGGGGAGAAGCCGACAGTTGCAGGCCTGGCCCAAATGTGCCAGCAGTTGCGAATGAAAGAGTTCCCTATGTAGCTGGTGTTTAGCTTGGAGTTAGGTAGTGTGTATAGACTGTCTTTTTTTTTTTTTCTTCCCAATTCTTTGGGGGGATAATTGTTTCTTTGATAGGTTTGCCCACACGATGTTGGCGAGGCCAGCGTGTAGTACTACGTAGGTACTTACCGGCCTGTCACAGTGAGCTGCATTCATATTCAGCAGTAAACCCTGGCATCCTGTTATAAGTGGAATTGCTTACATAGTTGGCATAGTCTTACTGAAGTACTTGCCGATGTATGGAGCAGTGTTTCATGGCAAAACACTCTTTCAAGTGCCTGAGTCATGTTAGAGGTATGTTGGCTGGAAATGGCTAGAAGAGATTCCTTGTTGGTTTCCTTTGTACTCTCATTTCCTGAAGAAGAACAAGGGGGTTCAGTAATTTTCTTTTTGTGTAGCAGGCTGACATGGAATCAAGGTGGCCCTCAACTAGGCCAGCCCGTGTCCTGGGTCTGTCAGGAAAGGTATCAGTGCTGCAGATTGACATGCTTGCTGTGACGCAGATCAAATGTTTTCCTGTTCCTGTAACTGTCAGTGACACACTTTCTGATACACACATCAGGGAGGCATTCGGTTACGTGGTGAGCGCAGGCAAAATAGCAGAAGAGGATCCTGTCTTTCTTGATTTGCTTAAAAAAAGCTTTTCCTACTCATACCACTTCTTTTATGAGCTAATCTGCTGTTAGCCGCTTGAACAAACTCAAGCTGCTTTGTTTGGAAGTCCTGGAAACAAAAGGTGGGGTTCATGAAATATTGGCAAATGTATACAGAAATCTGGAAATTATCTGTCTTGCTCCTAGTTTTTTTGTACATGTTGTTAAACAAGTCTGTGGAAGACCGGTGCTGACAGGAAAGCTGGAATATTTTCTGCCCAAATGCTCCTGCCGTACAGAACAGCAGCGAGTTATATGCCAGATTACAATGAGAGAGAAAGGACTATCTTAAATGTCTTTGAGTTCTTTAAGCATCAGAGTGGCAATGTCTAATTTAAAGCAAATAAGCATGTTCCTTTTTTGTGGGTGTCAACTGGGTAACTTAGGTAATGCAGAGGCCAAATTTGAATTCAGCTTTTCCTGAAGGATTAAGACAACAGCCTGTGAATAAGGTTTAAGCTGTAGTCTGATAAGATGTGGCACTTCACCAGACCTGTCGCCGAGTAGAGACGTTGAGTCAGTTTGCCTGGAAGTGCTCCGGTTACCGCCTGGATTTCTTGTGCTAGCACGTGTGTGCCCTGTGTCACTGTGACACACTGTCAGTCATCCTTGGAAAATGGCAATTAAACCAAAAATTTTACATTGTTTTTAATATTTTGTGTTTGCCAGCTCAACCCAAATGAGCTGGTTTCTTTTAACTGAGTGCAGTAATCTCTCGTACTCACAGCTGGAGTAAAGCTTAAATCCATACGTCATGTTATTATTCAGGTATGTTGGCTTTTTGATGAGATGGTGAAATAATGGAGCATTACATATCTTTAAGGTGAAATCAAGCAAAATATTTTGTTCTCCTCTGTAATTTATCTTACATTTTATCATCCGGTGCTGTAGGCAGGAGTTGTTGCTCCCCCTACTAATACTTAGTTTGTCTTTAATTAAATTGTTGATGTAGAGCATTATCTAAATCTTAGGTATGTGTTATGTTGAAATGATAAATTTATCAGTTAATAATTGTTTACATTATTTGTTTATATCTGTAGAGAAGTAACTAGATAGAATAACAGGGTGTTTATAGGGGTTTTTAAATTTTGTTATGGAAAGGATTTTCTAGTGTTTTAGAGATCAGGATGAACTTTTAAATGTATCACTTCAGTTTTAATTTTCTAAGACAGTGTGTATGTTGACTTTCATTTAGTTCATGGCAGTATCTTCTTCAGGAGGGTAAGTGTTTCAGAAACTGGAATGTGGATGTTCAGGGATAATTGAAGGATTCTGTTTCATGTAAATATAAGCAGAGATGAAATGATTATGGAAAAAAAAATCTGGATTTTGTTATATACGTATGTGGGATCTCCTTGCTAGCTAATTCTCATGTACACTGAAGCTTTTTATGTAACAAATATTTATTATTGTAAATGGTGGTGATTAGATAGTAGAATTCATAAAAACAAAGCATAGGATATAAGTTTACAGACAATCTAAATACAAAAAAAATCGCAGATCCTTAAGTCGACAGCTCTAAAGGTGGCAATAATAACTGAGAATTGCTGGTGAACGTCCAGCTAGTGTTCAGCTTCTACAATTGAAACAGTAGGCTTGTGTAAGATGAGTGGGCATTGCATTGCATATTTCAGGTTTTGCCGTTTGTGGCGTACTGTATGAAGGGCGGCTTAAGTCCAGACACTCAGGTGGTGAACTCTGTTCCTCAGTTTTATCGGAATGTCATTGCCTAAAGCAAAAACATTAGAAAGTTCAGATTATTAAACTGAAATTTTAAATAAGGAACCAGAATTCTTATTCATAATCATTTGCTTGTCATAAATGAATATGTAAAAGATAAATAGCTTTTACTTGCAATAGCGGTCCTTATTGTTGAGTTTTGCAGCTGTAAGTTTTCTAGTGCATGACTCCAGACTTGTATGTAGCTGGGCTGGAGACTGTGTTTTTAAACTGTCCTCTGATCTGGGAACAGTTGCATCTGGGTATTACATAGGATTAAATAGCAATCATTGTCAAAGCCTATTTGGTAGTAAATTCGGGCAGAGCAACTGTTAAGCAAACTGACAGTCAAGCAAACCATACAGGCAGAAGATACACATTGACAAAGCTGACTTGGATTTTGAACATGTACTGTACCTTTTTTCGTCTGACTGCTCAAACAAGTCTAGTTGAAAAATGTTTTGACTTGGAAAGGGAGCTTCTTGGAGAAGATAGAAACCTAGCAGTTACGGAAACTATATCAAATTCACTGGGGTCTTGAACTCACATCTGAGTTTTTGAAATCAGGATTCATTTTTCCTGATAAAAGGCTGAGGATTTAATTTGCCGTTGTTCCCAAGCGTCGTTTAGTTTATCCATTCTGTTGGCCACAGGCACATTGAGCCTCTGGGGCATGAACAATGTGTTCTCATAAATGTGATACAGAACAAAAAACTGGTGTACTGATACTTCTGAATGGTAAGTCACTTGAGTATTTCTTGAACTTTGTCTTGTAATGGCATGTTACTGTATGCTATTAAAAACTAAACTGAATGTGTAGTTATAATATGGTAGAATCCTCTCTACTTATATGTTAGTTAATGACCTTGTAAGATGGAGAACAGAAAACATAACTATGGTGGGTGAAGCTTGACAGTGCTTCTTGACAATGTGTCAAAGCAATTCTGTATTCTTTTACTCTCCAAATAGATGTGGGTAACACTTCATGTTTTAGCATGATGTAAGTGATAATGGCAGCTATGGTATTAGGTGTCAATCAAAATAGTGTGCTTGTAATATTAGTCATCTGCTGAAGGCAGCATAAATGCAGATACTGAGCTCATTATGAAGAAGGAATGCCTGTGGTGTGTTTGGGGCAAATAGCATTTCCAAGTAAATGAAGAAGATTCTGGAGATAAGGATGTACGCAGATAAGCTGGTTGCCTGTGTCAGAATAGCACCTGAACAACTATTCATTCAAAGACGATCTTTGAGCCAGTAGCAACACAGTTGTTTTCTTGCTCTAAAGCTGCTATTCTGGAGAGTGAAAATTCAGAGGATGGCATTGTAGCTGCCTAGTGTAATGCAGCAATTCTGGCTTTTGTAATTTGATCCATAATCTCCAGTGGCTTTCCAACAAGTGCTCTTGTCTGCTTTAGGTTAATTTCATTGTAATGCAAGGTTTCTATGATACTTCCCTTAAAAATTTCTTTATCTCTTTTTGGAAACAAGGTCCACTGAAGATCTTTCCCAGGAAGACTCTAGCTGGCATATGACATTTAGTTACCTTTGCTTGGGCTGCCCACAGTATGTTAAAAATCAAACTCACAGCTGAGCTTCTAATGTGTGGTACCCCTGAATAGAAATATATGGGTGCAGTTGCTTTTATCTAATTTAAGTCATCGTCTGTTTTATGGGCTGGAATTTGAGAACTGGATCAGCTCCATGGTCTGGTACTAGAGCCAGCTCTTAGTCTTCAGTCATAGGCTTCTGTTCTTCTGTACTTTGTCAGCGTGCACAGATACCAGGCACGTATTGAATAAGTAGATCATATTTTGTCTTTGTTTTTTGATTGTAAGTTTAAGCATGAAGAACTCCTTTCTTCCTCTTTTTTTTTTTAGTTCACATTATACATTTCTTTTACTGTGTGATATATTGATTTCTATTAATTATAGGCAGTCACTTTCTTAGATATTCAGTAAGTTAAATGCTTTTCTTGAACTAAATACAGCCTCTCCTTTCAAGACTATTCCACAACTGAAATCATTGAACTGGTTTCTCTGTACTTTGCAAGTTGGTTAATTTAACTTGAGTTTTGGAAGAGAACTTGCAGAGTTTCACTCAGAGGTAGAATACTGATGATTCCTTAAACAATTTGTCTAGATGCTTGTTTAAAGACTAAATTGCATTTCTTTCATTTAAACATAGATCTGATTTAAGATAACTTCTTCAATCATAGATTACTTTGTCAGCCTTAGAAAGTTGTTTTTTCTAAATTCAGTTGTGTTTCTTACAAATTTTTTGTGTATCTGAGAGATTTTCATGGCTGTTACTAAAAAAGTATTTTGTATTGTTGGAGAGCAAAATAGCTCTCCAACCAGTTTATTCAGTGTTTTAAAGTTCATACCCTTTTGCTCTTGATGGAGCAGTGTGTTAGTAAGAAGGATGCTTGTTGGTGTCCCTGTGTCTTCATTTTGGAGATGCACATACCCATGTGGATGGAGTGCCTTGATGTTGACCAATAACTGTCAGCCAGTTCTCTTAAGGAAGGCAAAGATGAGTATTTCAACTTATGGGTTTTTAACAATAGCCAAAATGTGCAAAATCAGTTACAGATATTTGACCTATGTGTAAGTCTGTAAGCACTTGCCTTAACAAAGGGGTTTCTTTCACCTTGTATTTACCTCAACTGTCTGTCCTTCTTTAAAGTTGTGTTTGGAAGTCTAGGTACTTGCCTGTCTTGTGTGTTGGGTTGTGTTTGTGAAGAGTCTTTTCCTGATAGAGCATGGTAGTCTTAATAGCCTTTCTTTTTTGAGGTCATGTAGAATTCTATTTGTATTGAAATTTTCTTATATGTCATTCTCTCTTCTCCCTAAAATTGAAACTTCCCTAAAATGTTTTTCTCCCAGATGACACGTCCATTTCAGTGGGGAGATCTCTATTTGTTCAACTTCTTTATTTTTAACCAGTTTGTCAATGGACGGCTATACTTGATAAACAGCATTTAATGGATGGGAGCCTCTGTTCAGACTACTGACGTGGTGGTGATTAATTAGACTAAGAATCCTCAGCCTGCTTTTGGTGATTATCATAAAACTCTGCCTTTAGCTGGCACTGCCACCAAAAGGGAATATTCACTGAATTATGCCATTGATGGTGTGATTGCATGGAACTTGACAGAACCTATTTCTTAGCTTTTGCTGTGTGCCAGTGCATGTTTGCACACGATTATGCCCCCCACAATGATTTAATGAGCTATCAATAACTGTTTCCACAGATGTCTGTACCAGAAAATTAAAATACCTTAGTTTCATAGCGGGACTTCTGAGTTAGCACTTGGATTAAGGTTTAAGGCTGCTTAATAGTGGAGTATCTCCTTTTTGGAAAACTGTTAAGTAACTACAAGTAACTTTCCTCCAGGTCTTCATGGTTAGTCCACCGACTACCAGTAGTTATTCCTGCCTACCCTAACTGTATCACATTTTATTAATAAGTTTGATAGAAGGAGTTACAATGCCTGGTATAATTAAGTCTTTAATTCAGTTGTAATCTGATAGACTAACAAGTAACAACACGGGGCTGAGCTGGTAAGATGGAAGCAGGCTGGAAGGTTTTACTTCCTATCTGGAGGCTCTGTAGCAATTCTTTCTTGCTATAATTGTAATTAAGAGTGATTCAGTTTTTTGGATATTGCAAAGCAAATATTCAGTGGAGATAAAGGGCTATTGCTCAGAGCCATCAGCTATTTCAAACCTTAGTTCAACAAAAATAAAGAAGGAAATCATAATAAACTTGGCTCTGTGACATTTAATTGGAAGTCTTTGTAAGAAGTCAAAATTTTAAATACCAATATCTTTAATGCGGAATAGTATGCTCTAAATTGGAAAGATCAAAAAAAATCCGGTAAGGTCAGGGAGCTTGCATCCATAGAAAGTCATTGAGCCAAGAGCTTGAAGAATGACAGTTCAAAATATCTGGATGTAAGAATAGCCATTTGAAAAGCGATTTTAATGGCAATCAATTACCCAAAGAGGTCAAAAGCAGGCCTTGTGTAAGGATGGGATTATCTCGCATCTGCTAGCGACAGGCTGCTTTGGTAGGCAACTTAAGCTTCTGGTACTGGCCCTGTCTGAGAAACCTTTTGCACTTACTCAAGGTATTTCCTCATACAGCCAACTTCAGCTTTGTTGATAACAGGAAAACCATGTGCATAAAGGACTTATTAAGAATGTTCTTGTATATCAGATGTATTAGGCGATGCTGGTCATGTCATACACACTCGTGCTTAGTTGGGGAAGCCTGAAGGGAGGCTGTTGTGATGTATCAGCTATCAAAACTTTTGGGGAAGTCTTATGGAGAAGTTGCAGTCCAGGTCTTGCAGTCTTCTGACTGGGTGCTCTGTAACACAGCGTTGGACTTGACACACTTTCACCTGTGCTGAGTCCAGAATACATCCATTATCTGTCTGTACATTTTCAAATACCCAAATGACTTGTGCTGGAAAAGGACGTGATGCTACTTTGTGTTCAAGCTTTCAATAGCTGCCAGGCTAAAAAGGCTCAGTAAACCTCTGACATGACTTAATTTCTCAGGGTTTTTTTGCTTTTCTTTTAAATAACAGTAGATATGGGAGTTTGGCAATTTGAATGGGATGTCAGGGTACTGGACCTCAAAAGCAGGTAAGAATGCTGCCGCATGACTTGTCTACAACAAAAGTGGCTCTATACCAAAAACACTGTAGCAGAGAATGCTTCTCATTTAATAACATGTAAAAAATAAAAATATTTGCCAAACTAAATAATGTGTCAACTGTTTTTGTGCTGTGCTACTGCCATAATCTTGTGTTTTGCTACTGCCATAATCTTGTGTTTTAACCTGACGAGATGGTGTAAGGGGGGGGGGCAATAATAAACTAAAGATGAAAACAGCTAAAGAGAAATCTAATTTCACATTTGTTACTGTTCCACTCTACAAAAGTTAATATTTCTAATTAAGCTTGCTAGGTCATTTAGAAGTACACCTATGGAGTGCTAATTGGTTTTAGAGTTTAAAATCTTCAGAGGCAACTTTGTGTATCCTTAATCGTGTCAGGAGCCGGAGACATGAAGGCAGAAGCATTGTTAAATTCTTACCTAGTGCTTTTAAAATACATTGTAGACTTCTGAAGTAATGCATTCATCTACATGCCAAAGTACATTGCTGCTTTTTAATGCAATTAAAATGTTAGCTCCTATTGTTGTCTCAAAGAGCTTTTCCAGGAAATCATATGCATTTAGAATTTTGTGTAGAGTGAGTCAGTGTTGTAGGAGACCAACAAACCCCTTGTAATTGAGCTTAAATTAGGTCGGTTTTGTGAACTTAATTAAAATATTGTAACTTAGAGTGCTTGAATCATTGTCGTTATCCTGATTTGCAGATAGTATCACATGGTATCTATACCATACTACATAATGCTTGGTAAGTCTGAGCATGTTCTTTAAAGGAATGGATCAGAGGTGCTAGAACATGTCCATGTGACGAATGCCCTCTATTGAAATAAAAAACATTTGCTAGTGGTGGTATTTTGTACACAGTGTTATAAAGGTGGATGGCTGGATAGTCTTTGTATTGTCCATGCTCTAGAAGGCTGAAGAATAAAGCTGATGGGTAAATACTTGGTGGCTGTGCTATCAAAAAAGTAACCATGTGCACTTACATGTTTTAATGAGTGCAGCTGTATCGGGGTCCATAGATTTGGTGTTAAAACTTTTGAGCATGCAATAGCGGGAGCTCACAAGTATTTGTTAGACTGGATTTGTTGTGCTGGCAAGTAGTAGGAAGTGGTGAGTCGCGGTCAAGTTGAATAGGTTTTGTTTAGTTTGGTCTGTAAAAAGAGCAGTTTCATATGTGATTTTGTAAAAATGGAAGAACTTGATTACCACACTTGTGATCATAATGCAGTGCCCCTACTTTCAAGTAACTGTTGTTCCCAAAGAAATTCAACACTATTTTAGTAGGTGTCAATTGTTTGAATATGCACGTGACTATTAAAGCTATAGAAATGAGCAGTTGGGTACCGGAATGCCTTTGGAACATTACGTCTACAGGCTCCTGTCCTAAATGGCATTAGGAGCTGCTTGCTTGCTTTGTCTTGTCTGTCTCAGTATTGCATATGCTACCTACATATCCTTAATAAAGATGAGTTTGAAGCTAATTTACTTGTGGCTTGAGGATAGGCAAGCTGGTGAGAAATTCTTCCCTGGTTTTGAGTGCCGAGTTTGGGAGTATGCTTCTGACCAGAGTCGTGAAAGCGCACATGCTGCATTTGTAGTAATGTATATCCATTTGCAGAAATGGATGAAAGCGAAGGCAAGATGTTAATCTTGTTCTCATTACAGTAACATAGAAGGAGCTGAGTAAGTGGAGTTTGCGGAGGACACCCAGCCTTGATTTAGGTTAAATTTGTGTACTTCGGTAGCGGTGTTAAATGTAGCTCTAATGAGATTCAGGCTGCTCGCCTTTGTCATCTGAAGGAAATAATCTGCTAGAAGAAATTTGATAAATGAAGAATGAAACCTCCCTTTCTCAGTCACGACAATCTGCAAAACCCTTTCTTGTCGATGCTCCAGTGCAACCCGTTCGCAAAGCAAAACGTGGCAAGGGTCTCTTTTATTTCTGATGTAATTTGCCAGAGGGATCAGATGGGGAGGATTTTTGCTGGGGCAAGGGGGAGAGGAAGGTTTGCGTGACTTCAGCCTGCTCCTATTTCTGCCTCCGTCAGGTTTTTTTTTGGGGGGGGAGGATGGCTCCCGGGATGCAGCGTGCGGCAGCGCTCCTGCACAAAGCTGATGACGTGATGTGTGCTGCTGTGAGCGTGGCCGTCACGGGGAGCCATGCTGTCACGGGCTGGCGTGGAGCTCGAGCTGTGCAGGGTTGTGTCCCCGTGCGTGGCTCCTCTGGTCTCGGCAGAGCCATTGCTTGTTTGTTCCCTTCCCTCGCCTTCTATTGTCTTAAACCTGTCTTTGGAATTAATGCGGTGTGTGTGTTTAAGAATACTCCCGCACCTGCTCGGAGTAATTCAAGCTGTGATTTCTAACACGAACCTTGAGCAAGCGAGGCGGGTATTGGACATCTCTTTTGGCATTTCATGCTCATCTTGCTCTCCCTTTTAACGGCAGAGAGGGAGGGAGGCAGGTTGCTGTTAGCAACCGCTCGCATATTAAAAGTGAAATACCCAAGCTTTTAATTCCCCTGAGGACTCCTGATCACTATTTTTTAAATTATTATTATTATTATTTTAAGAATTAGTTCATTCTAACCAGTAGCATATGTTAATCAGTGTTTTAAATAAAACCAGCTCAGTAAAAAGATGAAAAAGGAGGGCAGGGAGAAGCTCTGATGTAAAACTTCATATGCCCCCCTCTAAATGCCTCTAACAGTCACACATCTAAAGCTAAGGGCTGTGTAAAACAAGCTGCAGATGATTCTTTTTCTCTGTTGTTTGAATCCATATGAACTTGACTATTTTTACAATGCAGGATGAAGAAAAGTGTCTCCTTCCTCCTCACGTTGATCTTTTATATGTGCACTGTAACGTAGCGGAGAAGCTCGGATTCATCCTACGTTTCCTGTGTCTCCACGCTCTTACAGCTCCAGCTCCTTACAGCTGCAAACTAATAAAACGGGAATTTGAAGGAATGAGCACTGTGCACAAATCAAGTTTTGACATACATTTTCTTGCAAACTGCTAGTTTTGCCACAGAAGGAATATAAAATGTCATACAAAAAAAGAAAGGGAGGGACAACGGAAGGAGTATGCAACAAAAAATGGTCCTTTAAGTACTAATATCTCCCAAGTATGAACATAACCTAGTCTAATTTTTTTGCATATGAATCTCCGTAAGGTGACGGAAGTTTTGTGAAAATGTGTGCATATTAAAAAAAAAGGGGGGGGGATGGAGAAAAGGAAAAATGTTTGAAAAATAAACCTAGTAAATACCTAATCTTGGAGTCTAGGACTGATAGGAAGCTCAAAAGCAATACTTTGTGCTATAAAAAGGCATTTCCTCTGAAGAATACATGGTCTGTTTTTTTGTATTTTTGATTGATTTCAGGGCTGATGGAAATAGTTTTTCCTATTGTTGCTCAGGATAAAACAATGCAGGACAATTTTCATTCCATTTTAACTTACTTATTTTTATTGCCCTTGCTGTAGTCTTCATCAGTTTCAGTGTGGAAAGAGATTTCTCCAGATGGTGGTTTGGAACAAGAGCCAAAGGACATGATCTAAAATGTTATGTCCCAGCTGTTGCTGTACAGAATTTAGAAGCTACTGCCTTTCACTTGATCTGTGCTTTGAACAGAAAAATAAGTAAAATTTCTTACAGACCTTATTGTTAAAATACCTGTGTGTTAAACCATTCTTTTATAGAGACTGGGTACCCTCCTGGTAGCCCTGATGGTGTAGGCTCCTTAAGCCATGAGTGTCTGTAGCAACAGTCAACAGGGAAAGTGTCTGACTGCAGTGAGAGCAGTGTGCTACTGCTGTATTTGAACACCACTACAAAAAGGTTTGCCACCTCAGCAGGGCAGTGAATTGGAGTATTGCAACGCTTAGGGATGGATGAGCAGTTCCCACCAAAACAAATGAACTCCCAACAGTGTTGGTAGGACAGCAGGAACAAATTGAGCATCCCGAATGGATAGATAAATCTAAGAACACGTTTTCCCTCACTTCAAAGGGGGAAGCTGGTCAGACTTTGATCGTCTCATCTTAAGTTTCAGTTGAAAAATTGATGTTTGTACTTCTGGCTCACACATTTCGTAGGCTCAAAGGGTAATTCAGGTTGGAAAGGATGTCACTACAAAATACGGATAACTCTAAGGTTCCTGTTACCCAATTAAAAGGAAATTGCAGATTTTTAACAGAATGATTGAGGGTTTGGAGTTTTCTTCAACTTGTGTTCTTAAGGCAGCTCTTCAAGTTTTGTGGTACACACCTGAGGTAGCTAGTTTCCCGGTAACTGCTTGTTCTTAACTGAGGAATAGATGAGCATGTAAGCTTCCAAGAAAAGGATGGTCTCTCAGTTCAATGAATTTGATCTTCCTTGAGTATTTGCTGTCAACTACATTAGTAGCCTTTTCTTGTTCCACATCCCTCTGTATGACATTGTGCTCCCCCCATAATTTACAGGCAGGAGACATGCGTTCCGGTGTCAGGACAAACCACAGAGCTGTTAAAAATGGTAAGAGGGAACCTCTCAGACTTAGCAAAAATGCCCCAAACTGAAAGTGGCTTAAAGAGCTAGTAACCTTCTAATGAGTCTCATTTTCCTACTTCAAGGCAGTTTCTTAGCTGTGCGCTTCTGTGAGGTCCCAGTTGCCATGTGGTAGCACTGCATACCAGCTCGGTACTGATGTGGAGAGTGCATAGGATGCAAAATGCAAAAAAACAACACAGGAACGGGAGGGGCATTTCTGTGAGCTGTTCTGATGAAGGTGAGGGTTTGAAGGTGTAATGTTTTCTGATGAGTCTATCTTGAGCCTGAGCAGAGCTGGAGGGAGTGAGAAGCATACTCAGGTCATACGCCTCGAATTGCTTTAAGTTCAGGACTGTGTTTTTAACATTAAATGAATAGCTATTAGCTCCAACAAACACTTTGCTTAAGCTCATGACTATGGCTGCTGGAACAACACTGACATCATGCCCCTCTGGTTATATGCCTCTAAGCGGTTTCCTTGTTGGAGTCACCCAGAGGCTTTAGAAATCTGGATGGAGAACAAGTGAATGAATAAATGATGAATGCTAAGGCTACTAATGTTGCCCAGTGATTTGTATGTCATTTAAAAAAACCTGCTGATAGTTCCTCATTTGCTCCTAAAAAGAAAATTGTATGATCTTAAAGATGCCATGACAGGCATGCTTAAAAGTTAGTGTTCCTGAGATGAACTGCCATTATATACCTTTTGAAACTGGTCATCTGCAAACTCATGAAGCTTCAGAGAAGAGAAAAGAATTGCAGTCTTTGCCATGAGTTCCCTGAATTCTCTTGCTTTGTTGCAATGTGAAAGATGGTGTGAGATTGCTGAGCAGTAGTGAATATAGGCAATGTTTATAACGGGAAGCGGTAACAGTGCAGTTGGTGAATGGACGGCTCTGATTGCTCCATGAATCCTTTACTTGCATATGGAAGTATGAATTTATAGTTAAGCCTACCATAAAATCAAAATCGGCACTCAAAATACTTGAGTTCAAATCAAGAAAAGCTATCAGTAATCCCATATATGCATTAAATTTAGTTAACTTTTGCTTCCCTTTGCCAACCCTTTGGGTTTTAGTCACAATTAGTGCTGGCTTTTGCCATTTTCTGCTTTATGAAAGTTCAGTTTTCTTTCTCACCTTTACCTCAGTAATCTGATTTAACTTGTAAACCCAAGAATCTGTGGAGTTCAGCAATCATTTTTTCCAAATCTGATAGAAGGAAAGAATCAAATGGATCTACTGACTTAATCTGTACTGGTTTCTATGTACTAACTTCAGAGTAACGATGTAAAAGGCTTCACAATGGCTGCTTGTGAATCTCCTTGTATTTTGTTTAAAATCATTTTTCGTGGAATAATACCATCTTTAAAAATTTGCCCATAGTCATGTTTTATGGCAAAATGGGAGAATAGGAACCTGCTTTGTGCTCTCTTTCTCTTTCTGGGCACTTGAAAAACATGGGAAGTAGTATATAAATGAACTTGCAACTGAGGTTTATCATATACAGTTGTTAACTGATAAGCAAAGTCGAATAAACCTATGGGTTTCCAGGATTTAAAATCAATGTCATCATCTTGTGACATGGGGGACGAAAAAAGCTTTGATCAGTCTAATAATGCACTGATTTTGTTACATTTGAGCTTCCTTATTCTTCCTTTTTTTTTTTTTTTTTTTTTTTTCCCTTCTTAATTTTATAGAATGCAATTTCTGATGAAATGTAGCTTGGTGGCTTTACAATTAAAGGGAGGAATATCTCAGATTACAGAGTGATGTAGTTGCTATCATTCATGCTGTGAAATAGAGGAAATGCTAAAGACAACAACATCTTGGGTTCTTTTTGCTTAAATGGTGACTAGCTACAGTTTTGACATTTTTCTGTTCCAAGGTGAAGCTTAATCAACAGAAAGGGACCAGTGGATGTGAGGAGTTGCGCAGAACAGTTTACAGTTCCTGCTGCCTTACCTAGATGCAGGAACTTGCTGCTTGGCCAGGAAATGGCCTCTTCCCTGTGCTTGGAAGCTGGTTTAGCTCTCATCTTCTAGCAAATGTTTCTTGCTGCTTACAACTAACCTAAATCAATCTGATTATTGCCTAACTCCCTGATTACCTGAACTGTGGCATGAATGTAGCACTATCACATGAATTTACCACTATCACAGTTTCTATGTGGTTTTTTTTTTCCCTTCCTATAGAACTTAGCATAGCATGTGGGTTTTTGAGCACGAGCCTATCAGAGCAGGTCCTCTGAAATGAAGAGAGTACTCTGTTGGAAAATAACTCACTGAAAGAGGTTTCTTTGGTTCGGGTTGGGTTTTCTGTCAAAGAAGAGGTGGGGATTAGAAGGCTGGTGCTGGAGAGAGCAGCCTGGCAGAAAAGGCACTTGGTTACTGTCGATGACACGACACATAGAGTCATTCTGAAGTCTGAAGAGAGCCTAAAGCATAGACGTATTCTCAGTTGAGTCTGGCTTTTTTTGATGGTGCCTGGGAAAAGGTCTTGGTTTTACGTTGCAAGGTGAAAAGCAGTTGCATTCTTAAAGGTGCAAATTTTCAGGATGAGAGCGTTCCCTTTTTGTGTTTTTTCTAGCCATGTTTTAGGCAAGTTTCAAGTCAGTTGTGTGTGACAGCAATGGATGAGTGCTTCGTCAACCTCTTAGCGGAGATGCTGCTCTTAGGCTCAATTTCAGAGTCTTTTTGCTGTCTTAATTTCTATAACTTATGTTTGTTGCCGTAACTGAAGGATGCACATCAGTGAAGATACCTTCAAAGTAACAAAGACTTCTATGCTCCTGGGGCAGCAATGCATCTTTAGGGAAGCTGTTTCCATTGTTGTTTTGTATCGCAGTTCTGTAATTAAATTGTTAGCTTAGAAGATGTGTTTAAGGGAATTTTATCTGCTCCCTTTAATTGTGTGGATGACCAGTTACTGAGCATTGCAGTGCAAGATGATAAGCAGTTACCTTGTTTCCCGTGTCTGAAGGACGGCTCAGCCTTAGAGTAGTACAGCATTTGTCTTGGATGTGTGAACTACCACACGCAGGGCACCCAGTTTCTATTACTGCTCTAAAGGTGACTTGCTTGCCGTATTTTGGTGCCCGTGGGAAGTGTCAGTGGGTTGAGTACCCAGGGGAACAGCAGAGCGGTAGGAACTCTGTGATTTCCAGGCAAAAGGCTTTACTCTCCGGTCTCCAGGGCAGGCCGAGGTGCCAGCTGTGTGGCCAGGTCTTTGCCATGGGATTTGGGAACCCTTGCAGCCCAAGGGAGAGGGGGTTGTCCCGGCCGTTTGGGTAAAGGGCTCCGAAACCTCCCAGGGGTCATACCTCTACCCAGGAACGCTGTCTTTTCATGGGTCTTTTAACTTGGATAAATGAATATATTGCAGCAAGATATCTTAGCTTCATACAGCATGAGAAGAAGGGTTGGTGCAGACGGTGCAGTTTGTAAAAGTTGCCTGGCTGATGGTGTCTTCTGGCTCTGAAGTTGTGGGGTCAAAGGAGGTGGTGTGTTTAGGGGGGGAGGCTTCATAATTTTCCGGTGTACACATCTGTATAAAAAGTTTAGGTGACTTTCTTTTGCTTCTTTCTTGTTTGTACGTTTTAAAGATCTGTAGTTGTGTGATACAACGCTTCAATAACTGCTCTGTGATAACAGACTGTTTTTATTAGAAGGCTGTATTGCTGTAACTCGGGGGATTGTGTAATTCTGAAAGCTTTGCGGGGTGGGGGGAATCTCTTAAATTGAAATGGGCTACTTAGTTGTGTGTTACTTAAACTACTGACGTTGAGTATTAATTAGCATAATTTGAGCTTCTTCCCCTTTGACTGGCAGTTAGGGAAAAGTGTCTGCATGCTGTATGAGACAACAGAAGGGCATATACTACCTATTAAAAACATGAGGCTGTAAAATGAGTATTCCTTCAACAGTTATTGAAAACACCAAGGGTGGTTTTCCCGTTTAAGGCTAAACTGATCTTTGTTCTTCCACCCCCCATTTTTACGATAAAACCGCCTCGTTAGGCGGACCGGCCGGCGAGAGGATCACCCCGGCCGTGTGCCGTGCACGCCTGGAGGGCGGCCCTTCTCCGAGAGAAGCGTCTGCCGCGGCAGCCGCAGCCCGGCCGGCTGCGCGGTGCTAAGGGGGGCGGTCCCGCTCTGCCGCCCACAGCCCCGCCATCGCTCCGCCGCTGAGGGGGCGGGCGGGGTGTGTGAGGTGGCGGCGGGGAGGGTG
>JANZLQ010000030.1:3625199-3644645 GCA_026212715.1 Elanus axillaris
CCCCAGCAAAACTACCACCACCATTAGGGCTTAACCATTGTGGAACTAGAACTGTCAAGCTTTATACCTGGGAACACGAAGGTAAGGAAGACTGTTGGATTACTGATTTACAGAGGCTTTGAATGTACTCTAATTTTTTTTTCTTCCAAAGTACAACTTTAGCTCAAGTATTTGGTTTTAATATTTGTAAGTACAATAACTGGTTAAGGTCTGTAGAAGTAGGACAAATTTGTTGGGGATATCTCTGCTAAAACTGTTATCTAAAGATAACTCTAAGTTTTCTCTACGAAAAACTCTTAATATTCTCATTAAGTTGTTGCAACATGTTCATTATTGATCATCAGGTACTTTCTGAAGTAGAAATAAAACATGACAGCCAACAGTGCAAAGAAGTGGTTCTTTCTAATAGGGCAGGAAAGTTACACAAATAACCCAGGCTGAAAAAAATTCGTGGTGCATCTGAGATCCTCAGTTCTCTTCCCCAGTCTTTTCTCTGCTGAGACCTTCCTTCTCCAAGTTAAATGAGTAAGTATGGGCCATATAGCAGTATATTCATCTTTGTCTTCTTAGAATACTAAAGACACTGATCTTTTTACAATGCTGACTTCCTTAAGCACTTCTTAGGACCAGCTTATTGTGAGATGAACGCATAAGGGTGAGCCATCTTGTCCAGAGACCTGGCCAGGCTGGAAGAGTGGGCTAGCGAGAGCAGTCTGAAGTTTAACAAAGACAAGCGCAGAGTCCTCCACCTGGGTCGGAACAGCCAGAGAGCCCAGTATATGCTAAGGTCTGTGTGGCTGAGCAGCAGCCTTGCTGAAAGGGACCTGGAGGTCCTGGTGAGCAAAAAGCTGAACATGACTCAGCACCGTACTGCTGCAGCAATGAAGGCAAATCAGATCCTGGGCTGCCTCTGCAGGGCCATTACTAGCAAAGAGAGGTGTGATCATCCCACTCCACTTGGTGCTTTTCACGCTGCACCTGGAGTACCGCTTCCAGTTCTGGTCTCCGCAGTTAAAGAAAAATGCAGGCAGCCTGGAGAAGGGTCCACAGGAGGGCCACGAAGATGATCAAAGGGCTGGAGAACCTGCTCTGTGAGGAAAGGCTGAACAAGTTCCGTCTTTACTCCCTGGAGAAGAGAAGGCTCGGGGGTACCTCATCACAGCGTTCCAGTACTTAAAGGGCAGCTACAAAGAGGTTGGAGGTGCTCGCTTCACAAGGAGCTACGTGGAGAAGACAAGGGGCAATGACTGTTTCCACCATCAGTATCTCCTAAGCCATTCTGGAGATGATGTTTTGATCTGTTCAGAAATCCTGGTGTTTTAATCAAGTTAAAGCTCTTGGTAACAGATACCTCCCACTGACGTACCACTTTTACTCCAAACGTACCATGCTGTGATTAAACTGTTTTTATAAGAGTTTCCCTTTTCTCTTCCAACGGAAACCTCTTCGATCTGTGTTAGCCTGAGTTAGGCTGTAGTTCTATATTACTTTGTTTCAGTCTTTGCTGTTCATTTATTCCTTTCATTTGTTTTCAGGTGGATATATTTAACAGATTACTCGAGATAATTTCTTTTTTTTTTGCATAGTCCGAGTACTTCATCACTCTGAAAAAACTATTTCAGTAGTTGCTTTTCCTCTGCCACAAATCACAGTACATCTCATGTGATTCACTTTTGCTTTCTCCTCCAGCATCGCAATCCTGTTTAGCCCCCTTTATTGAGCTGTTAATGATGTGTTTTTGTAAATTAAAAACATGAGTGGATTTTTCATAATTTAGTGTATCTGAAGTTGTATTTAGATGAAAGCGAATTCTTTCTTCTTGCCTGTTATCTGTAGCACCAGCCAGGATAGTTTTTTTAAAAAATAAAATAATTTAGTAAGATGAATTTAGAGGTAAATTTTGTACAACAAACAATGTACAGATGAGGACTATGGTGCAGATAAGGCAAGGACTTGTTAAAATCTGTGTGTTCCCTTGCGTATCTTAAAATGTGTTAGTGTAGCTGTAACACTCAAACTTATAAAGAAAGATAAAGTTAATGATTGGATGACAGTTGGAGTGAGAAAGTGAGACGGAGAGATGTAGTCTCTGAGAATTCAATTCTGAAACAGATCTTGAAGCAGGTATTTTTTTGCTAGGGCAGGAGGCAAGGAAGTACAGAAGAACAAATACTTTTGTGAAGTACATCTTGCTGTATGTAGGTTGAGAGCTGCAAAGTCCCAAAGCTCACCAAGCTAGCCTGAATTCTGGCATCTCTATGTACTGATTCTGGAATAAATTCTGTATTGGAATACTCATCCTTCATGAAACCAGTCTGACAGATTGGACTGCTTTATCTTCTGTTGGTCAAAGCCACAAAAAAATGCGTTGCACGCAAATGCTTGGGTGCAGCTTTACTGTGAATCCTGTGTCGTTTTTCTAAAATTGCCAACAGAGTGGTTCTCAAACAACAACGACAAAAGGGATGGGGGGAGCGGGGGGAGGAAGAGAAAAAGCTTCCTTGAACTGATTTCCACCTACCTGGGAAATAATCTGCTTCAGCGTGGGGTGTCTCACCACCTGAAATAGAAAAGCCTCCTAGAGGTGTAACCATGAAGTAAGAATGGAGTCTTGGATGCAATTTTTTTTTTAAGTTTAAACTGAAGTCTGTTGAAGTACAGATGCACTTACATCTCTCTACACACACCTACAGGAGGAGAACATTTTCCTACAAGGTGCAATTATCTTGGTTTCATACAGGGAAATAGCACTTGATAACTTGTCCTGGTTTTCAAATATGCTGTAAAAGCCCACTGTTTAGCTTTACCTAAGTACTTTGAAACTAGGTAAAAGGGCATTTCCTGAAAAAAATGCGCTGCTCAGCCTTTTGGGTTTTGGTGCCATTTGGAGACCATTGACAAGACTGCAGTAGTGATGTGCACTAGACAGAAGTGATTCATGGTGGGTGACTCATGTGAGCCGAGCAGCTACTCATATGACACATCTTGGCATAAACAGAGTATCTCGGTACTGGGGGGGGGTGTGTTATATAAAAGGAAAGGGGTAATAATGGAAGTCTCACCAATGAAAGTAGTAGCTTAATATGTTTTTGTTAAACCAAGGCAAATAGGGGGTTGAGCTGGATAAAGACTATTGTGAGACAGGAAATTCCCACCTGATGCCTCATGCATTGTTGCTTTTAACATTCCTGTTCCTGTAGGACACAGGAGCATCAGGAACAAAGGAAATGAGAGTTAGTTATTGGAAAAGGCCTAAGAAAGCTTTCAGTGTAGCTGATGAAAAAAACAAGTCTTACGGACCTTTTTGCTTAATATTTACAATTTTGTTATCCAGTTTAAGACTGGATAGTGAAATATTTTTCAACAAAAATCAAGGTTATTTTAATTTCTTCATTACTCACCTAGACTTGAAGTTTGTGTGACAGATTTTTGTCCCCAACGTACAAAAATTTGAGGATATGATTTATCAGAAATTTAAGCACCATTCTTTAAAAAAAGGGTTTCTCTGTGGTATATGTGGAGCTGGGAGCCAACTGAAGTGGCATCCAAAATGACATAAAGAATATGGTTTTCTTTTCTCTGCCATGTTGGAAAATCGCATGATACAGGAGTTGCTGTGAGGGAAAGGCCCGGAGGACTGATCTGAGGTGACTGCGTGTAGGGAGGCATTTGTTTAAAACGCTTAGAGAGTGTTAAAGACAATTCAGCACATGCTCTTCCCTGCTAGCTGCTGCTTTTTTAAAGAAGAATTTCCACCCTGAGCCATCGAGCACTTTTTCTGGGGGGTTGCAATCAGTAGCGTTTAGCAGTTGAAATGTCAGGTTTTTACGATCTGTAGCCGACGGCCTGCGGTGCATGGAGGAGAGCAGTAATGGCTTCAGTAGGCTCTTGGGTAAGTTTGGTCACTTTGGAGCCCGGTGATCACTGGAGCTGAGCAGAGGCCTGGGCTGCTGGACTCTCAGCCCTGTCATTTATCCATCCTCTCTCTTGTGGCTTCTGTCTTGTTTTTGTCCTGTCACTCACTGTGTGAAAATCCCCAAAGCTGACTGCTTGGCAAGTGGGCAGGATGGTCAAGACCCGACTTGCCTCTCTCCATTAGAATGAGACAACTCAGTTGGTTTTAATCTCATGTCCCACTTAAGAGGGTCACGGAAGATAAGAATAGGAATTTCCTTTTAAGTTTAAGTTTCTGGCATTGCAGCTTGTTGGAAATTCAGAGGTGCTTTTGCCTCTTCTGCGTTCCATTTGGTGCCGCGTGGGGAACATGTCCAGTGCAGACAGTCCCTGGAGACCTCGGCAGCTGGGCTTGGCGTCTCTAGCAGGCACACGCAGGCTGTGTTGAGAGGCATAGTGATGAATTTTTGAGTGACTGCTTTTATTCGTTTGCTTTTGGCCTTCCTTTCGAAGGGATTTTTTTTAAAAAAAACAATAACTTTGTTTAGTAACATGGATTTACATTGAGGAGCTGATTTACAACAAGAAATCATTCAGGACAGCGGATAGTGGTTTTTGCCGTTTCTGTGTGACAGGAGAAAACAGTCTACACATTCGTGGTTGAGAACATATATGTGAAAGTTAGCCTGTAAGAACGTGTCTGTGTTATTATACACTTGTTGATAAAGACAGCCTACTGACTTGAATTTAGTGTTTAATAATAGTAACATTTTGTTGTCACTAGCGAGGGGTCAGATACAAAATTGCATTTTAATGCTCAAGTACAGTAAATCTTTGCAATTTAACAAATGAGATGAATACATATAAGTGGAACCACTTAAAGTCAGATTTTTTTGCCTTACATAGATTCAGAATTTCCTGCATTGCTAACAAAATTAAAAACTAAGAACTGACAATTCAGAATCTGCACATCAGAACAGGGTAACACTATAAATTCAATGCTTAAATAGTATCCATCTACTCACCTGGTGTATGCATTGGGTGTGAAACACTGTACACCTAAACTCTGCACTAGTAAATGAAGTTAACACCAAGTATCCTCTAAATACTTGCCTACAAAGTAGCATAACTCTAAATTTCATCTGTACCACTGCTGATTCAAAAGTGAAATACCTAACAAAGCACCATTGCTGGAGATGTCACACTGCCAGTGCCTGTAATATGTAAGTGTAATGCTATGGTTATTACTTGTTTCATTTTTTTTGAGACATGCTTCCTCATTGTAGGAATTGTAACAATATGCTGATTGTTAAGCTGGTTTCTAAATGATAGTGTTGGCATTTAACTTGAAATCACTTCTGGTTTGTTTTTGTTTTTCTTTTTTAAGTGGATATTCATGCAACACTGTAGGACTTGATTTTCCAAAAGTACTGTGAAGACTAGTTTTGCAAACAAGAATAGTGTTATGCTGTGGGGTCTTTTAACATGTTTAATTTTTCAGGTGGCAGAGATAAGCGTGGAGGTCCCATTCTAACGTTTCCAGCTCGTAGTAATCATGATAGAATACGGCAAGAAGACCTTAGAAGACTAATTTCATACCTAGCGTGTATTCCTAGGTAAGTGAGGGTCACTTTATAAGCTCTGAAGCCATAAAACAAAATACGTGGATTATTTTGCAGTACACCCACAAGCGCGAAGACTGAATGGGTTAAGAAAATGAGCAAATTCATACCAAGTTCTGTCAGTTACTGTTTTCAAACTGCTTTTTGGAAGAGACCTAAATAATTTTTCTGCCTTGTAGAAGGAAGGCTGTTGGCAGAATGGCTGGTGTGCTTTAGCTGGAAGTAGTTTGTGTCTTGGAAAGGGCACTGCCATGCCGTATTGCTGTCACTGTGTTGAAGACTGCAAACACAATTCAAAGGCTTTCAGTACATCAATAATTAGAAGCATGCTGGTCATCATTGGCAATATGCCTTGTGTGGAGTGAGGTCAGCACAACACTCCTAACTGTTATTTGTATTGGATAAGTTACAGTGTCCTAATATAGCACAGGAATAACGAGGAGAGAGACCCATGAAATTGCTTAGATGGGTCTTGGATAACCTGTGGACAAATCTGTGGAAGTACCGATATCGTTGTATTGTCAACAGTTTAACCTATGAATTACAATGTGCTGTTTAAATATCGGCAGAAGTCAAATCCAGTGCTTGTGTGTATATATATACACACCCATGTATGTATATAAAGTTATATATGTATAAAAAAAAAGTTATGTATTACATATATGTAAAAAAGTTTGCATAGAATTTTCTTCCCAGTAGTAACTGAATTGGTGACAAAAATGATGGTAAGACCCTGACTTTAGGTCCAGCTCAGAATCTGCCAGCATTTAGTGCAGACTGGAGCAACGCTGGCCGTGCTTGAACATGTTTGCCTATGACCCTAAGGAGCAGTTGTCATTACAGTTGAAAAAAACCCTTGGACAACATCCCTGAATGCAATATCTTCCATATTTCTGTAATGTATTCATTTATAGGCAGTCTTCTTTGCACCTGATGTAATGAGATACCAGTTTCAGATTGACAAAAGTGCTTTTATAAAAATAACTTGAAGACATCTAGTTGATAGTGTGTATGGCCTTCCTTAAGAGCAATTGTTTGATAATTCAATTATTCTAATCTTTATTTCACTTTGAAGTGTAGGAGTGTTAGTACTTTTTTTTAAAGTTAACAGGGGGGATTTGGGGGAGGTAGAGGAAGGAGGATGGGAGGAAGGCATTAAAATATGCCCAAGAGAGTTTTCTAGAGATCATCTGGCAAAATACAGTGGTCCTCTGGCAAAAGATGTATGTTAGTTTAGCATCAGTAGATTTAAAATGAGAAGAAATTTAGTGCAGTTTTTTTATCTCTGTAAGCATGGCAAAGCTTTGAGAATAAAGGGAACTTTATTAAAAGCAAGACTCATTTTCATACAAGTCATGTTTTTGGGGTCTGATCATACAACTCTTGCTAATTAAGAAGTCACAATTGGTACAAATAGCCCAGAACATTTGGTCTGCCTGCTAGTTATTGCAGCACTATTACTCTACGTAGCTGAAGATTGAGACATGTCAGTTGTTTGGCAAGAGATCTAAATAGTTAAGGTGATTCAGTCTCCCAGTCTTGCTCCTTCAACAATTTATCTGATTTAGAAATATTTCTAATCATAAGTCATCAGTGCTGACTGGACCGGGTGTTAGTGTAGTTCAGGTTTACCTAACAGATGACCGTGGCTGACTAAAGCCTCCTGGAACAACTTTGTGATCCTTGGCCAGAAGGGATTCATCTTTTGTCAGATGATGGGACACATGATGAGACGATACTTCCGCTTTGTATCGCATGATGAGGGACTGCTTTGTACACCCCAGTGGCTGTGTGCCTCGTGGGAATCGGTGGCGAGCACTCTTCCTCACGCAGTGCTCCCTTTGTGTGGTAGGATAGGGATGGGCTGAGCAGCACTCGTGTAATAGCATGCAGCCTTTTAATAATGGGTTTATCTTTAAAACAGCAATTGGTTTTGTCCTTTAATCCTATGAGGCTGTTAGAAAGTCTTTTCACCCTGGTCAGAAAGGTAGGTTGTAGCCTATATGCATTCCAAGCTAGTCAATTTTGATGTATTTTCCTGCTACCATTACCGTTTTTGGCATTCCTATGGACAGGAGGGACAGCCAGCATTTATCTTGATAAACTCCTTTTTTAAATGGGGGGGTGGTGGTGGTGGTGGTGGTGTTGCTGGGTTTTTTTTATAACTTTTTAAACCTTAAAAAAACTCCTCTTCTAAGGAACCTGCATTATCACTTCTTTCAGAAGCTGTTCTTCTCTCCTGTATCAGTCATAACTCGTCTTTCTACAATGTGGCCAATGAGATTGTGTAAAGTATGCCAGTGAAGCTTCCCTACTTCTTGGACTCTGTGAAAACCTCACCACATGAACTCTAGAATTGCATTTCCATTAGTCACATTCCTGAAAGTGAGTCATGTATTCAAACAATGGACATCTTTTTAGTCTTTTGGTAGTCCATTGGCTATGACACACCGGTTTTGAAATATTTTCCCTTTCCATGTTAACAAGGTTAAGTAGCAAATTCTGCTGGAACAAAATTCTGAAGAGGCAATTGTAAATTAATTAGATAGTGCTGTTTCAGTAAATGCTGTGTTCAGTGTGTGTGAGGTGAAGGAGAAACAAGACTGGAAGATGCATCATTGTGAATTAAACAATGAAAATGAAAGAGGAGATAAAGGCAGATTATCAAATCAGCAACAGGTGTAAAAGCTATCACCCATGAGGAGTTTCGTAGGGGTGTGAGAGAAGCTTCCCGAGAGGTTCATGAGACCTGCTGTACGTGTCAGCTAGTCAACAGTGAGATCCCAGGGTGTTACGGCTAGCTGAGGAGACCACGTTCATTAGGCAGTGTGGTACAGTAGAGTGCTGTTTGAAGTTGCAACGCTTGCTTGATAACCTTTTCTTCTTTCTTCTGCAGTGAGGAAGTATGTAAACGAGGATTCACTGTCATTGTAGATATGCGTGGGTCAAAATGGGACTCCATAAAGCCGCTGCTGAAGATTTTACAGGAATCCTTTCCATGTTGTATTCATGTTGCACTGATAATCAAGCCAGACAATTTCTGGCAGAAACAGAGGACTAACTTTGGCAGCTCTAAATTTGAGTTTGAGGTAATTTCCCCTGTGGTATACAAATTTCATTTATTTCATGGTTTTAACTGTTCTCACTACTGATCAGCATCTTGAAAACTCTCAGATGAATTATGTTCTAGATGAGAGAATGGGTACATCAGGCCAGTGGTGCTAGAGGGAATGTGGTTTTCTTTATGTCCTTAGGCTAGGTAGTTGTGCATGTTATCATTTATATTCTTTTTCTGAGCATGAGAAAAAAAGATGGAATTAGGGTTTTACCCCTAATGGTAAAATGTTAGGTTTCATCTGTTTGTTGTCTTGGTCCGCGTTGTGGTAATTGTGATATCGCCAGCATCCAGAGAAAAGCAGCCAGCCGAACCTTGCTGTTATCCTCCTGCTGCTTTACAATACACAAAGTCAAAACTTAATCAAAACAGTAGTCGAAAGAGTGGTTGGTGTTTTCTCCTTAAATGTAGTGAGGTAAGAAAGAAATAAAATATTTCTCTCATTTGGGGAAATACCTGCCAGACGGGAGGCTGATCAGAATTTATATTTGAAAAGAAGTATGTAAGAAAAGTTAAGTCACATGGACTTCATGAGCAAAATGATCAACTCTTACAAAGAGAAAAATGAAAACTTGAAAGAAAATTTCAAATTCATTTCAGTAACAGCATTTTTTAATTTTCATTTTTATTTTTTAGACAAATATGGTGTCTCTGGAAGGCCTTACCAAAGTAGTTGATCCCTCTCAGCTAACCCCAGAATTTGATGGCTGTTTGGAGTACAACCATGAGGAGTGGATAGAAATCAGAGTTGCCTTTGAGGACTACATTAGCAATGCAACCCATATGCTGTCCAGACTGGAGGAATTGCAAGATATATTGTCAAAAAAGGAAATGCCTCAGGACCTGGAAGGTGCTCGCAATATGATAGAGGAGCATTCACAATTAAAAAAGAAAGTCATTAAGGCCCCTATCGAGGACCTTGATGTGGAAGGACAAAAGCTGCTCCAGCGGATACAGAGCAGTGATAGCTTTCCCAAAAAGAACTCTGGGTCAGGGAATGCAGACTTACAGAACCTTTTACCCAAAGTATCCACCATGCTGGACAGGCTGCACTCAACACGGCAGCATCTGCATCAGATGTGGCATGTGCGGAAATTGAAATTGGACCAATGTTTTCAGCTCAGGCTGTTTGAGCAGGATGCTGAAAAGGTAAGGGATTGGGGGAGGGGAGTATAAATGGGCACTGCTTGACAGACTTGAAGGAAGTACCAAGAAAAACTGCAAATAGTGATTTAGTCTTTAGAGTTAATCGCTAGCCTTTTATTGAGAAATGAAGGATTTTTTTTATAGAGAGTGACTCTTAAGTCTTCTGGAGTAAAGGGGATGGGGTAGTAATTCGAAGCTTTAAAGTATATAGGTAGCTCTTACCAAAGAAAATTTTAAGTGGTAGTGACTATAAAGCTTTTATTTTGCTAAGTTTTTGTTCCAGACAGATGCTTTTGCATGCATCAAGTGAAGATGAATGCTGTATACTTTATAAATACAGATGACTAAGGACTACATCGGTCTCCTTTTGAACAACCCTTGGGATTTGAGTGACAGGCAGTCGACAAACTCTGAAGAGGCTGACATGGGGAGCTGCTTCATTGATGCAGGATCTAAAGTCCCAGGCTAAAAGCTGATGTATCTCTTTTGACAGTGCATATGTCATTAACAGGGGACTGAGTGATCTCAGGATGTTTCAGGCTAACCCGTCCGTTCAAATGAGAAAGCCTTTCATTGTTATGGAATTTGAAGAGGAAATATGGCAGGCAGAGCACTTTTAGATGAGGTGAAATAAGATCTACTTTCATGTAGAATGGTTTTGCAATCACTTACTATTAACTTGTTACCGTGGAACAAATAGCTTTAAGGAAGGATGGGGAGTTTTCTCCAGGAGAAGTAGCTAGTCTATGCAGTCAAGTGGTAAGTATGGTCTTTGTCAAATTTCCTAAAATATTTTATTTAAGAATGGCTGAACTGGATGAGACCAAAGGTCTGTGTTAAAACAGTATCCTGCTCTCCAGCAGTCATCATAAGCAGATGCATAGGGAAAAGTACAAGCAGAGCAAACATGCATAACATTCCTCCTCTTCTGTTTTCTTTGCCTGTGCTTTCCCTTACTCTGATCATTTCAGGTCAGGGATTTTTTTACTCCTAATGTGTTCTCCTGTGTTTAAAAAAGAAATAATTTTTTAGAAGTACCATTTAAAGTAAGTGTTTACTGAATGGGTATAGCTGAAAATAGTAGAGGCATGTAGAGTTGAAAAAAATCTGGTCAAGTGAATTTAGAGTTATAAAATAATTTGGAAAACAACAAGCTGTTGGTCTAGTATTGCTCTTTCAGGCCCAAAATGCTTTTTAGTAACCTTTTAGCCACTTACAGCATTAATTATTCTTTATTACAGCATGAACAAAATATATTTTGATGGTGCTCAATGCAGTCTTGAAAGAGATGTTCTTCATTTACTCATCTAAAAGTTGCCTACGCAACTTGGGCTTTAAGAAACTCCTTGTGAAGTAATTGAGCCTGTGGGATTGATCGCTGTCCTGCCGTGTGGTTGCATAAGCTTCTGCCTGTGTTTTCTAGGTTCCTGATTCCAAGAATAAGTCTGTAGTAAATTAATGCATCTTTCTTACAAAGTAGAGGGAAATGTTAGGCACCTCAAAATGGGTTTGACAGCAGCTGCATACCGGGGACTTCATTCTCTCATGAACCAGTAGAAAAAAGATTTAAAAGGTTTGTGTAGTATCCCAACTCACTTCTGGATTAACACCCTTGTCTTATTCTACTTGCACATCTTATTTCACTGCTTGTGTCAGATTAGATTTCATAGCTCAGGGGTCCTTTATCAGTGTATGTGGTTTATTTAGGTGTGGGAAACTGCTGGATCTTCATTGGAAAAATAAAGGGTATTAGATGGGGAGAAATAAACATGTTCATTTTGGAGGACTTGCACAGCTCTTTGCACAAGAAACTTTGGCTAGTTCAGAAGAAGAGAAGGCAAATAAGGGGTGAGGTGGGAGGGATTCTGACTGGAATTGCCCTGTAGGTATCTGAAGGCAGCAAAGTCAAACTGCCTAGAGAAAGGTAGTCATGAGTAGGACCAGTGTCTGTTTTGAATAATGTTCTAACATGTCTTCACTGTGATCTAGATAAGAAATTGAAAATCTCAGGAGTGTGTGATTAGCTGTCTCAGTTGTCTAAGCTCTTAAAACCTTTTTTTTTTTTTTTTGCTTTACAGTCTTTACTGTATTGTGGTCTACTTATAATTTGGTTTGTTGTGTACCTGGGTGGAATAACTGATTTGATAATATGCTCTGTTAGTCAGCATATTTTAAAAGATATTTAAATGAGAACTTCCTCCTCATTGCTACCATTTTTTTCCTGAACAATCTTTTTCAGCTTATCTAGAGAGTAGGTGGGTCTTTTGAGCTGAGATAAAGCAAAGATTTCAAGACCATTGTGGGAGTAGTGGCCTTAGCCTTTTGCTGTGTTGTTTGGCCTTTGGAAACTTTGTCATCCAGTGCCACTGTTAACATATCTATGTACCTCCATTGATGGTCATTGTCAGATAAGGTGTTTCCTAAAATGTATTTGAACATTAAAATACCTTTTCATTTTTTAAAAATAAAAATATTTAAATATTCTTTTAAATATCCTATTTTAATATCCTATCCCTAAATATCCTATTTAACATCCTTAAACTCATCTGGAAGAAGGTAATGTGGAACTGTACTCAAGTATGGTTTTTTTAAAATTTGTTCAGCAATAGAAAAGCTGTTTTCAAATCTGCTGTAAAGTTATGAACTCAAAATATTAAACTTGCTCCTGAAGTACTTGATCAGCAAGAAAGAATTTATATTTAATTTTCTTGAGTTGCCATTTTCATTCTAAATTACTAAGCTGCTGACATCATGAAATGCTGACGTTAGAGAACGTATAAGCTTGGTAACTCAGGGCTGTGCTCCAAGCCTGTTTGTTTACTATGACTTCTTTGTAGTAATGAAGTTTATGACTTTATGATTATGATTTTACTGTAGCTTGTTTGAGATAAACACCTATAGTAAAGATTTAACAGCCTCAGCTGTTTGGTCCCAAAAGTCAGATTTCAGCAATGATTTGTTTAAAATGTATGGTAACTTACAATGGAAGGAGCATCAGTGTTCATTTTTATGGCCTTAGACTCTGTCTTCTGTGTTCACAGATTTCCCACATGACTTGTCTATGATTTCTGCTGTAACAAATCAGTGATATTTGTTTTTTCTTAATATTTTCTTGTAGATGTTTGACTGGATCACACACAACAAAGGTCTGTTTCTGAACAGCTACACAGAGATCGGAACCAGTCACCCCCATGCGATGGAGCTTCAGACACAGCACAATCACTTTGCTATGAACTGTATGGTAAGAGCAGGCCTCACTTCACAGCACTGACACACTGTTTACTCTATGTTAAGGTAGAATTCGTCAGTCATATGCATAAATCGTTCCTTCTGTTACAAGTAGCAC
The DNA here is from genome assembly GCA_026212715.1 of Elanus axillaris. Lineage (NCBI taxonomy): Eukaryota > Metazoa > Chordata > Aves > Accipitriformes > Accipitridae > Elanus > Elanus axillaris. The sequence continues at coordinate 3,638,323 of JANZLQ010000030.1, forward strand.
AAATATGTATTTGAGCAGTGAAATTATAAAACACAAAGGAGGAAAATAAAGGGTAGCCAAGTACAGGACTACTGTGATCAAGCAACAAAATTGTTTTGACAAAAGGCAGTATTCAACACAACCTCAGCACTTCTCAAATATTAAAGTGTCCACACTTCTTGAACCTGGGATGTGTATTTGAGTACTGCTTTGAGTTTTGTAGGAAATTTCAGAGTATCATGTGCAATATGGAATTTAGTACTCCGTACGGAAAGAAACAGCTCTCTGGATCTCCTGAATAGATTGGAACTCAGACAAAAAGTTCTGAGAAGTAGTGATCTACAGCTGAGCTTGGTGTAATAATTTTCCATATTTTTAAGAAGACCCACTTCTCATTTCTGGCACAGTAGAATGGAGCTGAAACAAACTTTTTTTTGGGTCAAATATCATCTTAGGATGAGCTATCAGTAGGCTGCAATGAAAAATTTGGATTTTAACTGGCAGTGAGTGAAAGCTGCTTATTTTCAGTTTCATGAATTCCTGTTTGAACATGGGGACTAATTTCCCAAGTACATTCTAGGTCCTTTTCACTAGGAGGATTGGGGATGTTTAAATAACTTCAGGAGTCTGGGCCTACATCCAGTCCCTGGCTGTCAGCTCAGTGAAGGAAGAACACTACCAGTCTTGTTAGAAATTAACATCCTTGGCAGCCCAAGGATGGGAATTGAATTAAAGTATGGTCAAAACAATCAACTCTTGCAAGAGGGTGTTTTTGTAGGACAGGACTACTGACTGTGCAAAGAGAGAGCGGCAAAGTAAACTTACCTAGGTTATGTGAAATAACGTAGGTTATTTCTTGCTGAAATAACAGAAGGACTAGTAAGGCAGCTCTTGTGTATGGTATAGCTAGAGTTAAGGCAATAGCAGACACAAGTAGAGAAGGTGCATTTTCTTCTTTTGCAGCTCCACTATGTTTGCAAAAGTTGAAAAAAAAAAAAATCAGTATGAACTTTTTGAAAAGAGTAAAGCAAATGCTGGGGAACATTGTAATTAAGTTACGTAACATCATATATGCGTGTAACTTTGACCATTAGGTTTGGAAGGTATAGATTCACTCCATGGGCACAGGGAACTGCTCCTTTATGGGGTACCTCATTGTTGCTCATTGCTCTTCATGAGTAGAGCAGAAAGAAACCCACAGAAGGACAGTAGGTGTCATTGACATGAGATGACTTTTGGAACTTAGTGATTTCGGATGGCCTTTCATGCAATTCTTGGGCTTGTACTCTAAAGGTTAATTTTGTCTGTCAGTCTGTCCTGGTTTTAGTCACTGTTGTCCTCCTTTCTTCAAATTAGATGACTTACACCCCCCCTCCCCCCCCACCTCCCACTTCCCTATTGTTCAGATGCTATCAACAGGAGAAAGCACTTCAGCTCTTGAGTGATGCAGCATAATCCCTCCTGCTCACTTCTTGCTGTTAGTCTTTTGCTGTTAATCTCTCTTTTGCCTGTAGTAGTCAAATGCATTAATTAGAGGACTTTTTCTCAGCCTGTACAATGATTAAGGAGCAGCTTAAATTTGGGGCAAATTAAACAGTCCAAATATTCAAAAGGGGAAAAACAAGCTGCAGTTTTTTGATGTGTTTCTGCAGCATAGCGCCCCCCATCCCTTCACCCCCTCCCCAAAGGCAGTTCTTTGGCACAGAATAGGAAAATACAAATTCAAAACAATCAGTCCCTACTTTTCATTTAAGCAGCATTCAGATTTTCTGGGGTTTATCTGGTTAAATGGCAAGAGCCTTACATGTAGATTAAGGGGAAAGATTAAACTGAATGTGACATAAAAAAAAATGACATGAACTGATTGAATTTTGGCAGGCCTTATTTTTCATTAGCTTTTAACTGGAAAAATGTCAGGCAATCTTAACTTCTGCAAGCGTGTTCAGTTTCTCCCTGACCACTCTTCACATATACTCTGTGCTTAACAAGCTACTATTTGTTTGCTGTTCCTGTCAGCGTAGCTCTTCAATAATCAGAGATGATTTAAGATCTCTTATATGAATGCTCTAACACTAGAGATGGAATTTAATTTTTAACCCATCTACAACCATGCAAATTTATTCCAATTGGATGCGGTAGAGGAAAGAAGAGTGGCGACTGTGTATAAGGTTTATTATATACAGGAGATTTTGAAGGCTTTTTCCTTGTGGCCCTAATTGGACCCTGATAGCTCTTGCTTTCCAGGCAGTTTCTTTAGGCTCACTTTAGGTGGGGAAGGGCTGTTCAAAGGATAAAAGCTGCCCAAGCAGCTAAATGCAACCCCTTGCACTTGCTCACAGCTTAACCCTGATAATTGATGTTGCAGCTGCTTTTCCCAATGCATTGTGGCTGCCACAGGGCACATGCTCCCTTCACAGCAGGTGCTACCCTCTGTCAATAGCTGGTTCTTCCATCTCCCCTTCCTTCCCAAGTAGCAGCTTGGCTTTCTGAGAGGTGCAGGAGGGCAGCTTCTGCAGCTGTCTATGCCAAACTCGGGTGAGAAGGAGTGATGGCCTTGGGGTGAGATGCCAAAATTTTAATCTGGTCTTCCAGTCTGAAATGAGCCACCTGGGTGTAAACCATTGTGAAAGCTACTTAGTTCCTGTTACGAACAGGGGTTGGTTACATCAAAGGACAAAAAAGATTTGCTGAATACTTTTTTTTTCCCTTGTAATGGCTTTCTGCCATTTTTAGAATCTGATTTTCAGTATTACAGCACGAAGTAGTTGGGAGTTTAAACCAAATGTTGTAAAACAAAAAGGTGAAGAATACATTGGGGGAGGAGCTTTAACTGTACTTTCAACAGTTTCGTTAGCAAGCGATATGTCTAGGAATCTTGTGTATTTGGTATGTGACAGGCTCATGTGGTCACACTTCAAGGTAACAGGAATAAGTTCATGAAAGTCTTAAGCTTAATACACAGATTGGTTCTCATTGCAATGAAACTGTCCCAGAGAAAGCTCGGCAGGTGCAGTAATGCACATTGAAGATGGACATACGTTTGGTTACTGTTGCTTAACACACAGGTTGATGTGGCTAAAAAGGCTGCTGTCTGTCTGAAAGAATTCACATGTGCAGCTGTAGGTATGTGACCTGCTATGACTGAATTCAGGAGGCTGTGCACTGATAAATGTCAAGGCTGTGTTTTCATAGGACAAGTAGATCCTGTGTTCCCTAACTGTGGGGAAAAATAAACTCAGAATGATTCTCCTCTCTAAAGACAAGGATGGATTTTTCAGTACAATTTAAAAAGCCTCGTTTCGGCACCAGTAAATTGCTGTTGTCAAGTCCTGAGATTTATTTGAGTTAAGCAATACTCAGTTTAAACTTGAAGTTCCTCTTTGGGTGACTAAACCAATGCTTCACTTCTCAAAACAAGTTTTAGTACCTTTTAAGGGAGAAACTTGCCAGTAAAGCATCATAGGAGTTGCAAGTACAAAAATTATCTGTCAAGTTTTTGAACTGCAAAACCAAAGTGCCCATGATTATATGATTAGTCAGTCTTGCATTCAAGAGTGGGAGTGACTGCTTCTGTGTCTGTCCGCTCTTTTTCCTGCCATTTTCCATGCGTCTGCTGGGGCACGGGGAAAGCAAAAGCAGTCATGTGACATATGGGTGAGGAGGAGGATGTTAACTTACTTGAATATTTTCTTCTACTCTTTTGCTAGACCAAATGGCCTTGTTTTCATTGCAGCTTAACTGTGCCCTTCACTGCACTGGTGAGGGTCAAAGTGGTTGGAAAGGGGTGTAGGCAAAAGGAAACTTTCTTCGGAGAAAGCCGACACTGCCTACTATTAAAGGGTGTGCTACGACTCCTATTTGTCTCAAGGCTGATAGGACCGTCAGTAGAAGCTATGTTTATTAACCATATTCCAAGAAGTCCTGTGTCAGTTGTAAGTATATTGCTAAGTTGATTAATGTTCTCAGAACAGGCTGTTTGCGTATAGTAAACAGCTTTATCAAGGTAATAATCAAATAATTAATGTCATCCAAAAAAAAAGTGCCAGAGGTAAGCACTGGAGAGAGTTTTGGGAGGTTAAAATAAAAGTCTGAAAACAATTCTTGAACATGACAGCGTTTACAGAGTTAAAAGTTACGAAGATTACTTGACTTGGCTTGCTCAAATCCAGGCACAGGTACTGGTGCAAATGAAAACATTAAGAAGGTCAGGTGAGGTAAAATCAGCTCAGCTGACAGCTACTGTGACTTTTTCCTCTTACCTTGCACTACTGATGTATTTAACTCTTGACATTCTTATTATTTTAAATACATATTTTTGTAATCATACAGAGTTGTCACTTCAGACAGACGTAAGCACCATGTGAATTCTAGCCTGGCCTGGGTCCTCTGAGTCTTCAGTGTATGAGACCAAGACCACAGGTTGTGAATTGTGCATTCTTTCTCAGATTGCTTTGAAATGCAGATTTTTCACAGAAGAATATGCAGAATGGAGAACAGTAGTAAGCTAGCTCTTCTGTCTTGGCAGGGACATGTCTGTTGTGTGGGTTCTGGTGGGGTGGTTTGGTGGTGGTGGGTTTGGGTTGGTTTGGGGTTTTTTTTTAAGCTAATAGATTGCTAGACAGGGCTTTCAGTAAAAACAAATAAATAAAAGTTAAATGGTAAATTCCATCAACTCTCCAACCAATCTAACATCCCTGATAGACAAGATAAAGAGTTGAAATAGGCATGGGGCAGTAGAGTAGGTAAAATGTATTCAGTCAAGTTTTGGGTAGTTCTGAATAACCATAGTTTGAGCAAACTGTGGATTTGTGATGTTCTTGAAGTTCAGGGAATGCACAGCTGTGGATCCTGGTCAGACTGGGAGGATGGTTTTCGAGTGCACATCGGTAAGGGCATCTTTCTGGTGCCGGAGCAGTTAACGCTTAGATGCAATGTCTGGATGTCACCAACCTGAGAAGAGACTGAAAAGGCAAAATGAGTTCAGGCTATTTCCAGCTTCTGAGGAACACTCCAAAGTCAACAAGATTAAATAGAACAGGCTAGATGTGCAACTCCTAAAAAGGAAGAAGCAAATAAATAGATTTTAAAAAGCAATCAGCTGGTGAGTTGTTAATAGAATAACAAGTATGTTTGTGTCAATGGGTCATGAACTGAAGGAATAGGTGGTGGTGTTACTGCAAGGAAGCAAATCTTACTCCACTCTTGATACTTATTGGGGTTGCTGAACTTAAGATTTGTAAAGTAATTGCTCTGATTCAGTTGGTCCTACGAGAGAACTAGGTCCAGTTTAGTGCCCCATACTTAATGTTGTAATGGGGAACATCCAGATGAAAATGATGTGCCTGTAAGGAGAGGTTGAAGGCATGGGCATTTACTATGAGAAAGTGAAGGTAAGTTAAAAGTAGGAGAGGAAAGAAGGTGGTGTTGGTGTTGGCCTATATAGTCTTGCAGTAAGATTGCCCAGGTCCAGCATGAAAAATATAGGAGAGAATGATGATAAATTTGAAGAAGGTTAGAGAAGAATTATATTTCAGTTGTTCCAGTGCTGATAGCAATGCTGAAGTAGTTACCTGAGAATATTTTTAGGATCCTTGTAGTTGAAAAACAGGTTAAACGCTTTCCTTAATTGCAGTCTGGATGTTGCTGAGTTTATTTTTTTTTCCAAGGGAAGAGGTCAGGCAATACCTTTAGTTGTTCTGTGGCCCTCATCTTTGAAATTTGGATTCCCAAACTGAGAGTTTTACGGTTGCTGCAAGAGTGAGAATAGAAAAGATGTTAGAAAATGTTTAAATCATTAAAGCAGGTATTATTTCATACACTAATGCTACACCTTGTCTTGGTGGCCATTTGTGTGTGCGAAGTGGCAGATGATTTGGGAATTCCATTGCTAAAATATTTCCGTGACGAATAGTTCAAACTCAGTACAGTTTACATAGAGGTGCCAGTTATGATGCTTATGGACCATGTCATTGAGGTGGTTGTTTTTAACACTGAATGCTTAATAGTGTCTGTGTCAGAAAACTACTATTTGAAATCTTAGAGCTAAACAAACATTTTCTAAATGAATCTGGGAAAATCAGGAAATAAAATAGAACCTTCGGGGCATCTGCCAGCTTTATTTTGTATTGAGTGTGATAGAAGTTCAGTTAAGCTGGCAGGCTGTCACCTGTATTTTCCCCTGTGTACTTGCCTTTCAGGCACACACCAAACAGTGACACAGTGCACTACAGCTTGTGTTAAGCTACTAATCTGTGTTGCCTTGCTGAGTGTGATGGGTTGACCCTGGCTGGACACCAGGTGCCCACCAAAGCCACTCTATCACTCCCCCTCCTCAGTTGGACAGG
>JANZLQ010000030.1:3648393-3666619 GCA_026212715.1 Elanus axillaris
AGGGTAGATTTAGATTGGATGTGAGGAAGAAGTTCCTCCCGGCGAGGGTGGTGAGGCCCTGGCCCAGGTTGCCCAGAGAGGCTGTGGCTGCCCCATCCCCGGCAGTGTTCAAGGCCAGGTTGGATGGGGCTCGGAGCAACCTGCTCTGGGGGAAGGTGTCCCTGCCCAGGGCAGGGGTGGTAGAATGAGGTGATCTGTAAGGTCCTTTCCAACCCAAACCATGCTGTGATTCTATGTTGGCAACAGGGTTTTGGTTTCTACAACCATGGAACTCTCTCTCTGAGTATCAAGGATTGCTTTTTGACTAAGTGGGGCAAAAGTATCTTTGCCAGCAGGCTGGACAACCTGTTAAGAAGGGCTTTAGCATAAGAATGATGGGAGAGGGAGAAGAGGACCAACAATCGAGTGAGACGTGGTGGACTGGGTTGGCAAGCAAAGGGTCTGCTGTGAACAAAAGGGACACAGTCATCAACAAAACAAGGCTGAACTGGAGTTGCTCCAAGTGTACACACGCAAATTAAGATGTGCCTACAGGACAGCATTATGTGGAAAGCTCCGATTCCCTTTCTGCGAAGTCACCATGACCAATTTCTTCTCTGAATACCTGTATGGTATGCCTGTGTTGTAGAAGGAGAGGCTGGGAGAGCTGGGATTGTTTACCTTGGATAAAGGAATGTTTAGGAGGGATTTTACCTATGTAAAATTATACATAAGGTGGTGGCATGGGAGGGAGTGAAGAAGACAGAACCAGACTTTTCTCCGTGATACCCAGTAACAGAACAAGAGGTACTGGGCACAAGCTGAAATACAAGAAATTCCGTTTAAACATAAGAAACACTGGAACACGTTGCTCAGAGAGATTGTGGTCTCTCCATCCTGAGAGATTCTCAGAACCCCACTGGACATGTCCCTGAGCAACCTGCTGTGATTGAACCCACTTTGAGCAGGGGGGTTGGACTAGATGATCTCCAACCCCAACAATCCTGTGATTCTAAAAAATTCATTGTAGATGTATGAGTCAGTGCAACTGAAAGAAGTGTAAACTCCGCATTATATACATGTAGCTCTGGAAGAGCTACTTGGAAACCTTTTGGTGGTAAAGTAGTTCTTGTTTCTGGCTTTGCGGGAATCAGAAACACTTGACTGAAAATTAGAGTGACTAAGAGCCATCAGTGAGTAATGCCAGTATGCTAGAGAATCTTTCTCATCTTTGACCTTATTTGTTTAGTTTTCAGTGCTAGCTCTGAGGCAATATAGTGGCGGGAAAATAAAATCTAATACTGTTGAACTTCTTAGACTTCTGTGTTTTGTTACTTAAAAAGTAGAAAGACTTTCAGAAGTTGATATAAAGATTTGTAGAGTGATATTGCACGCATAAATACCATGGATAGATCAAGTGCTTACTAATTAAACTTTGATTTTCCTGTACTGGATGTGTATGAATGTCTTGTTGACTTGAACATCTGTAAACATTCTTACTGAGGCTGTTGCGAAATATGATCGCCTTTCCTCTTCATTGAAATAATGGGTCTTTGTATTATATGACCTTGTTTAACCTGACTGTTAATGTTAGCTTGAGACTCTCTGGTCACTTCAAGTTGTCCTTCTGCCTTGTCAGTAATACAGATAGGCTTTTACATTATACACCTAGATTCTAGAGTTCACCATACACAAACTTGGCAAATAAAAACAGTCAATTAATGAGTACTGTGATAAAGAAGATTGTTATAGAAATATACCTCTATTTAAAGTGGTCTGCCAACTTCCACTAATTTTTCCTTCCTTCTTCTCCATAGAATGTGTATGTAAACATAAACCGCATCATGTCAGTAGCAAATCGCCTGGTTGAGTCTGGCCATTATGCTTCACAGCAAATAAAACAGATTGCTAGTCAGTTGGAGCAAGAGTGGAAGGCGTTTGCTGCAGCCTTGGATGAACGTAGCACGTTACTGGATATGTCCTCCATCTTCCACCAGAAAGCTGAACAGGTTAGTGAACGGGGCTGGTGCCAACAAAAGTTTCTGTGCTGCAATGGTGAGTTGTACTCTTTGCTTTTGATTCAGACAGAAGTACAAGAGAGTGATTGAAAAGGTCAGCAAGAAAGCCAGAGCATTAATTTCTGCCTGTTTCAGCTGATACTGAAACAAAAACTTGTTCTAGTCAGGACAGCCCACTGCCCTTACATTCTTTATAAAATGCCTTGCCCGTATCAACGCAAGACAAAACTTAGCAAAATGAGCTATATGAATCAAAACGATGTGGACATAAATGCTTAACTATATAAAGCTTTTAAGTTGAAAGAAGCAAAAAAATGTAGTATAGTTAGTATGAATATAATGCTTTTCCTACATCCAGAAATCATTACTTGTTCTGTTGTCCTCGCCACTTCACCCCAATCAGTCCTGGAATGTCAAGATTTAATGCATAGTAATTGCTTATAGAAAACTAAGTTGAACTGGCCTGAAAGTTGAGAAGTTAATTAACTGTCTTCTGAATCTGAAATTGTGGTGGGAGATGTTTACTTAGTATCCCATAAGAGATTCCTCCTATATTAAACAAAATTTTTAGCTTTAGGCCTATACCAATTATTTTAATTAAGTCATTAACCATGTATAACTGCCAGAGAAGAGGTATATGTAGGGGAAATGGGAATAAATATCCCCAAGTTAATAGTCTTGATGGTGAAAGCATGTTTTCCCCTCAAGGGGATTCAGTTCTGAAGGAGTTGCTATGTGTGTGCTGTTGAGTCACCTATTGATATTACAGACTGACTGCTCCGTACATCTCTGGTGAATTTGGAGAGCAGAGGTTCCTGGATGGTTATGGCTGAGTGAAGCTCTGGTGTGCTGGCTGGCTTGTGTAGATACTTTTCTTTCCTTTTGCCTTGCTGAACTGGATCCAAGAAAAGGTCTCATGTCTGATACAACTTTAATTTGGAGTAAATGAAGGAACCACTTGGGAGTTGATAACTGCAGAAATAGAGGGAGGAAGCACACTTTTTTTCCTGATTTCTACTACACCGATATTCAACTTCATAAATGTCCAGAAATTAGAAATGTGAACATACTAAGATGCAAATACACATTGCTTTTCATTACGTTAGTGGTGACTTGGTTGAACTGTCCTTAGACAGACTAAGGTAAAGTATATAAACTGATACCGCAATAATAAGTACTTTTAGCAGGTTTTACAGAAAATCTACATAAAAAGGAGATGAAGGAATTGTTTTCTGGTATAAAGTCACCAACCAGCTTGAAGCATTTGATTGACACAGTGTGGTACCTAATTAGTACTGATGCTTTTATAATTGCTTGGTTTATTCAGCTTTATGTTTAGGTACTGTCAGCCATACATGTAGGAGAGAGATAGTGAAATATGAACAGATAGGTATACCCTGCCTCAAATGGTGTCCTTTTTCATAAGAAAATGATGTTCATCAGAAGTCAGGGGACTAAATCTTGTGTGTGTGCTGGGCAACTGTAGTAGGGGTTGGTGTTACCTTCTTCAGCACTAAATATAAGTGTAAACAGGAGGAGAGGGAAGAATAAGAAAAAATAGTGCAGCATCTGCTGGGATTAATTTACTTTTTAATTGCTCCTTCTGTGGTTTTCATTTTATGATTAACTGTGTTGGATTGTCCTAGTTGCTTTGTAAGATACCTGGCTGTGATATATTAGCTGTTTCATTAGGAGTGGAGAGTGAGTTCAAGGAAGGAGGGTTTGGAATGAGAGGAATGACCCCTTTAGAAACTGGCAGTTCTTGACCTACATAAAAAGATGATTAAAAAAGTATGCAGCCAAAAGAAATAACATACGTTTCTTGAATGCACATGTTCCCTTGCAAGTGACAGGTAAGTGTCGCTGCCTGCTGTCAGACGCAGTGAAGACTGCACCCAGCTATCAGTGCTTGCTGACTGGTGCAAGAGGTGTGTAGCTCTGTGGAGCTTCTTTTAATATTCAGTGCTTAACATTAGAGATTTTTAAAATTGCCCCTTGATGAAATGAGAATTAAATAAGTATCTTAAGAGTTAAGTACTCTATCTCCCTTCCTCCCAGGTTTCAAACAATAATCGAGTACCAGAAATGGTCTGTGGATTACTTTTTCCTCAAAACACTACTTGTGCTCCAGGAATTAAGATACGTACGATGAGAGAAATGGCTTGGTCTTGTAAAACTTTAGAGACTTCAACTTGACATGAATAGAGGACAAATTAAGTTTACAGATACCACATGTGTTGGACTGTACTAATTTTAACAGCTATGAAAACTAGGAAAACAGATTCTTTCTTCCTCTTTCCTTTCCTAGCATAACGAGGGTATAAAATTCATGCCCCCTAGCTGTCAAAAATAAGTTGACAGAACTTCTGCTGTGCATACAGCTATGATGGCAGTTTCTTGTCTGTCAAGACAGCTTAAGCTTCAGAGATAACTTAAATTGTCTGCAGAAGAGATTCTGTTGCAGTATCTTCAATTTCCCCTGAAAGGCTTGAGTTGAGCAGCTGTGCTGACATAGCTGTGCGCTCAAAGTTCAGTGTTAGTCCTAAGAGACCCCCGCTTAAGTTGTAAATCCCTTACATGCTTGCTGCTGTAGGAGCTTACCAAATGGATTTAGTGCTTCTCTGCGTGTAGAAGTTAGTGCCTGGGGACTGAGGTGTGAATTTGCTGTGTTCTAACACTGCTTTGCCTCCTCGATGATCTCTTTCCAGCAAAAGACAACTATGGAGTGTTTCAGTGAACAGTTCACCATTAATTCTTTGTGTGGGGGGTGTGTGTGTGTGTACACATGTGCAAAATAACTTGGTTTTCTCTGAAGATCTAAAAAAGGTGAGGTGATACCTCATGATACCATGAGTATCTTGCACAGGGAGTTGATTGGTAAAAGCTGAGGGTCTGTAGTTGAAAGCGGTAGCATGCTTTACCTGTTCGAGTAGAGAAGACCTTAATTGGCTTTCATGCATCTGAAATGGTAGGTGCAGGGTGAAGTAAACTTTTTCTTAGCTGTAAAGTCAAGAACAGGAGCAAGAGTAAACTTGAAGCACCAGTACTGCCAGCAGTTTAATTGGTTCTGAAGACTGCCAACATGCAACTAAGCCTGCCTGTCTGTGAACGGCTCAGCAAGTTCCATATAACTAAAAGCACAATTATAGTCAGACTTGAGTATTTGTTTCTTTTCTCATAAAAGCTTCATTTTGGTCGGTTCAGAGAGAAATACATTAAAAGTTTCTCCCTTAAAAAAAGTCTTTTCAGTGGCCGTCACACAGATGCCAGTCCTCCTGTATATTACCAACGTGTGTGTTTATTGATAGAACCTAAAATCAAGCAGAAAGTTTTTTTCTCTCTTGCAGTACATGAGCAATGTGGACTCATGGTGTAAAGCCTGTGGTGAGGTGGAGCTTCCCTCAGAACTGCAAGATTTAGAAGATGCTATCCATCATCATCAAGGGATATATGAGCATATCACTTTGGCTTACTCTGAGGTAAGAGTCTTGCTTGTTTCCTTAGGTTGCTGACTTGATAAAATTGTGTAATATTGTTTGGATCATGAACTGGCATCACTTGTTGCATAGTGCATTAGTTGGAAACTCAAGTGCCAGGCTTCTTTAATTTAGTATACTGGGCTTTGCTACTGTTGTTCAAAAGTTAAGTGTTACATCTTCTCTTTAATCTTCTGAAAGAAATTTAAAAGGCAAGATGGAACCATGTGTGGTACGAACAACCCATGCAGTGTACCAAGCATGTTTTAGTTTCAATTTGCAGATTACTACCTTTTAATAGCAGTATGATACTATCATTTAAACACTTACTTGAAGGGAAGCTCTTTGGGTATTCTTTGGGAAAGTATTCTGTTGGCATAGATTGCTTTAAGTGTGTTTTGAAAATCCACCTCTGAAATTGTCTCACAAAAAAAGCTTAACCATCAAAGGATGTCACTTGACAAGCCAGAAGGTAATATACTCAGTTCTGCCAACCTCAAAGACACTTTGAGCTAGCGTGCCTATGCAGTCAGCGTTTGTAAGATTAGTGTATGCTATGCTGCTGCTCTAATCTTGGATTCTGCACACAATGAAGGAATAATATTTCTCAGTGTTTCTAATAGTTGTATTTACAGCTTAAGAAAAAACGCTTATTTTAAAGGTGGCCTAGAAAGCGATGACTAAAGTATCTATTGTTTTTCTTCAAATTTTGAGTTCTCTCATGTGCTTTAGCTAGCTGAAGTGAGAAATCAAATGGATATTGACTTCACTATCAGCTAACACTTACTTTCTGTATTTCCTCTCGTGATTTTCTTGCTTTCTTTTTCCAGGGTTGTTCTCATCACAGGGTAGAACTGTTTTTGCTGGATTAAGTACAGCAGTTTCTGTTCTCATGAAAGTAGTATAAAATTATGCATTTGATTAAATCATGGTAAAAAATGATCAGTAGACATATGATAACTTAGGCCACAGCTTATACCCTCTTCTAAAAGGAGGTCATGTGGGGTTGTGATTTATACATTACATTAAAGATAAAACTACTTTCTGATGAACCAGCTCTATTATGGGCAACTGAATCCTAAGTCTGGTCACATTTCATTTAGCAGGATAGGAGGGTGAGATTAATGCTGATCACCAGTCCTATTGTTAGTATATCAAAACTGGGGTTTTTGAATACCTGCCGTCCTAGGGCCTGCATAAACTTTATTACTATGAGTCAGATGTCCAGAGTTCACATGAATTGTTGTTTTGTGTAAAATACACACTGATAACCCCATTCCTGATATATGGCACCTTGCTATGTCAACTGATCTAATGACATACTGAAGGACATCTTTGGTGATAAAAGTTGTGGTCTTACTACACATACCTGTTTTAAGTCATTCTTGAGAGCATGTTTTGTAGGAAGGTTGCTTTTCCTCATTATAACCTCTCTTCATTGAGAGGATCCCTTTGTAAAACAAGGGATAGAGATGTAGCATGCTTGTAGTAGATTTATGTGAAGAGTGGCAGTCAGGGGTGCCTGCTCCGTGAGAGTGCAGCAAGGAATAAGAAGGCTGGGGCTCTTTAGAAAAATGATTATAAAGCATTGAGGTTAAAATAGTGGGATTTTTTTGTTTGGTTTTGTTTGGTTTGGATTGCTTTTTTTGTGTTTTCTTTTTCATCGGGGATGTGACTGGATTAGAGCCTGCTGTTAAGTGTAAATAAGTACTGTGGATTACCATGTTAAATACTGTTTGCTTCCTGGTGATGCATAATGAAAATAAATTAGATGGGTAGATTATAGGATTGCTCTGGCAAATACCTTGAAAATTTTATTTAGGATTTCAAAGCCGTAGCTTTTGACTTTGTGATAGCTAAACGTTTTAACAAAGTCTTCATTGGTACTGCTCAAAAAATTCTACCCCAACAGTAGATGCCTTTCTTCTGATTTGAGGTCATTACTTTTCCCCATCTGGTAAAGCGATAGCTTTGTTTTTAGCAACCAGAATTGGTGCAGAAGTAAGAGTTGTATGTGTATGTACAAGTCATGTTCCTCCTCTGGACAGAAGGTTTTATTTTGCCTTATTTAAACACGCATTTTTTTTTGAAGATTGATGGAATTGTCTTTCTGTGTAAAGTTATTACAGAATTATTGCTTATCATTATTAGATGTATGACTCCATTTCTGTTACAGCATGGAGCTCCTTTCATTTTGTGATGAATGAACAGTGTGGGGAGAGAGAGAGGAACACTGTGGAAATTACACCACTTTGTCATTCATTTTAGATTACAATGTCTTGACAACATGACTTGGTTGCAAAGTAGAAGACAGTAATTTTAAGAGAGTAAATGCTTTTAAGACTAGACAGTCTGATTTTACTGTGGATAATTACTGTATATTAGTAGAGAAGTAACTTACTAGCTTACAAGCTTAGATAACTGGTGTGCTTGAAAATCCGATAGCTGTGCCTTAAATGAAATTATATATATATAAATGAAGTTATGTATCTCACTGAAATCTTTAGATAGTCATGCACTGGGAAGGAAGAAAAGTTTACTGTGTTAACTCCAAAGAGGAAATGTTTACATTTGCTTGTAAAGCTGATAAACTAATCAGATCAAGGGACTGTCACAATTAATTATCCTTTTCCCTTAAATATCATGGACTCTGGATAGGTAATTGAAGTCCATTATTTTGAAATATTTGAAAGACTTGGATAATTGCTTTGGATACAGAAAAGAAAAAAAAAATCATCATTATAATAACTACTATGGACTATACTCTTTTTCTGCCTGACTTGACTTTATAGGAGCTACTTTTCCAAGTGAGCTTCATTCTCTGTGTTGGTACTTGTTACTAAAATGAAAAGCTTAAATTGGAACTGAGAAATAGACTCACTTGTAAACTAATTAGTAGAAAATAACTTTCATTCAAATCTGTTTGACTACTGAATAGCAAATTTAAAATGTGCCTAGAATTTGTTGAAAAGAGCCACTGAGGGAAGGTCTTGGCGAATTTTCTGTTTCTATCATGGTGTTGCATCCTGGTTTCAGCTGGGACAGAGTTAAGTGTCTTCCTAGTAGCTGGTACAGTGCTGTGTTTGGAGTTCAGTGGGAGAAGAATGTGGATAACACACCGATGTTTCCAGCTGTTGCTAAGTAATGTTTAGACTAAGTCAAGGATTTTTCAGTTTCTCCTGCCCAGCCAGCGAGAAGGCTGGAGGGGCACAAGGAGTTGGGAGGGGACACAGCCAGGGCAGCTGATCCAAACTGGCCAAAGGGATATTCCAGACTATGGGACATCATGCCCAGTGTATAAACTGGGGGAGTTGGCCTGGGGGGGATCGCTGCTCGGGAGCTAACTGGGCATCGGTCGGCAAGTGGTGGTGAGCAATTGGCACTGTGCATCATTTTTACATTCCAATCCTTTTATTATTACTGTTGTCATTTTATTAGTGTTATCATTATCATTATTAGTTTTTTTCTTTTCTGTTCTATTAAACCGTTCTTATCTCTACCCACGAGTTTTACTTCTTTTCCCGATTTTCTCCCCCATCCCACTGGGTGGGGGGAGTGAGTGAGTGGCTGTGTGGTGCTTAGTTGCTGGCTGGGGTTAAACCCCAACATGGTGATTTGATGGATTCAGACCATTGTTTACACTCAGGTCTTGTGGTTTCAGATTAATTTTTCCTGCCTGTTAGATGAGCTATTAGAAAAGTTCTTTACAGATAGCTGAATGATACCGAATTGTAACAGTGCTGAGCTTCATGCTAAAAGTGACAGAATAGTTAAATGCCAATGCAAAGTGCTTTCAACAGCTTTCGCAAGTGCTAAATGTTACCAGTGACCAGATAAGGTGGGATTGTTGCTTTTTAATTAGTATGCAAGGTAAATCTGAATATTTTTGCCGTGGTTTGAATTGGAGAAGACAGCAATTAGAAATGACTGATGCTTCTTGTTAGCATCAGTAGTTAAGCACATCTGGGGAAAGGGTGTCTTTCTGTGCTTCATGGAAGGGTTTTAAGTGATTCAATGAGGTTCAAGTTTGCTATAACAGCAGTTTGCCTTTGGCTTACCAGTAACAGTAATAATTTAGAAGTTGTAAATTGTGTCAGATCAAATCATGTCCTAAGTTTATATCTTCTGGTTTATATGTATTAATCAAATTAATATTTGCCTATAGAAAGTAACCTCCCTCTTCACCTTTACAGCAAATAAAAAGAGAGATGCTCCTGGAAGGGTAATTCTGGGCTAATGCTTAGTTTTAGGTGCTTTGCTGACTAGAGAAAGAGCTGAAGAATATTTATTCTAAGTTAGACTTGACCTGTTAAAAAAAATGTTTAAAAAATGTTTAAAAAATCACTTTAATGAAAAAACTTTCATAAAATAATTGAAAAATTGAAAGACAGGCTGTTATTTAGAAGACTGCTACTTCTTAAAATTATCTTACATAGAGGGAGAATATACAATTTTTTTTTTTTTTCTTCTATAACACAGCTACTTGTAATCATGCCTGGAATAAAAAAGAAACTTCATCACTGCTCCCCAGGTTCTTAAAGACATCTAAAATGGGGAGAGGGGGTGGGGAATGCAATAATGGTCTAATAAGCTTTTGGCAAGACAAGTAATTGTTCGTCCTTTCTGGTGGTCAGGTGAGCCAAGATGGAAAGTCACTGCTTGACAAACTTCAGAGACCTTTGACTCCTGGGAGTTCCGATTCCCTTACCGCTTCTGCCAACTACTCAAAAGCAGTTCATCATGTTCTGGATGTGATCCATGAAGTACTGCACCACCAGCGCCAACTGGAGAATATTTGGCAGCATCGAAAGGTTCGCTTGCACCAGCGGCTTCAGCTATGCGTTTTTCAACAGGATGTTCAACAGGTAGGTTTTATTTCGTGTTGTCTAAATGCCTTTGTACTCTGTCAGCCTATGATTTGAAGCTGGTTGCATTGACAAGTGGGTTTTGATTGCTATCCCCTGTGTTCTTTCATTCAACAATTGAGTAGTTGCGTGGGATTTACTGACTGATTCCATGTCCTGTGTGTTATCAGAGGATATTAGTTGTTACAAGTAGAAATTATTTTTGTAGGTTAGTTCATCTTCAGTTTTTTCTTTTTTTTTTTAAATTAATTTCATTATTTACTTTAAGTCAGATAGGATGAAAAAGATTCTTACTATAGATGGCTCTTGTGAGCTTGTGCTGGAAGCTGACATTCACATTCTAGGTAAAATTCTGGACCCGCAAGTGTCAGACTTGTAGGAGTAACATGCAAAAAATGAAGTGTTACTCTGTAACAAATTTTTAGTTGCAAATCCTTTGTGATGCTTAATTGACTTAATCAGGTTTCTTTACAAGCTAAGAGTAGTATACTAAAGAGGTATAAAAATTACAGATAAGATGACTTTCTGATAATGATGCTGTTCTTGAATTAATGGTTATTAGCTGCCGTATTTTTACTATTGTGATGACATCCGTAAAAGTTAGTAGTTAAGTATAGGCAATAATATCTCGGAGATGAGTTTTAGCTTAAAAAGGCAAAGCTGTACCAAATTCCTTTGTTGATAGATTTTTAATAAACAGAAAATGTTTGCCTTGGGCTGCAATTGACAGAGACATTAGTAATTTATTCCTTAATAGTTCATCTTCATAAAAAGGCAAAGATGGCCAGTAGTTGCTTATCATGTTCTTACACTTCAGTGTAAAAGCTGTTCACAAATAAGGAAATTCCACGTGGGGTTTTTAGATAGCCAGTCATATATTCTGGTTAAACTAATCTTATTTCTTCCAAATTAGTTGCACTTTAAGCCAAATTTCTTCTGTTTCAAGAAGATGCTGGATGTGAGCAGTTGAGAGTGAAATAACCTGGTTTCCATTATTTACAATAGTTGAAAAAGATACTTAATTCGGGCAGATGGTGGGGAGGGCAAGCAATCTTGGTAGCTCAACTTTCTTCTATGTGCAGTGCCTGTTTCTTCCTGTAAGCTAAAGAAAACAACTTAAGAATACTTAAGCAGTAAAATAAGTGTAAAATTATTAAAACTTAATTACTTAATTTTTGATGTAAAAAGAGGCATTTATTGAAAGGCAAGCAGTTACCTAACTTCTCAACACTTGCATGTGACAAAGCATGTGGAAAGGCATGAAAAATCTTAGCTGACAAAAAAAGTAAAAGAAAGCAGAGTCAATGTCATGAATGGTCAGGAAGGGCATAAAGAACCAAACTGAAAACACTATTACGCCATTGTATAAAGCCTAGGGGATCTTCATCAAGATTACTACATCAATAGTAGCTAGTCAGGAGGGTCCAGTGCTGGTACTTGCATGAGTAGTGTGTGAGTGTGCGTGAGTAGCATGTGAGTGAAGGGCACTTGTCGAAACTGATGAGGCACAGTCCACAAATGAATCACCGCTTAAACTTAAAAGGCTTCATAAGGAATCTTCAGAAACTGAAATTAACACAGTGGTTTGCTTCTCCTAAGGAAAAATGTAGGTCCTCTCAGTAGTAGCCTAGTGCCAAAGAGTGCGGATTGGATCCTGGAACCTTCTCCTCTAGTTAGAATTCAATTCAAGTAGGGCCTACTTAGGCAACCTAGGCCGAGTGACC
This sequence comes from Elanus axillaris, assembly GCA_026212715.1. Lineage (NCBI taxonomy): Eukaryota > Metazoa > Chordata > Aves > Accipitriformes > Accipitridae > Elanus > Elanus axillaris. The sequence goes on from JANZLQ010000030.1 coordinate 3,660,456, forward strand.
TCCTGAGGTTATTTCCCAGATATGTAATTCAAGTTTCAGGCCTGTAGGCCAGGCTGCGGGCAGTTTATTCCTGGGGGAAGGTGTTCATTAAATGCTACAGAGAGTCTTGCTGTGCTGTTCCTACTCTTTGCCTTTATTATCTTGGGAGTCATAAAATGTTTGTAGGAAGTTTGCATTTTCTGCTCCTTCCTAAGTCATAGCTCTTAGAGTGGAGGAGTTAGCTCTGAGACTGCTTTGTTCTTTGAAGGTGGCAAATAACCCTTCATTAGACTCAAGTCATTATAGAGTCACCACCAGGTTCTTCAGCAAGAGGCTGGATTTTCCTTCTCTGTATGAGACCTGTCAGCCCTTGGAAATGGTGCGTTTAATATGGACATATATAGTCACAGGTTTGAAAAAATGAAGTAGGCAGGTTTACCTGTGTTTATAACTTCCAGTATAAAAAATGTGTTACTCAAGTATGCATGTGGATTGTGAGGATACCAGAATTTTTCAGTATGAGCCAATTGGCTCAAGGGGGTTAATCCGTCTGGGCTCATAGTCAGTATGTGCCTTACCTACTGGTTGAAGAAATTCCTTTCTAGCTGTTTATGCCTCTGGTTTCTCTACATGCTTTGCAAGACAGATCTTGCATTAAGATACCAAGATACACTCTTGCCAGTTTGAAGCTGCGGCCTTTGGTGCTAATGCACATCTTTATCAATCACTTTAGATTTCCAACTAGATCTTATGTACAGAGATTCAGCCCCCGCTTGCCATGTTCCTAAGTCCTTCTCTTAATATCCAGTAGTTACGACTGCCAGAGATTGGATCGTCCTTTGGTTAATCCTTGTAATGGCTGTTAACATCCACGTTGGAGGCTTCTGAAATGTTGCATGTGGAAGCATAGCACTTTGTTATGTTACTTCAAATTAGCTTTCAGATGATGGTGTATTTTGGGCACTGCCTTATGAATCACAATGTGAAATGTGGTTAATATTCCCTTTCGTAATACAGCTTTTCATACTTACATTTTAGCGCAGATCATGCTGTAAGACAATGATAATTCCACATCCATACCAGACAAATTAATCTAATAGCCAGGAGCAGATGCCTTAAAGATAACTGCAAGTACATAATGGTATTTCCCTGGAATAGCCTTGCTTTGGCAGATTGTAGCTCAGCTTTGAAAATCCGTCAGGGGAAAAAAGTGATCTTGAATAGTAAGGCTTCTTTTTTTTTCTTGCAAAAGAAAAACTCAACAACCTTATCAGATCATCTAATTTATCTGAGAAATGTTAGGTCTTTCGTTGAATAATCACTGACACCATTCAGTGCGTGAAATTACTTGGTTTTGAAGTATTGGTTAAATTTATATCCAAGACATTTCTGGAATGGCTTACGTAAAGCTCCAAAGCAACTTTCTTAAAATACTTTAGTTTTCATTTGCATATTCTCTTGGGCTTCTTAGTCTCTGCTCAAACCTTAAAAAAAATCAAGTAAGATTATCTAGCATGATTTAGAAACTAGCATGACAACCTTCTGTAATTATTGTCAGTAAAGTTAAATGGGGGGGGTTCTTGTCAAAATTAAGCAAGTGCGGCTCTCTTCCACTGTTTATAGTTAAATTGTACATAATGGCAAGCAACCAAGTGCATTGTAAGTGAATTTATAACTGTCCTTCAGCATGGGTCTGTGATTTCTTCCTCTTTTCTCTGTCAGCGTAGTTTTCTGCTGGGATAATGAAATAAATCATTTCAGGGAAGTGTTAAGTGAGCGACAGCTGAGTTGGAGGAAGGAACTGGCTATGTTGAGCTGGTACTTCGTTTTGTGTTACTTCCACCTTAGAAATTGGGTTGAGTATTTCTTCTTCGGTCTTATGTGTTCAGTATTGGTAAAGTGTGTCTAGTGGAACTTTCCACGTCAATGATACTACTATGGTGCTAGCTGTGTACACCAAGAATTATCTGCTGATTTATTGGAGTAAGTAGCAAGGGAAGTGGCACATTAAATGTTAAAAATAGTAGATAACATGTGAATTACAGAAATCTGAAATTTGAAACATGAAAACCTACAATATTCTTAAACTGAACAGAATTCAGTTTGACCTTAGATAGCAGAAGCATGCTAGGAGATCTAGTTCCTGGTTAGTTTGTATGTTAACACCAAAAAAGAGGGTGTTTATTTTAATTTAAAAACAAATAAAAAATCAGGTCATTGGCTGTTGCACTCACTTGTTGAAAATAGCCCTTCTAATGTAAAACATGCTAATAAAAGTATAATTTTTTGCTTAAGAATTAATGAGCTTACCAAGTGGATAATATACACCAGCCTTTCACCTAAGGAAAGGAGCTGACTCTGATGATTCTGATATGAAGCAATAAAGCAGACTTGCAATAGCAATGTGAGGTTTGTGCTGCTAGGCCATGAAAGGTCAAAAATGAATGTAAAGATAATGTTTCTGGTAGAGTGATACTGCTGACAGTTATACGGTGAAAGGTTTTGGGCCTGAAAAACACTCCTGATGGCTTGCAAACCAGAGATTAGTAAAACATGGTAGTAGTTTGTTGTTTGTTTTTTTTTTAAAACATACATTTATTAGGCCTTACTGACCTTGGGTGTCTTCTCTGTTGGTTCTGGATAAATGTGCTGCTTCTCCTTCCTTGATCTGCCTGCCTCAAAGACTATGTCCGAGTTTTTGTTGTAACAGTCACTTGTTTCAGCCTTGACTGATGAAGGGTGGGCCAAGAATACTTGCTACTTTGCTCAGCATCAGCATAATACTGATTTCACTGGGTGATCCCCTTGTGGCTTTTGGAGGCGGTTCTGGTGTAAGAAGGTTCTTCTGGGGAGAGAGTGTTTCTACGTTTTACCTATCTGAAGATTAGAAATGCAGAGATTTCCGTCTTCCCCTTCTGAACATCACATCAGCACCAAGTGAGAGGTGGAGATCAGAAAAGTGAGTGTGTGCAAAGCAGGTGAAGAGGTGAGGTGTAACGACTGGATAATAATGTGGGAAAGGTTGGTGAAAATGAGCACATTGAATCTGCAAAAGATCAGATTGTTTATTTCTGCAAGCAGCGTATACAAAACATGTATTTTACAGCCATAAGCAATGAATTTGTCAAAGTGAAGCTATCTTTCTTTCCATAGTAGTTTCTTCTATCATATATTCAGTATTGGTGCTAGAAAAATAAACATTTTTCTAGATCCTATATCGGGCATAAGGATGATTCTGCTTACACTGCAGTTAGGGCTTAATTGGATCATTAAAGCAACTTACTGCAGTGGAAGCTAATATTATTCACCCTTTCACTGAGAATTATTGAGCCTCTTAAACTCCTGTGTATTACTGAACTCCTAGAGCGAATTCCATGTGCTTTCAGTATTAGTAGAAGAGTCTTTAGTGGGTTTGTAATGATGGTTTGTGTAACTCTTACCTCTCCCAGGAATATGATGAAAACGCATCAGTTAAGATTGTTAAATGGCTAATATCAGTGCCAGGTAACGGTATTGTCCTTTGGTCAAAGTGGTATGCTAAACCTCTCACTGATGGGCAAGAGCATACCGTAACTTGGACTCTGTCTTTACATGCTGTGAAATTCCCAGATAAAGAGTGATTCCTCAGTTTTGTTAAGAATCAAGGTAAGAAGTCTGAGCGCTAATAAGACTTGTATTCATACTGATTTCACTTAGAGGCAGCTGTGTTTCTCTAGTTGACTGGTTCATGCCATGTATGTGTGCTGGATTTCTATGACAGTTCTGTCTCTTGAGGAGTTACTCAGCATTATTTGGAGCAAAAATCATTCTCCCTGGGATGCTTTTTGCTTTCCATCCCATGCTTTCTGGGACAGATTTTGCTGTTGATTTCATTTGTTAGCTTATAACTGTTAGTAGTCTCCAGAGTCTGGTCTAATTCTCTCATCCAAGCATGTCTCTTTGTAGCTTTTTTTCTAATGAGAAAAGCAGAGCAGTCTCCTGAAACTAGTCAAAAGCATCAGTAATATAAACTTTGCAGATAACTGAGGCTGTGTTTGGCTCCTCACTCCACTTTCCTTGATCAATACTTTTCCTTGAAAGAAGCAACTGAAAACTTACATTGACCTAAAACACGATAGTATTTTTTTTGGCAACACTTACTATGAAAAACAAACACTGCATAAGTTGAAGTACGGAAATTTAGTGAAGTGTTGGTGATTTGAGATGGCTGTATTACATGGTGTATTGTATTGTTTGTTGTTTCGAAGATGTCCAGTAGGAGAGAGTTTGCAAATAAAAAAAGATTCTAATGGTCAAGGTAAATGAGAAAATCACACCAGGTGGTTTCAGTTTTCTACTAAAGAAAGCACGAATGTTTTGTATTGGAATAGTGTGTGGGATTACATGTATATTGAATGTAGCCATGAGTGATGTTGCAGGAATGGTTCTTATGTCTGGAAGCAAAAAAAACCAAAAAAACCCCAAACCAACCAACAAACCAAAAAGTCTCTTTAGTTACAGTAACTGTCAAATGCTTTCAGTACAGGAAAAGGGGAAAAAACCCTCACCCAACTTCAGGAATTGGAGTAAAGGACACTAGTAGATAAGGAGAGATAAGGTACAGGTTTCTGGCAGGTATATTCAAAATGAACCAAAATACTCAGGTTTTAGAGAAAAAAGAACACTGGAGATAAATGTTAGGTAAAGTATTCCACACAACTACATAAATACTGTATAAAAATGGTTAGCTGACTTAAGAAAATTGCTTATATGCAGTTGTCGTTAATTCTGAACAGCATTCTTCAACCTCTGAGTATCTTCTAAAGAATTAAATACTGTTTGCATGCTAGCTAATTAATGAATGAAGATATGGCTAAGATGTATTAGTTTGGAGAGAGACCAGATGTTTTTTGTTCGTTCGCTCATCAGAAACTTGGTATGTGTGCAATAATCCTTTGTGTTAACTGGCAGGAAGTAATTACATGTACAGTTCTTACTATTTATGAAGCTGTCAGCCCAGTCATTGTGGTGGAAGGTTTAATGTCCTTAAAATGTCTTTCGTTCCTCACTTTTTCAGCTATAAAATTTACAATACACAATTATGTCTGTGATGTTTTGAGGAGATGCTTCTTCAGAACTGGGGCAAAATCCTTCATATGCTCTGAATGCAGACATTGTCATTCATCTCATAATGATTTCAACTCCATTTTATTGCGTTAGTTAAAAATTCTACTACTGAATCTTTCTTCTTGACTTAATAATATTTAGTAGGACAAGTAAATTCTCATCTAAAATAAAACATCGCTGTGTTATTCACCAGCATTGTTGGGGAATGTGCAAACTCCATTAGTGTTACATTACAGAAAAATGCCAGCTGAAGGCATAAACAGATTACAGAGACACCCTCACAAGGGGTCTAGCCACTTGGATCATATTACTGTCAAATTGATGAATGTGTAGAAATGAGGTTGTCCTTGGTAGGCTTCAAAATAAACATGTAGTTTTAAATCATACAATTTAGCTAGTTTGAGCTAGTGATTACCTTGAGAAAAGTAATGAGATGTAATTAATGTCCTTCAATGGCAATACTGTGTTTTAATCCCACAGTACAGTTCCTTATAAGCAGTCCCTTTACAGCTTCTTAGTTTCTTGAATAGTCATCGTTTGTTGCAACATTCAGGACATCCACTCTGAGTTTTTGTGTGTGTCTCTTCTGTACTGTACCACAGGTGTTGGATTGGATTGAAAACCATGGAGAAGCTTTTCTTAGCAAACATACTGGAGTGGGAAAATCCCTGCATCGGGCTAGAGCTTTGCAGAAACGCCATGAAGACTTTGAAGAGGTTGCACAGGTAAAAACAATCACATGAAGGACTGTACACTTGTCATGGAAATGTACGAAAAATTCCTGCTCAGGCACTGAAGGGTTGAGGGAGCTCCACTACAAAAAATTCAGTTCCCAGAATGGATTACTTTGTTTCTGTTGCAAGCTTTTCTTTCATTTCTCCTTTGTGCTCCAGCTTCAATAACAAAAAGACAAACTTCCAGTGTCCTACAGAGAGTGGGAGCCTTGAAGCCCAACAGAGCTGCTGCTGCTGCTGCTATTATTATTATTATTATTATTATTATTATTGTTATTATTATTATTATTATTATTATTATTATTATATTCAAAAGCATGATTTCAAATGTTGATTCGAAGAATA
>JANZLQ010000030.1:3666719-3699778 GCA_026212715.1 Elanus axillaris
ATTATTATTATTATTATTATTATTATTATTATTATTATTATTATTATTATTATTATTATTATTATTATTATTATTTTCAAAAGCATGCTTTCAAATGTTGAGTCGCAGAAGAATGAAAGCTCTCCATTTAAAGTAACTTAATTCCATGGGATTCTAGGATTCAAACTTTAGTGCAGCCCCTAAGAGAGGATGGAGACGAATTGAAAGCCCTGCTTCCTGTCTTTAAGCTTGGGGAGCTCCCAAATCCCCACAACAGTCTGATGGGGGGGAAGGGGAAGACTCCTAAGAAACCAGTTGAGCCAGCAAACTGGCCAACCTGGCTTTGGGTTTTTTCTTTAAGTACAGTTGAGTTTGTATATGCCCTCCTGTTCTGAATCACTTATACCAACACTTTTTCTATAGGAAGACTCTGGCTTTAGCCTTAAGTGGAAGTGATGATAGAACTTCAAAACACACTTTTCTGTGAAAAAGGTCAAGCTGAAAGACATTGAGATACTAAGGAATACAGGGAACATAACAAGAGGAAGTTGGTTTGGGTGGCAGCCTGGAAAAGCAGGCGTGAGGTGAATAACAACCATGAGAAGCTGAAGGCTAGAATCCTCCCCACTAGTAACATGCACTGTCAGTGCAATCATGTTAATCATTGGTAGGAGTAAACATCTCTAAGCTTCATCAAGAAAAATCTCATTAAGGTAGGGTTGATACAGTGGCCCTTCAGTCAAAACAGAAGACACATTATTAGAAAATTCTGAAGTGACATGCAGGAGCTCAGCAGTGACACCTACTATGGTGCATAAGAGGTGTGTTTACAGATTGCCTGTTTAATGGATGATTAAGCTCTTAAAAAAATTTTATTGTAAATACAGTCTTAGAGCGCTCCAGTGACTGAGGACTTGAAATAGCATCAGAAAGCTTCCTCAATATTGATTTCCTATAAAATTTTCCAAAATAATAAACATTGTTAGTTTTGTATATAAACATGCTGGATTTTCCATATGAATGCTCAATACCTCATTTTTACTAAAATCTGTAATATTTTCCATGTGGAAATACTTATTTTTCTGGGTCAGACAAGCAGGAATCTTTCTGCAATACACTTAACAAAACCTGAATGATCTCATACTTAATACTGTGTTATTTGAGCAAAGAAGAAAAAAAATGTTTGAGTAACCAAAGGGGATGAAGTGTGTAGAACTGTTAGTGGGATGTTAAAAAAGCATCTTGTTAATTTGCATTATATTTTAAAGTAGAAAGTTGTAAAGCAAATCCTTAGCAAAAACTTCCCCAAACTAAATGTTACTAGAGTTTAAAATGATGTCTTTAAGGGATGGGCGGAATTTCTATTTTTAGAGATTCTGAAAACTTAAGACTGGTCAAAGAACTTAAATATACTACAGGGGACTATCTTCCACTGACAGAAGGATGGACAAAATGATCTAATAAGTATTTTTTTTCTTCTCTAACTCTTGAACGTGTAGTGACTGCCAAGAGAGGCACACCCTCTGAGTTGTTCCTTTCTCTAAAACTGAGTTTCAGCAGGCCCCAAAAGGCATTCATCTTTTTGGTGTTATAAAGGAAGATTATGTTCCAGTATAAGACAGCAATCTGCAGTCCTTGTTAAAGCATGAATAACTTGAGGCTGATTTATTCTCTACCTACTTTTCTGGTTGGTCCAGGTCTTTGTTGTGTTTTGGTTTGGGTTTTGTTGTTGTTTTGTTGTGTTTTGTTGCCTTTTTTTTTTTTTTTTATTAGGATCCTAGGCATAATCGGGGGTTTTCAATCAGCTCTAGTCAGATGTGGAGAGGAAGCAGTGTCACGTGAACTGTCAGTGGCATGGCAATGCTTCATCAAATGCAGGCAGCCAACAGGAATGCTGAAATGTTCCTCCTGGAAGGCTAACTCCTGATTTTGAGGGGAGTGAAAATTATTTCTTTTTTCTTCCTTTTTGCTTATTCCCTCATTCTTTTTTTAATGTGAATGAGGTGCCAGTTCCTCAGCAGCATTCAAAGAGATGTTAAAATAAGCTGAGTGTCAAATACAAAAGATGTTCCAGAGTCAATGGGCTGTGGGTTTGCAAATTATTCCCTTGAAAATTCATGTGAAATGAAGGCTTGTTTCTCTTTATTTGGCAGTTTTTGTTACCACTACAGAAACACTAGATAGTTAAACCTCAGCTGACTAATAAACCTCCCTAAATTCTGATGTATTGACATTTGTGCTACACATAGAGACTTTGACTTGCACCCACTATTGTAAAATTGTGGTGTTCTTTTCGTGTGAAGCCTGTTCATTTCACTTTCTACCTACCCTTTTTTTTTTTCCTTTTTTCCTCTCTCCCCATGATCATCTTTGTATCTGTGAGACCATTTAGTCAAAGAGCCAAGACTCCAAATTTTGACATAACTTATTCACTTAATGGGCACAGAGTTCCAGCTTAGAAGCACTGGATGCTGATCAATAGGGTTGTACTTCTCCATGCATTTTTGTATGGAATTCTAAGGCGGCTTCTCCGGTTTCAACTATGGTTGATGTCTGCTTTTTGAAAGTAGTCTATGCTCAAAAAACATATAAGGTGTATGGCAAGAATTAATTAGTGAGATCTTTTCCCACAGGTAAGTTCTTTTCTCCATGTGCAGATTGCACCTTGGTAAAGAAATCAAGTCGTCTTGGTGCAAGAGATGCACAGGAAAGATTCTTCCAAACCTCATTGGAATATACCTGTCATTTCCCTACCACCACCAGTTCCCACCTCCTTTAAGGTCATAAAAAAAGGTTATGTATTTGAACTGGTTCTTAACTTCACCCATGGATGGCTGTAATACATCAAACTAAAGGTCCATGTCTTATTTTTTGGCCATCACCAGATGCATAAAGGAAAGGGACTATAGGCTTAAAAAGATGCCTTTGCACTCCAGTTGTTTGGGCCTATTTGATGTCTGGAACTGAAGGATGCATCAGAACCAGTGTTTAATAGTCACTGATGGACTTTTCCTCCCTTAATTAGCCTAGCTACTTTTTGAACCCATTTATGCTGTTGAAATGTATGCCAGATCCTGTGGCAATGACTTATGCAATTTAATTGCTCCTTAGATGAAAAGTACTTTTGCTTTTTCATTTTAAGTGTGTTGTCTGATGCTTATATGTGATAGCATCCACTGTATTTAGTATTTCTCTGCCTTTAATGATTTGTGTACCTCTGTTCCTCTCCCTCCATCTACGTGTGTCTCTCCCCCCTCCATAGTGCAATAAACTCCAGTTTGTATGAAATTCAGTCTATACCTACACTCACTTCTGTTGCTGTATTTATTGTCAGTAATACTCATTTCTGTTGCTGTATTTATTGTCAGTAATACTCATTTCTGTACTAGTCTGTTAAATTTAACCTTTGACTTTTCTATGATGTGTTGCTTCATATGCTTTCTAAAAATATGATGTTTGGTTTTTTTGAACAATATGTAAAGAAGGTTTCTCAACAGGAAGAGTAAGAAAGCGATGGGATATGTTCTTGGGGACGGTGGTAAACTCTCTGTTACGGAGAGTCTTTCAGGATTTTGGAGAAGAATGCCTATGGAAGAGTCAAGTATATTTGATCACACCTTGGGGCACAGAGGGAGGTACTAGAGGACTTCTTAAAGCTCTTACCAGGCTGATTCTTTTCTCCTGGGATCTGGGGAGGGTGTGCTAGCAGAGATACTCTGAGGAAGTGTTAATCTGTTTCAAAACTGGTGGCTGCCCCTTGGGAGCAACATTTTCAAAATCTTCGCATTACTATTTTTTTTCCTCCAAGCATTGTTTAGAAGTAAGCAGAGAGTTGGGGAAAGGCAGTAGTTAGTACAGCATGCCTGTTTGCTCTGATTTCTATTCTAAAGAGCAGTTGTTATTTACCAAGATAAATATTTATATTATATTTCATTTCTACTTGGAAGAGAAATTTTAGCGATAAGGCATTTGTCTGCTGTTAAGGTTTGGAGAATTGCAGCCCCTTTTGAAGCAGCATCTAGGTTGTGATCATTTCTAAGTACAGGCAGCTCATCTTCCAGTTTACAGAAAGAGAAGTCTGATGTGCCTGGGCCTGTGTTACGCGGAAGATACTCCTGGAATTCATAAACAATGCTTCACATGCGAGATAAAGTTTTCATTAAAATGGGAAACTTCTGTTTCAGCCATCTGCAGCCGGGTGTGGCTCTTGGGGTTGATGAAGTCGTTGTTGGAGGAGTGCCGTAAGGCTCTGCAGCCTTGCCCTGTGAACACGCGTGAGCTGCAACCGTGGAAGTCAAAACACCAAAGCACAGATCAGAGCGTGTTCTGGGCCGGTGACCTGGAGTGTTGAGCGATGCACTCCCCACTGAACAGGGTCGCTTATGCCAGTCTCTGCAGGCTTTCCCAGGGAAGCTGGGGAGGAGTTCTCTGCCTCTCCATGCAGTTAAAAAGATGAAGGTTAAGGAAGGGCTAAGGTGCACGTAGTCAAAATCAAGGAGCAGCATGGATTTTAGTACTTGCATAAACGGATCATAATAAATGAAGGGGGAACTCCCCCCAAATATATGAAAGCTGCACTGAGTCATGTAATCTGTCCTGGGCTTGCCTGGTAATTTGCTTGAGACCCTGGAGGAGAGCTCTTATTTCCTGCCCCTTAGTTGAGTTTTAGGGCCGGACTTGGATTTAACTTTTGTGGATATTACAGTGTTAATTAGAGGTGTGCTACTGTATTTACGGTAAAGAAAGCACATTTGCATAGCCTTAGTTTATCTTGGCAAGCAGTGGTTTTACCTGGTATAATTAAGGTTGGGAGAAGATGGAAGAGCAGAAGGGAAAAGAGAAAGGTGTAGTTTATATTGTCAAGAATTTTTTTTTTTTTATGGTCTGCAGTACAAACTTATTGGGAGACCTGAGGGGGAGACGAGCAAAGCTTCCTTAGTGTCAACTTGGCTTCAGTCTGTTTTCTCTAGAGGTTAACATCCTTCTAGGCTTTCTTGATAAGTCCATTTTGAGAAGCATTCTAAGGCATGAAAACCCAAGGCTCAAAAAGAGCACCCAAATTATACCAAATGTTTGGAATCAGTCCTGTTTTGAATTAATGCGAGATACACAGATGCAGGCTGCAAGTTCTAAGCTTTAAGAGTTCTTGAACATCTCTCTTCTGTGGACCATAATGTGCTCAGTGCATCAGGTAGCAGACTTCTCCCATTCTGTTTTCTGCTTTGACTCAAGTCTCCTGTAGGACTGCTGATCTGCATTTGTTAATCCTATGATGCATTGGGACAATATGCCACTCTGACACTCGGCCATAGCTGCCTTCTAAGCCTTTCTCTGTTGCTGCTGTTACACAAAAGATGATCCACTTGACGTGAAGTTTGGATAACCTCACTTGTATAAGGATGGAGAGGAGTTTTCTCCTTCTGTGCTTGGTCACTTTTTACCTTCCCGTTGGATGTGTGGATTTGATGTTAAGCATTTCTACCAGAAGCTAGCACTTTCCCACCTCTAATAATACACACTTGAAAAGGCTTCTGGCCATTATTGTAGTGATTTTTCCAGTATTGAAATAGGATGGTTTGCAATTAATTAGTCACTTAGGCTAATTTTTATTTTAGTTGTGAATATGAAATACTAATTCCAAGGAAGAATAAATAGGCTCCCAAGTTCCGGATCAAGGAGACATTTTAATAGACATATGTAAGGAGCTAAGCAATGAATCTATTCACAAGAAAATGAAAAAGTATCTAGAAATGTAACAAAATATTTAGTAAGATTATATTCTACTGTGTTTTAAGAAAGAAAAATACATTCCAAGGGCCTTTTTGTCCTTTCGTTTTCATTAGTGGAGTGCCTTTAAAATATACTGACTGAATTATCTTTCATGTAATCCTGTGAAACGAACTTATTTCTCTGCAGAACACATATACCAACGCAGATAAGCTCCTAGAAGCAGCTGAACAGCTCGCTCAGACTGGGGAGTGTGACCCGGAGGAAATTTATCAAGCTGCCCATCAGCTTGAAGACCGGATACAGGATTTTGTTAGGCGTGTGGAGCAACGCAAGATCCTGCTGGACATGTCTGTGTCCTTTCACACTCATGTTAAAGAGGTAAAACTGCTGCTAAGTCCTGGTCATAGCCTTAAGCCTTAAAACTGATACTGTCCAATGTTACTTTCGCTGTTAGAATGTTGCCATAGGAAGTCAGGAAACCCCTATTGTACGGTGAATTTTGGTTTGTAATTCACTGTGGATTAGGGGCTGGAGTAGGGTGGTTGTTTTGTTTATAGGCTTTATTTATTTTATTTTTTTACTTTCACAAGCAGCTTCTACCGCCTTTGTTGTGCAAGTACACGTGCTTGTTCAGTCAGGGGAAAGGGGGCAGGGTCAGATCAGGGAACTGATACAGCTAAAAGCATTGCGGGGGGAGATACTGTGCAATTTTGGTGCTTATTTTTTTGTTGTTGTGACTTGGTTTTGGTTTGTTTTGGTTTTGTTATTTTTAATCCAACCAGCTCTCCAGTGCAGTTAACCGAGTTGTCAGACACATGGTTAGACTCACAGAGGTCAGGAGACTGAAACACATGGCAGAAGCACAAGGCTACTTAAGGCAAACCTGCTGCTTAGAGAGATTAGTTTTCTTTCTCTGTTTTACACATTGCATTTTGATCTTGTATATTGATGGTTCTTCACAAGCTAAAGAGCTCATCTGATAATGACAATGGTTTGCTTCATGTTTGCAATTTTTAGTCTGCTTCAAAGGTTGGTATACCAGGAAAAAGAAAGTTCAGCCATACATGCTTAATATTTAGCCAGATCAGTTTTCTGCTCGGATTCAGGACGCAGATCATATGAATTCATAAGCTCGTGGGAGTGGGTGGAATAGGCTAAAGCAAGAATGAGGACTTCAGTAAGGGGTTTTGGTTAAAGGTAGTGGCAGATTTCAACAACTGTAGATTACTTGTTTTCTGTTTAGAGTTCGTGTTAAATTCTCACTACTCAAACTAGGTGAAAATACAAAAGTCTTCTGGATCACAGCATGTCGGAGTATGTCTTCCTTCCCATCACCCTACATCAAGAAACAGTCTGTTCCGTGGGGAAGTATAGTATTCAAAGTAGCTTCTTCAGCAAAACCTTGTAGAGCATAAGGGTGGGAGTTTTTTTGTATGTGAAACATCTGCTTTGCACTTGAAACAAGCGCACAAGGCAGTCGGTCTTTGAAGGAGGTCAAGATTGAATTACTTTTTAGCTCTAGACATGAGTACATAGCTCCCCCATCAGTTTTCTGCTAGATGCTTCCTTGCTGATGTTTTCCCAGGACTCTACTTATTTAAACAAAACACAAATGCTGTATTGTAAGCTATTATTAGGGGCAACTTTTTTGTTTCAGTTTTCTCAAGCACATAGTGCTGTCCCATTATCTGCTGTGAAGCACAGGAGCAGTCACTGCTGAAACATGTTCATTGTTTTTACAGGTTTCTTTACCTGTTTTTCTTAGCATCAAGAGCAGCAGCGGGAATGGTATTTACAGTTGGTTGTAGTGATGAAAGACTGAGACTGTAAAAGGATTTGCAAGGGGGGGGCATTAAAAAATCCAAAAAATCGAAAGGCAGACTGATCTGTGAGTCATTGTTGAGTAGTTCTGGGAGGCTGATCCAGATGTGCTGGAATGTTGCCACTGCTCCCCTAGATAATAATGTTTTATTGAAAAAAAAGATATTCTGTGTCTTGATTTATTTCTTTGGGAAAATGGATATCATTGTGACCCTGTAAGTGCACACAGCTGTTACTATGGCAGCCTTTTTGCAGCCTGGACTTTGGGGAAAAGGTACTGTGGCTGATGTACACATGTTGATTTTTTTTGTCATGTGGCTGACCTTTATACCTCATAAAGCAAGGAAAATTAAAATGAGTACTTATTTATGTAAGCAAGACTATCTTTTCATTTATTTGCATTCCACTTAAAAATACAGATGAGAGAGTGAGGCAGGTGGTTCATGTTTAGTAGACTAGTCCTTTGGTTAAGGTGCAAAGAAATGGCAAGCTCAAATCTGTCTTGTGCTTTCTGTATTCTGATCTGTTTTCAAGAGCCTGTTGTTTGTTATCAAACATGCATGTGGAGTGCTGAGAAGGCATCACAAAGCAGATGGAAGATAAAAATGCCCTAAACCTGAAAGTCATCTGTGCTTTGTTGGCAGGAGAATTGCATTTCTCCTGCAGGATGTGGGAAGTTGCTGAATAAATTAGGGTATACCTGTAAGCACATAACCTTTCTGCTGTATGATGGAGTGAAGAAATTAATGTGCACACTTACCTAGTGAAGAGAGGAGTTTAGGTAGTAGGAGAATACACTAGTTGTTGAACTGGAAAGAGATGCTTCAGTTGTTTAAAAAAAAAAAAAACAAACCAAAACTGAAAAAAACCCAAACAACTCAAAACAAAATGCCATTTTGGCCTTCGAGTATTCAGGGTGAATTTTGTTTCTTGTATCTCTTTTGTGTTTTCCTGGTCTAAAAAATAGTCATGAAGAATAAAAACTCTATGTCTGACAGTTTGGAGGGAGCCACAGAGCTGAGAAAACCTGGTAATCTGAGTTGTCGGCTGTTTTGAGGCTTTGTAAACCTGGCTCTGATATCCTTCCAATTCCTCGATTTTTTTTGAAGTAGGATGTTTTTTGTGTTTTATTCTTTTCCACAGAAATACTTCATGTTGAATGAATGTTCTTTATCTGGAGGAGAGCATTCCAATACTACAACCCCCCTGTAGTTTTACATAACCTTTATACTTGACACAGAATTTGCCTGCAACTTTTCCCAGCTTCCCTGGGAAGCAGCAGCCCTGCAGTGTCTGCCCAGTACCGTTGCTCTGTTCACGCTTAGTAAATCAGCACAGTTTCTGCTTTCAGAAGCAGCATGTTTGCCACAAAAGCAATAGATCCGCTTGACACATCCTGGAAGTAACAGACTTTTGCTATACCTGTGCACAAAGCAGCTGTGTAGTATGTCTGCAGCAGCCTGTTACGATGCACGTTGGAAATGCTGGCTGTCTTTCACATTTCCAGAAGTTCTGTAGCCAGGTGGTTACAAGCTGGTAGAGCTCCCTGTGGCTTACAAACATCAGAAAACAACATATAAGTTCCCAGGCCGTCCACAGACCACATTTCTCACTGGGGGAAAAGAAGGATGTATTCAGGGAAGCCAGAAATAGGGTGTTATGTAACACTGTCGCCATTCCTCATTTTGCTTAATGATGATCCAAGTTGCTTGTTGTATATAAATTGTGATTCCACGCTGTTATGTTATTACTGGTTTTAAGTTTGTAAGATTGTGAGTATTGACTTTTAGTTCCCATGCAAACACTGAGAAATTTCAGTCTATAAGCCAAATTTTTAGTAAGCGATGTACTGAAGTTAAGCTGTGTACTGGCGAGCTTTCAAAGTGTTTGGGACCATAAATATCCCTATCGGAGTCTTTGCATTGAAAGTACTGTATCCTGGCAGGTTCCCAGCCTAAGGGTGGATAAAATGCAACTGAACATCTGAAACTTGACCATTGCAGGCAGTGAATCCCTCATGGCTTTGGTGCCTTTTGATATTTAATAAGAAAAAAATTGCACAGAAAAAAACAATAGATGCATTTCCTAAATAAATGGTTGTCATAAAAGGTTGTGTGCAAAACATAGGAGCAAGAGTCATGATAGTCTTTGCTGTGAAACCTTGTCACCAAGTAGAGATGAACAGGATTTTGGTGTGAATTCAAATTCTTCCATACACGAACATACAGACACACATGCATACACACTCTCTCCAAAATGGTTCCCTTAGCATCTCTGAGTGGGAAGACTGCAATCCTGGCCAAGCCAGGTGTTTGTAGTAGTGCCAAAGTAGAGCAACAGATATTTTCCTAACTGGAGTCAAGTGTGGGAATACAGATCGGGCTGACTGTACGTGGAAGAGAATGATCTCTGAAGAGCCTGTTGGCTTTTTGCATATAACCTTTTGTGTGTATTCTGACAAGTTGATTACAAAATAGCTCAGAGCGCTTTTTATGTATACACAATATGCTTATGGTGTTACTAGAAGATGTCTCTTTTCTCTTTTTTGTCTTACTCAAACGAAACTTTGCACCAGAATAGACTGAGGTTGAAACAAGGAAAAGGGAAGTGGAATTGGCTAAGATCTCAGATACAAAACCTGTTGTTCCTGAACAAAAGTAGCGAAACAGTAGTCTGTGCAAGCTGTTGAAGGAAGGTGGCATCGTTTTGAGGATGCCAGTGCATGGGAAGGCTGAGGAGGCCTTGCTCTGGCCGTAACGCTGCTGGTTCATTCACATCAAGCTAGGAGGCATGTCTGTTTGCTTCCAAAAAGCTTGTTGATAATGGTCCAGCTTTGTCTCACAACTCACTGCCAGAAACATGCCCTCCTTTGCATTTTCCAATATGGAAGGGTGTCCATCCGCACAGCCTTTCGCGCCTTTCATCCCAGGGTGGACCCTGAGGGGACAGACCTGCTCTTCTGCTTGCCTGTCACTCCTGAGCATTTGAGTCTTCTGTGCTGGTGGTCTGCAGGTGAAATTTGGATACTCTCTCCTCTGTGTGCCCTTTCCAGGCAGCAGAGCAGCTTTTGGATGCCCCCATCTAAGCGTGAAGGCTCTATCCCTTGGGCTTTTGTGCATCTCTAATATTTTTATCGTGTCATTATAGCACAGCAGTGCTCAGTGTCATGGGTCTGGCAAAATACATGAAGTGCAGTCTCGGGTCAGTTATTTTGATATGCTGGTCACCTTGAACCTGAGAGTTGAGGAGGACAGTTTTTAAATCTGAAATAAGAGAAACACATTCAGTGGCAGCACAGTAAAGTGTCTTGTGGTTTACTGGTTTGGTTGGACTGGAATCCAGTCACCCAGCACAGATTTTCTCTTCCGAGTTTTTCCAATACTGGTAGCTACTTTGCTTGAAAAAGGGAATCAAATTTAAGTCCAAGCATTATTGAAATAGCACTAAGTGCTTCAGACAAGTGAGGCAGAAATAGGCCTTGAAACTGTGTAAGCTATGCTATAGACGTTTTTTTCTTGTTTAGTTAAGAAATGGGATGAATCCTAACAGGGCAGTAGTAGTTGATGTGATTTTAGGAAGATGTGAGAAACTTCTTTTTGCTTAAAGGATGAATCGATTTTGAATAGGAAATTGATTCCGTTGTAACTGTAGAATAGATAGGGATATTTGAAGCTTTTAAAGAAAATAAGATAAAATTTTCAAAAAGTATGCATGCATTTAGTATCTTAAATGTCACTGAAAGACCATGGAAGACAAACTCTGGGGGGTTTAACATCTAACAGTTTTTGGGTTTAAAAGCATGCAGTTTTGGTCCACTGCATGTCCTGGAAGCCGAAGCGTACAGGCAGACCCACACACGAGCCCCATTCTATGCCCAGATACACTTGTTAGGGAATACTATTGCAACATTAGGCCCTGCACGAGTAATAGCTCCTTCAACAACTGTGTCTGTGGCAACACACATAGTGCAACACTGCGCCGGGAGGCAGGGGCAGAAAGAGGAATTGGCAGGTTTGACAAACAGAAACTGCGTGCCTGCCTTTGTCTTAACCTGCTGAAAGGCTGACTGCATATCCAAAAGCCATTATTATGAAAAAAAAAAAAATTGTGAACATGTAATGGATATTTTACCCTAATAAAATAACTCCAAGCACTTGGGAAGGTAGTTACTCAAAAATAGGTGTTCTCTAATTATATTCAGCAAAATAGAGTAAGGTCGTCTTTAGCTGCAGTCTTTTGGGAGATTGCAGGGATGGGACTTAAATGCATACAGGCCCATGATGGAAACACTGAAACTTCCAGGATGTTGCAGACAATTAAAATAATACCATCTCAGTGACTAATGGCATGCTCCCAAGAACTTAGGAAAGAGGTAGCACAGGATGCAGGCTCGTTCAAGCAGATGTTTCTTAGTCTGTGCTATATTTAGATCAAGAAAAAAATCTGCTGGGTAAAACATTTGCCTGTCAGGGATTCAGAATTTGATTTCCCTCTCCAATTTTAATTCTGATTATAAGATGTGAAGAGCAGAAGAGCATCCTTCTGTGACTGGATTGAGTTATTTATATGGGTTTTTCACTGTACGTTAGAGCTGCCTCGCCGCTGGATAAAGTTCTTACTGAGGTCACAGGACTTGGCGGTTTGGTTAGGGATCTTCATGCTGCTTCTTTTATGGAGAATAGGAAAAAAATCACATGCCTGGAAGTTGCTCAAAAGTTCACACTGAGAGAAAGTTAATAGTTTTTTAATGATGAGTTTGTTTGTGTTTTTTTCCCCACCGGATTTTTGTTGTCAAGCTCTCTTTTATGGAATAATGCGTTAACTCAGAAAATCATTGTCCTGTAAAATCTGTAGTTCTGCACTGCTGAATGTGTACGGGTAAGCTCCAGCCTCTGTTCATGCCCTGCTGTAAACCATTCGCTTTCTTTTGGCTTTGCGTTGCAACATTGTACCATCTTCACCCTTAGTTTTGTATCCAAAACCAAGGTAATTTACATAATTTCCAGTATATCCAGTGCTCTTTCTGGTTTTAAAGCTATCTGCGAGCCAGCTGGCTATTGCCACCCATTGTGAATTAAGTTCCTCGCAGTAAATTGCATGAATTTCTACCCAGCTTTAATATAACCTGGCAGTTTTGTTTGTCTGTGGTGGCTTTATTCTAACTTTTGTGTATAAACATCAAGGTTATTTTGAGGGGAAGCTGTTTGTCAGAAACTTAGTTGGTGGTGAACTGTAAAAAGCTTACTTGGTAGTGTATTAGAGTAACTTTTGCTGTGGAAGTGTGACAGAACTGTTTAGTCACTTCAGAAATGGCTTAAATTGTTCCACTTTCAACAGCATATGAATCACAGCTAGGCAAGTAATGCATACTAATTACTCTCCTTCTCCTTCTGCACATTCATAAAATGTTATTTTCCTTCCCAAGCAGTGGGCAATTCAGCTAATGAACTAGGCAAACACGATGTATTTTTGAGCCCTTTGGTACCTTGGGGGCAAGATACGATGCTCACAGCCACGCCGAGCTGACCAGGCGCTAAGCAGTCGGCGTAACGCTTGGTTGTGCTTGTGCCTGTGTCTTTCTGCTGTAGGCAGGTGGTGTTGCTTTGAACCAGCTACGCAGAGGGAAAGGTCAGCTCGTTCTGTGTTGACTTGGGTCTCCAGCACCCAGGGTGAGCTTTAGCGGAGGTGTTCACGTGCACAGTACATCTTTAGCCCATCGCTTTTAAGTTTTGTTGCTCCTGCCAGGTCCTATCCACCCAGTTACAGAAGAGGCTGAAGTGTATGTGAAGACTAAGAAATGCGGAGGTGAGATGTCCCTTTGTACAGGTCTGACACAACCCAGCTGCTAAAGACATACTGGGAAAACCTGAAGTGGTTCTTAGACCTGTCTTGAGCTGCAGTACAGGTGCTTGTAAGGGAGCCAAGGGGCAAACTTGATATAGTCCAAGAGACTCAAAAAGGTTTTAATCCCGGTTTGTCTGTAGTAACCATCTCTGAAAACTGGGCCTTTTGTAGAGAGTGCAGTAAGCGTGGAGTGTAGAGGTCTTCCAGCCAACACCAAACCCATTCGATCTGTAGGCAACAACAAAGTGTTACTCTTAAATGAATATATTTGCACAGTTGCAAGCTGCCCTGGTTGTGTGCACATCGGTTCACTTGGAAGGTCTCTAACACGGTGCCCTATTTTTATGTTTCAGGTATAAACTTCATAACCTGATAGAGGAATAAAAACATGTCCTCTGGGCACTGAAATCTGAGGAAAGTTTTCAGCTTGTATTGTCAGGCTTCTTGCTCTTAAGTTTCATTTGTCTCAAAGTGAAATTTGTATTGCTAATTATGCACTTGGAAAAAAAATAAATTTGCATGCTGCATTGGGTTATGCTGGAATGAATGTTGATGAGTGCTTTTGAACCGCTTGGTAAATTCTATTGATTTGTGCTCCTTTTAGTAAGAAAGACTGCTGTGGCTTCAGCTTGTGGTGTTTACAGCTATGGAGTTGCATTCAAATCTGTGACAGGCATTGTCTTTGAAGCATATGAGTAGTCAGAATAACAGTGTATGAATAAGCAGTTCCGTTTGGGGGTGGTGGTAGATTTGTAGAAAAGAGTCTGGTTAAACGTCATTAATTCTTCCCAGTTGTGAAAATTTAGCCTATATCTTGGTTCATTCAAAACCTACCTCAGGAGGCATGTAAGGCTCTAAGATACAAAAACTAGCATTTGGTTTTAAAAGAAAAGCTCAAAGGAACCAATTAATCAAGATCTAGAATCCTTCACTGAATTCTCTATTTCAGCGTAGCTCTATTGGTAGTTAGGAAACCTTTATGATCACAACATTATACAAACAGCAGCATGAAATCGGTATTTCTGTAGGAAACGTTAAGGAAAGAAAGAAAACATTTGTTTTTCTGCTTTTTGAAATTGAGCCGGTTTTGATTGCTTGCTGTCTGTATTTTATCTATGTTAACCTTTTAATTATGTTCAAAATTAATAAAGCCTATTTGTATCTCTAAAAGGTATAAAGGCAGAGGTTAAAACATAGCCAAAAGACCTTAATACTTTCAATCAGATCAGAGCTATTCTTTCAGGGTAATAAACAAACTCTAACCCTTGGACATGGAATCGGGGCGTTTGGGATGGGATGGTACAGCCGCAAGGAGGGACCCGGGCCGACAGCTCCCTGCAAGAGCAGCCGTTTCCCGGAGCCATGAGTGCTGCTCGCCGGAGCATTGGCAGGAGGCAGCCGGGCTCCCTGTCTTCAAGCAGTGATTTTACCACTTGCACAATAGATGGCTAACGGTTTGCTGCTGAATAATTTTCACACAGAGCTTAGGGTGCAACACCTTGCCTCAGCAAACTGTGGAAGAGAACGTGGTAGGGTTCAAGTGACCAGTAGTGATACCTAGCTGGCATGTACGTAGGGATTTCTGTGTACGCGG
Organism: Elanus axillaris; assembly: GCA_026212715.1. Classification (NCBI taxonomy): domain Eukaryota; kingdom Metazoa; phylum Chordata; class Aves; order Accipitriformes; family Accipitridae; genus Elanus; species Elanus axillaris. The sequence goes on from JANZLQ010000030.1 coordinate 3,681,688, forward strand.
CAGTGCGTGGGCGCTTCTGAACAGAGATATGCGCACGTGTTAAGTACAGGGGAGAAATGTTGAATTAACTGCTGGAGTTACTATGTATGATGATTTTTGCTGTAATAGTGTGAAACTGCAATCGAGAGAGGAAACACCATAGCTGTAGAGATCGTGATAGAAAAATAACGTCTTGCGTCTGATCTGTCTCTGTATTTTGTTTTCTGAAATGCCCTTTTCTTTTTCCTTTTTTTGAAGGCCGCTGCGAAGTGTTATGTTGTCTGTGTGCATGTGTCAGCCTGGCAGTGTAGATTTGATGGAGGCTACAATACATCTCCCTTCCTTCCTTCCTTCCTTCCTCCCTTCTCTCAGGGAGTGTTACCATAGCATTTCCCTCCCAGGGACTCTCGCGCAGAGCTGCAGATGGGATTCTCGCTATGAACTCTGTGCTGCTCAATCGGATACGCTCAGTACTGTAGAAGGAAAATGAGAAAGAAAGGGTGACTTAGCAACACGGATAAAGCTTTCCTGGCTGGTATTTCCAAGAAGCAAAAACCTCATTTGAAACAAAGGCTCGTTTTCATTAAATGAGGGTGGGATTTTTCTATGAAGAGAAGCAAACCCTGTTTCTCTCCCCCACCTCAGTCTGTTTTCTCTTGTCCAGGGAGTTTCATTTGGAATAGTGACTTGTCTGATCCTGGGGCTTATGTTCGGGGTTTTTTTTCCCCCTGTTTCCTTTAGCTGTGGACATGGCTTGAAGAGCTACAGAAAGAACTGCTTGATGATGTCTATGCTGAGTCTGTGGAGGCTGTCCAAGACCTGATTAAACGTTTTGGTCAACAACAACAGACGACTCTGCAGGTTACAGTCAATGTCATAAAAGAAGGCGAAGATCTTATACAGCAACTAAGGTAAAACAAATTTTTATTTAAATCTTGTCTGGTGTACATCTGATATTCTGTGAGGCTTTTTCTGTTTTGAGGGTAGAGATGATGACTACAAGACATGACCTATAAATAAAACTTGTAAATATTAGGACTACAATGGTGTTTCAGGCTGTACTGATGGTCTCTGACCCTCTGTTTACAGGAAGCTCAGCTTATAAACACTACCTCCACAAGAAGGAGAGTCTGTTTACATAAGCTACCTTTTTGGTAGGAGCAGTCGTATGTCTTTGTAGTCTGATGTGCAGGGCTCCACAGTGTTTTGAGTTCTGAGCAGCAGCCTTTTTTATAAAGAGACACTTGAAATTATTTTTCAGGCTGATAAGTAACTTCATTGGAGTAAAGACCATCAGTTTGCAGTCCATTTCATTCAGTAACAATCTAAATAAATTTGGGTCCCAGCTGCACTGGTACATGTTCCCTTTGCTGCAGGAACTGATATTATCATATCTGAATTTGCAGGTTTTATACTTCATTAAAAGATTAAGAGTTTGGGTGGGGGTTTTTTTATATTATCTAATTTGATTTTTTTCATTGCTAGGAAGGTTCAGTAAAGTAAATAGTTATCATGCCACTTCCTTTTCACAATAAAAGGGTTTGTCTCACGTTTCAGATTTTATTCTTCCTGTAAACAGAATGTCCTTAAATGTTGAATAAGTCAAAAACTGAAAGTAATTTAATTTTCTAATGCTTTTTCAAGTACTAAAACATAATTTGGACTTTTATTAACAAAGATGTACAGACTCAGCTTTCATGTAATATGGCTTGCATTGACGTTATCTGAAACAGACTTATTTTGTGGTCATATATAGCATCCAAATTATATGGTGGGGGTTTTTTTCAATAATTTTTTTTTTCCCCTTCTACCCCTTTCTCTGCTTTGAATAGGGATTCTGCCATTTCCAGTAACAAGACCCCCCATAACAGCTCGATCAACCACATCGAAACAGTCCTGCAGCAGCTGGATGAGGCCCAATCTCAGATGGAGGAACTTTTTCAAGAACGCAAGATCAAGCTTGAGCTGTTTCTACAGCTCCGCATATTTGAAAGAGATGCAATAGATGTGAGTGTCTGCTTTTGGAGTTGCACTGCACTTACTTCTCCTCTCATGTCGGAACATTTATGCTGAGATTGTTGTGCCGTTGCATTGGCATGTGGCTCAAATGACTGATAGCCTTAGTTCTTACCTGAACTGAGGCGTTTGTCTTGTACATGAAAGTGTCAGGAGAATGCAGAGGTGAGCTTTTTGAGACTAACTAAAGCTCTGACTGGCTCCCAGTGCATCTTTAAGCAAATGTCTTGTAAAATCATAATGTGCTAGTTGCTTCATCTGTTAAGTTCGATTTCGGTATCAAGCTACCTTTATATAACTACTATGCTTACAGTTAATATGAATAAGACTTGCAAGATGGTTTAGTATAAACCCTCTGAACTGTTGCTTTGTAGTAACACCCCTCTTCTCTCTCTTTTCCAAATCACCAGTCTTTTTTCAGTTGGCAACTACAAGTGGTGCTTGCAATTCTGTTTTAACTTTTGGGGATGTTGTATGGGCTGTGTTGTCCTTTTTTTATTTATTTATTTTTTTTTTACATAAGATTCTTTTCCACCTCTGAAAACAATGCAAAAGCAGTTGTGCCACACTCCTGCAAAACTTCAAGAAGTTTTGAGACTGTCCAAATTTTGGAGGACGATTACAGCATATCAGTTGGAAAGTTTCTGTTTGTGTGCAGGGACATGTATACAGACAGACATGAAACTCCGCATGGAGCTTAGGTTAATAGGATTGCATTATAAAGCTTCAGCTGAGTTCATATGACTTTTGTAAAACCACTAGTGCTGTGCACAGCAACTGAAACTAAGTTTGTGCCTCAGAAGGTTCAGGGTTATCCATTGGTAAATGATCCTGTTTGAGTATATAATGGCTTATGTCAAGACTCTGGAAACTAGGAGTTACAGTGATATTTTAACCCTTCACTTGTATGTGTTAAAAGCTGCAACTGTTGGTTAGGTATAATGGTGTAAAGGTAAAGAGGCAGTTGGCAGAAGTGATAGCTTCTCAGGTTTGGTTTTTTTTCTGAAAATCAGGATTAGATAGCATTGCTGAAGTCTGGTTTAGCTAAGCACATTGTTAGGTGCAGTGCACGAATAGGCAGACACAGTTCCTTGATCCGTGCCCATAGAGGAAGTGAGAGTGTGCACACTACTGTAATAACAAGTCTGGTGTAAAGACTAAGAAGGTTCTCTGTGTTGCAATGCACACTAGTCTGCAGGGAGTTTGCTACTTTGATCATGTGAGAGTGGCTGCCTTGCATATGCAAGGGAAAGGTTTTGGCAGAATTGTGATTGCAATAATTGGATGACTAGTATATGTGGAGGAACATAAAAGGTATCCCCTTCTATAGGATTGTCAGCAATTTTACAGTCTCTGCAGAAGTGATCTGCAGTGCTCGATGTCTGTGTGATGTTCTCAGAACACTTTTATTGAGGAAATGGCAGCCATGGGGGGCAAGGCATACTAAGAAAATTAATGGAAGAATTAGGTTAAAGGTTTGAGTGAAGTTCATGATTAAGGCAATTGCTCTCTGCTGTAGGTTATGTAAACCAGGATTCTACAATAGCAGAAGGCTGGGTGCAGGAGCCCTGCTTTGCAGATGTGTTCTAGTTATTCAGTGCAGGACAGCATCTGTAAAGATGGTAGTACTTCTGTGTATGTTGTTTGGTGATGCCCATCGGATTTTGCATTGGAAAGCTGCAAACCCCAACTTGACAGGTCTTGCTCTTTCTAAAGCTGACACTTGGCATGCTTTACATTTTAGCACATATAACATAAAGCGAAGTACCAATTACATTATTGAAAGAGTTGCTGTATTTTGTTTATATGGCTTGGAAACAAAAATCGTCCTTAAAGATTGCCAAGGAGCCCTCAAGGGAACAAAATGACCCCGGCTGGAGAGCGTCTTCAGCAAAATGTTGTTTGCTTTGCTGTCTCTGTACCATGTCATCTCTCTGCTTCCTCAGCAAAGCACGCTTCTCTTTTCCCTCTCCCTGAAGGCAGACATCTGTTTGGAAACTTCCAGGAAGAAAAAGCAGGGTCTAGTTCCAGGTCAGTTGTTTGAAAGCAGAAGCTCAGCTGAAGTAACATGATAGTGAGGAGGAGCCAGATGCCAGCTAGGAACTTGCAGACCTTGTTTTGACCTCCTTCTTTGTCGAGGATTTTGTGTGACTGGTCCAATCAGTTAAGACTTGGCTGTAGTGACAGTTCATTCAGGGGACCATCCTGTGAGGACAGTTTTTCTGGAAGGCGAGTAGTGTTTCTAGCTTGTCTTACTGCTTGCAAAATAACAGAGGCTAAAAAAGGACAGAGTTCCCTTAGCACTGCAGGATCATACTGTGCAGCTGTGCTTCTGGGGAAGGTGGTGAGATTTGCTGGCAGGGTTAGTCCTCTTCCTCTTGTCCTTACTCTTCCCTTATTATTCACTGATAAAATACTCTGTTTCTTTCAGTTGCTGTCTTTTTTCTTACAACTTCTCAGATTCTCCTGCTCCTCTGAAATTACTGTAACTACAGCACTGTCTCTGTTTTGCCCCTTGCTCTTGGCATATAAACTTGACCTTCTCTACCCTCGGTGGGCTCTTAAGTGCCATTGGTCATGAAGTGTTTGAAGGACTCTGTTGTGAATGCCTGTATTAACTGAAGGCAAGAAAGAGCAAAATAACGTACGCAAAGAGTCCCTTGCTAGGGTGATTAGTCGATAAGGAGGATGTGTATGGACCTAGCCAGTGGGAAGGTAACACCGGTGGCAACATATGCAGCCTAAAACATTTGTGTCTCATCTGTGTCTATGCATTTGTGCATTTTTGCTTGTCCGTAACTTAAATGCCTCGAGACCTATGTCAGGGCTTCACACAAAGCATACCACACACTTTTCAACTCGCAGCTTTATCTCAACTCTATTTTTGGACCAGACTTACAAGATGCCTGTTAAGTCATACAGCTGAAAAGGCAAGGATGCAAAGTGCTGGATCACAAAGTTCTAACTCTTCTCCCTTTCCCATTTTCCCTTTTTCTTTCTTCCCAGCACATAATATTTTCCAGGTCCTGGTTAGCACTCAGTTGGTGTAAGGAATGCTGGTTAGACCCATCTGAGAAGAGAGCTATGGTTCTTTATTTCTTTCCCACTCAGTGCAAAAAAAATTGGCATCCCTTCTGTGTTACACCCTGCCTTTTTTCCTGTCAGTGTTACCTTTACATTTTGTAAAAACCTAGGAATATCAGGCAGCTCAGCCTCTGCACTAGGGACTTCTTGAACACATGCTATGGTAAGTAGTTACCGTGTGTTTATGCCGGGTTGTCCATTTCTCAAGAGTGGTATTAATTTGTGATTCAGTTACTTTAGATGTGTATTAGTCGTTCATCTTTGTTCTGTTTGTTTAATGCTAATTGTCTTGACAAAACTTTACAGAGAAAATAGGAGCCTCCTCGCTCTAAAAGTGTTGCGTGTAAAGTAGAACTTCAGGGGAAGAACTGAAGACTGTGGGCAGAGAGGGCTTAATACACGTTATTTTTAACTCTGCCCTCCGTGCATTTCAGATTTGCATGGTGGGTGCGATGGCTGAAATAGATCACCTTGTGCCACCTAATTACTGCTGAAAAATTGTAAGGATTACTGCCCTTGTTAGGAACCTCGGCTGTGATGTTCACTGACTTCTTATCTTTAGAATGAGTGTGGGACCGTGCTGGCACTATGTATTTGAATCGTGGGCTCCCTGGTCTTTTGAAGGGGACAGGGAATGTCTTACTCTTACACAGAGTGTTTCAGACTGCTTTAAATAATGTGTGGGTCATGACCTTAACCTTGGCGTTGCATGAAATAACATAGGACGAAGTTGGGATTCTCACTGTTGTACTTTGGAGGCAGTATCACTGAAACCTCTTGGCCGAGGTGACTCACAATGTTGACCTCTTAAAACTACCTGTCCTTCGTAGCAGGTATGGTGAATCTCAGGGTGGTCTAAGAGGACATAGTGGCTACAATCTACTTAAACCATTCCATTATTACAAAAATACTGACACTTAGCCACAGCAATGTCCTATTGCGAGCTTACTGTGTTTATTACTTTATTTCCACTCGGTTTGCTAGTAAGAGAGGTAAGGTTTTGGCATCTGTTCTGAAGGGAGATGGACTGGCTTTGCTTTTAAAACTGTGGCATGACTGTGCCATGTTAAATCTTAATCCACTTTTTAATGGTGGTTAGAAAGATGGTGAAAGATGGCATTTTGGCAGCAAAGTTTCACAACCTTCTTTAGTGCTCAAAGTTCTCAGTTCGACCAAGTCTAACTACAGTTACTTCTTGAGGATAACTTGTGAATGTTGTTAACTTGAACTGGATGAAAATAAGATGGTAAATCTGATTTGTGAGAACTTCCACGGTGCAGTGGAGGGTTTGAAGAAACAAACGTTAGATGACCTCCACTGCTTTTAGTAATCGATGAATACAGGGTTTTGTGAGCAGAATGGAAACAAGACTTCAAGAAAGGTTGTAACTGGCTACAGAAACTTTATAGGGATGATTTAACTTTACCTTCTCCTCAATTCTGTTTTTTCTAGAAGGCTTGTTTTCCTGGAATTTCTCTTGTAGTTTAAGTGTCTCAGTAACTTCAGAGCTGTGATTAAGCACTTGGAAAGCTTAGTAGCATATTCCTTTTGCTGACAACAAATTACTTTGGTTAAATATTTATGCAGTCAGCTACTTTGTTGCTAATGCCCATTTAGTCAGATCCTCTCTTTGCTGCCTCTTGCTGCATAAATAGGTGTTTTCCTGACATTTAGAACCATTCACATCAGTTTGTCCTACTCCTGAAATTGTAGAACTGTGGAGCTAAGCCATACTTGCTTCTTGGTATCTATAATTTTGCTTTCTTAATGAACTGCAGTAGTTTGGGGCATAACTGCTGAAAATCCTGAAAAATAATTTGATTACAGGCTTGAGGGATAAGCGTGTCACAGACTTGTTTGAAGTAAAGCCTATGCCATAAGGACTCAACCCACTTTCATCAATGAGGATTGTAAGCATTATTCGTTAGACTTTAAAACAGTTTTGTATCCTAATTAAAAGGAATATTTTACATTTCAGCTAGGTTTTGCAATATGATTTGGAAAACGCGCTTGTATGGACAGACCGGAGGACTTAATGTTGTAATACATGTGTTAAAAAATATACTTCCTCAGCTACCCTTCTTTGGGCATTTTATGACTGAGAGTAAAATCCAGAACTGAAGCGTAAACTGAAGTGTAGCTGAATGATTTCAGCAAGCAAATTTAGCTCTGACATTACAAGTAATACTGCAATGAAGTGATACTTTTTTGTTTTGCACCATGCACTAATTACCCTGCCTCTTGTAGCAAGTAGTGCTTCTGGGTTGTCTGGCAGAAGTCAGATGTGCTCACAAAGCCTGACGCTTCCTGCTCACGGGAGGGGAGAGCTGGCTTTTTTGTAAAAGGGCTCGAACCTATCATAACTGAAAGCTAAGCTGTCTCTTGATGTGGGAATTACGACTTGGTGCAGTCCAAAGAATTGAAAAGATGTTTTAGATCAATGTCTTTCTTTAAAAGGGGAGATGAAAACATGTTAATGTTTTCACAAGTGTTGTGTTGATGAAGGAGTACCTTAAACAAGGCACGGGTACCCATAGTATTGCAAGCACTGGTTGAAGGAGAGCTGCAGAGGTTCTTAAAGAGATTCTTCCAGATTGTTCTCTGAAATTTAAAATCCATGCTAAAACAGCCTGTGTCTGAACCATGTTGAAGCTGATCGGTGAAGTCAATCAACAGTGAGCAATTTGAGTTCCTGAACTCTATCATAAGTGCAACATTGGAAATAAACATACGTTGTGTAACGGGTACTTGAACATTGTCTTCTTCCTTTTCCCCCCAGATAATTTCAGACCTCGAGTCTTGGAATGATGAGCTCTCTCAGCAGATGAATGACTTTGACACTGAAGATCTTACTATAGCAGAACAGAGGCTCCAGCATCATGCAGACAAAGCCCTGACCATGAATAACTTGACCTTTGATGTCATCCACCAAGGGCAGGATCTGCTGCAGTATGTCAATGAGGTGCAGGCATCTGGTAAGATGGCTCCTTTGTGCTATTCTGGGCAGTAGCTTTATTAGAATTATCCAGTTGTCTCTCCATGGGATGTGTGAAAATTACAGAGATGCTGGTTTTCTGTAAACTGGAGACATGTGGACATATTTTTTCCTCCCTTTATACTTAAAACATTTGATAGCATTTATGAGAGTATACTATTATGGCACGTAATTTTTATCTAAGAGTTGGGAACCCCTGAAGATGTTTAGGTTTTAAAGAAAGGGATTCCACTCAGGAAGTCAGGAAAATTAGAGTAAATACCAGGGAGTTAATTTTATAGTTAATTGCAGCAATGTGGTCAAGCTAAAATTCTCAGCTTTCAAGTAATAAGTCTTCCTTTTTTGTTTCTTATGCCCCTTCACTTGATGTTTTTAACTGTATGCAGCCACTTAGGGTAAATCTCAGGCTTTAAAAAAAAAAAAAAGTTAATATTGCATTTTTGAAGAGTGCAAACACCTATGCTCATTTAAGTAAATGCTCCAAGGATTAAATTGAACTTTGAGAAGGAACTATAAAAGTAAGCGTAAAACAGTGGAAGCAGGCTATTTGTCTTAGGAAGACTTGTAAATCATATATAAATAACTGGCTAATTACAGGTGTTGAGCTGCTTTGTGACAGAGATGTAGACATGGCAACTCGTGTCCAGGATCTGCTGGAGTTCCTCCACGAGAAGCAGCAGGAGCTGGACTTGGCAGCTGAGCAGCACCGCAAGCACTTGGAGCAGTGCGTGCAGCTGCGGCACCTGCAGGCTGAAGTCAAACAGGTACATGTGGGCTATGCCACGCCTCTGGGAGAGGTCTGTTCCCATAAACAGATGGGGAAAATTACTTTCTGCTATATAAAGGCTTGCATTTGGGGGGGGGACGACAGACACTTTGAATTGAGCACCTAAGAAACTTCATTCTCTGTTAACATTAAGTGCGTTTTTTAATATGCATCAGCAGTCCATATATCTACATGCGTACAAGTTAGGTATTTGAAGTGTAGAGCAATTTGAACTAATGTTAAACCTACACTTTTATCATCATCTGTATGGTGATTAATAAAAATGCTCAGTGATAGTCCCTGCACACTGGTCTAATAAGTTTTGGTATATTGTTTGAGACCTCTACAAATAATGATAACCTAATACTAGCATGATTTACCTTCCGGGAGTAGAAAAATGAAGTTTTGCTTCTCATGGCAATAAAGTGGCAAGTTTTCAGGTCCTTATCTGAGAAACACCTAAACCTTTGCTGAATTTGAGATGCTGTGGGCAAAACCACTGAAGTAGATGAAAGTTTGAAAAACAAACAAAACGCTAGAAAGGTAAGAGGTTTTGATCTTGCTCACACTTGGCAGCATCACAGAAATCTGCTACAAGCAGTTGTATTAGTCTGTCTCGTAATGGCTCCCAGTGTGACTTGTCCTTTTTCTGTTTGTCATGAGCTCTTAAAGAAATTCATCTCCCTCATGAGACTGTGAACGAGAACTCCTGAATTGCAAAGTAATATACAAGGGGTCCAGCTAGCATAGGAGGGTGAACAGGAGGCTCCTGAAGTCTTTCCATACAGCAGTTGGTTACTCTGTAGTGGCAGACCCAAAGTTTCTGTGTGGTCTTGAATTAAAGGAATGCAGGGAGCTGGCACTGTCTGCTGTCAGTGCAATCTAGGCGTTAATCAAATACATGACCTTCTAGTTCAAGCCTTTGCACTCTACTGAACTATCTTGTATCTGTCTTAGCACTTGTTCATCTTTGTACGTGCGAATTACAAATGACTCCTTTCACGTGAGTAATGGTTGAGGTAAAGTTACTGTGGATCAGGATAATTTCTGTACTCGGTTGCGTACTGTCTTGAGGATGAAGGAGAAGAGTGCATATTTGCAAAGAAAATTAAAAATGTAAAGGAGTGTGAATGTCAGCTGAGGCAGTCTCATCCCTTTGCGGTACATCAGTGGGTTAGGATGGGATGGGCTATTAAGAAAAAGAAATTGTTAATTCCCATGATACTGAAATAATATTCAGTTACAGAACACAATATAGCACTTGAGCAATATTTCAAAGACAGACGCTATTAGTTAGTTATGTATATTGCATGCTCCCACAATGAAGTGAGTACCTTGCTCCACTAGCTTTGTTTGTGTGCAAGTTAAACATGACGAGAAAGATACGCGTTTTTAAAACCTGTGTTTGCGGAACCCGTGTTCTGTGTTTTGGCAGGTACAAGCAGATGATGAACATCATGGATTGTAGAGGCATATCCATGTTGCATTTAGTATACTATTTGTAGGTCATTCTGTAAGATCCTTGTAACTTTTTCGAACAACTGCTAGCCCTGACTGAAACCGAAGCTTCAAGTTTAGATTTTGAAGAAAGCACTGGAAAAAATGAGTTCATCTTATAATAAAGCCATAGATAGTGTACTATTCTAGCCAGCCACCGTTTCTGAAGGGACTGGGATTTAGGAGAAAAAACAGGTTCTCTTATATATTCCTAGAACACATCTCTCTTAAGTGGGATTTTATGTTGAATTAAATGCCTTAATAGATGTGAATTTTCAAACTTACATGAACGTGTAGCTGACAGAATGCTCGTGTATTACAAACTCCTTTTCCAGATTTTCATTGTACAGATTAACCTGCAACACTTCTCTAGCCTGAAGGCCTAAAAATTGAATGGAAGTAAAACTGAGTGTTATATTGTCTCATAGGATTTCTTTCAATCCCCTTTGGAATGCTCTGGGGCTAGGAACTCTTAGCTTTGTATTTCAGTTGCCTTTTCAGGAAACGACAGCTGATTTATCCTAGTTTTTACTAGCTATCAGGAAGCATGGTCTTCTCCTGTTTCCTCTGCACTGGGAAAAACTTCATAGCTCAGCAGGTCACAGCAGGTGCTTTACCTGAGAGTAAAATGACATGGTGAAACCTCCTCTTCAGTCTGTTTTGTTTGTATTTTGTTGCTTGAAGCAGTGAACATGCTGTTTTCCAGTTCAATTACTGTGGTTTTCTGCCAGATTTATTGTTGATGAACTGGCTGTAAGCACACTTGTTATGTAGATGGGATACTGTCGCCATGGCAAGGATTTTAACAAGATTTCCATTTGAATAATGGAAACTGACGTTACTGCCATTGTATTTTCACATATATATATATATATATATATAAAATATAAAAATACATAGCTTGTAGTCATGTGAAAAGGTTAGACAGGAACACTGCAGGAATTTTTCCATAGGGTTCATCTCTCAGATTACTGTGTTGGAGACCAGCAAACTGTCTCCTGGCTTAATATTTTAGTCGAATAGTTTCAAGGAGTCTCTTCAGTACGAGGTCGTGAAACTTGGAGCTTAGTGAATTCTTATCAAGTAAGCACAGAAAGCAGGTAAAAACACCCAGCGTTGCTTCTCCCTTAACTACTGTACGAGTTCTGCTTTATGGCCTTTGAAGTTCTGTAGATCAAGGCTCAAGACTAAGAGGAAGCAGAGAAGAGCCAGAAGACAAAGAGGTTTAAAGAAAACCTGCAAAGAATTTGTTTGTCAACTTGATGCGTAATAGGTGCAGAAAGGGCAAAAATGGATAGAATCAGAGGTGCTGTCACATCCTACATCTACACTGCAGACTTAGTCTTTTCTACAGACTTGCAGGATTTATATAGAAGAATTCAAAGATACACTATCAGGGGAGAAGAAAAACCATCTTGTTAGCTATTTGTTGTGCAGGCATAAGTGGGAAAACCTGCATAACTAATACAATGATATTGCAGTTTGGATAAGCGTAAGACAAAAGGTGAGGTGGTGATGCAAATTTGAGGGAACGAATGTGGTGTCAATATGGCTAGACCTCGGTTGCTTCAAGCTGTTAAAGATATGTTAGAGTGTACTTTGGATGTGGACCAGACATGCCTTTTGGTTTGAAGGATTTGTGTTTTAATAGGTCCTTTTTCTGGTTTCTGCCCATGTTTTCAGTCTATGACTAGAGTCATGTCATCCTGATTCATTTAATAATAGCCTGGCACAATAACATTAATGGTAATGTCATATGTGGATCACTAGAAGAGAGTATTTAGTGTTAAGAGCTAATTGTGCTTTGGTACTTAATAAGTGTTGAGAGCTAACTGTGATTTGGTAGCTAATATATTTATTAGCAGTGGTTAAAGGTCTAAAATCAATTAGTAGGAAAAGGTTAGAGAAGGTATGCTTCAACTGGTTATTTTTGAATCAACTGGGCCTAAAGGAATTCACCCTAGAATACCTAGAGAACTGCCTGAAATATTGTCATAGACATTAGTGCTTATGTACCCAAACTTCTGGAGATTGGTTCTGGAGGCCTGGAATTCAATATCTACTTCTCAAAGGTGGGAAAGGATTAGCTAAGGGAGGATTATAGGTCAGATAGATTAACATAATTCCCAGGAAAAATATTTAAACAAGTAGATTATTAAACCTGAACAGTGACAGGGAGAGGAGAAAATGCTAACATAGATTCATTAAGCATAGCTTCCCGTTGATAAATCCTGTTTCTTCCTGACAGGTCTTCTAGGAAGAGCTGAAAAAGCAGATGACATAGATCTTGCTTCTATTAAAGCTTTTGAAATAGTTTAGTTCAGTCCATCCTGCCCTAACTTACTATGAGAATGTCACATGAGACTACATTACCATGAATGATAACTTGCTGAAAAACCATACTCAGTAACAAAAGTTAAGAGACTTGCTGGATTGGAAAACAAATTCAAAATTTTTAAAAAAAATCGGTAGAAGTCTGTATTTGGATACTGGTCCATGCTTTCAGTCAGAAAAACTGTATGTTAAGAGTAGAGATTACACTTTTAAATTTGAAGATAAAGGCAAAAGAAGCTGGAAAAGGGATTTGAGTTCATCAGAAGACATTGCATTACAGTTCAGAATTACCTTGATGTATGGGAGAATTGCACTGCAAGAAGGATGTGAATTTTATTAGTGACAAATACAGAGCATGATGTACTGGCAGGAATAATCGGCTGAACAAATACAGCATGGGGTAATTACTGGCTGTGCAGCAGTTCCATAGAAAGGTTGTATGACAGTGAATAACATGAATTATGTCCAGCTTTACTCAGTTTTTGAAAGATTTTGACCTAAGTCATGGTTATTAACTGGAGAGAGCTCGTAAAAGAGCAGTGAGAAAAATAAGGCAGCTAACTTCACATGGGAGAGATTGAAGAGGCTGTGGTCAACAAGAGAAGAGGAGTCTAGAGGAGGGAGTTGGGTAATGTTCTTGATGGAGAGAGGAGAGGGGAAAACAGAGCTAATGTCTCCCTGTTGTGGGCAGGAGAAATTAAATGAGCCAAAATTAAAGTGAGAGCGATTTGAGTGTTAGACATCAGAAAGAAGACTTACAGTGATTAAAATACATGGTGAAAGTATGGGATTGGAGTCTTGAGTAAGGAACAAGCCACAGATCTTTTGGGAGGGGTCTTAAGGTTGCATGTTCCTGCTGTTGGTAAGGAATTTAGTAGGTGGCCCTGTGTCAAAGAAGGCCCATTCTGAAAACCAAAAAACTTGAAGACACTCAATGGTCACATTTTTCTCAACATTAATATTCAGAATTATTTGCTTACTTTTTACTAAGCTGCACGTCCTCAATTTACATCACTGACACTGGCTCTTAGGCAAATATTGCTTGTGACTTGTTCCTGTTTTCCAAGTGACAGAAACGGTGTTCAAACACACAACCTTGTTCAGAGTATAAACTACGACCACAAGCATGTAGTAGGTGACTGAAAGATACAAGTTGTCAGCTAAGTGAATTTATAGTGAATGTCATTTGCTGTGTTTATTGAGTATGTAAGTCACTGCAAATAATAAATTAATTAGTCATCAATTCCGGTACTACATGTGACCTTAAATGTTTTGGCCCTAGCCATGATGCTTTTTTTGCTGGTTGGTGGTGGAATTGCATATTTCATGGTGTTCTCTTTTGTTACAGGTTTTGGGCTGGATCCGAAATGGAGAGTCAATGTTAAATGCTGGGCTTATCACTGCTAGCTCTTTGCAGGAGGCAGAACAGTTACAGAGGGAGCATGAGCAGTTTCAACACGCAATAGAGGTAAAAGCATCATTTCAGCAACCATAGCCAAGAAGTCCTGTATGACAGTTCATGAGTCTTTGTAAATAGCACTTCTGGGTTCACGCTACAATGTTTTGAGTTTAGGAACAGTTTTTGAAATCTTCTTATGGCAAAGAGATTAAAACACACTGGGAAGGTGGGTTTTTTGTTCTTGCTCATTTTGGAGTTGCAATTCCAGATGAACATACTGATGCCCAGTACCTTTTTCCATCTTTGTAAAGTGAGAGCTGCTCAAAGCAACTATACTGAAAATGGTGTTTCTCTTTGTTAGAATACAATATATGATGCTAATTTTTAAGGTTATGAATAAATGGAATAGCAGACATCAGGTTTGTGTATTCTGATATGGTCCTTTAACATTTCCGGTATTGTCTGACAGTAAGCTTCACTGAAATTTGTGTGTGGTGGTGTGTCCATCCTCCTGCTGTGACTTCAAAGTAAACTTATCAGATTGGTCATATCTCTGCAAAAACAGGCAGAGATCTTAAGACTGACTGAGATGCAGTATTATTAATTTATAAGCACTATCAAGGGTCTTACAGTGATATTGATTACACATAGCATATGTTTTTTAAGCACTTTACATTTGTTGAAAGATTAACCAGTGTTATGATTATTTGGGAAAACTATTTTCAGAATTACTCTGTCTTGCAGTAACTCTTTTATGTTTACTTCATGTTCACTGGCTATTCGGTGGAGTTTTATGTTTCCCCCCCTTTTTCTTTTTTTTTCTCTTCTTACAGTTTATAATATATGTACCCTCATTTTGAGAGCTTTGGTAACTCTTAAGTATAAAAATCATGAGACCTCTAGGTGTTCATCAATTTAAGAATAAACAACTAGGAAGCTTAAATTCTGTGTTTTCTGGGTCATTCTGTACTCAGATATAATAATGCTTATTATTGGAGTTAGGGGTTCCAGATTTTAGGCAGGTATATGTTTACACAGAGAACTAGTTAAAAATTTGCTTACAGTGTTTTTGTATTGGCCTTCGTGCCTGCACCTTCATTTGCTCACCACTAATCTGCAAAAGACTGCAGTAAAGCTGTGAAGACAATGATAACAATCAAGCCAAAATAAGATACATTCTTTTCATCTTCTTTTGCCTCACCATGAAAGGAAAGAAAATCAACGTGAAATACATAATTGTAACAAAGTGTACTGCAACGTAGATATGCCATGTGTGCCTTAAAGCTTAGACACTTAGACAGTGGCTATTGCTTACAAACTGCTAG
Source organism: Elanus axillaris (assembly GCA_026212715.1). Classification (NCBI taxonomy): domain Eukaryota; kingdom Metazoa; phylum Chordata; class Aves; order Accipitriformes; family Accipitridae; genus Elanus; species Elanus axillaris. Next base: position 3,697,083 of record JANZLQ010000030.1, read on the forward strand.
TCATTGTTGATTTGATGATAAATCTCTACAGGATTTATTTTCTTTGTATTCGCATAGTGAAGTCACGCAGTGACTAATATTAGACAGTTATTTTTATCTGATGGGTGTTTGTGCATGTGTATAGAAGTTCCACTGTATCAGTGACACTGTGAGCCTTTGAGGTCTTCAAGAAAATGAACTCAAGTTCTCCACTGAACTCCTGAATTTTCACCCTTTGTCAGAAAACACATCAAAGTGCCCTGCAGGTTCAGCAGAAGGCAGAGGCAATGCTGCAGGCTAATCACTATGATATGGATATGATCCGGGAGTGTGCAGAGAAGGTTGCTTCCCACTGGCAACAACTGATGCTGAAGATGGAGGACCGTCTCAAGCTTGTGAATGCCTCTGTTGCCTTCTATAAAACTTCTGAACAGGTAAATAAATGCTACCTGATCTGTGTCTGCCTTTAAGTGTGGTATAAAACAGCATTACCTAAAATAATGGCTGACTAGGTTTGGTTATATTTACTAATTTGATAACAACTGCAGTTACACAAAAAAAATACAAGAAGCAAATCCTCTTACCAGCTGCCTTAGAAAGAGAAACCATGTATTGCAGCCTTTCAATTTATTAAGAGCTCTTGTAAGACAAAAGACTTTTTACCAAGGCCTGTCGTGACAAGACAAGGGGCAGTGGTTTTAAACTGAAAGGAGGTAGATTTAGATTGGGTGTAAGGAAGAAATTTTTTACGATGAGGGTGGTAAGACAGTGGAAGAGGTCGCCCAGAGAAGTTGTGGACACCCCATCCATGGAAGTACTCAAGGTCAGGCTGGACGAGGCTTTGACCAACCTGATCTAGTGAGAGATGTTCCTGGCCATGGCGGGGGGTTGGACTATAGATGATCTTTAAAGGTCCCTTCCAACCCAAACCATTCTTTGATAAATGAATAATGGAAAAGTTGTACTAACTGCTAAGAGATTACAGTGTAATTGGTGTGGCTACACTTGCTTCAATTAACAAACTTCAAAGAAGGTACATTACCAAAGTGCAGTGAGTATTGGTGAAGACTGAAATTTTCATCTGCCTCTTCTATCACTGTGCATTTTCATATTCCTCAGATTCTTATTTTTAGTTGAGAAAAGTCTTGTACAACATTTTCAAGATGAAATACACTGTGCTTAGTTGGATTCCCATTTGTTTCGAGAGGTTTTGCTTAAACCATAAAAAAGTTATGCAGAGGTTTTAATAGAAGAACTTCAGATGGCTAATTCTGGTTTTTGTATGGGAGTCAGAGAAAAATGAGCTTCATCCTACTTGTCTGCAGAACAGTTAGGGGGAAGGTCGGCAAGGTTGCTGCTTCTGCCATCATATCTTAAGCCCATCCTGAACTATGCAGTCACAGAGGTGGAGAAAGCTGAGCAACTTTAGGAATAGCCTTCTGAGCAAGTCCACGTAAGCAGGCCAGTGCTTGCAAACCTACAGCCAAAGTCGGTTGCCTTCTCTTAAGTCCCAGGCAAAACATGTCAGAAGCTAAGATATATGTAAGGGGTAGATTGGTTTTCTGGGGTTTTTGGCTCAAATTTTGATTATTTGTCCTACTGAATTACATTCGAGTTGGACTCCTTTTTCCTGATAGGTGTGCAGCGTGTTGGAAAGCCTGGAGCAAGAATACAAGCGAGAAGAAGACTGGTGTGGGGGAGCAGATAAACTGGGTCCCAACTCTGAAACAGATCACGTTACTCCCATGATAAGCAAACACCTGGAACAGAAGGAGGCGTTCCTAAAGGTAAGGTTTGCCATTTTTTTGTGGTCTTCTGTGTCTTGGAAAGGATGCAGTCAAATGCTCAGTCTTACAGTGCTGAAATGTATGTGACATTCAAAAGTGTGCCCATTCAAAAGCTACAGGTATGTCCCAACCTGCAAAGATGTGGGAAGTGGCACGTTAACCGCTTCTGACAGTGATTAGGAGAATACTGCCAAAAGCATAAAATTGTAGCCAGTTTTATAAATATATTTCCTGTTGAACTTCAGTAGATGTCAGGTCTCCCACTTTGACTGAAGAGGGATTGGGAATCACTGCTTTGAGCAACTGTCATTCTAAAGAATGCTTAAAGGCTGCTGCTTTGGAAGAGAAGTGACAGTCGCATAGTGCCATTGCTGTCTGTGCATCACAGCAGCTTTCAGATATACTTGGACTATGGTAGAATATGGAAGGAGGAAATTGCTAGACAAGCGTCTGGGAGTAGTTGGGTTTGTGTAACAGTCTGCAGATAAATGAAAGGTTTTTGTTCCAGCTACTGTCCTAGTGAAGGTTGTTGATCATACTGAATAAATGCGTAACCGATGCTTGCAAAGCAGTGTCACTAGCCCTGTAACCAAAGGAATTTTCCTGCATCGCCTTGAAAGACCAGTAAGAGGGTAAAACTCATTTTTATTAAAACCCTTTTTGTTCTCAGTGCACAGATGAGAACATACAAAACCACAGAATCACAGAAGGGTTAGGGTTGATAGAGACCTTAAAGATCATCTCGTTCCACCACTCCTGCCCTGGGCAGGGACACCTTCCACCAGAGCAGGTTGCTCCGAGCCCCATCCAACCTGGCCTTGAACACTGCCGGGGTCGGGGTATCCACAACCTTTCTGGGCAACCTGGGCCAGGGCCTCACCACCCTCGCCGGGAGGAACTTCTTCCTCACATCCAATCTAAATCTACCCT
>JANZLQ010000030.1:3711400-3742060 GCA_026212715.1 Elanus axillaris
AAACAAAAGATAACCAGAAGATAATCACTGTTACTGGAGGTCCATCAGTCCTATGTGCTGTTGATTTCTCATGACAGAATCGTAGCAAGATAGCTTTAAAACATTTTAAAAAAACCTACAAACCTTGCAGGGCCTTCAATTTCCACTTTCATATTCTCATGTCTGTATTTTACTGCATGTTCATTTAGGATATAAAACACAACAAGGCATATTATTATTCAGCTGTGATTTAATTAGAAAATAGTAGAAAAATAGAAGCTTTACTTGTTAGGTTGTTGATTTTCTTGGAGTATTCTGTGGTTCTGCTGTACCTTTTTGAGCCATGGCAGCATTATGTTATTCTAGATCTCTGGAGGCCTGTACAGAGATGCAGATGTCACTTGTGGGGCTTCCAGTTTTTGCCTGTGAAAGACAGGGAGCTAGCGCGTGACTGAAGTACCTGAGGTTATGTAGCCTTGTTTGTATTTCGTTTTGTCACCTGTTCAAACCTGTTTCCACTTCTTGGCTCTCCAGTCTTCATAGAGGAATAACAGAGCCTGAAAGAGTAAGCAAGTGTTCATTTGTCTGAAGGACCACCTCAAAAGAGAAGAGTCGTGGAGACGGAGTTGATCATGGGGCATGTGGGAAGGGAGGAAAACAAAAATCCAGAGAGAAGAGAGATCACTTTTGCTTTTCAAACCTGGATTTTCTTCCGAGTTTTGTTCCAGCCTTTGTTCTGGTGGATGCCTTCCAGCATGTAGAGCACCACTGCCCGCCTCATTTCCTCTGTCAGTCAGCAGATGACGTGGGTGCCTCTTTTGAAAGGATATTGTTAGTGCCACTCCCTTGGCGTTTCGCTACCTGTTGGGAGGATGCATTAGCCCTTGCTAATTCCATAGTGACAAGACATGCTCAGATGAGGGACCATTAGGAAAGAAAAAGAATAAAATAAAAAAAAGAAAGGACAAACAATGTTTATTTTCCAACTGACATACGAGTAATTTTTTTATTGACTGTTTTGCTTAACTCCCTGTTACCAAGGGCCCTGACAGTACACTTTACTGTGACATGGTACCAGAGAGAGAGAAGTGGAGGTATAAACTCATCCAGTGTGGGTGATTTTTTATTTACATGAAAGAAAGTGCATAGTCTTGGGCAGCTTGATAATTGGGAAAAGCACTTAGTTACAGATTTGCTGGAGGCTACTTGTTGTCTTAGTTCCTCTCAAACAACTGTGTGACAACAAAACATAATATAGAAAAAATCTAAAGAATATAGTCTTAATCCGTTAAAGCATAAAGCACATAAGAAGATGTCTCTCCGTCTCAGCACTTCAATGATGTCTAAATGTTGGTAGATCCCTGAGACTGTGGGCCAGGTCCAATACCAGTGCTTCAGTGGTAATGAACAGAATGTCCTCTTTGGCATCAAAGCCCCTTTGTATTGATGTGAGGAGAATACCCTGCTCTTTTCAGCTCTACTAGCAGAATTTCATCTCTGGGTTAGCTATGAAGCACATTTCTGAAGAAAAAAAAAAATCGCTTCTAGTCATGCAATAATAAAACACTAGGAAATCTATATTCATTTTGTGCTGTTCTTATTGGGAAAAAGGTATCTGTTGAAAGGAGTTCTGGGAAGAGAGAGGAGGAAGCTAGCTCCTTTGATGGCTTCTCTGACTGCACTTAGGAGCAGGTTAAGCAAAATGACCCCCTTCATGGCAGGTAGAGCTGGTAACGATTCAATATTTTCCTGTTTTCATAGCAAACCAAAGAGAGGGTGAAGTTGTTGATACAGCTGGCGGATGGCTTTTGTGAAAAGGGGCATGCTCATGCAACAGAGATTAAAAAATGTGTCACAGCAGTGGATAAGAGGTACAGAGACTTTTCCCTGCGCATGGAGAAATACAGGACCTCTTTAGAGAAAGCGCTGGGTATTTCCTCTGATTCCAATAAATCGGTAAGAGAAATTTGAGTGTGATGACAGACAAACAAGCTTTGCTTGCATTTGATTTTAGCTATTGTTTTCTTCCGTCTACTTCCTTAACCAATTCTTCCTTTCTCTAATAAAGAGCAAAAGCTTGCAGCTGGATATAATCCCAGCCAGTGTCCCTGGGTCAGAGGTGAAACTGCGTGATGCTGCTCATGAGCTTAATGAAGAAAAACGAAAGTCTGCCCGCAGGAAAGAGTAATAAGTTTATTTCTTTTTAATCAATGAGAATGCATAAATCAATCCTGATAATGAAACAACTGTCATGGCTTGTCTGGCAGCTTAGAAATTGGATAAATAGTAAAAAGAGGGTGATATTACTCAATAGTTCCTATTGCCATTTATTCACACGCTTGTTCTCACAGAATTCTAGCATGTCAGAGTCTTAAACTTTCAAAGCTATGTTAGACTTATTTTAACATGCTTTTCTTCTTTTTAGAAATAATGTGAAATAAATGGGTAAGGGGAGGAGGGAGGACAGCAGTTAAATGACTGTAGCAAGTGTTTGAGAAAAAATTGCATCTCCTTCACCGTTTCTTTTTGCACTGGTTAGTAATGGAGGGATGTTACCTTTTATGTTTCCTTCGTCTGCTGTGTCTCTTCACATTTCAGTTCTCAGATTTTTCTTGCGGCAGTGGAAAAAGCAAAAGCTGATGAGGAGAAAGATGCATTCTGGTTATTAGGCATTCATAATGATCTAACAGACTGAGATTTGATTATTCTTTCTGTTGTCACCTAAGGTTCATTATGGCTGAGCTAATTCAGACAGAAAAGGCTTACGTAAGAGACCTCCGGGAATGCATGGATGTAAGTTTTCTTTTTTTTTTTTTTCCTTTTTTGTTTTCACTAATCTTTGAAGACAGGATTCAATCTGTTGTTGCTTTCTGTTTCTTTCTGGTTTTAACAGCCGAGCATGATTGGTTTGCAGCCACAGGACCAAATTAAGTAGCCTGCTATTAAGAAGAAACTTAGAATTACATCTGATAACAGCCACTTCGGAATTTATCCTCTATGTTTTGCTTTTGTCAGTACTGAGTTTCAGCATTTGCTCCTTTCCCAATTCATAAGCATGTGGGGTCTTTTGTTTTAGAGAAGGGAGGGAAAAAGGAGGGGTTTACTTTACTTGCTTTGCTGGCAGTAGAGAAGAGCTTGTGTTAATTCTCTTATTATCTGTATCACATGTTCTGCTACTAGCTGACTTTTTGAATAGAAATTCAGAGAGATTCCATGGAAAAATGCCCAGTAATTGTTACGCTGCAGCAAGTCATGTTCAGTGTTAGCTGTTGCACAAAGCATGAACTTCTAGACTGCAGACATGACCTTGATAAGGAATATCCTGAAGCATTAGAAGTTGTCAAGAACACTAGGCATTTTAAATTATGAAGTCTCAGGGATGCTGTTAAATTGTCACTTTTAGAACTTGGATTTTTACTGTCAAAATCACAAGGTATATTTGACACAACAGGTACTGTCACAATCGGAGATGATGATGCTGCGTGATCTTTCCCCGATTTCTCTCCAGGAATGCATGCTTACAGATACCTGGGTGCTTCTGTTCAGAGTTTATCGTGACTTTTCATGTATCTTTTTTCTTCTGGGCAGACATATCTATGGGAAATGACAAGCGGAGTCGAGGAGATCCCACCTGGTATTGTAAACAAAGAACACATTATCTTTGGAAACATGCAGGAAATCTATGAGTTCCACAATAAGTGAGTGACTTATCTTCCATTTCCATATTACTGCTAACTCCAGATGACGACCTGAGGGATTTCCTAATAAAAATATTGTGCATATGAATAATGGATGCTTTTCCGTAAAAAATCTAAAGGATTTCTTTCCGCGTTGCTAAATTGTTTTGGTTGTTGCTTTTCTGCAGCCAGGTAGGTACATCATTAGAAACGGTCTTTTTCAGCCTCGGACATCTTTCAGTTTTTAAGAAATTATTTGGATACATTAAAATTTTGCTGTAGTTTTCGCAGTTGCTCTAAAGCAATGGAAACCACTGAAGTCAACAGAATACAGATATAGCACAAACGTCAATTTAAGACTCTCTCATTCCTCAGAACCCTCATTCCTGATTTCCATGCGTGACTGCTAGTGGGAAAGAGTAGGGCTCTTAGAAGCTTCTGTGGAGGTGCCCCACCATGGTTACCTTTACTTGAGTAAGGAGCATGAAAGAGGCTTGTGCACTGTGTTTCTTTTGACTGGAATGGTTCCTAGGCAGATCTGTGTACAGAAGTCTTGCTCTGAATCTTCCCTCTTTGTTAATTCATTGGTGTTTGTATTGGGTTATGATGCTTTTCAGTAATAAAATATACCTGCCATATTCCAGAACCTGATTTTACAGTCCTTTGTATGCTTTCTGTTAGCTTGACCATCCAAAAAGCAAGTTGCCTCCGTTTTCTCTTGAGATGAAGGCTAAGCTTTTCTTGAAACTGAAACAGTAGGAAAGCTTCTTGAAGGAGAACAACAGCAGTTATTAAATTTTTTGTGTACTCTTACATGTTAACTGCATGTCTGCTGGATCAAATTCTGATCTTCACATGAGAATTTGTATTGAATTACATTTTATATTCGTTCTGTTATTACACATTTTTAAAATTCCTGTTATCTTTATTTCTTTAACTCATGCTGTTGTATGAATTACAGCAAGTTTTCTAATAGCCTTGATTCACAGACAGTAGATCAATATCAGCTGCTCTAATGAAAGTGTTTCATGTGCCTTGTACTATTTGTTTCTTTTCTACCCATAGCATATTCCTGAAGGAGCTGGAAAAATATGAACAGTTACCAGAAGATGTTGGACACTGCTTCGTTACTTGGGTAATGAAGTCAGGCTTACATTTAGAAGTAACAAGGGAGATAGGAAGCATGAATGGATGGATTCTTGCTCTCGGATCCCTTTTTAATTTGTAAAAGTACCTCTTCCTTCAAATTTGACTAAAAGTGTATGTATCTTTAACTGGGGGGGTGGGGTGGGCAATTAAGGCACTGCTGTCAGATGCCAATGCTTAGCTGCTCTTGAAGTTTATGCAAGCTGCCTAAACCTGCGTTCAGGTTTGGTATCTTTGTCTTAGCTGTGAATAATCTACTTCTGCATGCATTGCTATTGTTCTCAGTCTTACCTGCCTGATGTATTTTCTTATGCTGCCTATTGGAATGGGAAAATAATTCTGGATAGTTCAATTTCTTGAGAGAGAAGATATGCTCTCTGGTAACTGTGTAAAAACTTTGAGACAGAAATGGTGCTCTCTGATAACCTGTGTAAATTTGCATTGTTTTCTGCAGGCAGACAAATTCCAAATGTATGTTACTTACTGTAAAAATAAGCCAGATTCTACCCAGCTGATACTAGAACATGCAGGAGCGTACTTTGATGTAAGTACTTCATGTCCATTTTTAAAGTATGCCTTGGCAGTTTGAATCATATACTTGCAGTTAGGCTGAGTGACTGATTTCTTGAGAAAATGAAAGTTTCCTGGTACTAATGCTGCAATTTAGTGTCAGCTTAAAATCTATCCTATATCTCACATAGTTAACTTATATTGGTCAGTTGGTCTCAGAAACCTGTCAAATCAAATGTAAAAAGTCACTGTCACATATCAGAGCAGTTCAGAACTGGAAGCAGGTTCTGGCAGGAACAACTGAGACATGAATCTTCAGCTCTCACAAGCACATTTTTCAAATCTTAGAATTTTTATGTGCTTAGTTTGCATTGTATGTCATAAAGATGTAAATCTTCATTAAATTTTGGAAGCACCTTTAAATTGTAATTGTACATAGTGGTAATTCAGTTGGCTGCTATTGTTCAGAGCTGCTAAACCAACCACCTTGCTTATTCAGTCCCAAGGTTACTTGGTCTATGTGTAATGTTCCACTTAAGAAAGGACCAAAATGTAGCAGCTGTTAGAGGCTTTAGGGAGGAGTTTTGGCCATGCTTAATGAGTTTTGGTTGAACGTGTATTTACAGATGATTCAATTAGAGTGCTCACTACCCCTTTTTGTTTCCTTCTCTACTGTGCTGAGACAGTAGCTGTGTAGCTGACAATCTACAAATTTTTTTAGAATTCTTTGTAGAAGTAGAGGGAAGGACATAATGAAAAACAAACAAAAAAAAATCCCTGAAGTTCTTTGGGTTAATTTCAAAAGTCTATCGCTGAGGAGATGGGGATTCTAAACACTGTAAGGTAAAGCCTTTCTGTGAAGCCTCCAGTGTTTTAAGAGGAGCAGGTAAGTTACAGGAAATCAGGCAGATATGACGACAAAAATTCAAAGAAAAAATTATTAAATACTATTTTAAAAAAATGACAAAGGGCTCTGCTAAAGCTATATTAGAAATAAGTTCTTGCTGCCACCTTCAAAGGAGCAGCCTTTGACCCCTGTGTTTCACCAGTGCATCCAGAGCTCTCTATTCCCTAATCCACCTGAAGTGGATTAGAAGTGTGAAGACCTAATTCTGTGCACAGGTAACTTCAAGAGCTTCCATTAATGCCACCACTGGACCATGTGAAAATGTCATGTGTACCCTGTCTTGGGAATTTCTGATACCATAGTCATGGTTAGAAAGCGTATAGCTGTGCTGCATAACTTGCTGTTTGAAACTGTGTGGTTAAAAATCTGTCCCATGCTGTGATAAATGGCAAACACTGGCCATGAAGTTCAACCATGATCAGTACTTGAAATCTGTAATTATCCCATCTAACTAGCATCTAATTCTGTTTTCCTCCTTTAGCTTTGTGGAGGTCATTCTTTTGTTTTGTTTGTAAGCGGCGTTTTCTTTTGAAGTGATGGGTAACCTCTTTCTTTTCATTAGAAAATGTTATTTCGTGCTCCCCCTTGTGGGACAAGATGCTTTCTGTTACCATGAACAGTTACACTAGCAGGTGATGCTAAGAAACCTCCACCTCAGCCTCCCTGTGGTAGTCCTGGCTGTTCCCTGGGACACTCAAATCTGTTTTCCGTTCTCTCTTGCAAGTAACAAAAGAAATACAGATTTTAATTTTTAAAAAAAAAAAAAAAAAGGTGTTGACACATGTTTGATATCCCTAATCTTTCCTATTTGAATTTAGGTTTGTTGAAACACTTCACAGTTACCCTTGGAGCTAATAATCTTTTGTTTGTACAAAGTGAGCAGGCAGATGCACAACATAACTATTTGCTGTGGCTGGAATATCTTGTCATCCTGTCTTTTTTTTTTTTATTATTTTTCCTTGCTAAAATAGAAAGTGTAGTTTGTGTATATTATTGCATAGCCCTCCAAGCAGTCTGTATCTGAGTGTTAGTGCTCACAGTCCTCAAATGTTTGCTTTTTTCATGTAGGAGATACAGCAACGACACGGACTGGCCAACTCTATCTCCTCTTACCTTATCAAACCTGTCCAAAGGATAACAAAATACCAGCTTCTTTTAAAGGTCAGTATTCAAAGTTCTTCATCTGATTCTGCTGTTCTGAAGAAGGCAAAGCTCTTGCTGAAATCAGGAGGGCTGTTTTACTCTGCACTCTGAGACTACACCATCCTAGGCAGCCTCAAATATTGCTGCGGTGTTTTTTAGGAGGCTATTGGAAATGAAAGAAGGCATAAATAACTTTTTTGTCCAGACTTCTTGTTCAGACAAAAAAGATACCTCTCTACTAATGTTTACTGCGAAAATAAAATTTGCATTTCCAGAGTAAAAAAGTAATTCATGGCCATATACACAGGCACATTTTTGTAATGGTTCCTGCAGCCAATTTTGGCAAGCCGTTAGCTGTGTTTATGGTACGAAGTACTGTAAAATATATACATTTTATAGATTTATTTATATATATATATATAAAAAACTCTAATATAAAATATTTATAAAATATATTAATATGTATATGTATAAATGTGTGTGTATACACACTCACTGAGTACCTATAGAGCTGTTGTACAAACAATTGTTACTTGTAGCATTGCATGGAAATGTCAAGTAAATAGTAACTGTTAAAATAAACAAAACTTTTGGAAACCTGTAGTTAGAGCTTTCACTTAGTGGACAGATGTCTTGTTGACTGAGCAGCAGTGTTCTTGAACTGTGCTGGGTCTCTGTTAGGTGGCGTTGCTTGTTTTGCAATAGCTGCCTGCAAAAGTACTGTAACTGATCTGCGTCTCCCCTTTTTACTTGAGAACTGCCATGGATGGTTGTTTTTAAAATAACTGAAAAACACTGCAGGCTATTTCAGGTCAAGCTGGATGGAAATGAGTCTGTCAATTTTAACTGAGACATATTGTCTGTTCTCCCCTTGCAAAAAGGTGCAACTTGATTAAGTTGTAACTTACAGAAATTCTCTAGGCTGTGCTGTTTCAGAACTTTTGGGGTATTTATTCCAACAATTTTTTTTTTAATTTAAATATGCCATAGCCACTACATAATTCAAGTGATGGGATAGATCTGTTTCACCAGTGTTTGCAGAGCCAGATGGCTTTGCTGCATAGTAAAATGGATTTATGTGGTGGTTGCTGGGTTTTCTTTTTTTTTTTTCTTTCCTTTTTCCTCCTATAAGAAGAGAGATATAAAACATGGAAGGGTGGAAAGCCCAAAACTTGAATGGTAGCTGAAACATTTTACAGTTCTAGAAGTTCTTATTTTTCCAAATGGTTTTGAAGCTGCTTGTCTCCTGTGCCTCCTGGAGAATATTTAGTTACACTCACTTTTCTGTGGAGTTTTAATGCAAAATTTAAGTGTGATGTAGTGTTTCACTGTGATGGTGGTATTGGAAGTTAAACAAAAATAGTGTAATGATGATAATAGTAAGAATCACCTGGCTTTCTCTTTAAAAAGGAAAAGGGAATATAACCTCAGGGAATTAATTAAGTGGGCCTTTTGAATAATAGAAGGAACATAATGGGCCCTTTTGGTTCCATACACTACATTTTACCTTGATACTGTTCAAATGCTCAAAGGATGTGAGGAAGTTTGAATATCAGCTCAGGCGCTGTTGCATTAATATGTGGGGGATGTTGAATGGGCAGGGAACTGCATCGCCCTAAATTCTACTACAACGCTTCAGCGTATTCCATTCTGTAACTTCTGTCCATCAGTTAAGGCTTCTTTGTATTCAGAAGTTTTGTCTGTAGGATGTTTTAACTGTGCAAACCCAGCATAGGGTAATTCACGGAATATTTAAAATGAAACTGTGTAAATCCTCTTAGCAGCAGTAGTATAGAGCTGGTCTTTGGCGCAGCAGGGCAAAGACTAGCATGGGAGGCGGGGGGTCCTTTTGTGCTCTCCTGCTTTCCACCGTCTTCATGACTTGTCAAGGCCCAGAACAACGCAGCTGCCATCTGATAGCTGTGTCTGTGCTTATCAGAAAAAATCTTGTCCTTAATGTAACTTTTAAAGATTTCTTATTAAGTAGATGATCTTGTTTAAATTAGAGGTGGTTAACTGAAAGCTTGGGCTGCTCCTTGAAGAAGAGATCATGATAAATGCAACGTATGCTGCCATGTCATTGGCAGAGTAAGAAGGTAAAAAAGATTTTGCGGGCCAAAAATGATTCTTTGCTTGTTAGAAGTACTCTTTGGTTGTCTATCATATTAGCGTAGAAATACACGCTACGGGGTACTCACGTCTGCTCATCTTTTGCAGGAGCTGCTCACGTGCTGTGAAGAAGGTAAAGGTGAGATAAAGGATGGCCTGGAGGTGATGCTTAGTGTGCCAAAGCGAGCCAATGATACCATGCACCTCAGCATGCTGGAAGGTAGGATTCAAACTGGCTTTCCAGTTCTGTCGTGTGCTGTAGATTAACTTTGCTTAATAAGTTCCTATATTACTCTATGTTGAGATCTGATGAATGTGAACGTTTTCTAGTCTCTGGGTTAGTATTTTATATACCTTTTATTTGGAGGTATATAAAATGCAAATTTGTCTAGGAAATAGAATTGCGACAGATAACTGGTACAGTTTTTTTCATTTTTAAAATGTTCTTTCATCCTGATCTATAGTCTGCCACTGCAGATACAAAAAATATGTAGGCTAACAAAGTTTTCCACTACTCACCTAAAGTATAGCAGGTCAATGGTCAGATATGATAGCTTCGGCTACATTTTCCAACCAGTATCCTTGCCTTCTTTATGTGAGGTGCTAAGTATATTAGAGGTGATTTTGCTGATTTATGTATCAAATAATTGTCTCCAAGAAGTTTGTCGTTTTCACATCTGTTTGCTGCCTGTTTCATAACAGACTTCTGGTTGAAATGAAATGTATCTTCTGGCAGTAAAATGTCAGCATAAGCCAGTTTAGCCTGAGCCTAAGCCAGAACAGCATAATCATGTTCATGGCAGACAGTGGAGGTTGGATGTAATTGCTTCTATGTGCTTAGAGCAACTTTCTGCCAAAATCTGTTTTGTAATTGGCACGTTACCATGTATGATGGTGCCATCATATATTTAGTAATAAAAGTGTTTTTCTTTGGCATTTAAATTTTTTTAGATAGAAGCAGAGCTGCCTTACCTTGCAGTTGCTGAATAAAGACTCATAGGTGCTTTTAGTCAATATTATTCCTTTTCTTTCTCTCTGCCTTCTAGTAGGAAAATGGAGCTTGTCAAAGAATTTCCAGTATCGTGCAAGTTACTGTAAATCTCATCGTGGTTTGACATGTGATCCTTAATGATGTGAATGCTCAAAATTACCTCTCTTCTCTGATTTTTATCAGTAACAATGTTGGTCAGCTTGCAGGATCGGTTCCAAATGCTTTGTTCAGGAGATGGTGTTAGTATAAATGCTGACCAGCTTTGGTAATAATCTTTTAACACTGGGAATGCGACTCTGGAGAATATCCTAATCTTTAACATAAGTTGGGTTTATATGAAATCATGCATGTATTGTTGAGTCATCCCATGTTAGACAAATATAGTGAGTGAGCACATTTCCTCTGTATGTCTCTGGAGGATTTTGAATGAACATCCTGATGCAGCTTGCCTCTGATGCTCTCTGTGCTGTTGCCCTGTTTGGAACAGTGAGAACTTGTGTTTTCTCGAGAAGGATGGGGTGCTTTTGTTCAGAGAATTTTGGCAAGCGGTATCTATTTAATATGCAGTTTAATACCACTCAGAAGAGTATGGTAGACTAATTTCTGCTATCCTGCAGCTCTAAAGCTGTGGGAGAGCCACTACAATGGAAGTAAAATTGTTGATATTCTCCATCTTCATCTTTACATTATATCTCAAGATAAGTAATCCAGCTGTAATTTCTTTATTGTGGATCAGTGCTGGAGTGACTCAATGGCAGGCTGATCACCTGGCAACAGCTCCAATCTGCCATCTTTTCTCATCCCCTATTGGAAAATGTCTGCGTGCTCACTGTATACGTGGTAGGGAAGGTGTACCACCAGAAAAGGTGGCATTTGGGAGCTTGCCGATGTCTTAACAAGTGGACATGCTCTCTGTGTCCCTGCACGTTTCTCACTTTCTGCAGTGGCAGAAAGCTTATAAGAGAAATCGTTTTCATCACAGAAGACGTTACCAGAAGCATACATAGACAGATCTGTCATTTGTTGGTGAAATATTGCCAGAAGAGTTGATAAACTTCTTAACACTTGGATCTCTAAATTTAGACGTAGACTTGAGCTACAGTTATGTTTAGTATATTGCAATGTTGAAATCAAGTCTTGGTTTTAGTACTGCTGCCTTCAAATCCCATCCTTTGCAAGCTGTATTTGAGGGGGGGGGGGGGAATCATATCACTTAATAAACAGAAGCTGTGCTTTTTAATTTCCTTGTATTATCAACTTTTCACGGTGAACCTTTCCTCTCCCTGGGTTTTTAGGCTTTGATGAAAATATAGAATCTCAGGGAGAGCTCATCCTTCAAGAATCCTTCCAAGTGTGGGATCCAAAAACTCTAATTCGAAAGGGAAGAGAGAGGCACCTTTTCCTTTTTGAGATGTCCTTGGTTTTCAGTAAAGAAGTAAAGGACTCCAGTGGAAGGAGCAAGTACATTTACAAGAGTAAACTGTTCGTAAGTACGGCAGAACAAGTGATCATATTTAGAAAACTGTTTAGATTAGACTGTGATTAAGTTCAGATGAATTAAGTGTGCCCGAAGAACTCGAGCAACTATTATAGTGCGCTGAAAGACCAGCCTTGGAATGTGTAGACTAGATCTTTTGTTTGCTCTTTATTATGCTTTTGAGGAGAAAGAGTAGGCCGGGAGCCTTCCGTGTCAATCTCGGTGTGTCAGGACAAAGGAAAATCAAGATTAGGCTGGACTTATTTTGTCTTAATTGTGTGTGTGATTGCTGGATCTTTAAGGCTTATTTGTATAAAGCAGAAGGATGGAAGGAGCTGATAAGCTGCTTTCATCTTGCTTGCTTGCGATTGCTGTTCTGGTAATATGCATGTTAAGGATTCATTTTAGTGGATATTCTACACATACTGATCTGGAAAAGCAGGAACTCCTTGTTATGGAAAAGTTCATGCCAGAATGTCTACTAAGACTAGTAGTCTTACATTAAAGTCTTGTAAATAAAATGGTAGCTCTTACAGGTTTATTGAAAGGATGTGAAGATGGAAGTGTTTTTTCTTCCTGTTTAAAAAGAAATGGAAAGAAAAAATCCACTCTTACTTTCCTTATCCATAGCATGTACACTTTACATAATGTGACCCTGGAATTCATATCCTTACCTTCCTGTCTCATTGAATGACTTGGGTGAGAGTAGAATTCACATTCCGTAAATTTAGGTAGCCAAGTGACAAGACAGTCTCCCATGGCTTGCTCTGCATCTGTTGGAGGCAAGATTAGCTTTTCTACCAGACAGTTTAGAACAAGTACTTGAAATTACTTTACTTCTCAGAATCATACTCTAAAAGACATTATTCTTCTATTAATCCTATTGGGCTATATAACTAAATCTAGATGGTATAAATACGGAGCATTTTATTCCTGCTTCAGATCATTTTCCTTTGTTCTTTCCCCCTTCCCACCTCTGTGTCCAAACTGGTAAAGCAGGTTGGTTAAAAAACCTTCTTTTTTCTGTATCTTACTTTGCATATTCTGTCACTTCATTTCCAACACTTGCTCTCCTTCCTGATATAAGGTAGCAAGCAGGTAACGCAGCTGCAGCTGTTTTGTTGATCACACCTTTCTTTGGTGCTCTCAAGAACTTGAAATACAAAAAAACTTCTGGTGTACTGGAGGGTAACATCAGGTGCCAAGACATTACGTGGGAGGGGAGACAGAGCTGAAAAATAGGTCCCATAATCTTGTCATGTTAGTTCCTCTGGCAGGAATTTAGTAAAAGCCTTCAGTCCTAGAGAAGCTGCTAGAAATCTTGAAGACTCTCATTGTGCCTCACTTTTAAAATACAAGCATTGTTTTTGTCTTCATATTCTATTTGGCAAAATATCCTGTAGTGCAGCTTACTTCTATAACAATTCTTACTGTCTAATCTTTAGAAAAGGCATTCATAGAGATGTTGAAAGCACGCGTGTTGTTTTGAGCTAAAGATATTTTTGCACATTATCCTGTCTCCTACCTCTGGAAGGTGGTTTTACACAAGTGAGATCCTTCTCTTTACTTTGGGCATGATGACCGTCGTGGTTTCCCAGGGACAGGATTCTCAATGGCATGACTTGTATTAGTGGAAGAGTGTGTTAATGAACTCCTCTGGCAAGAGATAAAGCGTCCAAAAGCAAATGGCTAAGGAGGGCTGTGGGACCAAGGCAAGCAGGTGTTACTTTGCCAGAATACCAGTAACTTGGCAGTACAGAGGCTTCCTCACCTGAATAAGGCTTCCGTGAATCTGGTAACCCGCAACAGATTTCTCTTCCGTGAGCTTGTCCTTGGACCTCGTGCAGGCTTTTATCATTTACAGTGTCCTTTGCAAAGAGTTGTATTGCTTAACTACATATTGGGCACAGGCCAACCTCCCTGTGTTGGGTTTTGAACCTGACTCCCTCCCACTAGTTTCGCTTGATGCCTACCAGTATTGAAAGGGGCAGTGAACAACGTATGTCTGCTTTGCAACTCCTTACTCTACAGACCTCTACTGCATTGTCCCTCAGTTGTCCCTTGTAAAATTAACAACATTTACAAGCGTACCAAGGCTTCTAAATTTACTAGGCTTTCAAAAACAAACAACGTTAAGAATTGTACTATCTTGCCTGTTCAGACTTTATATTGGGCAGTGTAGTAGGGTATATTTTCTTTGAATTACATGATGTAATGTTGGGTTAAGTATTTTACAAGCTTTTTAACACACACAGGAGTTGTGGTGAGTCAATTTTAAAACGCATCACAGGCTTTTAAGTATTTCAGTGAAGAAGAGTCTATTTTACCAAAAAGACATGACAAAGCTGAAAGGATGGATGTGTTGGCCTGGGATTTTTTTAGAAAAAAAACCAACCCAAACCACCAAACAACAAAACAAGTTGGCATCAAAGTGTGAGACAAGAAAAAAATTACCTTTACTCAGGTACTGCATAGCCAACATCTCGTGTAATGAACTGTGTATGTGCTAGTCACGATGCGTATGAGGGGAAAAATACAGCTTCTAATAACATAAGAATGCTTAGCAGCTGTCTTTTGGAGTGAGGGTTCTCGTGGTTTGAGCTATGTTTCCTAGTTTGTAATTTTTTTTGGACCAGAGCCTATATGAATTGTTTAACTGGAAGCCAGTTCACATGATTGAGATGTTGTTCCAGTTGGAAAGTGAAAAACATTTTGGATGATAATTAGCTATTAAGGTCTGACATTAGAACATTCCCAAAGACTGATTGTTAACGTAGCTGTCTTGCAAAATTCTCCAGGGAAACTGCATTTCTGAATTATTTCATTTGTTTCAGAGGGAAGGAAACACACTAGGAAAGGCTCCTTTGGCATAAAAGAGATCAGAGTTTTAGAAAGTATCAAGAGAATTCTTAAGCATATCTTATCTGAGAGAAAACGTAAAAATCATTAAGTAGTGAGCGTTCCCTGATGGAAATCAACAAGGAGAGAAGCCAACACTTATTTTTTACCAAGCACCTTTTTTAGAGTTAGAAGGCTTTTATTGTTAAGTCAAAAATGTGAAATAAGCAGTTTGGTATTCAGATTCTAAATGCTATTGTTTATTGTTACTTTACAGGGAAAACTGTTTAGCTTGCAGTTCTTACTTTTTTGAAGAAACCCCACCACTGCCACCAGAGTAAAGGATTCTCTCTAGCCTATGAGTTAGCCTTAAGCTTCCAAAAATCTCTTTAAATAGCAGAGCTAAATTATTTAGAATATAAGCATCCCTTTGTGGCTTCCGAGAAAAAAAATGCTGGGTCATCCTAACGATTTTTTCTTAATTCCAGACTTCTGAACTGGGTGTCACAGAACATGTAGAAGGAGATCCCTGCAAGTTTGCTCTATGGGTTGGAAGGACACCAACTTCAGACAACAAAATTGTCCTCAAGGTAATTTTAGCAGATGTGCTCTACGAAGTCTTGTCATTCATACTTGGTGGGAAGGCAACAAGTGATGACTTTTCCCGCTTTGAGAGGGACAGCTGCTGATGGTTTTCCTTTGTGTATGTAAAGGATGTGGTATATATCTAACTCAAATGGCTGGACAGCAGAGGGGAATCTGTGTGGTCTACTGAAGGATTAAACAAACTTCCTTTCACAAATCGGAGTAGGAAGAGGCTTGCTCCCATGGACTTCTGTAGCTTGAAGACTTCAGCCACTAGCTGACAGAGCAACTCGTATGCCATAGACAAATCATGGCATCAGTGCTACATTTCACCCTCAAGTCATTGCTCCTTGTTGGTGATACTGTTTTTCATGGCCCATCTTTTTATGCAGAAATCAAAACACTTCAAAAGATTTTATGTCTTTCTGGGGGCTACAAGTTTTTCTGAAGATACTTGCCTTTGGAAGAGGGCACGTGCAATGCCTGTTCATTTTGTGTCTGGGGAAGTTGCAGGTGTCAGTAGTGTTCTTTGCCTAGCTGGGAGAATGGCTAAATTCATTTTTCCCCACAACTCTGGTATGTAATCTGGGATCTACCGTTTCATCTGGAGAACTTTTTCGTAATACCACAAGCAGCTCACAGGTAATTTGACATATTTTGAGGACTGCATCATCTCTGAAACTTCTCTGCTGTCTTTCTTAGCTGTGTTGAGCTGAGAAGAACTTCATCTTCCCATTTACAGGTTAATACACCTACTATTAAAATTGTTTATGTTTTCACAGATATTTTTGGTGATTATTCAATAATACCACTTTAAAATGGCCAAATTTACATGTTGACACTCAAATTTAAATGTTTTCCTAGTGAATTACAGTCTAAGAAGAGCCCACATTAGTTTTCTGACAGCAGTCAGTAAGTGTAAGGAAATGAAATGTAACCTCACTGAATACTACAATTTGTTCAGTCTTAACACTCCCATAATTTCACAGACAGTGCTTTGCAGCCTGAAATGATCCTCCCAAGGTAGAGCAGTATAAGGGGTTTTGTTTAAGGGCTATCTACGTAAGATCACTTCAAAGTGTTCCTGTTCTCTTCTTTACTTTGAGCATAGGATGTTTAGGCAACTTGTATGGTGTATGAAGCTTTTCAACAATTTTGTGGATTTTTTTTTTATTTGTTTGGTTTTGAAGGTTGGAAACTAGCACTTCCTTAGCTCATTAGTATTATAAGGAGATTCCATGAAAACTTAAAAGATACAACAAAACTTTTTGTTTGGCCTCTTTTCCTAGAAGTTTTTGATCATAAAAGAAAACGAAGATCTCTTTCCTAACGGTTCGTCTGTTCCTGCAAATTTCTCCATCCCTTTAGAATCCCTGGTTATTAAGTATTCATAGTATATTAAGTATTTATAATGTATTCAAAGCCAGTTATTTCAGGAGACAGCAACTAAGAGAAGTAGGAAGTTATAGATAATAATCTTTTTAGATCTGCAATAATGCTTATATTTAATAGCATTCCAGGTGCAGGGTTAAACTGTATTAAGCAATCAGATTACATTGGGCAGCTGGATATCAAGTCTTTTCCAGGGTATTTCAAAAAGACAGACGATATGTTGTAGGCAGTTGTTAAAATACGATCCCTCAATTAGCTTTCTGCTTCCAGGTGTGTTTCAAAAGTGGGAAGAGTAATACATGAAATGTATTGTGGAAGTATATGTGTTGCATTCTAAGTTAATTTTTCTTTCAGTGTTAGTAGATTATTGTATAAGGTTCAAATTGACCTAAAACATAGCATGAGTTTAAAATACCAATGTTCAAGGTTTTATTACTGGAATTCTTTAAGTATCTGTAAATCAGTCCACTTTGTCTTGCATGAAATGCATACAGAGCTTTAGCCTTCAAGTTACTGAAGAGGAATCTAAATCTAAAACAATGTTTTTTAAAAGAACAATATTAATAATGTTGAGAAGTGCAAAGTAGTGTTGGTGATTCAAAATTAAAACAACTAGCTTGAGTTTCCTTTTCTTTGTTCAAGTTGTCAAAAATTATTCACAAAGTCATTCTTTATGCCTTCCTCTTTGTGTTTATTAGCTGACTGTATGTGTGGATCTTCTCAGTTATAGTAGTCCATTGTGGGGGTTTTGTTTCTTTTGCATATCAAAGGCTTCCAGTATAGAGAATAAACAGGACTGGATCAAACATATCCGGGAAGTGATACAAGAAAGGACCATTCATCTGAAAGGAGCATTGAAAGAGCCAATCCACATCCCCAAAACCACACCAACTACAAAACAGAAAGGAAGAAGGTAAGTAGTATTCAAAATAATCAGAGATCTCTAAGTACACAACGGCACTCTTTCCTCTGTAGTGTTGAATTTCTAATGACTTTTGGTTTGTTGGACAAAAGTAAGAGTCATTTTGGCCAGCTTTATCTTATAATTAATTTCCAGTTTCCTGCAATGCTGAATTTGTTCAGATTTCTGCTCTGAACAGTCCCTGGCTTGTGTATATTCAGCCATTACAGAAGGGATTTGGAGTTGCAGTACAGGATAGCTGTACCTTTTAGATTTTTACAATTCTGCATGTGTTATTCAGGTCCTTGGTTTCCTTTCATGGAGCTTAAAATGTGTGACGGAATGTTCTGCTTGCTAGCTTTGGCTAAAAAATGGCTGTGCGATCTTCTTGCAATAGTGGCTGGTTGGTTGTTGCCTTAATTCTATGTGATGTAGAGCTTCAGCAAACGAAGTTTTCTTAAAGCATAGAACAAAGAATTAAGTGCTGAATATTTGATTTTTGTATCAGTTGGTTTGTCTGGCTGGTGTCTGTTGCCATGCTGTCTTAGGTACCCCTTTAGAGTTGCAAGTAGGGAACTAACACGTTACACACACAGTACAAATGTTGTAATGAAAACTGAATTATTTGCAGAGACGGCGAGGACCTGGACAGTCAGGGAGATGGTAGCAGCCAACCTGATACTATTTCAATTGCCTCACGAACCTCACAGAACACGCTAGACAGTGATAAGGTAAGTTTCCCAGGTGTTGCTCTGTTCCGCAAGCAAACGATTCATCCATTAGTGTGAGTTAGCACCCAAGATGAGTCCTTAGTACCTTCAGAGAGGAGACGTGGAAATAGTCGCTCTCTTAAAAATAGCTGTGCTGGAGGTTGGTTGCCACACAGTTACCTTTGTGAAGGGAAAATACTGTCCAGTGTTCATCAGTTGGAGAGTAAGAGTGTTCCACTTTCTGCATGAGAGACGAGAGAAATCACCGTATTAAAGAGGAGTAACCCACAACCCTATCATATGATACCAGTGCTACTGTTTCCTTTACTCCGTCTCTGCCTACAGATTCTGGCTGGGTTATCCCATAAGGATAACAGAGCCAGAGTTTCTTATGGGTGGAAGAAAGATAGGCATCAAAAGAGTAAAAATTCTTACAAAATGTGTGTTACTTTGGAATTGAAAGACGATTTCTGGCAAGTGAGAAGTGTTAGGACCTTGGAGGGAGGTAGAGATGGATAATGGTTTGTCAAATAGAAGAATGAATAAAAACATTGAAGCTGTGTACCAAATTACATGAAAATGTGGTTAGTGATTTCTGGCCTATTACCTCTTTGGCTAAAATTGTTTTGATGAGCCATGCAAACTGCACAGGTAAATAACCAGTATATTGCAGGGCAGCTAGGTGAATGCGTTCTCAGAGTAATATTTTGACCATTCCCATGGTCATCTAAAAGAGAGTTAGTTTTCTCTATTTTTGCACGTTACTTAAACTTTGTTGTTTGATTTTTTTTTCCATGTAAAGACAGAAGAAGGGTAGTATAAGGTGCTTAGGGTTGCTCTTGTATTTGTTAAAAATAGTCTGTCTGTGTTTTGACCTTGTGTATTTGTACTGAAGTTGTTCTGTATTTTTGGTGGTGGTTTCTTCCAAGGATATCTCTGAAAAAAATTATTAGTTAGAGGGGGGGGAGGGGAAGTCTTCTGATGACTCTTGTTTTGCTGTTCTATTCTTTGTATTCTTACTTAGCTATTTAGTGATTTACAAAAATTGCATTGTATACTAGCAAACAGTTTAGTTCATTTTTTGTGTTTGTAAGAGTTTAGGTAATCTATCACACTCAAAAGCAAGACATGCTCGCTCTGATTTCCCTGCTTGTTGGCTGGAATACCAAGCTGTGCACCCAACCTGCCTGGACTGTGTTTTAATTCAAATGGAGGTGATGCAACCCGTCCCTGCCATGCACAACCACTGCCCCTCTTCCGTTGCTTGTGATGTAGTGTTTACTGGGGAATAGCAAGGATTGTCTCCTGTTGCCCTTCACAGTACTTTTTCATGCATCATGTGAGAATTGCTAAGAAAGTTGGCAAGTGGAGTGCCCTCGGGATTGTCTTCCAATCTGACATGAGGAGGAGTCTTCCTGACAACCTGTTCAACAGGAGTTATAAGTTAAAAGGAGGAGGAATGGAACACTTTCAAATATTTTCCTGACAAATTAAGTTTTAAATTTGGTTAGTGAGTATAGTGTTGTTTTTAAAGCATTTTTGAGTTCTCACGTTAGTGTATAAAATTTTTGTTAGACTTTCCTTTGACAAGGAAACCAAACTGAAAACTGGGAGACTCCCTGGAAGTTACTTGTGCTACGTATTTTATGTCCAAGGAAGGAAATTACTGTTTGTGCGCTTCTTAAAAGCTTCTTAAAATTAGCAGAGTAGCTTTGTTTAATGTTTCTATTATGTGTCGGTTTGTTAAATACATTAAGAAGAGAACATTTTTAATTTGTTCAAAAATGCAAAGTAAGAGTTATTAAGTATCAGGCAGACCAGTGAAATCTGTAGGCTATCTTAACACTCGTGCTGAATCTGAAGTAATCTCTTGCTTTGTATGTTGAAAATTTGTTAGCTGCAGTCCATTTGGGGTTTCAAATTGACTCCGTTTTCTCAGCCTAGAAGCTTGAAGTGTGAACGAATGTCTTACAGAGATGGAATAAAACAGTTTTATGGATTTTGGGTGCTGTTGATGTGGTTAGCCAGATGGAGCAGTGGAACTCCTCAGTTGAATTTGGAGCATGTCTGAAACTGAGCTGGGGTTCCAAATTGAGAAACATTCAAAATATCAAGTAGTCAAAATAGTGTTAATCAAGTGGTAAAAATGTCTAGTGTTACTTATTATGCGGTTGCTGAACATTTTTCTGTTCACGTGTATCTACTACTGTGATTAAGAAAAGACAAAAAAACACCAAACACGTCATACTAATCAACAGCCAAGTAAAACTGTTATTTTATTTTCTCCAATTATATGTTCAGACAGTTGATTCTTTTAAAATCAGTGTTTTAGTTAAAAGTGCTAAGCTGTTATACAGGGAGAATAGCAAGAATTAAATCCTTCATCTAAAACTCAATTCTCTTTCTGACCTCCTCAGAGACACACTTAGAAAGAGCTAAAAATCCCTAGCTTTGGTAGTAAGTGCTTGAATATTGTCCAGATGAGCTTCTTTCCTTGCATCCTGTTTTCTGACATAATTGGAAATGCCTTAACAACAGAGAATAACTTCATGATTAATTTTTTTCTTCTCCACCCTGGCTTTTGGGGCTAGAATTGAAACTTATGATCGTTGGCTCTACTGTTGCACGTTGTTTTTCAGTAATGACTGGGATGATGCAGTAGACCATATGTTTATAAAACTGACATCCTTCCCAGCTTCGTGTCATCTGAAAACTATATTGGCAAATTAGAATTCAGAATCATCTTGGCAAATGGGAGAAATTAATTGGCAAAATACCATGCAATTTCATAGGAGCACATTTGAGCTAATGTGAATAGGTGGAAATAGTTAACTACTAATGAAAACAGTGAGAGTATTGAACAGTTCTTGAGAAGGTGATCTAGAAGCTATAGAGGTTCACAAGCCGTTTATAATTTTAACAGTGTGATGCAGTTATGGGGGGCGAGGGGGGAGCAGCCCTATATTGGCTTGTAGAAATATGTGAAGCCCTAGAGCAGAGTAGTTCTGAAGGCTGAGAAATCTCCATAACTGGAGATCTTTAAGAACAGTTTGGATAAATCTTAATCACGATTTACATAAATGTAGTTGATATTGCTCTAGAGCAAGAGGAAGAAGTGGACTAGGTAACTCAGGATCCCTTTCCAGCCTGTTTTTAATATCATGGGGTATATCTTCATATTGTAAGACATGCTAAATACATTCATAGCACTGACCCATCCTGAAGTATTGGAAGGTATAATGGAGTCCAGAGTGAAATATAAAATTTTTGAGAAGGTGATTTCTACTCCATCAAAGCATCTCAGTTTTCTGAATGAGTACCCATCTCAGTAAATACTTTGCCCTTCACCTTTCGGAACATTCCTTCCATTTACCTTCTGTAGCTGTGTAGCCAGCATTTTAGGTGGCTAATGAATAAAAGAGATGACGCTTGGCCCATTCATTCCACCTTTCAACAGTTCCTAGCCTTAGAGCTTGATCTGATTTTAATGTTGTCTTTTGAACTTGATCCAGTGCATAGGAAATGAAATGGGGAGGCTGAAGGAAACCATGTAGGTCTGATAGGTCTTTTCATGCTTGTATTAAGTGAGCTGGTAGAAACACGAACTAATCCAAACTACTATTTTTGTAGCTGAGAAGATGAGAGGCTTTTAGAAGAAGAGCTGTCATAGGGTATTATCCTAAATAGTAGGAATCATGCTAGCTGCTGTGGGTGGTCAGTGGAGCAATATTTTATTTTTAAGAAATTGTCTTCTGTGCCCAGCTGGTAACACTTTGTACTGCTGTCTGTGTGAAGCTGTATTTCATTCTCATGCTTCTTTAAGCTTGTGTGTAGTGCTTTGGAAAATAGAAAAAGGACTGAAGCAGCAGGAGACAACCAAGGATTTAGTTCTGCCAGCTGAGACTGCAGAATAGAAAAGGCACCCATCAGTACAAAAAATGCTAGTGAAAAAAACAGACATGGCTCTAAGTATATGCCTCTTTTCAGAGTCAGAAACCAAGTGTGGGCAGCTATCTGGTCAAAGCAAAATACTCTTTATTGGAGACAGAACTTTTGTGTCTCCCATTTCTTTTCTCCCACAGTGCACTTGTTTCCATTTTAAAAGGGGATTAAAGATTTTCATGCTTGAAATAATTGAGAAATCTTGTTAGCTGCTCTCTTTCCTTTCCCTTCTGCTTAATGGAAAATTACCATGGGACAGTAAATTTAATTTGCAGTCCTGAGAGGAGGTTATATGGCCTGATGTAAAGGCTGTCATACCTGGCAAAACTCGTCAGTGGTGAGCTTCCCAGATACTGGTGGCAGATGAACTCTTGGTGTAGAGCCTCTGCCTTCAGCAAACCCACGCTAAGAATGTGTTCAGCCAGTGCGTGTGTGTTACGGTGGCTTTGCTTTTTTTTCCTCTTGACAAGCGACAGTGATTAAAAGGCCCCAGAAAGATGAACATAGATGGTTAACATTAATTTCAGCAACAGCAAGACACTGTGTCCCATGATAAGCTGTTTAATTAAACCTTGTGCCTTTTTTAATCTGTGGTTCTATTTCTGTCTGGCTTTTGTTTCTCATCTTGTCTCTGTCTCTCCGGTTTCCATGTTTCAGACATAGCCTCATTTATTTTTATCATGCATGATTAATTCGGTTTACATAAAGGGTTTCTTGAGAAGGATGGATAAGTATATAAAGCCCTTGTTCAGCCTAAATTTGGATTTAGATGGTTTGTAACTCTCTTCTCTTCAGTGCATGTCAGTCTCCCAGTTCTGCTGTGCCTCTTGCTCTTCCCTCCAGCTAGCCTAGAGAGCCTTGCCAAAGTTGTCCAACAACAGCTGTTGAGCAATGCACTTAATCACAGACACTCCTTGCTGTCCAACTGCATTTAATCAGTGAGAAAGATGAAACCGCTTTCAGAAAGTGTGTTATGTAGAGAAAGCGAGCAATGAAACAAAGAGGAAAGCAGTGTTTCCTAACCATTACTGTTGTGGGGGGAAAGAAGGGTTGTTATTTCAAAGGAGGGGAAAAGTGGTAAATGCTTTTTTCTTCAGCTCTCCGTGATGATGTAGATGTGTGTTGGGTAGAGAACATCATGGTTTTCAGCTGTGTTAGGTAGTAGTGGGAAGCCCTGCACTAAGTTGCATCGAACAGCATTGGTGTGTGCTTGAGGATGGTGCGGAACTAACAATTTGTGTGCGGGCAGTGTCTTATACACTGTACTGAATGAAGTGTGATTGAATACTGAATTTCGGTGGAATACTGACCAGCTAGGATATCTGATTGCCACACAGTCTGAAAGACTAGGATTTTTTTGTACTTAATAGTTTTTGACCCAGCCACTGACAGCCTCTGCTTTTTCCTTTAGCTTAGAACTATATAAAATACTTAGTGAACTTATGTTCTGAGATCTTTCATCATCGTTATTATTATTATTGTTATTATTATTATTACTGCTATTATTAAGGGAAGAAGAAAGAACATCTATAGTAAAGCCAAAAACGTGGCTGTTGCACTGGTCACAAAGTATATTTTGATCTCTATTTGTAGGAAGTGATGGGTCAGGAAAGCAAGCAGAGCACCACAGCTATGCTCCTGTAGGTATTTAGGAGAAAATACAAAGACTAGTTGCAGTTTCTGGAAAGCATCAACTTGTTACTGTCTTGGTGCTTGCACTGATTGGGATATGGACTCTCCTGAGAAAAATACAGTCTCCATTGGACACCTTATGAAGTCATATTTCATCAGTTTTTTTGTTAGTCCCCATCAGGCATACAGATGGTTGCAATTGTTTCTGAGTTTGTCTGAAGAAGGCTGTAACATAAATCAATACCAGAAAACAAGGGAAAGCTCTTTACTTTTTCCCCTTTGGCATAGTTTTGCATGAACTAAAAACCAATGTAATATGGAGAAAGAGCGTAAGGGAACAGGAAGCTTTTTAATGAGGGAGGAGGTAGCACGTTTTGAAGATGTACCCCCCTGTAATTTGGGTATTGGGGCTGTCTGGAGAGATGTAGTAGAAGCAATGTGATTAATTTTTAGTCTGGATCTAAATGGGTGCAACCTGATTTATCTTCCTTAAACGCTAGATGTATGAGAGTTTTCTGCCCCTCTTGGCCTCTGCATTCCCCCAAGAAAACTTTTCCTTCTTTGTATGCACACACAAGTATGGGTAGCTGGTGAGATTAGCAGGCAGATACCATGGGAAAGCTCTGGAGTTACTGCAGACCATCTGCTAGGAGTTATGTCCTGTCGGTTGTTGCAGGCTTGAGGAAGAGAAGGTTGGAATTAGCCTTTGAGTCTTACTGGGGGTTTGCTGGTTTTGTTATTTGCTCTAAAACTCGTGCTTGATAACAACCAGTGTTATCCTGGAAAAGTTTCTGTCCGGTGCTTCAGTTCCAGGCTTGTAATGAAAACTAATAAAGAAGTAACAATGCAGTCTCTTATCTCCTTTTCCTAAAGCTCATGGGATGTAGCTGGCAGCTGTGTAAGAGCCTAAGTGTAATAGTCAAAAATAACGTGGCAAGAACCGTGCAGTATGTTGGTGTAGTACACACTTCTATATTTGCTGCAGCTGGAACTCTCACAGGATATTTGTCCTCCTTTGTCAGCGTAGAGCACTGCAGGTTTACCTTGCAGAGTTGAAGGAGTTTACTGGCTTGGTCCAAAATTACTGAACTCACTGAAGTTGCATCCCAGCTGAGATCTGAAGCAGCCTGAGCTGTAGAAATACACACGAAAAGCTGTAGTAGCCGTATGGAAGGAGAAGGAATTCCCGTGCTGTTCGCTTCAGTTGGATGGGTGCTCTGGTGCTGAGCAATCTTGGGAACTTTGCAAAGTTCTGATAATAATTTTCATTTCACATCAAAGCAGATGAAACAATCAAAGAGATGAAACTTAGGCTTAGGCAAAGTAATTCTAATGAAGCATTCCGAAGAGGGGGAGGAAAACCCTGACCTTATATGCTTTTAATTCAAGTTGCTGCGTTTTTATTTGGAGAATCAGTAAAAATGTGGAAGATGTAAGCCTGTGTGGGTATTCTATCAACTAGTTCACTCTTTGGGAATCTTATGTGAAGAACTTCATGCTGATTTTTATAATTATGTATGGTGTGACCTGCATATGTAAACTGTGAGCGGGGTGAAAAATGAGGCAGTAAGCTCATTTGAAAAAGGTCCCTCTTTCTGCCTTGAGTTTGCAAGATAGCAAAGGTCCTGAGTGACTGTATTTAGTAATACTTGGCTTTTTGTTGCCAATTATCACCCATAAAATACATTCTGAAATGACTGCTACTTCAGCTTTCAGGGTAAGGAGCAGTCTAGCAAGAAAAACCGCTTAAATCCTCCGCCCAGCACTGTCACAACCAGTGTGCTTTGAACATAGGCAGAGACAAGCAGAGTTAGAAATCTGTTCTAAAACGCCAGAACTGCCTCATTTTGAAATGATCTCTCCTTGACGTGGAAAGTCCCAGAAGCTTGCTATCTCATCCAAAATACGAATCCTGCCAGGAATCCTAAATAGGTAACGGTGCATGACGGATGATTTGGTAACGAGCATTCATCTGGCTTCTCCTTCTTGTTTTTCCCCTCACAGTTGTCTGGTGGGTGCGAGCTGACGGTGGTGATCCACGACTTCACCGCCTGCAACAGCAATGAGCTGACAATCCGCCGTGGGCAGACAGTGGAGGTCCTGGAGAGGCCCCATGACAAGCCCGACTGGTGTCTGGTTCGAACCACAGATCGGTCCCCAGCTGCAGAAGGCCTGGTCCCCTGCGGGTCCCTCTGCATCGCTCACTCTCGCAGTAGTATGGAGATGGAGGGGATTTTTAACCACAAAGGTAAGAAATGACAGAAACGAAGTCTAGTCATCAGCAGCGTGAGTTTTGGGTAATGGGGAGTACTGTGCAAATGGGAGCTTCGGTGTTCTTGCGCTGTTTTGGTTTCTAGTTCTTAACGAGATAAAACACAATGCTTTTGGAAACGTGCAGCCACACTGTCTATTCCACAATAAGCAGTCGGCAGTTCTCAGTGTTAAGTGAAAATGTGGGTGAGGACAGGGAAGAGATGTAAGCAAATTATGTCTTGGTGGACAGAGTTATGTATCATGTTAGATCAAGCTGCGATGATACGAAAATCCATACCTGTCGTGTGCTGAAAGGGGGGAGGGAAGAAAATCTCCAGCATACAGTACCAATGGTTCCTGAGAAACCCTGCAGTAAGAAGTTGTGACAGTATCAGGCTCGGCGATAGAAAAGGTAAATACACACATCCATATGCCCTGGCACAGGAACTGGCTGTTTGGACTTCTGTATTTTACTTAACCGAGTTTTCCAGAGTAGCAGTGGCACACTCATCCTTTTGCCCAGAGCAGCTCCGAAATCTTACTATGTTTTTTCAGATGCATGAAGAAATGCAC
Source organism: Elanus axillaris (assembly GCA_026212715.1). NCBI lineage: Eukaryota > Metazoa > Chordata > Aves > Accipitriformes > Accipitridae > Elanus > Elanus axillaris. The sequence continues at coordinate 3,738,166 of JANZLQ010000030.1, forward strand.
CCCTGAAGGGTGCAAGAAAAGTCTGATAATTTTTTGAGAGTTCTTAAGGTTTTGTTGTGCTGTAGTCCTTTGGCTTTGTAAACTGCCCAGGTTCACAGAGTAGTTTGTTAGTAGAGAAAATGCTTGCTTGCTTCATTCGAAACTACTTGAGTTTGCAGCCTGTGAACAGAAAGCAATGTGAATTAAAAAAAAAAAAAACAAAAACAGAAAAATAGTTCATGAGAAGGTATTTCATCGCCTGCTGGAGGAAAAGAAGCATTTCAAAAAGTTTGTTATTGCAAGTAGCAAGATTAGCAGGAAAGTGGTGTTGGGGAAAACTTGTTTTCCAAAACAGAAAATTGCGCTTTTGAAGAGTTTTTCATAAATATAACCACAAATTTTTCAATTATTCAGTTCATCCCAGCTATCACATTACAATTTTCCCTGCTTTTTTCAGACACTGTATAAATATGCTTGGCTAAAAGAGGGGGGAGGTTGTGTTTCTCACATTAGGAGCAAGCACAGCAGGAACTTCCTGAATGCAGGGTGACTGGGGGGGAGTCTGAAGTCTTGAGCTGTAGAGCTGGAATACTCTTTTGTCCTCTTGTGTCCTATAACAATTTGGATAGAGAAAGCTTGCAGTTGTTCTAGTGATAAAATTGGAAAAATGTGGTTAAGTATCACTGAAACACTTCTTCCTTTGACTAGGGGCTGATATCATGGAAATGTCAACAGGATTTATTTTTTAACAACACTCACAGAATTGATAAATCCAATTTCCTTTGGAGCTAAGGGACTTCACCTTTGAATGCAGGGATATTATTTTTAGGAGAGGCAGATTGTACTGGACAATATAACTTAAATGAAGAACATTGAGCCTGTCAGACTCCTGAGGGAGAGAGAGAGCTGGTTTTGTCTTTGGGAGTTACTTTTATTAGTTAAACCAGTGGACATAGCCTGTGTTGCTTTTTTCCCTTTACTGTTTGCTTGGGGCAAATGGAGCAGAGCATTGTAAAGTTACTTTAATTTCTGTTTGATGTGTTGCTTTGAAATAAAGAGCATTAATTAATTATATTAATATATGGAGAGTGAAGAAGAACAGGCCATTGCTAGAACGAGTGTGATTTTCAGGGTCGAATGCAGCCTCAGAAGTGACTTCTGTCCCTGCCTCTGCCACAGGCTTCCTGTGGGATGTTCGGGCATGCCATCTAAACCCCAGCTGGTAAGAAGCAGCTGCTAATTGCTTATTCCCACATTACTAGGTGTCAGGCTTTAGGAGCTGGCTGTTTGATTTGTAGTTTCCAGTGCATGTGACTGTGGCTTAAGTCAGCGTGAACTGTCTTGAGCATGCAAACCATTACATAATGTTAAGTAGTCGGGGGGGGGGGCAGGCAAAAAGACACACAACTTTAGGCTGGGTACTTGAAACCACTGGATACCTTTGACTTTGGTCTCTGCCTCAACTTCCTATTGCTTGAAAGAGGTTGATGGTGTTCATTTCACAGAGGGATTATAGAAATTAAGCAAAATTAGTGGAGTGCTTTGATTTTATCCCCCCCCTAGTGAAAAATACCTCAAACGATCCAGCAAAGCAATTATTCATTCTAAAGTGCTGCATTTGATTAAAGATCTCTAAATAAGGTATTGGGGAATATGTTAATCAGAAGAACGGAAAACCAATTAGATGATCTTCTCAGAATTGTTCATTGTGGGCACTGATTGAGGTATGAATTTCTAAAAAAAAAAAACCAAAACAAAACCCACAACCCCTGTAACAAAGAACAAGTGAATGACTTACGTGATTTAAGGCAGTCCATGTACTTGGGTGGACAACTTTTAAATCTTGTTTTTCCCAGATTTCTAGTGCTTGATTCTGCAACTTCAGTCTTTTTCATAGGGTTTTTTTTCTTTATTTTTTTCCATCATTTTTCTTTTTTTGACCATAATTCAGGAGAACTTTCAGAGTTTTGAATGATTCAACAAATGAAGATATTGCCCTCTGGAATGTTTAGGTGTGAAAAATACATGTTGTATGGCAGGCTCGCAGTGTGAGCATCAGGTCTGAGTAATTCTGTACAGTTCATGGGCTAAGCCACATGCAGTAGACACGAGTCTGGAATTTGTGCATGGCTGGCATCGCAATCTGTTGTGAGAGGCTCAGGGAGAGAAAGAGGTTTTATCGAATTGCAAAGGAATAAGGGAGGTGATCAGCTCCAGAACTGGTGAGGGTGGCTGCTCGGATGTTGAGTGCTTAACTTGCAGAAGCAAAGAGTTTTGCACTCCTTTCAGTATCTATGGACCCTACATGCTTTTGATCTTTTCAACGGTGTTTATCAATACCGTTTGCTGGCTAAACAAGTTGGAAAGTTGGAAAGCCATGGCATATCAGAGGTGAAGTGAGCTTCAAAATTTTGCAGTGGCAAACCTCTTCTAATTTACAGCTGGTTCTTAAGTTGTGTAAAACCACGTTTCATCACTGAGTACAGAAATGTTGGTTGATATTTAATGACTTAAATAATCTGAACTTATTATCCAAAGTAGGGGAGCGTGAAAGATTATTAAAGCAGAAAGTATGTTCAGTGAAACCTAATTCTCACAGCTGATCTTGGTCATTCCTTGTCAGTCCACGTATTATCTGTCAACCATGAAAGGTAACATTTTATTCTGATGATAGAAGACAGCCCCAAAAATGACCCTCATCCCTTGCGTACAAGAGCAGGTGTTACTTGTCCTCTAAGAACATTATTACTTTAAATATCTAATCTATATCAATGGGTTAAAAAAATGCATTTACAGTATCTTCAAGCTCTAAAATATCATTGTTAAGATAAACATTTTGTTAAGAGTATGGGGAAAGCATTACACAGAAAAAAAGATGTTTACTAGGTGGGTAGTTATTTAGTGGGAGGGTTGATTGCAGGTTTCAGACCTCTTGCTTGCCTGCTGGATAGCAAATCTATTTTTGTAAGTTATTTGGGTCATTTAATCAATTTGACATGCAGTTTACAGATGAGTACATTAAAAAAAATCTAAATCCCTTTTATAATGGGGAAAAAAGACAAACAAGGGGGTAGTGAAGAGGTTGAATAACAGTTGGTGCGCTCTACAAAAAATAAATTACTAGCTTTGGAAGAACATGTTTTTCACAAGTAATACATAAGGCACCAATTTTTTTTGCAGTGATTCTCCACATGTTATTGGGTGTGGGGGAGAAAGAATGTTCCTGTTGTTTTATTTGGTGGTTCTCTCTTTTTTAACAAGAGTTTCTTTTTTCTTTCTGTGGTACACCCTTTTTATATGTGCAGTTCTCTTTCCTTTGTTTGCAGGGCATTTACGCAGCCAGAGAGCTTTGGGTAAAGGGCAGGGGACAGGATTCATACAATGAAATTGAACTTGTAATCTCGGAAAAATTGGCAGGTATTTAAAATTGTGAATATCTTGCCCATTTAGATCACAAGCTCACTGTCTTTTCCAAGTTCGAGTACTTCTGAAGTCTGAAGAACTTGTGATAATCCATCATATCTCTTCTGTAGATGCTACTGTCTGGAGAGCTACAAAGGCTACAACAAGACCTTGCTCACGAGGCTTACATTTACATGACTTCTTTATAAGTGCGAGGTTTTGGGGGGACCACATCTAACTGCCAATTCATGTTACTATCCTTCTGGTTCAAAACTTGGCCACAGAGATCTTTTGTTCACCTGGAGGTACAATGTCTGCCTGTTTTATATGTTGTTATAATCCAGATATCTGTATAGGTTTGTTCAGATCTGAAAGGTAGGTGATGTCTTAGTAATGTGATGACATGCCACGCACCGCTGCAATACTGAACAGTGGCTTTTGATTTTACTCAGGGTACTGTCCTGACTGGTGCCATAAACAGAAAAATGTTATTTCAGCAGTCTTTCTCAGATCG
>JANZLQ010000030.1:3742066-3753806 GCA_026212715.1 Elanus axillaris
CAACTGTAGTATCTCTCAAAGAAACTATCCTAATAAGGAGGATCGAATGGCTGACGCTTTCCAAGACAAAGGTTGACAAATTTGGTTTAACAGCTGTGTAGTAGACCCTTTTCTACACCTGCAAGATGGGAAGGAGTCATATAGGGCAGGTGTTGCAGGTGTTGGAGCTCTTCTTGAATTGGTATGGGGACCTCCTGTTCAGGAATTAAGATAAAGAAAAATTGTGCAGGTGATCTAGAGATACTTCCCCAGAAACGAGAGCTATTTTATAGTTGAGGCTACAGAGTGGCATATAAAACAGAGTCTTGAATTTGTTACATTAAATAAGCTTCCTCTTGCAGAACTGGAGACCTATTCAGAATATTAATTTTAGATGAAAGGGGAAGGGGAGAGAGTAAAGGTAAAACATCTAGCGTATGATTGAGAGGTTTTAAAGTTACGGCTGAGAAATGAAGTGTTTCCATGTTGAGTCCAAATACTGTTGTTACGTAGGACGAAGAAGCTCTGGATAGCAGCAGCAGCAGAATTTGATCAAGTAAAATGGGAATCCAGTTTGAATAACTGAAGAAGGACTCCCTGTTTGTAGTGGAGGAAAAGGATAACTTGGGCAGCAACGGGTTGCTTATGAGCAGAGGGAGGCTGTAGAAGGGGAGGATTTGCTGGTTTGAGACCATGAGCAAGGGCTGTGTGTAAGGAAAAAGGATCCCCACCCGTGGCTCAGAGCCAAAACGCTGCCTGTGAGACTGTCTGACAGGGTCTGCAGCTGCAGGAAATGAGTTACAGCCCAGGCCAGCAGGGAAAGTAACTCCTAACAATGAGGAGGTAAGGGACTTGCTTTGCCTTGGGGCCACGTGGCGAAAGCTGGGGACTCTGTTGTTTCCAGGGCACCATACAGAAAGGGATCTGCTTCTGCTACGCAGCCGGCCGCGATCCCACGCAGAAAGGGATATTGAGGAATATGCCGGAGTTGTACGAGGCAGTAAACGTTAATCTAAAAATTCTGTTCCTTGATGACTCAATTGCCTCCTCATAAAATTTCCAATGAACAGGCTGCCCATCCAGATAACCAGCTGATAGAAAGCCTTATGAGGAGCTCATGGGAGGCAAAGCTGAGCAGTCAGTTGGATTTCACACTCCACTTGTCTGAATTAGCAAAAAATTGGAAAAGCTGTGCTGCAGTGTCAGTTCAACTTATTTATCAAGCAGACTTGAGCATCAACAGAGGCACAGGCATTTTAATAGCTGAAGTTCAACTTCACAATTAGCAGTTGTTTTGAAAGCCTAATATATCATAAATCTCCATGTAATCACCAACATTTTGCCAAAAGGCATTGCTAGTCTAATAGCTGCAAAGATAGGTTGAATTTAGGTTGTGTGCATGGTTTTTCAAGCATGTTCTCATGCTTTAGTCCAGGTGAATAAAATAGCTGCAGTATAAAGTAAACCAAGAATTCTCTATCCTGACTTTCCCACCTTGTGGTTTTAGTTGAGTTTGCAGTCAAAAACATGGTTTGAGCATAAGTAAACTTAAATAAAATGTCATCAATTGACTGTGGTCCATTAGATCATAATCTTTGCGTTGAGCTTTATAGCCAAACTATATCAGATGGTTAGAGTTAATAGCCAAATTCTAATTCAGCCTTGAATAAACAGTAAAGTCTGTATGAATTGATTCCTTGGCATTGTGCAGTCCTAAACTAGATAAGGAGATTCAATCAATCTCACAATTTGAATTTCTAGAAGAGTTTTCACTAAATCAAGTTTAGGTTGCTCTGAAACATCATAGGATTGATTTCTGCATAAACCTGCTTTTAACTCCTGCACTATTCTTTTATCATAATCCAGCCCAGGAAGACCTGTCAGATGTATCTGTATTTCCCATTCTGACTCTATTTGTGGGCATAGTTATGTGGTTAATTTGTCCCTGGAATTTTTGTACATAGGTAATGAAAGCTTTTTGCCCTGCTTGGGAGCTCAGGATTACAGCTGAGGAAAAGGAAGAAATTTTATAATACTGGCCTGCATGTACTTTTGGTCCCAGACAGCTGCCAAATATAATGCTCTTATATATCGTAGTTGGAAAGGAAATCGGTGTGTAAAAAGTATCTGCTTCATAACAGATGTATTTGCACAGCTGATCTTTGGGAGGTAGAAGGTGGATATAAACCAGCAATTCTGATGGCTTTAGATTTCCCAAGAGGGTTGTTATTTTGCTTGCAATTAGCCTTTCTCTGACAGCAGTTTCTTTTTCTAACCAAGGTATTGAGGCAGAACGGAGTACAAACTAAAATTGTACCCTTCAAATGTTGTTTGTATGTAGCAATTGAAGAAAAACTTCCTGGAGCAGTGTTTATTTTCCGTAACTGTCCTGCTTCAGGTGCAACGAACTGTTGAAAAAGTTGCTTCAGTGTTGAGAATGACTTCTTGAGGGTGTCTTTGTTACCCATATTTTGCTTTGGTTTACGTAAATCTTCAGAGCTGGTGCTCCAAAGAGCGCCTGAGAGCCACCCAAAGAATTTCTCTTCCATTTCAGTGAGTAAGTAGCTTGGCAGGGTGGTGAGGGACAGGAAGAGAGGGGCTGGGGACACCTATTTGGACAGGAGGGTGCTCCTAGAGACAGGGGGTTGTCATAGCCGTGTGCTAACTGCCTTCTTTGTGACAGACGACAAGGAGCTATTGGCGTATATTTTTCTGCAGCTGGGGTGGCTGATCATTTCCAAGGACCATCTGGGTAATTTTACCTGATGTGTTTTCCTTCTGTTGCAAAACTGTGTAATACCGACAGTGTCTGTAAGGTCTTCTGTTCTTTTTCCGACTCTCTGGTTTTCTGGCACTTCTGCTGCAGCGGGTCATGTTCTTAAACTTGGTATTGGGAGGAGTATTTATGTGTTTTGTCTTTAGTGGAGAGGAGAAAATGGTTGAGGAGCGGGCTAGAGCTGATGTTCTTGTGCACCTTTCAGGACATCATCCCATTACATTGCATCATCTGTTGTCATCACTGCCTGCAGATGGAAGTAGCAGGATTTAGCGTTCCACTGGTTTTGTGAGGAGGCTGCTGAAAGTCCGTGTCCCATTGACTTCATTTCACTTTTCCTGCAATCAGATAGTAAAGTATTAGTCTCTGTTACGCATGCTAAACCAGGAACGTTGCATCACTTTTAACGCAATTCTGTTAGAAGCTTTTTTAACAGTGTCCTTGATGTCTCAAGTTCTGGACATTGGTTTCAAATCACCGCTTCATCATGCAATGTTTTGCTACTATTTTGAGTGTGTATTCACTTATACAAGTATAGTTCCAATCTGGGACATGCTTGTGTTTTCTCCTAGCTTTGAGTTGAGTACAAATAGCAAGGCATTTTTCTCTGTCTGTGACAACTATTGAACTTAAATTCATCATTCTCCAACATGGAAGTTACGCAAGTAAGTGATGGAATTCTTAGAGCAAACTGTGTAAAAGAGGCTGTTGTGGTAAGCAAATAGCACCATAAAAACATTTCATGATCCCAGGAGAAGTACTTTTCAGAAATTTACAGTATGTGTTTTCTAGGATGGATGTATAATGGTTAACCCCTATAGCAATAGAAGACATCTATAAAACTGACATGCAGGCATAACAGTAAAGGCTATGTTAGGAAAGCTTGTTATCAAGTTGTCCTGGATGACCAGAATCATGTAGTTATTTTCCCCATGGTCGTGAACCAGCTGTGTCCAACTTATGGTATGTTAACCATTTATGGTGCAGCAGAAATAGCCCCTGTTTGAAGAAGTGGTTAAAAGTATGTCAGGTATTCAAGACCAAACTGGAGAAAGCCCCAAATAATCTGGCCTGATCTCGTAACTGACCTGTCCTTTTGAGCAGAAGGTTGGACTGGATGGATTTTTGAGGCCTCTTTCAGCTTGAGTTGTCCTGGGATCCTATGCTAAAAGTTAGAATTGCCAGCATGGACTTGTTAATGTTCTAAGTGTTTCCTGCAGTCTTGGACTCCCCTTAGTGTCTGTGAGGATATCAGAAATGCTTAAGATTTTGCCTCAAAATATATTCATTCCATGTAAGAAATGGAAAGGAATCCTAAAAAGTGTTTCTGCTCATGAAAAGCGCTAGTTATTCTTGTTGCAGCATGCAATAAGGTCATAGCCTTATTAGGTGTATGTTCATATGTTAATAGAAGCTTTAATGTATCAGTGAAACAGAGGTTCCTTAAACACAGAGTCTAGGGAAGTTTAGACGCATGTAAGAACCTTCAAATACACTGCAGGAAGGAAAGCTGCTGGGGAAGCCACCTGGAAAGAGGGATGAGTAAAGCTGACTCGTCATCTGTTGCTTTCTACAGAAAAGCCTAAGGGACACGGAAGTAAATGGGGTTGTCAGGGTCTAAGTTCAAGATGTTGCTCTTCCTCTCAAAAAATAATGGGAGAGGGTTCTTAGAAATGTTAAATGTAGGGAATTTGTAGTGATGAAAAAGATCCTGAAAGAGAATGAGAAAAAAAGCAGAGGTCACTAGCAAAAAAGTATGCTAAGTGAAAGGTGGGTTTTAAAAAAAAAAAAAAAAAAAACAAAAAAACCAAGCAAAACCAAACAAACAAAATAAAACAAAAAAAGCCCAGAAGACTGACGACTGGTTGAATGGATTGAAGTATGCTTTAGGCAATATTAAACAAAAAAGCTTGATGGATGAAAACTACCAAATCATTAACCACCTATCTTAAAATTTTTATGTCAGTAGCTAATCTATTTTAAAGAGTTTACTTATCATGGCCTGACTTGGTTGTTGGTCCGTTCTAGTGTGTTTTGTGCTAACTTTTCTCATTGTCTCAGGGCTAACAAAATGCATGCAGTCTAAATGCTGGTTGATTTAGTAGAACAGGCTTAGATGTGTTTATCCTTTCAGCCTAAAGATGTGGCGGGACTAAATACAGTCGTACCAGGATCACTTTGGAAACCACTGATGCAGAGCTCTGGTTCCAGGCCCAGAGTAACATCTAAAGAAACAGTGCTCAGGGCAGGTGGTACCCTGGAGGTACGTGCTGTGTTCTCTTTGTGTCCTGGTTGCTTGCTTAAGTGAAAGCCTGGGCTATGGGATCCAGTGCTCGCTCACATCATCTTCCTGAGACTATGCTGAGATTACAGTCCTCAGAACTGGAGTAAATTAATAGTAGTAGTGTTTTACTATCTTCTTTTGCTGTTTGTGGAGTGACAAAGCCTTACTCTGTTATTTAAGTTGTTGGGGTGATGACAAGCATTTAAGTTTCTAATGATTTTTATTTGAAAAGAAGTATTTTATCTATTTTGACCATCTCATCTTTCATGTAGAAGCATTTTATTATTTTTATAAAACAAAACGCCATTCTAAACTGCAGAACGAGATAACACTGTTTTGTCAGACTGTGAGCTTTTGAAAGACAGTATTACCTTTTGTAAAAGTTTAAGTTCTTAAGAATACCGATCTCGTATTTTTGTCAGCAGGAGGCATGCATATTAGCATATAGGGTCTGTTTAGGTCTTCTTGTGTGCTTCAGGATGTTAACATTAGTACCAGTCTAGAACTTCTACCATCATGGCATGCTTTGCTCGGGAGGAACTAACTGGGAAAAGAGAACGTGCAAAAATTTTGTGGCAAAATTTCTTGCACCTAAATTGTAATTGCTGTCCTAAAGGAGCATCACTGTCTTACCTGAGTGTAGTTGCTTTCTGAAATATCTTAACATGTAGAATTGGAGTGGCTATTCTCTAACTGCATTTTCCCAATTCTAGTAAATGGTGATGGTGTAATTTGTAGAAAGCATACCCTTTTCAATTTTGTGAACTGTGGACTGTGTTCATTTTTTGGTTCAGAGCTAACTTTATTTTAAGGGGATGTAAAATATATACTGTGTAACCCAAACAGAAATAAGGTCTGACCTTCTTCAGGACTGAATTATTCTACATCTAAAATTCAGAGGAGATATTTAAAAAGTTAATTACAATCCAGAAACACTCCCATTTGTGGAATTGTTCGGCAGTACGTGTTTTCCAGTGTTTCTGTGTTTTAACATCTGATAGGCAATGTAGAAGAATAAACCCCTGCCCTGTGGATTTTTTGCTCCCTTCTTTCTCTACTCCCTATGGCAAAGCGAGCCTCCAAATACACTTAATTCTATTTACTAACAAATCTCTGTTTATAATTTACAAAAGTGCAGCATATGCAATCCAGGCTCAGCAAGAGAGAGAGAAAATGCCCATTTCTGATTTTGCTCTCCTGCTAGACGTAGTGCAGAGGAATTGCGGAAAGTGCTTCATTTTACTAAAGTATCTTTTAATACATTAAAGGAAGCTGTGAAAGTATGTAAGGTTTTTGCGTTAAATGCTAATGTTTGAAATCCGGACAGGTGCTTTCAGTGCCCATGTGCCTTTCCTGCTTGCAGAAGCAGCAGGGCGTTGGGTGATGGCTGGGCTCCATCTCCTACACCTAGCAGGGCTGCGTGACTTAACCTGCTCTGCTACGTGGACGGGACTTCTGCTAGGCAGTACTGAGCAGAGGCAAAAGGAGGAGAGGTCTTGACGTAACCCTTTGTAACTAACCAAAATGCATTTGTACAATTTGAACTTAGCAGAAGGGGAATAGGAGAAGTGTTTCAGTCAGTAATACCAACCAGCAGGACGTAGTCCCCACAGCTTGCAGACTCAATTCCTCCAGATGCATATTTACGGAACTTGAGCATCAGTATTTCTTACAGGGAGTACATGTCCAATTTTAAAAGCATTTCTTTCATTTTTAATGACCTAGCTTGATTACTAGAACTGTTTCATTTTCCTTTTAAGTGACTTAAAAGAAATGAATTTTAAGTCAGGAACATAATTCAATATTCTGAACGCTTGTGATTAAATATTTTCTTACCCTTTCCTTTTGCCTTTGAGTACATGCATTTCCAGTTAAGAAGATTAGCTAAGAGATGTATGTTAAAAAGAATCCCAACTCCTGTTTGTGCAGTTACAACTGGTTTGGAAAATTAAACCTTGTTTTGACCAGATTTTTTTTCATGCCAACAGGCTGATTCCTTTTTTCTTTGGAGTGGGAAGGGAAGAGAAAGGGTGTTTTAAATATGGTTGAGGAGACTACATCAGAAAATTCAAATGAAGAAAAAAAAAAGGATAATGAAGGGTAACTTGGGTAATAAAATTAATGTAAAAAATGAGTGTTTCTTCAGTGTGTCTCTTTAGGACAGCAAGTATTTCTTGCTTGGAACACTTTTTGTGTTTTCTCCAATGTAGAGACAAGGCATGGCATATTTCTTCTTCCCTCCCACCCTTTGCTAAGTAGTGAACGTATGTGGAACAACATTCCTTATGCTCATCCAAAAGATTTTGTTTGAATTATCTGAAGCTGGTTTGTTGTGGTTTTGCTGACAGTGGCTGGGATCCTTCAAGCTGATTTGGCATGCTGCAGTGGTGACTGTGTTGAGGAGTCAGATTTTTCCCAAAGCTTTTCCAGATAAACAGAAGACCAGGGACACTGAACATCTCATCATTTCGTTGAAAGGTCTCCTCATTCTTGGGAGTGGTATACAAGCTCCAAGTCCTTGGCTACAGGACAGAACAGAATTAAAACCTCAAGAAAACAATAGCCAAGTGATTAAGATGGGAGAGAGTTTATGATGTCATGTGCTTTTTGATATTCTTTCTTACTGCAGGCATGAACAATAGCTAGGGTATGTTCTGCAAAGCTGGAGACAGGAAGGACTTGTTTAGATCCTGGCCTTGGAGACTGCATAGTTGGATGAATGGTTCATTTCCCAATATTTGTAATTTAAATAAAGCCAGAGTTCTTCAGTGTCTTGGTGGCAGTTGCTCTTGACAAATGCTTTACCCAAGATGTAGAAGGGAAAGTTATTAATCACCCAGCTGAAAATATCTCTTTACCCTCAGCCAGAAAATACTTCTCCCAGGTTTGCCAGCTAAGTAGATAGCCTGCGTGTTTTGTTAGAGGTGGTTGTTGGTTGGGGTTTTGGAGTTGTTTTATTTGATTGAAACACCCCAGTATTTTGAAAGGAGTTCTTGGAAATCTCAAATTAAGGATGTTCACACAATTCATTGCAAAATACAATTTCTGACTGATTCAATTTAAAGTATCTCTGGCAGCTGGAAGCCCTGGTAGTAAAGAACAGGAAACAACGTGCTGAATCTAAGTCCAAAGAGCCACTGTTGTAACGATTCCGCTCCTTGCAGACCGGCAGTGTTATCTGTGAGACTGAGGAGCAGCGAGGCTATTTTTCGGGAACAGGATGATCTTTGTGTGTGGAGCTGAAGAAACCAGATCCTCGTGGCGCAGCTGTGCTCCAAGCAGTTAAACTGTAGACACATTGTACACTGAGGAAAAGGCAAAGTTAGGCTCCTTTCAGAATTTTCATCGTAGTGTGGGAGCTCACCTTTGAAGATTCAACCTCAGATTTATTTATTGATGCATTTTTGCTGTTCGACAATTTCTTGGTTGTCTTAGAGTATTCTAGTGTGAGACAGAGTGTCTAACTTGCCGAAGATAGGATTTGTGTGCAAGGTCTGCCTGATTTTTTTTTTTTTAAATGTGAAGTGCATATTGTAAATAAAATTCCTATTGGTTTGTGCAATGTTAATTTAGTTCAAGAATTTTAATGGTTACGGCTTTATGTCTAACTTTGGCTCCTAGGTCTGGGTGGTCTTTGGTCCTGCACAGTTTTGGAGAAGTCTGAGTCTTTTCTCTCCCACATGACTCAAAATTGCAAGAACTGCGCACTTCTAAATGATGAAAGTGTTTGTCTCATAGATCACTTCAAAAATGGTTCTAAAATCATGACATTTATATGCTGGTAGAACGGAATACAGAATTCACCCTTCTGTTAATTTCAGCTATCTTGCATATGCTTCTCCACTCTTAAGATGAACAAGAATTCTTTTTAAAAACTTTGTAGTCTTAATTTAAAAATATATGAATTGCTTTTGTAAATGCAATGTCTGAAATACGAGGGGGGAGATTCTAGAGAAGAAGGAAGATTTAGTTTTACTTGAGAACAACATTGAATTTTGAAGCTGGGTTTTTTAATGCTATAATCTTAGAAACTTTTTTCTTTTTTTTTTTTTTTTTTTCTCCACAAAAGGTAGATATTAAGGAAAAAAGGTTGGCTCCTTGGCTTCTTTTTCAGGCTCTGAGGCAACTCAAAATAGGTGTTTAAAAATGAAATTTCTGCATTTTATTAGCTTCCCTTTCTTGTTCTGCTTGTTGTGCCCAAGATGGTGTGAAACGTAGTGGGGCTTACAAACATTAGGTTGGAATGCTGTTTATCCTTGGTTTAATATCAGTTAAGTTGTTATTTCTATTACCATGCAAATCTCTTGCAGTATGAGAAATGAAGTCGGCTTAACTCCAGTTGTCCTCCTCGACAAAAGAAGGGATGATTGTTCCCATTCTTACGTGCAAGATTAGTAATAGTACCCTCAGGTGAGGTAGCACTTCCCCAGGTTGGTGAATAGAGTTCCCGATGCTGCTGTTGGGAGCTGGTACCAGTGAGACGCTGAAGCTGTGGCCAGCTCGTTTGTTGACTGTCAGTGGCAGAGACTGATGAGCTGTCATTTCTGTGCTGGGGTGAGCTGGCAAAATGTTAATACTTTAAATGGTTTGGGCAGTCTGACATTGTCCATCAGTGAGCCCTGAGATTAATTGCAGAAAGTTGATCCATTCATTCACTGTAGTAATAGATACGGGCGTGTGATGCTTCATTTACGTATATTATGCAAAGTATGTGCTACCTTCTCTACTGAGGATATACAGTGCTCTTCTAATTGGGTTATTTTAGTTTCTTTGTTTACTTGCTAGGATATAGTCTTCCTTACAAAATGCTGTCTTAAAAGTGTGAGTGCTCATTTGCCTGTAATTTTAAAAGCTTCATGAAATAGCCATTGACAAGATTTTTACCTGGGCACTTACTTTGTCACAGGTTGAAGTAACAGAAATGTCTTAAATTGCTAGGGGTCTGAAGGAACTTTCATCAGTACTTTGCTTTCAGAAATGAAGCTCATAACGGTCTACTTTTTTAAAGGAAATGATGTAAAATGTATAGCCAAGAAAACTCATTTCTGCTTTACGCAGGCAAGGTGAAAAAAGAAACAGTTATTTTTTTAATTTTTAAAAAGATACTGTTTTAAATGCCATCAGATGGCATGGGTCAGTATATGAGCTTTTTTCTTTGCTAATTTGATCTAAGTTTGTTGTCCCGTTGGGCTGAGGTTTATGAATATTTAAGAGCGGTTGAAGGAGAGCACAGCTCAGCGCTGCTGTGCAACATGCCGTGCAATCCAAGCTCTTCCTCCGTGCCCAGCCATGGTTTTGCCTAAAGGTGTTCTCCACGTGGACATACTCTTGCCTGCAGAATTAAGATTACCTGACTGGGTTGTTATGACCAAGGATGAGTTCCTACAAAAAATTGCTGATTCGAGGAGCCGCAGGAGGAGCTGGCTAGCAGACAGGGAGAGCTAATGCAGGATAAGGCTCTGGAATACAGAAAACCTGATGGAGCTAAAGGACAAAGAGAGCTTTGTGGTAGAGCCTGAAGTAAACTGTAGAAAGGCATTAATAGGCTGCTTGTTTGGCTTAAAATTACATATATTGATACAGGACGCTGTCTCAGATGGAACTTGAGTATTGTGATACGTCTTTGGGTGTTTAATCTAAGATGATAGTGGTACTAAGTAATGGTGTCTGCATGTTAAATTAAAAAAATGTTGGGTTTGTGATGTAGAAGTCATCTCCTTTTTGCTTGTGCTTCCGTAGGAGAAGATACGGGTCTGAGCTTTCTGTCTTGGACTGTACAGAAGTTGTAGCTTCTGTTTCAGCATATGCATTGAGATGTTTTACGACCAAATTCTTACCTAATACCCGCAGTCACTCAGCAGCACATTCATGTGGCGGCTGCTGTCTCCATTCCTGTGTTGCTGGGAAGCAGTTGTTTTTTACAACAATTGTATACATTGAAGACAGCTGTGTATCCACGATGCTTTCTTCTTAACCATGGAACCTGTGAAATATACTTTATGTAGGGTTCACGTGGTGGTTCTCTCTCCCCCGGCACCTTGATTTACTTGTCAGATTTGTCTTCTCAGAGAAGAGCAACAGCCAAAGCAAAACCTAAAAATAATGGCGTTTGATTTGAGCAGGAACAGAAGAACTTTTTGCAATAGCAAGCCACAAATGATGTGGTTCCCAGAGCATTTAAAATATCTTCCTGCGTATATTATTGGTGTTACAGGGTCAGTCTACATGCAGTTAAAAAGCAAAACAAAACCAACTCCAAAACAGTTTTATGTACAAATTTGCTGTGTTTTAGTCAGAAGCTTTCATAGGTGTGGAAATCAGTATTTCAAAGCTGTATTGGTAACTTCACTAACTTTTTCTAAATGTTAGTTAAAGATGTGAGAGTTTAACTACAGTAAGAATGGCTGGATATTCTTAAGTATGCTCAATGTGCGTGGGAACTGTTGGGGAGTAGAGGAAAGGGATTGTTTCATTTATTTTTTTTTCTTACTGAACTAGAAACGAGAATCATTTTCAGATGTTCTACAATTTCATGAAGAATAAACTAGCCTTAGTGGAAGTCTCACCGTAGGTGGCAAACTATAAAGATCACTTATCCTGAAGAAAGAGGGGTTTTCCTTCTGCTGCTTGGGGGGGGGGGGGGGGGGGGGGGGGGGGGGGGGGGGGGGGGGGGGGGGGGGGGGGGGGGGGGGGGGGGGGGG
>JANZLQ010000030.1:3767747-3805574 GCA_026212715.1 Elanus axillaris
GAGGGTTTCATAACCAATGATGCCTCTCCCCCCCCCCCCCTTTTTTTTTTTAGCTTCAAAAATATATTTATGGACTCTCAGTGAACTCTCTGACCTCACCACCAGAGCAACATACGTGGTTTTTACTTTGAGAGAAATGGCAGTTAGATATCTCCTTTTCTTATTGTGGCTATGAATTATAAAACAAAGCCCATCCATTAGGGTTTTTTTAAAATACCTTATTAAATTACAAAGCTGTCTCTACTTGAGCAAATAGTATTTTTTATTAAATTCAATGGTTTCTTGTTGGATTGCTGTTGCTGTGTGTGATCGTTAGATGTGTGTTGGTTTTTTAATTTCTCTCTCCAAGATAGCCATCTGTTGCATTTATCTTTTTCTAAAAGAGAATCTGCCACTCACTAGAAAGTTTACTGTACTTGAAACACAGCTGGGGTTAGCATACCCCAAATTTATTCCATCTGGTTTGGTTTCAAAAGTCCCTGTTGTTCTTGGTTTAATTCTGAATACTCCTTTTTCCTCTTAGTGTGTTTTAGTGATAAAATATTCTTGAGCAGCCCTAGGAAAACAGTTTGCTATGTAGTCATAAAGGAAGCTAAGCCAATTTAGTGTAAACAATCCCAAGCACAGTAATCAGTCAAACCAAGTCTGTATGCTTAATTATATAGATAGCAATAGTATATAGTGATGGGGCAGGGGGAAATAAGACGCACTGCTCTCACAGTGAAGGTGAAAGGCCTTGCTGTGCTCTTGGAAATGCCTGTGTTGGATATTGATATTCCCTAATGCTTGGATCTGGCAATGCTTCTACATAAATATATGAACTTGAGCACCTAGTTTTTTTCATGACTGTGCTCCAGTGCTGTAACTGGTCTCCTGAGGAAGCGGATGGGAGTAAGAATTGGAGAATCTGGACTCCTGTCAGCTGGGATGGGATGGGAAAATGGACGGTAAAGGGTCTCGCTGGGAAAATACTGGCATGGAATATTTGTAGTGAGTATTAACATTGACTGATGAGGCTGTAGGGATGTTTTGTGCAGATTTAAGGAAGGGTGAAAAATCAGGTCTGATCTCTGAAGAGGCTAGTGGGTTGGTATTCTGTTGAGGTTAACACTGGTGATGTTAAACGTTTTTGGGGTTGTTTGGGGGTTTTTTAACACCTTTTTAAATAAAAATTTATATTTAAGCTGATGCTTTCATGGCAATGCAGTATTTTTATTCATTTTAAGCTTTTCCTTCTCCCCCAGTGCTTTCATGCTTTAAAGAGCAAAGTGGAACAGTGCTATCATTTTGGTATACTACTTACACTTTGTCCACTTTTATTATTCCCTGAAGCCCTAATAATACTTCAATAAGTACTTCATGTTAAATCATGCAGAAGAGAAGATGAGAAGCAGTTACATGCTGCATGCCAAAGGAAAACTAATGCTGTGTGGGAGGATACAGCTAAAGTATGTGCTGTGAAATATGGCTGGCTAACATTGTTTTGTCTCTTAGATCCTCTCCTCTTGAGCAGGGTATACGTATTTCTTCCTGCTCTCTTCCCACAAACTCTTGGGCAACTTGGGTTAAGAGTAGGAGTGGTACAGCAAAAGTACAGTCAGACAAAAATACTCGTCTCCCACAGTTTCAGGGACTCTGTGTTGAACTGCTTAGTTTTCCAAGAAATTCGGTAGTTCGTAAGTGTTGATCGTCAAAAGGATGGGTGAGAATTTGAGGAGGTGGAGCACAGGTTTTATAAAAAGAAAAATGGGTTTATTGACTGCAGGCGTGTTACATGCTTTGGGATAGGCATGTTTATGTAAAAGTAAATCTTATGCAATCAGTTACTGCACCACCACACTGCCTTTTTCTTAGAAAGGAGTAATGGTAAAAGAAAAGTGCAACAGATAAAAAAATACAAAACAGTACATAGTGAACTTCTGCGAAGGCTTAATTGCTTTTTGTCGTTGTTGTTGTTTTAAATAAACAAGTGAATGTGGTCTGTTTTATTTGTATGGAAAGAACTTGTATGGACCATTATTGGAAGGAAAAATATGTATAAATGAAAAGAAAAACTTGGCTGAGTGATTATGACCTCTTCAAGCTCGGGAGTCATGAAAACAAAGCATTTAGTTTGTGTTTTAAGAAACTTACTTACAAGAACACCAGTGCTGTTTTCTCCTCCTCCGTCTTCCACTAGCAGAGTGGCAGAAGGTTATTTATTGAAATACCCATCGGCTCATGTTTGCTAGGATTTCTGAAACAGGGCACCTGATTAAAAGATGCATAATACAATAACGGTAAAGTTACGTTTGGTGACAGAGCAGTCAAACTAATTTCTTACAGAGGTTTATTAAGAGATTGTTTGGATTCCTGTGGCGAGCTTACAGATGGTTGCGAGTTTTGTTTGGAATTTTTCTAATAAGCAGACTTTTTTTTTTAAATAAAGTAAAAAATCTGTTGTGATGTGGATGCTGATGGCTAGTAGGCTTGCTTTTCTTAAGTAAGTGCTGAGGACCCTTAAGCAGTAATCCAGGGGCCTTGAGGGATACTCAGATTACAAGTTGAAAACCATTGTTACAGATAATTAATTTCTTCCTTATGTTTCCTGCTTCAACAAGAAAATAATGTGCTAATTCTGTAGCACTGCTATCCCAAGATTTAGAGAGAAAGCCGACTAGTCTAACTCTGCATCTGCTTTTTGGTAGTACCCGTAACTTAAAGCCTTGAAACCAGGTTAATGGCATTGTTAGGAAGTCTCCTTATCCGTGTACAGCACAGCTACAGCTGTGGCTAGAAGATAATTCCATAGGTGAATCCTGATTCTGGGTGACTTGCTTTAAAGCGTTAGCAACTAGCTTGTTGGACTGAAAGTATGCTTTGTAAAGTTTGTTCATCTTCTGCTTTATGGAAACATGATGAGAGTGGTGGTTAATAGCAATTACTATGTATGTGTTTGTACAGTATAACCTACAGGAGTTCTTGGCATCAGAGCTGATGCATCTTAACGGTCATATGCCATTTGGGTTTTATTAGAACAGGGAAAAATCTTGACAAACAGCCTGATTGATCAGAATTTTGTATTCCAAGGAAAGGATGCCCTTTTCAGAACAGCTTAACAGTGAAGGAAAAAAAAAAGTCTGAACTTATTATACTCGCATTTTATGTCTCTTTCCTCATCTCAGTTCAAAGCCATGATTTGCACTTAATACTCTATGGAAGCAGAGCAGGCTCACATACTTATGTGTAGATCCAAGGCGTTTGGGTGTTTACAATGAAGTGTATTGCTACATCAGTGTGACCATATTATTCTACAAAATTCAAACTACCTCTGGTCAGACTGGCAATACGCCTCTTAGGGATCAGCTGCCAGAAGAGGTGACCTGAACATCTGTGTCAAGCTTCAAGAAGGAACACAAGCACTGCATTTAATTTCCAGCAGTAGAAACATTCAACAAAACATTATTTATGTCATCCTTATATAAACTATCTATCTACAAAAGTGCACACACGGGGGGTGGAAAAAAAACCATATTTGACAACCTAGGAGAGTCTTGTTAATACCCTCGTGATAGATAACATTCATAGGAGTGGTGTTAAGACAATGTGTCCCCCAAAAAAGTATGGGTTTAGGAAAAGAGAATTACTGGAGGGAAAAGCATCGTGCTGCATGAGGAAAAAAGAAATGCAGTCTCACAATAGCTAACCAGTGGGCGTTTATCATAAGCATATGGTCCAGTTCAAGTGACAGGAACCTTGGTGGGAAAGTAGTATTGACCTCATGCACATATAACGATGGCTTGAGAAAAGTGTGTCCTTTGTTTGGCTACAGAACTTCAGGCATTGTCATGCTGAGAAATATTGCTGATCCTGAGATCTGAGCAAATGGGCTTTGAAACATTCATGTTCTGTGCCTTTTTTTTAAAAAAAAAAAAAACAAAAACAAACAAAACAACAGCTAAAATGCTGAGAAGATTTAAGCAAAAGACAGACATTTAGCCATTTTCTGGATTCTTCCTCCCCTGTTCCCAAGGGTAAGGGAAATAAATAAATAATGGAAGTAACTGGAGCATTTGTAATAAAATCTGGTGTTTGAAAAATAATTCCCTTATCTCGTTGAGGCACTGATTTTTACTCTTCATGTCCATCCTCAAAGCAGTGTACATTAAAAGATAAAGCAAGCATATCCTTCCATAAAGTTAGATGACATATGGAAGGTGTAATACGCTATCAGGTAAGTATCGGCAGTGGTAAGTGTGAATTATAATTGAGGCAGGAGCGGCTTAATGAAGCTTAACTGTTGTAAGCATATAAATGGTACTTATGTGTGGGTGGCCACGTGCAACATGGACACCGATAGTCGTGCTGTCATTAAAGGCCAGGTTACTTCAAAATAATCTGCTCGATTCGTCCATATATCCAATCTGATACCCGTTACTACATATGTCATTTGCCTTGTTTCTCACTCACCAGTCTTTCAGCTTTAAAATGCTCTCCTCATTCTTTTTCCAGACTCCCTTTCGGTCTCCAGCAATGATGCCAGTCCTCCTGCTTCGGTAACATCACTTCAGCCCCACATGATCGGTGCCCAGAGCTCCCCGGGCCCCAAGCGCCCCGGCAACACTTTGAGAAAATGGCTTACCAGTCCCGTGAGGCGTCTCAGCAGTGGAAAAGCAGACGGACATGTCAAAAAACTGGCCCACAAGCATAAGAAGAGTAGAGAGGTTCGTAAAAGTGCCGACGCAGGCTCTCAGAAGGACTCCGATGACAGTGCAGCGACCCCACAAGATGAAACCGTTGAAGAGGTGGGTGTTCAGGGCAGCTTCCCAAGACTTGTTTTTGTGTTTTGCAAAGAAGTAAATGTCATCAGGTGAAGGTTGCCTCCTCTGTCCAACAGTTGAGCAAAGCGGCATGCGCCGTGTGCTCATTCTCGATGACAGCTGTACTCTGCGTAAGTACTGCACCAGGCACGAGTTGCGCTCTTCTGCAGCGAGAGTGTTAGTAAAGCTCTGTGGGGCAGGATCTCTGTTCGAAAAGGAGAAATGAGAGGGTAAAAAGTTGTTCTTTGGCTTTGCTCTCGTATCCTGCTCAGGAAAGCAGCTTTGCGAGTCAAGGGTCTTCATGTTCTGGGAATAATCAGGTCATTTTGTATTTCCTTTCCTTTTCTTGATCAGGGAAGATACAGAGAGAGCTGCTTAACTGCTTAAAGCTGTATTTATACCTTGAGCAAGAGTTAGAGGGCAGAAAAATTACTGGCCCTTTGAGTCAAAAGGTAGTTATCATCGGTCAAATAAGAAACATGACAGTTTTCACTGGAGGCAATGAAATGGTGAACTATTCCAGATCTTGCCACCAAGACATCTGCTGAAGGTTTCCCTTCCTCCCACAAATATGTGCCCATCCTTTTAAGCTTGGAACTCACGTCTGAGCAAAGCCTGCCTCCAGTTAGGTGCAGACAGAGCCAAATTCTCTTCTGCTACAAACCTATGGTTCAGGCTGAAATGAATGGCATCTTACCGCTTCCAAGAACACAGCCACTTGCATGCTACACAGTTATTCCCTTCTATCAGGCTTGAATCTGACTAGTGGTTTTGGTAGTTATTGTACAGAAAAGTGGTCTCAGATGCCCAATTAATTATTTAGTTGTTGCTTTGTTTTTCTTGCTCCCAACGTATTTTGCTGCAAGCTTTGGAACATCACTGAAGTTATACAGTAAATGTAGGGAAAGAAAAGACTAGAGCCTTGGCAGCACAGTGAATGGGGAGATGTGGTTTGGGAAGGAATATTGGCCTCTGTCCTTGGATGTCAGGCTGTAGAAAAAGACCCTCCGCGATGCAATTGTGGCATTGTTTTGGAAGTAACTGTTACTCTGCAGTTCTGAGAGTGAGGGAAAACCTAAAGCCAGTGCTTTAAAGTCAGGAAAAAACAATAACCATCTATGCTGTCTTCCATTAAAGATAGTTAAATTCTCCTGCGAGATCAGTGACATTAAACTTTGGCTAATTGAAATCATAGTTCCTTGTGTCATTGGAAGGACTGTCTTTCAACACAACTGTAAAAATTATACAAGCAGTCTGCTCTCACTACTTTAAGGGGATAACTGACAAACTACTTCATGTTTTAATAGGGTTTTTTAATATCCTTTACAAGTCTTGCTATGAGGGTTGATACTTTAGATACAAAGTTCTTGAGTTTCTAAGTTAGAGGTATGTGGCTCTTTATAGAACTGAACTTGGAAAACAAGTGTGGCTTTGGTAACACTTCCCTGTAGTAAATTTCAAGCTGAACGTCTTGCTCTCAGTATCTCAATCCATCTGCTTTTACCAAACACTGCAAACTATCTTTGGCATCTGCTTTTTTTCCCCCTCTGTAGAGGAGTTGCACTGTGTTTGTAGGATCATCTTGACTTGTTGGGAGAGAGGTGAATCTACAGAACGGACTTGTTTAAGACAAGCTTGTGATAACAAGCTTCATGCTGTTGAAGGTTAACAGAACTTGAATCTTGATTTTATTTACAGAGAGGTCGGAACGAGGGGCTGAGCAGTGGCACTCTCTCCAAGTCATCCTCTTCAGGCATGCAGAGCTGCGGAGAGGAGGAAGGCGAAGAGGGAGCGGATGCTGTACCGCTTCCTCCACCGATGGCAATTCAGCAGCACAGTCTTCTCCAGCCCGACTCGCAGGATGACAAGGTAGGAGGAGAAAGCAGGGAAGGCTTCACATGTTGAGATAACCTCTCTTTTGCACAGATCTTTTTTCTGTCTGCAAAGTACATAATACAGCTTTATGGTAGACAGAAGTATTCACTGTGGCACTTCAGACAATATTAGAAGGCTTTCCTGCGGAAATAATTAAATGCTTCTCTATTTTGAAAGCACAAGTGCAGAAATTTTTCTGCTAGCACTTTAAATGTGGGAAAGGGCAGCTTGGTGTGTTTGCAGGCCTTTTTACATCTGTTTGATGCCTTATTTAGTGATGAGAAAGTAATTGTTTTAAAATCATACCTTTGGGTGCTGAGGTTAAAATACTATGTGCACATACAGTTTATCTGGAGAAATTAACAGTCATACATAACCTTTTTAGATCACAGGCTATTCGCCAAGCTCTACTATTTTCGATAGCCCCGGTTCAGGGAAAAAAAAAAATTCTATGTACATGCCTTAGCAGAAAGAGCTGTTTACATCAACTCTAAGGTGTTGGGTTTTTTCCTTTTTTTTTGGGGGGGTGTGCCTAAGAAAAATGTCTACTAAGAAGTTAATATCCAAATAAGGGTAACAATCCAGCTCCTTTTTACAAAAAAAGGCACGTTAAAGTTGAGGGTAAAAATGTTATGTGTCAGTGATGAAATTCTGGATGTAGGTAATAACTGCATGAAGGAGATCTTACTTGCATATTATCTGGGTTTTTT
Source organism: Elanus axillaris (assembly GCA_026212715.1). NCBI lineage: Eukaryota > Metazoa > Chordata > Aves > Accipitriformes > Accipitridae > Elanus > Elanus axillaris. The sequence goes on from JANZLQ010000030.1 coordinate 3,775,132, forward strand.
TAATGTTATAACTTTCATACCTTGAGAGGGTTTATTTTGATCTTCAGCCTGGATCAAACATTTAGGGGACAAGTATCAAGCCTGGAAATTTAGGTTTTTAGAATGGAAACAGTCTGGACTTGTGCAGCAAATATGCACACTACTGTTTTCTTCCCTTTTTGCTGCTTAAAATTTTTAACCTTTGTAACCTATAGCACTGAATATTGTTAGTGGATTTTGTGGCTGGTTACTCACTGTTCTCAGTGACGCAGATGTTACTGATAACTTTGGCTGAACTTACTTATTTCTGGGGTTTTTTTCTTCCTTTTAAAAACACTGTCTTTCAGCGGGGATCTTGCTCATCCCTGAAGCTATCATTTGTAGGATCAAAATTGCTGGCTCCCGTGCTCTATGTGTATTTAATTCCTACATGTTTTCTGAATTGAAAAAGTGCAATATATGAGTTGGGGAGTTAATATATTGGGAAATACTCCTGAAACAAAACAAGCAAAAATAGGCCAGCCTTTAGACTGAGAGAATATTTTGTTGCTAGAAAACAATAATCTCAGTTTGAGGCTTAGAAATAGAATAAGAATAATGTTGGTGAAAATATGTTAAAATTTCTGCTGATAAGCTGCCGTATTTGCATGTCCCTTCAGGGATGCAAAATCTTGATATGCAAGTCTTATGAAAAGTTCATCAGGGAAGAATGGATTTTGGTTATGTAGTTCTCTTTACACAGCAAGGAGAGTTATGTGAAGCGATATGCTTGTAAGTTAGTGTCTGCTCACTTCTGTATTTCTGGTGCAAGGTCAGACCCTTACCACAGCAGAGTAAGAGGCTCTGAGTAGCTTTCAATCCCCCGTAAATTTTACTTTCACTCCTTAAGAGGTGAACATGCACCCACTGCAGTAAAAACATGCTGGGACATTTTGTCAACTAGCTTAGATGACATTCCAGAGAAGACTCCTGAGAAGTTACAGTTTGGTAAAGTTAATATTATGCCATAATTTTTCAAACTGTCTAAATAGTGATTCTGCAGTGGTGAGTTGTTTTTCTGCAGTATCTGTCCTACTGTGTGGTTGAGAGGTGAAAAAGTCCCTTCATGTGGCAGCCTGGGAGGTTGCGTGTGCCTCCCTGAAGTCCACACATCAGGACTTACCACCAATTTCCAGTACCTAAAGCAAATGCCTTATTGGAATGCAGAATTGAGAAGCCAGAGCAAAGTTTTAGGCAGCAGAAGTCAGTTGGCTCTATTGATGGAGTTACTGATGAATAAAAGGCTTGCAAAAAATCCCCGTTGTCTGCCTTCTGGGTGGAGTCCTCCTTCACATTCCTGCCACGCTTGGTGGTTTCTGGGGTTGCTCAGCTCCTCTGGATCCCAAGGAATGTCTCCTCTTTTCTGTGACCTCAGAGGTTTGGCTTTCATCCGTGCCTCACTGCGAGCATGTCTTCCTCTCCGGGGCTCCTGGTCTACACTCCATGCTGGAAACTCCTTGCTTGCTGGGTTTTTCCCTCCCTCCCCAGCCCACTGTGGGCTCCAGCAGCATCCCTCACCTGCGTGTGCTCGGTTGCTTCCTCCTCCTTTCCTTGTTTTCTGGGGAAGGGGTGTATTCTGCTCCCAGAGAACAACATCGGGAAGGTCAGCAAGCAGACTTCATCTGTGCAGCTCCTTCTTTTTCAGAAAATATGTGATACAACCACAGGAACTGGAAACCAACCAGTTCTGAAGTTTTACCAACAGTCATACCCCACATACTCCTACAGAGCAATAAGAGAGAGAAGGGACCTTGACCAGAGTCTGATTCCAACACTGCCAGTGTTTTGTAGGGCTAAGCTGAGCTCTGCATCCAAAGTCAAAACCCACATACAAGCACAGCTTTGGAAAACCTGGTCAACGGTCAGATGTCAGGAGCACAGAATTGCCTAAAGGGCACGTTAGCTGTGGGATTGCTCAGTTTTGGGTGCGCATGCAAACATCATGCGCTAGGCCATGCTGATTTGTCTAATATCACTAAATAACACAACCATTTTCTCTCCTAAGAGTTCATCTGCACAGTACGCATTCTTCTGTTCAGTAGAATCATTGCACACTTCATGGATTTGCATTTGATGGCAGTTTACAAGTTGTTTGCATTTAATTTTTGGATAAGCAGTATTAAAGTTTCAAGATCAGTTATGTTAATATGAAACTAATTAATTTTGCTTTTTGTTTTCTCTTTTTGTAAACTCTGATGCAGCATTATGTTGACTTGTGTTCTGTCTCTGCTTTGGCTCAGTTCCCATATCTTTCCATTTAAAGTTGTCTGTATTTCCTTTGCTTACCCAACCCCTGTTTTCCTTTCCAAATAAGGCGAATACAAGGCAAACAACCTAAAATCTGTATATTCTCTTTTTGCATTGACTTATGGGGAGCCTTGTTAAACCCATGCTTGATTTGAGCAGAACCTCTTGTGTTAAGTCATTATATGTACCATTTCTTTGTCCAGTTTGTTGGAAATACTTGGAGGACAGCTTACCCTGTGCTCCATGATGTCCACTGTGCTGTTCATAATATGAAGTAAGGTTCATATTACACCCTGTTTCCACTTTCCAGTTATTTAATGATAAATGTAATATGCAAACAACTCTGTTTGCAAATTACTGAGGCTGAATTTAATGGCCCTCCCCCAGAATCCTTTACTGTGAACACCTTTTATCTTCAGTTGTATCTATAAACTGGCATTTTATAGCTTATGAGGCCAGAGATCTTCTGTGCTCTACACATACCATTGGGGAAAATGGATGGCCCAAGGAATGGTGAGCTCGATTTCCCCTCTGAATCTGGGCAATATACCCCAGCTCCTTTAGAAAAGTAAATATCCCTGAGTTACTGGTGTGTTTTTTTCTTAGCTTAATGATGCTTCCTCCTTTATTTCAAGTCTTCTTGGTTCCTGTTACTGTTCTGCAGTTGTTGCTTTGTTTAACCAGCAATAAAATACGCTGACAAAGTGTTTGTTGTCCATTGGGTCGGCTCAGGAGATTTTTATAGCTATTTGTCAAGCATTACCATAATCAGCAAGATGAAGGGTATTTCCTTGACTTCTATTGCATGTAGGAATGTGATTTTTTTTATCCCAGCATTTAGCTTCTGGGGGGTTACTTAAAATTTCCAGTTGCCCAAGTTGGAAGGGATGATCTCAGTGTTCTATTACACTGACAGTTATTGTTGGGTACCTTTGTCTGACAGAGAAGTGAAGGAAGTCTCTTGATCCTTGAGCAAGAACCAGGCTAACTCTGGGATTCTCCTTCCTTTGTGTCATTGCACAGACATCTTCTCGATTATTGGTGCGGCCGACCAGCTCCGAGACACCTAGTGCTGCCGAATTAGTCAGTGCAATTGAAGAGCTCGTCAAAAGTAAAATGGTGAGGCTGACTGGCAGGTGCTTGTGTTTAAAGAAGTTGTGTTTTCAAGTCCTGGTGTGCTATTCAAAGAAAAGCTATATGCGTTTGACTTGTAAAACTTGATGCCAGTTTCAAAAGTCACTTTCTGGGTTGATATGGGTGGTTTTGTACACCCTTGTTTGTAAAAGCACTTACTGTGAACAGGTAAATGGCTATGTCGAGAAGCAAAAGGCAGTAAATAAGAGGGAGAGGAGACAGCAGAAAATATATGTCTTATTAGTAAGAAGAAAATGTCCTATTAGTAAAAGGAATGCAAAGTCACGGGTTCTTAGCCTGATAGACCTTTACGAGAAGAATCCCTGAAACAAAATTTATAGCAAATCTTGCAAGGTTCAACAGTAAAGCAGACAGCCCTCGCACAGAAACATGTATGCTGTCTAGCTGCACTTTAGGCAATGTGATAGCAAGGAAATAAGTAAAAGAGTAAAACGACTGTTTTGCATTTTAGTGCCTCCTTTCTTGCTTTTTAGTGTTTGCTAACAAATTCAGTAGGAGGAATTTGTGTCAGCTTCTGTAAGTTTTTGTAGTTTAAAGTTTGTGTTTCTCAAGATGCTCATTGACAAAGAATAGGGTGTATGGATAATTCCAGGGAGGCCCTCTTTCGTATTCAAAACCCAGCTTGACCCCGTCCTGGAAACAGTGCTCTAGCTGACCCTGTTTGAGCAGAGAGATGGAATTATATGATCTCAAGAGGTCTCTCAGAAATTTTGTGATTCCCTCAAAACCTTTTAAGTCTTGGCTTTTGCAACATAGACCCTGTTGGGCTTAGTAGAAGTGTCGCTGTGAAAACTAGAGAATTGTAGTATGGCAGCCCCATGTTACCAGAGGTTGCTATTTCCCAAGTTTGTTCTAAATTTTAAGCAGCTTTGAATTCCAGAATGAGAAACTTTAATTTCCATTTTATATTTCCTCATTCAGAAAGACTTACACTTCACTTATGTTACTGCATGAAAGAATTACTGCACTCTGTTAGATTATTAACTTTGCTTTTTACTTCTTTTGCACCAGAAGTGTGAATGAGAAGTAATCTATGGCAAAATTCAACACAGGCGTTTGTAAATGGAAAGTGTGATAGTCCACGGGTCTTTCAGGCAGCCTAGCAGTGCGTGTAACTTCATGATCCATGGATATAGTCCCTGGTGGAGATGTTCTCATTTCACAGTTTTAGCCAAGGGTCAGCTTCCCTGGGTTTTTGGGCCATTCGTGTCATTACTGGGTTTTTAATTTTTGTAGGCAAAGAAAAAAGATTTCAGCTGAACCCCACCCTGGTGAAGTAAATGTGTCTTGCATTAAAGGCTGTATCACATGCAAGGAACATGTGATACATAACTATAGCTTGATCCAAGATTAGGGACTTGAAGTAAAGAAGTCCAATAAATATTTCATAGAAGCTTGTTCATGTTATTTCTCCGTCATTTATACAAACAGAAGACGGTGGAGTCCATTCAAGGGAGATGGTGTATCTGGCAGAAGAGACAGGGACTCTTTCCTAGGATCCAAACTGTCATGAAGCAAAAACCCAACACTGACAGTGTAGAAGTCATTATTTTCTTCAATGAGTCAGTGTTTTGGTTAGTTCATATGATAAACAAAATGTCTGACAAAGAATGCCACTTCTGTTGTGTTAAAAAACGTAACACCCAAAGAATCTCTTTTAAAGATGTCCTATTTATTGTTGAAAGTAACTTGCATATGCCAGAACTGAAGTATGACGAATATAATTTGTTCCCTGACAATAAGCAAACATCTGTGTAGCTTCCTCCATAGAAGTACTTACATCCTGAGCAGCACAGATTGACTTTTAGCCCTTGCTGCTCAAACCAGCTGATTTCCTTTCCTGAGAAGAAAAGACTGACATATCTCAAATGTGCTTCTTTTAAGGTTAGGTTCTCTGTCCTGGAAAGCCAAGTTTTTGGCTGCTTTTCTGGAAGCTTGAGACCTCCTTTGCCAAGATACATTACAATAATTGATCTCCCATAGGTTCCCATGTACAGCTGCATGTAAATGTGTCTTGTGAATAAAGGGGAAATAAATCATTGTTGCTCTCTGTCTTGAACACCTTCTCAGGCCCTGGAGGACCGTCCAAGTTCCTTGCTGGTAGATCAAGGTGACAGCAGCAGTCCATCCTTCAACCCTTCAGATAACTCCCTCCTCTCCTCCTCATCACCCATAGATGAGATGGAAGAAAGGAAATCCAGCTCCTTAAAAAGACGACAGTAAGACCACATTTTCACTCCACTTTTTACAGTGTTTTAGAGAGAGAAATGAAATGTTTAAAAAAATGTCCATTTTGAACTGGCAGCAGAAGCTGTGAGTCTGAAAGGGGGAGGACTCGTGTTAGGTGTCAAGCATGTAGTCACCTTACGCAAAGAAAATTTTTTTTCTCAGACATTAGTGGCAGTTTCAACTTCCTGTGATTTTTAATTGTAGTTGTACCTGTGTTTGACTTCTGTCACATGTCAATCTCAGTTATTCAGGAAGATGCTGATCTTTAAATGTTCAGAGGCCTCTTAGGTTTCAAAAAAACTGGTCATTCTCCTTGTTCTGTTCCACCGCACTCTGAAGCTCTTTATGTAGTAGTAAAATGTTACCATGGTAGAACAAACATGCCTGGTTTCAAAATTACTTAAATCTGTGGGTAGAAATAGCAGTTTGTATACTTCAGAGTCTCCAGACCAGAGACATAATAGCATTTTATTTTAAACACTAGTTAAATGTTTAATTTTAATGGCACGTGTAAGAAAACATCTGACTTAGATAAACAGAAGCAAGCCTGCTCCAGTTCCAAAGTCGAAGCAGCATCTTGTTTAGAATCATGTTAATTTAAATTCATGTTAATTAAGCAACTCCGCTTATCAAACATATGTGACTGCAAACGTGTAAAAAGTTGTATGCCATTAATCCTCTTTAAGAATCTGTTTCATTTTTTAATGAAATACATGTTTACCATTTTCTCTCCATTGTAGCTATGTCTTACAGGAATTAGTGGAGACAGAGCGAGATTATGTACGAGATCTGGGCTACGTAGTTGAGGTATGATGTTTTTTTCATTCTCTTGATTTTTATTATTATTATTATTATTATTATTATTATTATTATTATTATTATTATTATTTATTTATTTATTTATTTTTTTAATATGGTACTGACCAGCTGTGTAGCTTGAACCTCACAATTTTTTTCAAAACAAAAGACAGGAATAAACTGAAAATGTGAATGTTTGCATCCTGATTTTTCCCTCCTGCAGGCTTTTAACACATTAGAAATATTGCATCAAATCTTACTCCTTTCTTTCTGTTACTGTGTGCCACCTTATTGTTCTTGTGAGGAGTGTAGTTCTTTGTTGTTTTTTAAGATCACTACCTCTGGCCTAATGGTATCTGAGACTAGTTGGTTTTATTTAGTACAACTAAATTTAAAAAAGCATTGTAGTTCAGCATATAAAGCAACTACCCTGGATTAGCAAGACTTGCCTCCTCTCCGTCTGCTAGGCTTCTCTTAGACTTCTAGTTTCCCCTTCTGTAAAATGAGGTAGCATCACGCATCTCCCTTCAGTCTTCAGCTGCCAACAAAATGCATTTGGAAGAGTAGAGAGAACGAGCATGATAGTGAATTTCCTCCTAACAAGGTTCAATTCGTAAACTCTGTTTTAAAGGGAGGGAGGGAAAGAAAGATTTGAATTCTGGTAATCTTTTTACAGTGTTTAAAGGGTGCATTGGAAGGCTATGAACAGATGTATTTTTGTAGCTAACAAAATAATTCCTGGTGAAAACGCTAGACATGAAAACATAAACTTTGCAAACTAAAACCACACCCAGCTAATTAGAAATAGAAGTATTAGGAAAAAACAGAAGGAATAGAGTTGCATGAGTATTACAAAATTTAAAAACACTCCCAGCTCTCTAACTATGTGATAGAATTGCACAGTGAGACAACTATATATACACCAAAAAACAGAAGGTGGGACCATGAGAAAATGTAAAAGGAACTTTACTGCAGCCAGAATGCTTGCTAATAGAATTGATGTTTGGGTTTTTTGGTGTTCAGTTTGCTCATACTGCAAGTAGTAGTCCATGCAGTGCAGTCCCATACGCAGTGCAGCTGCGTTCTTCCTCAGTGCACATTGGTGTTAGGGTTAGTGGATGACTGAAATAAAAAACACTGAGCAACCGAGCACAGAAGCCGGTTCAGCAGCACTGACGTGTACTTGGTGGTAGCCCTACCTGGGAAGGCGTTGCAGCTGCTTCAGACAATAAAGGGCTGTAGAAGTTTCCTCTACGCTTTGAGTCCGTTCACACAAGCTAAACTAGCTAGAGCGAATTCATCTTTCTAGCACTGGGCCGTGTCGTGTAGGCAACCTCAAGCCAATTTGTGATATTTTGTGTCTACGCTCTACATTATGCTATGTTACGCAGCAGTTTTTTGATTTGTTTTTGTGTCCCAAGCAAGCTGTTGTCATGGGCAATTTGGACAGCTTCTGGGAAAAGGGGGTTTAAAAGAGAATTCACTTTTTAATTAAAATGTTCACAGTGAAATTCCTTGGACTCTTGCAGGGTTATATGGCACTTATGAAGGAAGATGGCGTACCTGATGACATGAAAGGCAAAGACAAGATTGTATTTGGAAACATTCACCAGATTTACGACTGGCACAGAGAGTACGTATTAACTTGAAAAGCATCTGCTGAACAATTCTACCTAAAAAATACCAGACTGACTTTAAAAAATTATTTTTTTGCCTCAAATATTCACATACAAGGTGAATACAGTTGGTCTTGTGCTTTGAGTTGTAGATACTGTAGATTCAGCTTACAAATGTTGGTATGAAGATTTGCTTTAAACAAGGATACTTATATATAGGAAATGCTTCAACTGTGAATCTGTAGTATGGATAGTATTATGTACAGAAGTTTATACGTTATTTAAGGCTTTGTTTTCAAACATGTTTTCTCTAAGATTTCAATCTAAAGAATTTGTTAGGGGTTAGCATGGCAGTATGAGCACCTCAGGCATCCAGACTAGGTAGGAAGGAGAAGAGTTTCCATCAGTATATGCAAGTAAAGAATTTTATTAATGAACACCAGTATTTTTTCATCTTGGCACGGATTCAGTGTGTCCTTTTGGAGCTCTATATTAAAATAGTCATTAAAACAGTGTCATTTTGGACATACGCTAATATCCAAAGCTGTTGATAGAGCACACAAAGTGGACCTTGCAGTAAGACCATTTTGCCTTGCAATTACCTGTTGCTATAGTGTGTGCTATCAGAAAAAAGTACTTACTCTGTTTATGTTCAGCTTCTTTTTAGGAGAGTTGGAGAAGTGCCTTGAAGATCCAGAAAAGCTGGGATCTCTGTTTGTCAAGCATGTAAGTGCAAACATGTTCGTTGGCAAACCCCTACAGCTGCTAGTGACCAACGTGCTTGATTATTAAGGATTTATCTATGGTACAACATGGTTAAGAAAGTGTTGTAAAATATTTGTCACTGGTAAGAGGTGGAGAGATAGCTTATAAGAGCTTATAAATAGACTAAATGCTCTAGTTTTTGTCCCCAGTGTCTTCCTGTGGAGAGGAAATAGGAACTGAGGGTCCCATTTCTCAATTCACTTCCAGTTCTGTGCAAGGCAGTTGTCACTTCATATGACACCTCCTTCTAATAGATATCCATGCAGTACCATGGAACATAGGAAACAAAAATAGGAAAGCGGGTCATTCTTCTTTCCTGTTTCAGTGCATCCTGTATCCTTTCCCCTTTTGAGAATCACAGTAGTGGTTGAGAATCCTCCCTCTTCACTTGAGGAAGGAATTGAGAGTGCCAGAAATTCAAGATGTTTCATTTTAGTCCAACACAGTACCCTTTATAGCTTTATACAAGTCCCTGGTTTTCCACTCTTCATTTGTTTATTAAAAGGAATAACCATGTGATACATGTGGATATTATAATACTTTGGAAAGAAATCGGATTAACTAGTTACCTAGAAACTGGATATCAAAATTCAGGACACATCGGACATGACACTAATCAATCATTTTGGCGTCTCTTTGTGTAGAAATACAATTTAATACCTGTTTGAGATGACATCTCAAGGTACTCCAAATCACAAGACAGCAGAAGGGAAACTTGCCTGCTAAACATGATCGTTTGCACAAGTGTGCAAAGACTGAAGACAGACTGGGTTAAAGCAGATTTAATGAGTTTCAGGTTTTCCCTGTGCTCTGTGTTTGAAGTCAATACCAGGGTAGCAAAAGAGCACAGAACCAAACATTAATGGAACAGTAACACTGGAAGCCAGGACTAATTTCTGGACTAATGAGGAGGAATGAGCTGTTTCATTTCTGAGGGATTATTTAAAAAAAAAAAAAAGGCATGGGGAAAGGGGAGAATTCTGGCACTGGTAAAATGGGAAACCTGGAGGAAGTAACTCTCCCTGTTTCTGATTGCTGTTTTACTTTCTCCTGGTGTATTTGTGACTGAGTTGTGTTTGAAAGGCCCCCTTTCCACTCCAGATGGAAAGGCAAGCTGTGATGCTCTTACAACATCCTCTAGCAAAACCCTGACTGTCAGCTAGAACATGACGATTCAGTTCCTGCTCTTAATCTGTGTTCTGTGTCCTTTTCAATCTCCATCTTAGTCTTCTTTTCTGCTTTCCATTTCTCTTCACTGGTCAGTAGTCCATAAGTCTCTGAGCACCAAAGCCTCTAACAGCAGACTTAGCCTAGCAAAACAATAATAAAGAATTTAAGTAGGTAATGGACACATATGGTATGTCTGTGTTTCTTAACCAGCAAAGTCAGTAATCAAGAATGAATCTTAAAGGATGAAGTTATGCTCTCTCTCTTTTTCCTTTGTTGCATTGGTGTTAAAAGCTCATGCACAAAATACAGAACCAAGAGTTAAAAAATACTAGCACCACCATTTCCAGGCTACATCACCTACATCCCCACTCAAACTGCCATAGGACAGCTAATACTAAATAGAGGACTTGAGATGTTTCTCCTAACTACTCTGCAGCTAAACAGGAGGAAGTCGTTACTCTAATATACCAGAGTAATAATCAGAGTATTAAAATTAAATAAAAAATAGTGACGTTTCAAAGGCTCCATCTATTGCTCTTGCTAAAAGAAAAAGATAACTATTTTCATAGTTAATTTTGTTGTGGGACAGGCTGAGCTATCATCTCTAAACACCTGTTTTTCAGGAGTATTTATAACTGTGGCAACTTTTTGACTTACGTTGCCTTTCTTAAATCATCATGATATTCCTAAATAAATGTGTTTTCAGATCTGTATTTTCTGCATATGTAGCTGCTTCTTTTCCTCTAAAGGACCTTTTTAAGTTCATACTTTGGAACAGCTGTACTTCTTAAAATAATACTCCATTTCAATCTGGCGTGTTTTTTTTCTTGATGATGATGTATCATTCTGTATCTTTGTTCCTCTAGGAGAGAAGGTTGCACATGTACATAGTTTACTGCCAAAACAAACCAAAGTCTGAGCACATTGTCTCAGAATACATTGATACGTTTTTTGAGGTAAGTTCCTGAGAGTGGATATATGCAAGGTGAAGTGTGTGTACAAATCATAAGCGTTATCAGATCTGTTGAACAAAACAAAAGGAAACAAAACAAAGGCAGCACATATCGTTGTTAGTGTTTTAAGTGATAATTTCTTGCCATTTCTGTTCTGATTTCTGAAGTCTGATACAGGCTTCTAGAGATGCATTAGTTAATCTCAAGGGGAAGAAAACTAAAGTTCAGGTGTAAGATATTAATGAATCAGTAGAGTCTCATCCTTACTAGCCCTAGTCCAGGCAGTTAACAGTGTGTTTTATATGAAGTGGCAATTTTGGATGAGCAAAGTTCACTGTCAAAAATAGACTATATACAGCACATGATTGAAAAATTACATTTCACTATACAATCTTTTCAAACAAAGATAGGGAAGATGCTCAGAGAGGGGAATACTTTGGAAACAAAGCTGGTACAGATCAGGGGAAGGACTCCAGGTTTTGCTAACTGAAGACTAGATTCTGCTCTGACTTCCGCCAATATCTGCTGTGATAGCCATTAATAGTGGTATATCTTGCTGTGTTTCTAACTCAAAAAACCAAAGTTGTTTCTAACTGAATGAACAAAAAACCTGTTTGTTTTACAACCTCAGGATCTAAAGCAACGCCTGGGCCACAGACTTCAGCTCACAGACTTGCTAATAAAACCTGTGCAGAGAATTATGAAATACCAGCTGTTACTAAAGGTGATGTTGAGATGAATCATGTAATATATGTGTTAACGGATACGTTGTCTTTTTTTAAAAATTGCTGATGCTTTTCTACCCTCCTCCCAAACAGAACCCAGATTTGTCAGCAGTATCATATGACTTTTTTTTTCTGAGCGTATTCAGATAGTTATAAAAATTGCGGTAAAGAGCTTAGGCAGAATTTTGCTTTTTGTTTAACAGTTAAAAACCAAATGAACTCAAGTCAGTGATACTGAAATGTTTAGAAATTTTATCAATGTCATATGAAAGGGAGAGGGATCTCCCAACTGTTTTCAGATGTAAATGTGATACGAGTTGTTGGGACTCATCCCAACTTTCCCATCTAACCTGCAATCATTTTAATATCACATAGAAGTTTACTGAAGAGCAACCCTGTATGTCACAGAGGTCATTGCCTTAATACATGTTCTTGTATGAGCTAAATCAAAATAGTGAATAAATCTTAAAAAACAAGAAGGGGAAAGCACCCAGCAAGAAGCTTTAAAAAGAAAATTTTTCTGTGTGTTTTCTGCAGTCTGTCATTCTCTGACAGAGGATAGCAAGTTCAGATTTTCTAAGGTTTCTCTGCTGATTAATGAGAAAAGAGCTCATACTGGTTTTTTTCCTTTTTCAGGACTTCCTCAAATATTCTAAAAAAGCCAATCTTGACACAACAGAACTAGAGGTACTTGAGACATTTTCTCTTAGTGATTTGAATACTCTTTTTACTCTGAACTTTTCTTGTTTTGACAGAGTCACTTTCCTATTCTGATCTTCTTGAGAATGTGATTATAAATGTTTACTTTTCGCACTTCTGCTCTAAAGCAACTATAGCAAGTGAAACAAAATTTTATGCTGCTAACTCATTTGCAAAATAAAGCTTTGACTTTTTATTTGTCTTGAACAGAGAGCTGTAGAGGTCATGTGTATAGTACCAAAACGGTGTAATGACATGATGAATGTTGGCCGCCTGCAAGGATTTGATGTAAGTTGGCTGCAGTTTTGCTCAGAGTTTTTTGTCAGGTTCTCTAGAAATTAACCATTAATGTCACAGGGAGAAATGAGGTAGGGTGCTCCCTCACTATATTTAGCTGGTGCAAAAAGCAGTAAATGAAAAATCAAGTCTTAGCCTTGCCAAGGACTTTTTCCTGGGAAACTTTACCTGTTGTGTCAGTCACGCTAAGTAAATCCTTCTGCAAAATCTGGGAAGCGCTGGTGTTATTACGGTTCCCTTGTTGACAAATGACTTGCAAAATAGTGAAATAATCAGTTACCAGCAGGTAAGCAGGCCTGACTTCAGTAGTGTAGAAGCAGAAGTTGCTACAGTCAGTAAAGTACCTGAGGCAACTGTAGCCCTTGTTTTGTGAAGTCTAGAAGGGGTAGAAATTGGCTGTTGAAGCAGTATGCATCAGCCAGACCATAGTCACATGTTCTTCGTGCAACGCCCTTTCTGCTCTGCAACGCAGGTATGAACTTGAATTCTTCCCCTTTTCGGCACCCCTGGAAGACTTTGGAAGAATATACGACTGACTGTGGAAGTTACTGAGAATAGAGAGATTAAAGCCTTAGTTTTAAAAGCCTTAAACTGCAGTATGAATTGAAAAGGGTGGAGTGGATTTTGGGTTTGGTTTTTTTCTTGATGATGTTTGGTTTTTGAGAAAGGGCACAAGAATGTCTTGTGCATAGGAGGATCAATGAATACACAATGGTCAGTGACACGCAGAAACTGGGAAATAAACAAAGCTATTTTGGCATGAACATGTACTCGGAAAGGTTGATTGGGAAGAGAATTGAAGAACTGCACTAAATGTGTTTCCGCTTGCCTCTGTGTTTAGGGTAAAATCGTAGCCCAGGGTAAGCTCCTGCTCCAGGACACATTCTTGGTTACAGACCAGGACACGGGACTTCTGCCACGCTGCAAGGAGAGACGGGTCTTCCTGTTTGAGCAGATTGTAATTTTCAGTGAGCTGCTAGATAAAAAGAAAGGTTTCTCCATGCCCGGATTCTTGTTTAAAAACAGCATCAAGGTAACTGTTGTGTGTGAGCCTTTGCGTCCCCTGCATAAACTCTGCTAAGGTAACAGTTTCTGATTCAGTGGGGAGTCAATAGTGACAGGTAGACATACAACCATAAAGCACAGTGAGGTGTCAGTCATTTCCTGAAATTTCTTCCTACTGAATTCGTTCTCACTGTGATAAACGGAAAGCTTTGGATCTCTGACGCTTCCCATGTGAAGCGTACCAAAATGGGTGTTCTTGTACAAAGCTGGACACGCATTCACGAAGAGTTTAGTCTTCAGCTCTCTGCTATGTACACACCACATTGCGAAGTCATTGCAAATAAGGATAACTCCTTACGTATCCCTTCTTTTGAGTTTCCGCTGACACCAGTCCAAATGTGTAGGTAACATCTGTGAGTAGTGCCACCTTCTTAGACATGTCAGCTCTTCCTCACACACAGAGGGTTTACCTCCACTTCAAGCTTTCCCTGAAACAAAAACTGATGATATTAGGGCCACCAGCCCTGCCTGTGAAGTGTTTTGGGTGGACCTTGCTTCCCTTAGTTCACCTTGGTGTTCTACCTGCCAGCTGAGCGTCCTGTTTAGTGCTGGCTGGACAGACGGCCTGTTCCAAGGCCTTGCTGTATCTGCAACAGAAGCCTTCGGTATGGGCTGGTGGTAGAGCTCCATAGCAGGCTCAGGTTTTTAAATAACCCAAAGGGAGAGCGAGGGATGATGGAGAGCATTGGGCCACACTGACCAGCTGGAGATTGTTCAGACACAGTGTGTCAGTAAGCTGTACAGTAATCCTTAGTTTACTGTAATCCTTCATTTCATGGCATTATTTTCCTGAAGGAAAGAATGGTCATCATTTGAAGATCTGACTCTGAGCTCCTAAGCAAGAGATTTTAGAGGTATGTTTCTCATGAAATACATGAAATAAATTCTCTTTTTTTTCCATGAAGGTGAGTTGCCTTTCCCTGGAGGAAAATGTGGACAGCGATCCATGTAAATTTGCACTAACATCAAGAACGGGCGATGTCACGGAGACCTTTATTTTGCATTCTGCCAGTCCAGGAGTCCGCCAGTTATGGATCCATGAAATTAACCAAATTTTGGAAAACCAGCGCAACTTTTTAAATGGTAAATTATTTCTTCTCACTGAAAGTTCATAATCGAACGACGTCTGTCTCATCTGTTGTTTCTTGGCTTTGAAATGTTTTGCAAGTTTCCTTTTTCCTGAGCTAATACAGAACAGTTGGGGGATATGTGCCACATTTCTGCTTCAGAACAGATGCTAGCATTTATTGTAAGAGTGGTAGTCTGAATTTACATGGTGTTCTCTTGGTGAAATTTTCCAAATGTTTTGTAGGAGTGAATCAAGATTGGCACCATCCGTTGAGGTGGAGAGCCCTTTTAAGCAAATGCAAGCCTTTAAAGGCTAAACCCAAGTGGGATTTTGAGCATCTATCCAGAATATGTTTTGCATGTGTTATTTTGGTGGCCGTTGTCACATCTTGCTGTGGCAACAGCATTCAGATTCTGCAGGAGAAACATAGAAGACGGTAGTGTCTGCTGTGACTCTAGAAGGCTCCTGCTATATTTTTGTGTCCATCAGTTGTTGCCCCAATCTAGATTTTTAATTTTTTTTTTAAGAGTTGTAATGGGTGGAACAACGAGCTGAGAACTCAGAGTAATACCTGTTTTTTTCCAGCTTGCCTGCTGACTGACAGTGTGATCTTAGAGAAAAACATTTCTCCCTGGTTTCAGATTTTTCATCTTTAATAGAGGTCCACATAGCGGGTCATGAAGGTGTGATACAGAAAAGTGACTTGAGGTCTACGACATGACCAGCATTGCTGAGGGAACTTATCTTATTTGAACAGCGCTCCCCTTTTGCCAGTAAACCTGTCTGTTTTAAACTGTTCCTGTTCCCTTTCCCTGATCGCTTCCCCCCTTGCCCCCATTGCAGCCTTGACGTCCCCAATCGAGTACCAGAGGAACCACAGCAGTGGTGGAGGCGGCAGCGGGAGCAGCAGCGGTAACAGCAGCGGCCCCAGCAGCTGTAGTGGCATCCCCAGCTCCAGCCGTAGCCGGCCATCCCGGATCCCCCAGCCTGTCAGACACCATTCCCCAGTCCTGGTCTCCTCTGCAGCCTCGGCCCAAGCAGAGGCAGACAAGATGTCAGGTATGTCCATTCACAATCTCTCCCTGCCACACTACAACTCCTCCTTAGAAACTGGCCTGAGCCAGCCAGACAGGCACCCTCCCAATGCAGAACCGGACGGTCCTCAGAGAGAAGCCGAGCAGATTCCCAAGATGAAGGTTATTGAAAGTCCCAGGAAGACAGTGGGAAACATTTCTGGCTCAGCTGATGGAGCCCAGAAGGACTCGCGTGGAAGCTCAGAGGATGGTCGATCAAGAAACAGCATAGGATCACTGACGCTCGGGAAGCCAAGGCCAGGAGCCATCTCACCACTGAACTCTCCTCTCTCCACGACTTTCCCTTCTCCTTTTGGCAAAGAAACCTTTCCACCCAGCAGCCCCCTGCAGAAGGGCTCCTTTTGGAGCTCCATCCCAGCATCCCCCGCCAGCCGCCCTGGCTCCTTCACTTTCCCTGGGGACAATGACTCCCTCCAGCGGCAGGTCCACCGCCACTCTTCACACAGCAAGGACACAGACCGCATGAGCACATGCTCCTCGACCAGCGAGCAGTCAGTTCACTCCACCCAGAGTAATGGGGTAAGAGCGGAGCACCTCTGTCCTGCGAGCTCTTCTAAAACCTTCCCGTGCTCCCTTTCTGTGCGCTACCATCGCTCTCAGTACTAACTTCTGGCTCTCCAGTGCTGTACTGCTCTGAAATAATCAACTGTTCGGATATTTTCTGCGCATTAAAAAACAAAACTCTCTACCTCTCTGTGTATGTATACATACAAAGATGGGTATGTATACAGACACAAAAGCAACTGCTAACATTAGATGCAATTTCTGCCTCTGCTGAAAACATAGATCACTAGGCTGATACGTACTAACTTGCTCTCCTTGCTTTTTTCGTCTCTAATTTGAAGGCACATAATTAACATGCTGAAGCGTGGCAGCCAGAGCACCTTGGGGTTTGCATTGCGGCCAGCACTTAAATCTGACTTTGAGATGTTGGCAGATTGCCTTGGGGCTTTTTTCCCTTTCACGCACAAATCCGCCACCATTGTCCTGTTGAGGTTTAACTTCGTGGAGACATCTACAGTACATCTACAGTACGTTCCCTGGGCTGCTTGATTTTTACTTTTTTTATTAATTTATTTTTTTCCCCCCTCTCCTTTCAGCCTTAGTTGATGTACAACAGTCTCTTTTTTAATCCCGTGTCTGATCAAGGAAGCTTCTTGCAATCCACTCAAAATAGGCCAACAAAACCTAGCTAAAACAATCCTCCTTCTGCTACAACCAAAACAAATAGCGGCTCCACCTGGCTTTTCTGCTTTATAAGAAGAACTGGTTTAGGGCATCTGGAGATTCAACCCTTTAGTATGCACTTGGTGTGTTTGTGCGGAAAGCTGGGGTATCAGCAGAATCCACATTCGCTGTAATAACGTCCACCAGGAAAATGCAACACAACAATCACGGGGCATGTGCAAATATAAAGCAAAAATTTCAAGGCACTTGCCATGGATGTGGTAGGCAGGCTATGGTGCCTTTCTTTTTAAACTCGCGTTTGATTTTTCTCTCACTAAGTGTTATGTTCACGAATGTTTGTTTTTCCATTCTCTTCACAAATAGTATGCAATACCAATTTTGCAAATCACCTAACTTGCCGGACCCTTTTTAAATGCATGCATTTCTTTATAGAACTGTTTAACACACAGAGCTTTCTTGACTTCTTAGTTCTTACACTTACTTTTATAATAACTTCAGAAAAAAAAAAATTATGCTTTGCATGTATTGTATTTTTATCCCAATCTTCCTTCAGCTTTTCATTTGGTTTAGCTCTGTCTTGTGTTTATCTTTAGTCTAGCAAAATGTGATGATAATATATCTGGGATAATTTGAGTATTTTGCAATTACTGCATGGTATGTGAATCAAGATGGTGGTACTTTTTATATGCAGAGAAGACTTGCATAGTATTAATTGATATCATTCCATTAAAAAAAGAGAGAGGGAGAGATGGGATGGCACTGATTTTTCAAAACATTTGCATTTTGATACTGTCTCAGCAAAGACACACACCATTGCTTGGTTTTATCTTACTGTGAAATGTATTATCTGAATGCATGCCTTCTGCTTCACAGCTACATTTCTTTCAGTTTGGTAATTGAGATGGGTCATAATTCTTCACTTATAACCTCTTTACTAGACCATACTTTAGCAGGGTTTCATGCCACATTCAACAGCTAGAGAAAACGGGTTGTGAAGGTTTATTTTGATTTAACCATTTGTGTGTGTGTATATTTACATGCACATATGGTTAAGGGTGGTTACTTAAGGAAAAGTGACTTTTAAGAAGAAGAAAAAGGAATTGGTTTTGCTAGTATTTCAGAAATATGGGAGGGATTTTTTATATTTTGATTGTAAATCCTTCTCTAATCCCATAATTGAGGTCAGTGATGACCAGCAGAACCTGCAGTAGGAAAACATTGACTGTGCAAGAACAATTGCTTCCTTGCAAGGCAAAAGAAAAGGCTCTCTTTCTGTGGTGAGAATAAATTCCAATATACACACATTCACAAGAGCATTTGTCACTTAGTAGTTACCAGACACTTGTTTATTCAACAGATTTATCTGTCCTTGTTGAAAATAAGAAATATGCATAGTTTCGTATGATCCTTCAAAATTTAACTATTAAAAAGAAATGTTATATTACAGGAAGGTTAGTCCTGCAGTGATACAAATTCTGCTGCATGCTAAGGAACAGTGTGGGGACAAGGTTTGGGGCTTAGGTTGGTTTTACAACTTCAGCCTTCCCTTCATCTCCCCCTGTAAGTCTAACAGAAGGAGTTAACTAAAGCAGCTTTCTCTGAACAGAGTTGGTTTTCACCTAGCTAAAAGAATCTAGAAAGTTGTAATCCTAAACAATGACTGAAAATGAGACCGGGCTTACAGTTCTACTATTCCCAGTTTGCCTGAATCATGGGAAGGGCTTGCTAATACAAAAGACCATGCAGACAGTCCCCTCAGCCAGACAAAAAGAGTTCTCCCACTGGAAGTACAGCATCTGGAGTTAACATAAATACCCTTTAGTAGAAGTACAATCCAGGATGAGATCTTCCTCTCTGTAGTAGCATTTGCTTCATCATCCTAATAGGGGAAAAAAGACAAAAGGGACTTGAATCACCCAGTTGAATAAAATAGTCTAGCTAGAGTAAAACATACAGATTCGCTGGAAACAAAGCATCAATGTGCTGAACATGCTATGAATGAGTAATCTGAGACTGTTCCTTTCCAAATGCCTTGGTTTCTGAGCCAGAGCACTCATGGGGAAGCACAGGCACTGAGACGGGGAGTGACTTGTTCACAGCCATTAGCACATTGGAAGAGAACATGGTGTTCAGGGCTCGCGGTGTACTGTGCTGTCCGCTGACCCCTGATGCATCTCCTCAACACTGAAGGGAGAAATATTTGACGGTTTTGAGAAAAAAGGTGACCCTGTTTTAATCCTGTGTGCCACGGTTTCCACTCACTGCTACCACATATGTGGTGCTAATGTGTGGTTGTGCTGTATAAACAATAGTAGTCTCCAGCTACAACTGGGTGCTGATTTCCTTCTTCAAGTCAGCTACTACTAAGCAACACCGAGCCCTCGCTGGCAGTGACCTGAAACGGTCTGAAGTGAGATCAGAGACAAAAGGCAGGCACACGCCCATACACGCCTCATGCCCCATCATTAATAGGCCATCCACTTTGGTTTTAACTTGTTTCAAGAAGGAAATGACTTATTTCAGGGAATAGGTTGCATAGTCTGATAATCGATTTCACACTTCCATTTATTAAACCTCATATGAGAAATGCATGCAAATGGACAAAATGCATCAATTTAAAAAAATAATACTCACCAGTGGATTCATGGCCAGGAGAAGCCTTTTTGTTCTGAAATGTAGTCTGACTTTTAATGTATACCTGGTCAGCCATAATTAGCTTTCTGCAAATGCTCAATGGGGAAACAAACAAAGAGTCATGAACACTAGCTGAAAGTGTATGATAAACAGCTAACAACACTCAGCTGTCGTAGTCACTAATCAGTTAGAAGTGAGATTTCCAGCTGTATTCTGGTAGTCCAGTGGGCCTATTTTGCCAAAGACATGAATAATTTCTTTTTTCAATAACGTACCTCATCCTGTGCATTTAAAGGGCTAGACCTGATCATACAGATTCAACCAGGAACGAGCCTTGGGGTTTTGAGACACACTGTCAAAAGCCTATTTTGTTCTTTCGTACCTTGTCATGTTTTGTGTGCAGAAGGCTGGTGTCTGAGTCTTGACAAAGAGTGCTAGGAAAGACTCTGTGTATTCTTTGGTGGAATTCCCAGTGTTCATGAGGTAATGATTATGATTTTGAAACTGCACCTATAAGACCATGAAAAACTGTCCTATGTACTGTACTGTAGTTTTGTTGCCTGATGAAGATGGGAGGTTTGGTGTCTGAGCTTGAAAGGAGGACCAGTTGAGATCTGTGTATAAACTGGCTCTTAGTTAAGGAGGTAATCTTGAGTAAAAGTAGCGGGAATCAATTTCTGCAGCAGCTGTATGTGAAGCTATTCAAAGATCAAACTAATTTGCACCAGATAAATACACACAGACAGCTTTCAAAGAGAAATCGTAGCTCTCTTCTTTGACTACAGATTGAGTTATGTGGCTTATGCAGGTAATGTAGCAGGCCAAGAACAGCCTGTCTTCTTCATGAACTTTAAACTTGATTCTTCCCCCCCCCTCCCTTTCTTTCTGCTCCCAATTGACACTTGCAGAGTGAAAGTAGCAGCAGTAGCAATATCTCCACCATGCTGGTGACACACGATTACACGGCAGTGAAGGAGGATGAGATAAATGTCTACCAAGGAGAGGTCGTGCAGATTCTAGCCAGCAACCAACAGAACATGTTTTTGGTGTTCAGAGCCGCCACTGATCAGTGCCCCGCAGCCGAGGGCTGGATTCCCGGCTATGTCTTGGGGCATACCAGTGCAGTCATCATTGACAACCCTGATGGAACCATCAAGTGAGTGCCTGTGTGTGTGTGGAAGGGGAGGAGGAAGAAAAACTTCCAATTTAGACAAGGCTTTGAACCTTATAAACCAAATGTTCACGTGATCTTTGAGAAATAAACGCATATCAAGCAGAATGAGTACTTGACAGGTCCCTTAGCAAACTTTAAAATACAACCTAGTAAGAAAGAGCCCAGAAGCACATATTCTTTACTAAAAAGCTGTAGTAGTGCAGTCTTCTGGGAAAAGATGATGATGAAAGAATACCTGATCTAAAACCAGCAATAGTTACTGGTTTATTTAATAGAATGAGTTATCATGCTAGACACCTTTGTTTAGGAAAACAGTCAGGGAATGTTTGTTCCAGGTGAAATGAGATTTCAGCGTTCCTGGATCTCTACTTCGTGCCACAAACCTGTTGAAAGCGACTGATAGTACTAGGAAGATGTGTCTCAAATCTGCAATGGGAGAAATTCTATCAAAGTTCTTAGGGGTAAAGCTTTATGTAAAGCTTCTATAGGCCATATTTGATATGGATTTTACACTGATCATTGCTCAGCTTGTTTAACAGTTTGTATTTTCGTATAGAAAGTTTACCATTCAAGCAATGATTTCAAGAAGTACTGAACTACAGACTGATCTTATTAGCTTGCTTACAGTTTCACCCAAGGGTAGCATCTCTTATAGAATATGTAATGTATTTCATTTCACTATACTTGATTACAATGAAATAAGAGAGTATAATATATAACCTGGAGGCTAAAAACAGTTGATCAGAGTTTAATGTTCTGTGTTCAGGAAGTCAACGTCTTGGCACACAGCACTCCGTTTAAGGAAGAAATCTGAGAAAAAAGATAAAGACGGCAAAAGGGAAGGCAAGCTAGAAAATGGTTACCGCAAATCCCGAGAAGGACTTGCCAACAAGGTTTCTGTAAAGGTGAGTGTTACAAAGAAATAGTAGTTTCCAAAAGAAGTTGTGTTGGGATTTCTTTAAAAGTAGCTTCTGTCAGAATTTCACATCAAGGAATTGGAGGAAACAGTGAGTTTAATGGGCAGTGTTCGCCAAATCTGAAAACAGGAAGATATAATCTTGGAGCCTGCAAGCATGATATAGCATAAGGATACTGCCAAAAGAGTAGAGTGGTGCAGAAATTCTAGTGTTCAGATGTGTCTTGGATCTTTGTGGTTACAGCTAACTCCGACAGCATCACTGTGCTTTGTTTTCTGCCATTTTTTAAGTTATTAAAGGTTATCAGGACATTAATTCTTTAATTTCTCCTTTCCAGCTTCTCAACCCCAATTACATCTATGATGGTAAGTTGCTTTAATTTTTAAAAAGTGCAGTAAATACAATCTGATAAAAACATTATTTACTTTGTTTAAATTTGCTTGATATGAATTATGCCAGGAACTGAGTGTTTTCTATCAAAATATACCTAGGCCTTTTTTTGGATAAGGGAGACAGCTAATGAAATACATCATATTTATTTTTTAACATGCAAGGAACACATTTTTGTTCACAAGTCCAAAACAACAGAAAACACAAGGACCGTATGACATGTTCTGTATTGAGACTGTATGGAAGTTGGGCCTTGCTGAATTTGCAAAACAATAAGGCCAGGACTTGGAGCTGCTTCATTTTTAACCTTGCACCCTAGGTAACATTTGGGGCCTCTCCAGTGCAGAGGCTGATCAGGACAAAGATCATGGCCCTCTGGGGTCAGAGCCAAACTGGGTTTTCATCTTAATACACAGAACCAAACTTTTTGAGTTTCACCTGTGAAAAAGGGAAAACGCTACAGTGCCTCAGTGGATGAGTGAGGTGTTTTGTGTTCCCTTTTGCAAACGTGGCTGGATATAAAGACAGCCTAGCTGAGCACATCCTTAATGGCTTGCCATAAACAGGGTGTTTGGTTCACCATGGTAGGCTTCAGGGTTATCCGTGGCACAGCAGTAGTGTTGTGTCCAAGTTCACGCGGAGAAAAATTCACTAGCTCTGCAGAGCCCCAGCGAGTGGCCTAACCATGGATGTGCTCCAAGAGTAGAGGGGTAGATACTCCTTGGAAATTTAAAGTACCATACTACTTTGTCTAATAGAAGAGAGAGAGTGCAAGGAATAGAAAAGCAAATTTATTAACTTCAGTTGAGCTAATGCCATTAATTTTCTTTTTCCAGTTCCCCCAGAGTTTATAATACCATTGAGTGAGGTAACGTGTGAGACAGGAGAGACCATCGTGCTTAGGTGTAAAGTCTGTGGTCGCCCCAAGGCTTCAGTTACTTGGAAAGGTCCTGATCATAATACACTGAGCAATGACAGTCATCACAGCATTTCGTACAGGTACAGTAATTTGTGTAATGTTCTACAGGAACTGCTGAAACTGTTACATTTTCTATTTGCACCCTTGGTACAGGATAGCTTTTGGCTTTGAGGCATAAAGATCGGGTTGCACTCAGACAGAAATAGTTCGCAGCTGAGATTTTCTGGAAATGTCGTGTAACTTCTATGTATGGCTGGGGTACCCAAATGTCACATTCAGTTGACTTTTAAAAACGAAAGAAAATTCAGCTGGTGTTTCTGGTTAGCTATTGCAGCAGCCATTGTGGTTCTCTCACACTTACCTAGTGCTTGAACCAGAACAGTTTGTTGTGACATGCCATCCTGCCAAACCCTTATTTCCATTAGTAGCATACCATCATTTTTGAGGAAGATGACTGCTTTCAGATCACACTACAGTATTTTGCGAAGAAAAGCCTCTGGTTCCTACTGACATGGCAGTGTCACTGTCTTCTTCATTGTTGAAGCATGGAAGTCAACATTTTTGTCTGGTTTTAGCTTTGCTGTGATAGAACATAACAGACTAACTGGTAACTCAAAGAGCTGATGAATAAGAGAAATTACTGTATTTTGGAATATGAAACTGCATGTTAGAAAAGGTTGGGGTTTTTTTGAAGAAGCATTCTTTTATATACAGAAAATGTTGTTTAATGAGTAACTTCAGTCTGAAGAAATATTTATGAATTAAGCTCTCAGTTCAGAATGAAGGGGGTTTTGTGAAAACTTTCTCGTTATTAGATAGAAGAGTATGTCATTTTCTTAGAGGTTATGTGGTATAGTCCAACTTACCTGTAAATTTGATGGCATGTTATACTGTTCTTTTTTACCCCCTGCTGCTTTTTCCTTTTCACTGGGTATAATTTTTATTTTTTTTTATGGGGAGACAGAGGAATTGTGCAGCTTCGCTACTGCTTCCAGGACTGTTGTGAGATGATTAAGAGTTGGAATCACTGAGTTTAATTCACTGTGATTCATTACTGTTACAGGATTATATCCAGTAAATCATGTTGGCTGTGGCTGACAGATTTTTAGAAAAAATAATCATGAAGCATTCTTTGAGCTGGGGAGGGGGGTCATCTTCCTGTGTTCCAAAAATTTGCATTCTTTTTTTTCCCTGAAATTAAGTCATGTGGTGAAATAGCAAATAATACCGTAGCAAGTAATTTTTGGTTCCATCAGTCAATGACTTGCAGTTACTGTAATGAATCTAAAGCAAAGCAATAAGAGTGATAGAAAATCTTGCAAACATGCCTTACCGTGAAAGAATAACACAATATTAGGGTTGTTTTGAGCCTAGAGGTGAAAAGGGTAGGGAGGACTTGACAAGTATTCACATTTGTAAGGGACTTTTCCAATAAAATTATGTGCTGTTCATGTCCATGGCAGATGGTCAAAAAGTACTGGAAATGAATTTCACAGAGGAAGATATAAGTAGACATTTAAAGACAAATGATCAAACAAAATGGGTGGTTGAGCAGTGAGACAGATTAAGGAGGAGTCTGCAGAATCTTTCTCCTGTGGTCTTACACAGCTTCTTGCTGTCTCTACCTTAGAGCAGAGGGAAAACTTAAGTCCTTTTAGTTTCCTCTTATCCTCATTCTCCCAGATCCTGAGGTCTCCAAAGCTGTGGTGAGGTGTGCCTTCAGTATTGAAGGGGGAGCCCTCTCTGGCAAGGGTTGAATGCTCTGAAAGTACAAATGTTAGATCAGCTTCTATGTGCTGGGAGTCAGGGATGGATGCTAACCTTTTAGAAAGAACAGTGATGGATGGTTGTCTTCCTACAGCTTCTCATCATTTGAAAGAAGTAGAGGAAGCAGGAAGAAATGGGAAGCATTTGATTTTTCAAACACACAGTGAGGATGTTCTCTTAGTAGTCTATAGGACATTCCAAGATACTTGATGGACACGAAGCGTTCTGGTAGATGCTTCTGAAGTGGCAGGCGTGGGGTTAGTAACGTTTGTCCAGAGAGAGAGAGAGAGAATAAGAAATATTAACAGTATCAATCTAACTTTGTCTGATTTCCACAGCTTAAGGTCTCTAAAATGAATATAAAGTTAACGATGCCGTTCTGTTTCCCAGTGACTTAGGAGAGGCTTCACTGAAAATCATCGGCGTCACTGCAGAAGACGATGGTATCTATACATGTATAGCTGCAAACGATATGGGTTCGGTTTCATCTTCCGCCAGTCTACGAGTTTTAGGTAGGCCTGTTTCTTTACTTCTTTTTATCCAGTTACATTCAAAGTGTCTGGTACCCATAGTACAGGAAGAAGAAAACCCCGGCTCTTGGACACCCCTCTGTTAAAGGAGTACTATAATAAACCTTTTCACCTGTGATATATTACTTGTTTCAGCAGAAATAGATGCACTTTTAGGATGTAACTAAGTAGCAGTTCATACAGACAAGATGCCTACATGGTACTGTTGACGTGCATTCACCTTGTCTGTTAATATTAGTTCAAACATACTATGATAAAATCATATTTTACTATCTCCATTCTTAGTTTAGTCTCAATGAATGTTACTACGCTAACATGTATAATTTCTAAAGTATACAGATAGAAATCAGCAGCATTGCTCTGTATTTTAATACACTCCTTTTGCTTGAATTGGAAAGCCACAGCATTTAGGAGAACATAGAACTATTTCTTGACTTTGCATCACAGATCTGCACTTAAATTACGTTATTTCAGTACCTGAAGTGAGCCCACCTGAATGTTTGTGAGAGAAGGAAAAGGAAATCTGCAAAGATGAAAAGTGCCTGTGTTTTGGAGGCAGACAGCAAAGGGAGAAAAAACATCTTTTACTTGATGTGTTTGATGGCACAGTAATAAGTTTTAGTGTGTGTTTGTACATTCAGTTATTCTTAAGTGTTCTGGATCCTCTGTTTTTAGAAAGAGGGAAGACATGGGGACACAGCATGTAGGCTTTCTTACATGCAGTTTATAACAACTGATGCTATCAGGGTCCTTTAATCTGTTGAGAGGCCTATATATTTATCCATTGGTGAGAATTAATTAATAGATTTAGGTGGAATGGCTCTGTCTCAAATTGACTCATATAAAAGAAAATAAGATATGAAGTACTGCATTCTGTCTTTGTATGTCTGTCCCAGCTGATATGGGGACTTGCATGGTTGTCCCAAACCTCTCCAAATATGTTCTTTCTTCCCTTTTTTTCAAAAAAACTTTGCCATTTTTCTGGAACGTTGAAACCACTGTGAAAGACGTGTCACTTCCAAAACCTCATCTGAAATTTTGGGGGGGTTTATAGTCAGTGCAGCCACTTTGAGCTCGGCCTGTTGGCAGCCCCAGTAAGTGCCTTACTGCCAGCATACAGAGGTGGTGATTATTCCCGACACTTCCTACTCACTGACCCAAGAGAGCCAGTAGTTAAGCCCTAAGATGGGTGTGTCGCAACATATAAAAGAGGCAGAAAACAAAATTTTGGTCTTTACACTAATGTTTCCTGAAAAATAAAGCTTTTTTCTCAGGTAGCTGCTACACTGATTATGTCTCATTATCAAGAATACACCTGCCGCTGGGAAAAAAAAAGTAATGTGAGATAGCTATTCTTTTTGCTGTTTCCTTCAACTTGCCAAGTTTACTCATTCCTGTACAGACAGTTCCCGCTGCACCTGAATTAGTTCCACTATAGAATTTGCTCTGCAGCGTTGGCGACGCTGCTTTGGTGTGTAATCCAGTTTGTCTTCCTGCCACCCTGTGTCATACAGGGATTAAAAGGACAAGGCAATTCCACTGATAGTATCTCAGCCAAGGAAACTTTTAGTCAGGAGAGTAAAAAGCTTGTGGTGGACAAGAATCAGTGTGGAACTGTGTGCTTGAAGGAATTAGTGTAACGAGTGTCTTTCCACACCAGTACAGAAGCCCAAAACTGTGATTTGCCCAGAATCAGTCACCAAAGTCTTGTAGACTAAACTACTGTCTTTCAGCCACAGTCCCTGGTCTTACTGACCCTGTCTAAAAGCAAGTGTTCAATTTTCAGTCAAAACTAAGGGAGAGTTTGGTATGTCTTGGTTACTCTGCAACTAGACTCCGAAAGACAGGCAGCTGTATTTTGCTAGCCCTTCTACTCAGCTCTACCCATACTTTTACAAAGAAGTTCTGACCCCAGTTTTTCTGAGGCCATCCTACCCTTCATTTCCCCGGTCCATATGCGCAAAATGAAAATTCTAAGGCTGTAGCATAAAGTAAAGTTTCAACATCAAACTACAAAGTCTTTTTCAGTCCTTCAGACTTGAAGGACTTGCCATTTGATTGTAGTAAATTCTTGTGCGTTATCTTAAGCAAAGAGTAGGGGATACTCTGCCTTCTGTTGCTGTAGTAGTCTTCATAAACCATCAGTGAAGTAGTTGATTACAGAAATAATTTTCCTTCTGAGCTGTAAGAGGATGGACAATATGACACCATGAGTTGCTTTTCAATACAGATACACTGAGCTTCAAAAGAAAGATGAGAGGGGCCAGTCTGATTGAGGCAAATTCTTCCTGAAATCTGTTCCCAAACTGAATGTGAAGTCCAAATATTTCTCCTTCTGCAAACATCTGAAATAATACATTGGTTATAATGACAATAATTTAGTTCTGAGGAGGATCTGAGTATATTAAATTTTGGCCACTCTTTTTTTTGGTAGGTCCTGGAAGTGATGGGATCATGGTAATCTGGAAAGACAACTTTGATTCCCTCTACAGTGAAGTGGCTGAGCTTGGCAGGTGCGTTCTGTATGCTGATCTCCAAAGCTGTCTATGTCAAAACATTAATTTCTCTTTCAAAAAATGAAATTCTCTTTGAAAAATATTTATTGTATAAGCCTAAAAGGCTAGAATTACATTGGATTAAATAGAAATGAGGAAGCAAAAATTTTACCAGCACTAGATGGCACTGCGTAAACAGAACGTGTTTAGGCTCGAGTGGTATCATAGATTAAGGGATTATTTTTTTAAGCATGCCTTGCAGTGACTGACACTGCTTCTGTAATGAAGCTCTCCTAAACCTTTTTACTTTGGGTATGAAAATTGCAGACAGAAAAAGTCTGAAAATGGGCAAAATAAGTCACATAGAATATACAGTTGTCTAACCTAAGGGTGACCTTTGAAAGCTGGATACTACTCTGACTTGAGTTCTCCGCCAATGCGATAAACCAGACCTCTCTCAGGAGAGAATTATTTATGCAGACAGGTTTTGTAAAGATGCATGCTCTGAAAACTCTCATTTATGTCCAGAAACTGCTCTGTAAGGGTAGCTTATTAGAGTTGTAAAACCAGATCTCACTCAGGATATTCTTGCAGGTAAAAGTATGTCCTCAGTGCAACTCTGGGTTAATTCTTTTCTTTCCATATTGTATTCCAGGGGCAGATTTTCTGTCGTTAAGAAGTGTGACCAGAAGGGAACCAAGCGAGCAGTAGCCACTAAGTTTGTGAATAAGAAGTTGATGAAGCGAGACCAGGTTACTCATGAACTTGGAGTCATGCAGAATCTCCAGCATCCCCAGCTCATTGGCCTTCTTGATACCTTTGAGACCTCCACCAACTACATACTAGTGTTAGAAATGTGTGTGGACTCTAACATTATCTGTTAAATGCGATCTCTACAGCTGACTTTCTGGGGCATTTATAGTGGTTTATGAATAAGGAACTCTAAAATTTCATAGAAGTTTGAAAATACCCAAGTGAAATATTGCAGTTTTCTAATGCTTTTATTAAAATGTTGGGTTTAATACTCAGAAAGAAGGAAGTTGAGATATTAAACTGATACGTGGGTGATTATCTTGGTCTGAAGGTCCAGGAATTATTTTATATCAAGTGGTTGCACAAGTGAATTAGGAATGTTGTGTAGCTTGATTATCAGATCTCCTCTTCATACCCTAGTCCTCTGTCTTTTAGGTGCTGCAGGCTACAGTTATTCCTGTAGTCTATGGCCTATTAGGTTTTTCTTTCAGTTCTGATATGTGGATTAATCCAAAATGTAACCCTTCTAATTCCAATAGGGCTGACCAGGGTCGCCTTCTAGACTACGTCGTGCGATGGGGAAACCTCACGGAAGGGAAGATCAGACTCTACCTGGGAGAGATTCTGGAAGCTGTGCAGTATCTTCACAACTGCAGAATAGCACATTTGGACCTAAAGGTGAGGAGTGAAGGAGATTCCTGGCAGTGTGCGCCATTCCAGGCGTAAAAACCTCCCTCTTCTAGGAAAACTGCAGCTGGGAACATAGAACTGTGAATTGCTTTGAGACTGTGTGGAGGGTATGGTTTGGGGCTCCTTCCCCAGATGCTTTAGGTGACTTACAGCCAGTAAAGCAGAAACTCTGAATTCCTTGTGCTTTCTCCTTAAAGCTTGCTGGCCCCATGTGGTCCTTTGTGCTGGAAATAATTGCTGACAGGAGCAGCTCTGTTTGATTTTTATTTATTTATTCATTTATTTATTTACTTTCTGAGAAACTTGCAGCAGAAATCCATTTCTTTCTCAAGAAGTGTAGAGTTTGTTGTGAAAGAGACTGCTTCTCCTCTGTTCCTGCAAATCTTTGCACTTTGAGGGCTGTGATATCTATGTGAATGGTACTTCTTTGGGCATCTGTTCTACCCTTTGAATTTTACTTGAGCTGCAAGGATTTGATGCATTCTAGTAGGAAAAGCTATATAAGGAGGTCTTAATGTGAATATTAATTAAAAACTTAGTCTTTACACTTCCGCCCCCCCACCTTTATTTGCATAATAAGGGATTTTAGCATTGACAATCACCTTTGTAGGAAGGTTCTCTTTAGCCAAAAAGGGTCACGGTGAGAAAAAGCAAAAGGAGCCAGCATCTTCCTTCCTCACACTTCTGTTTTCCAAGAAGAACCAGTCTGGTCTGCATATCACGGAGACCCAAAATCTAATTTTTTCTAGTGCTCTATGGAGTTCACCAGTACTTTTTCCAGTCTCAGGGTACATACAAATGAAATAATTAAAAACCAGTTGTAGGTAAGTCACTCTTACTTTGCTAAGATCACAGCTACAGCAGCAGTAGCTTCAGAAATAAAACCATAAAAATAATTCCACTTCCAGCTCACCAATTGTGGGGCAGTTCTCCTGAAGCCGCGTGCATCCAACAGGATCTGCTGCTGCCATAGTCTCCTAAGAGTGCTTGACTTCCATCTGTACAGCTGTGTGTGATGGGTTGACCATGGCTGGACGCCAGGTGCCCACCAAGTCGTTCTATCACTCCCCCCCCTCTTCGCTAGAC
>JANZLQ010000030.1:3812422-3829915 GCA_026212715.1 Elanus axillaris
AACTCCTTGTGCCCCTCCAGCCTTCTCGCTGGCTGGGCAGGAGAAGATGAAAAACCCTTGACTTAGGATAAACACTGATTAGCAACAACTGGAAACATCAGAGTGTTATCAACATTCTTCTCACACTGGACTCAAAACACAGCACTGTCCCAGCTACTAGGAAGAAGACACTTAACTCTATCCCAGCTGAAACCAGGACATCTTCTTAACACATACATTCTCCTCTTGAATGCTGGAGGGATTGTCATCCTTGTTGTTTGAGGAAATGTGTAGATGACATACTCAGGACTACATCAGTTGCAGTGGATGAGGCTTCAAATTCTGTCATTATGCCTGTGGTAATGTATTGGTTCTCGTTGCTCCTAATTTCTGGGTTTGTGAAGGAAAATATCTTCCATTCAAAGAGGATGAATATGTTGAGCTACAGAAGGATGAAACCTCAACACCAAAGCAAAACTTTAATCTCTGCAAACTGAATTTCCAGCCCTCCAAAGACATTCTGCCCATTACCACCCCCATGTATTCTCCTCTGTCATACCTAATGGTCTTCCTGACCAAATGATGGCTTTGCATTTCATGGAAGAAAAGTCCATTAAGGATTACTTAATACCTAATTATTGTTCTAGAGTGGCAGTAAACCACTGATACCCATAACTTTGTGTAGCAACAGGTTATGCAGTTGAACTCCATGCTGTGTGAAGAACCCACTGACATCCTCCTTTGATATCTCCAAAGCTTTCTTTTGGAAAAGACAATGAGCAGTTCATCTCCCCAACTTTTGTGTCCTGCCTTTCCTTTTAGAGTCTTCTACCTTACTTTCCTCTTGGTGATCTGTTTACCAGACTAAAGAGTACTGGTCTGTTTGTTCCTCATGTATGTATCACCTTTATTGCCTTTTTCCGAACCTTCCCTACTTCCAGGTTGTGTATTTTCTGCAATGGGAGGGGACAAAGCTCACACAGTATTCAGGATACAGGTGCATCATGCGTTACACGGCAGCAAAATGGCACTTTGTTCTCTGTTCCTTTTCTAAAAATTCCAAGTGTTCACCTTGCTTTGACTTCTTTTGAGCTGATACTTCTTGGAATATTAAATCCTGAGATCATGTTCCCAAGTTGAGCAGCAAGGGTCAGTTTAGAGCCCATGATGTTACATGCAAAACTTGGATCCCCCTTTCAGCACATCCCCCATGAACATTAATTTTTTCTCGTTGAACTTTCTCAGCCGCTTTATTTCCCAGATGAAGCTGAGGTATTACGACTGCCTTGGGGGGAGATTGTTCTGATAGAACTGAGCGTGGGGATCTCTAAACAAATAGAAGCTGACTACTGCTGGCCTTCATTTTACTACTCAGTCAGCCTGGCTCCCCTGACTTTTTCAAGAACTCCTTTTCCAGGAGTTTTCTTGCCAGCTCCTGGAGCCATCAAACTCATTTCCTTTCATCCTGAGGGAGGAAATTGTAACCTGCCTTGGACTTGATTAAGCTGAAACTCTCACTTTCAAATTAAATTTCAAACACTGATTTTAGTGAGGCTAGCACCCTCCCTTCAGCAAAAGGATTTACTTGGGTCCCAAGCAGGAGGCTTGAAATCACACATGAGGATTACTTGCAGAAATTTCACATTAAGCTTCCCGAAGACTCACCTGGCAGTAGTCAGTACCAGGAATTCACTTAGCACAGCCTGAACTTGGTCTCTGCGAGGGCTCGTTATCCCAAGGGTTACTCCCAAATACAGAGGAAGAGCTGGCATCAGCTGGAAGTTTGCCCTGTTGTACCATTGGGAATCTGCCTAATCACTGCTGGTCAAATAGCAGTTTATGTCATGTATCTTGCCTGTGTGTTGCTGAAGACCATGTGATCCCCTGAGATGGACGGTTCTTCAAGCTCTCAGACTTTCCCTTCAGTGATGCCAAGATCCACTGAGTATTTGCAGAATGATGTCATTTAATTTGCCATCTCTCAAGACCAATGGCGAGAATACTTCCTTCTTTGGCGATGGAGAGCTCTCCTGGGACTTGGAGGGTTCTGGACTCTGATTACCAGGAAAACTCAAAGCTGGGAATCTGTGCTAGCCCCACTTACAGGAGTTAATGCATCCATTGGTTTGTTCTGGTGTTGTTGCTGTTGCTGGGAGTGTTAGATGCTAGTGGACAGTCCTGGCTGATTGACGCTGATGGAAAAAGGATGTCATGATATATCATGAGGTATTAAGGGGAGGCTTTTAGGATGGGGTGTCCTGGGCGTAACTTGATTGCCAACAAAAAGTCCCTGAACATCAAAATTACTCACTGCTCTTGGGAGTTTGATGGAGGCCTCAACCCATTTCTTCCAAGGATCTTTCATGAAGTAAGGCAGAGTTTAAACCTGTTGATGATTGCTGCTTTTACCTTCGTTACTGGTTGTGGATAACAACTGGGAATCTTACATCACTTTTCAGACCTGCTTGCAAAGAACGTAAAGCATGCTGTTGTACTCCATCCCACAGCTTGGGTGTTGAGTGGTTCTCAAATCTAAAGTGAGTCAAGTATTTGTCTTTATTGTCTTTTTGGATTAAGTACTAATTTTTCTAAGCGAACCTGATTTTTCACTTAATGTTTAGCCATCTATTTCCTTTTCGAGACTTTCACCTGCTTAATAGTCTGTTACTTTTTAAAATGGAAATATATTTTCTGTTTAATGAGTATGGATATAGCATAAATATTTGATACATGATAAGTATAAGGTTGCAATAGGGATCAGCATCTCTACTGGGGAGGTCATCTGCTTGCTGTAAGAGGCTCTCTGTTTTCTGTTGTCCCACTCTCTAGAGAATTTTTAGGTATGAAAATCCTAGCTGAATTCCTATTACACTGGTGGTCCTGATATGGATGAGGCAATCATCTGAGCTCGTAACAGCTTCATCTTTTGGCAAACTTTTTTCCTTCCAGGAGCACAAGAGAGATTCAGGTCTAATAACTGTTACTTCTAATGTTGTTTTCTTCCATGTAATTTCTTGGGTTTTTTCAAGAGCTTATGCTAGGCCAGTATCTGTGTGTTGTTTTTGCCAGGAGTCAAGAAGTTGACAGCATTGTTTTCTTTTCCATCTAACATGTTTCTGTAGTCAAGGGGTTGCTTCATAACTCACACAAAACTTCAGCTTTGGCCTTTGTTCTGCAGAAAATCAAACCTTTCAGGGCAACCTTCATACAAGGTGGTTGCCAAAACTAAATGATCTGATGGTTTGACCCTGGGGAAGTAGTCCCGCTGGTTAGCTGGCAGTTTTGTGACCTGCAGCAAGACTGTCAAGGTAAATCCACTACCTTTGCTGACAGCCTTCTTCACTGCAACTCAGACAACAGCAGTGAAAAATGTTCTTGTCCTTTTAATTTGCAAAGTCATTGTTGTGGAGTTGCATTTGCACAAAGGCACTGCACTGCTCCTTGCTTTCCATGTATGATGCTTCTGTCACTGCTCAGTAGAAGTCCGAGATACACATTCAGTTACTCTGTGAATGTGTGTGGCATTGCCTGGGTTTGTTGCACAGTGTGGGGCATGTTTGCAAGCACTCACAGGAGGAAAGAAAACTGGTCATTCACTTGCATGCTCTAAAATACGTTCTCCATGTCTTGCTCTTTCTCCAACTACCTTACTGCTGATGGATCATCAGATGTGGGGAAATGAAGGATATGATGTCTGCACTGATAAATTAAATTGGCACACAGGGATAACACTGTGCTGTAAGAAAGGGTGGCAGCTGCAGTGGAGTGCATGCATGCTGCAAATACTGCAAAAAGATGTACATATGTGGAAAAGCGTATAGATTCCTTCAAGGTATGTTGACTGCACATACAATTCTTGGTGGTTCTTTTTTCTGAACTCAGGGTTTGCAGACTAACGTCATACCATTTTACGCATTTGCCCTGCCTTTGCTTTCTCTGTAAGTAGAAATATAGCAGCGATGAAGAGATACATAGGTGATTATTTATATGCACAAAGGAAGGAAGGCTGGTTTCCTAGGGCTTTGCCTCAGAGTTGAATTATGTGGGTAGTTCATGGGAAAGAAATGAAAGCTTTTCCCAAATCTGAGTTAACTCAAGACATGATAACAGCGTGAGCTTGTTCTGCCTGATGGCTTGGAGAAGCCAAGGGTGCTACATCCAATTCAAAACAGTCAAGAATTCAAAAAGTACTCAGGGATGCTAAGACAGATGGAGATTGGGGAGAAATAAGACTACAGAGAGAAACAAGTGAAAGAGGGCAGGCAAACACAGAAAGGAGTTGGCTGCACTTGCATGTCTTCCTAGGATGCCAATGAAAAGTTAGCCTCTTTAGGAGAAGGCATGGACAACGCTGGGCTTTACCTGCGCATCTGATCCCTGCCACTGCCTCACAGTCTGACCAAGGGAAGAATGGTGCACGTACAGAAACCATGGCATGGCAGCCTGTGCAAGTCCTGCTCTTTGGTATGGAACTTTACAACAAATACCTAATTTACTTAATGTCTTTTTCTCCACACTGATAACATTGCTATTTGCTGCCTCTTTGTACTGGCTGTAAGTTGTCCATTACTAGGTCATGACTGGCTTTAGAGAGTGCACTGTCATCCAGCAGTTCACCCATGAAAAACACATTGCAGCCAACTTTCAACATCTTTGGAGCAGGATGGGAGAAACACTGAAGAGGATGGTAACCCCTGGAGATGGGAAAGAGGAGGATTGGATTGGAAACATGTTCAAATATGCACAATAGTAAATAGTTTTTACTCTAAAAAGTATTTCCAGGAATTTCTGATAAGCTAATGGGTCCAGTGGAGGCAAGATAGGAGTATACGGAGAATAGATGGCATCCCTTCAAAATAACTCCCTGTGCAAGTTCAAAGCATTCCCCTAGAAGTGTCTGCTGCTTGTCTTGGAAGCTAATATCCCAAAGAGACTGCAGAGATAAAGTTCAGAGAGGAAAATATCTTTATTTGGTATTTAATAAAGATATTATAAGTATCTTTGAGTAAGAATGTTCTAGCATAGTCAGTACATGGCTGATAGGAGTATGATTCCTTTTCATCCTCCATATGATTTATGGATGGGTAGGGATGGCATTTGTTTGTGAAAGTGAACATCTGTTTCTGTTTGCATGCTGTGACTTTTCCAGTTGTGCGTGGTTAGGTAAGTAGTGCAAGTACTTGATTAAAGTTGAATCTTCCTCTTGAGTCTGTGATGTTTGCTTTGACAAATAATCAAGAAACATATTTTTCTCTGTTAGTCAACTGCAAGAGTTGAGAGGGGTAACCTTTTACAAGGCCTAAACACCATCTGTTGGTTTTAAAAAAAATGAGGAAACAGGAACACTCTTTGCTATTAGTTCAAATGTGAACTGTTTCTGTACTTAAGTGCTCCACAGAAACTCTGCCTGCTTTACAAATCTATTCCCAAATAGCCCGAGTATTTTTTATTTTCTATCACACATCAGACCCTGTATTAGCAAGCAAACATTGCGATAATCTATCTATATTGAAGTGGCTTTTTTTTTTTTTAAAAAAAAGAAATATTGAAACCACATGCACATGCTGTAGAATCTAATAGTGTGAAAGCTGCAGCCGAAATTGTAAAATTTTTTTTCAGAGTCTTGGTATGACAGTCCTATGTAATGCAGGGTTTTATTTTCCATGGTTAAGTTTGCTTGATGTCAAACATTGACTTTTTGCCCAAGTCAGGCAGAGAAGTATCAACTTCTACCATGTTACTTGAGCTTCCCCCTCTGTTGTATTTTAGACGTGCAAGGGAAAAGCTTTCCAGTTGGATGAAGGGGTATTAGTTGAAGAACACATCTCTGTGTAAATGTTGGAGGTCGTCCATACCAAAGTAGTATAAGGGTGGGTTTTCTTAAGTATCAACAGCTGTTGTATTTCTCTTTTATGCTGTGGTGCTGTCACGGAGCATCTGCCTTATTGCAGCTATTTCATGGCATCAAGACTTTTTTTTTTTTTAACATTTCAGAGTTTCTCCAGCCACTGGAAGTCAAAATTATGTTATTTCGTTGTAGAGAAGTATTACCTTTAGCAAGGATTGCTGTTCTAATCTTTCTGCTGGAGGATGCAATCCCCAGAGCTCTCTTTGTACCACTCTGGGGGGCTCTGCTGGAGCTGGTGTCCCAAAATGTCTACTTGCATTTCTCCGGGTTCTTTCCTTCGGAGCATACTCAGGGCTTTCCTACACCATTCCGTGAGAGAGGAGGTGAAAGGGCTCTTTGCTTATTATTTGCTTATTATGGAACATACTGCAAGGACACAGGGACATACTCACCACCAGGACACAGCTTCGTGTCCCAGGTACCCTGTCCTAGAAACAAAGTGTTCAGGTGCTGAGAGTGGTTTTGCTGAGAAGAATCTCTACACATGGAGACCCAGCACCTAGACAAGTTAGGTATAAAAATTTGTATGTACTAATATCGCCTTACAGTGTTTTAAAGCACACTGCATGTCCTGGCCTCCTTTTGAGGTGACCGAGCAGGCATTACATCCTAAATCTGTCATTGTGATGGGCATATCTCAGCTTCCCATTTCTAGCGAGACAGCTGACTCCACATCATGGAGCTCCTATATAAAAAGCCAAAAATGCTTCAACTATTCGTGACAGTGGTGTTTGGCTTAGCAAGTCTATCACAGCAGTTAGGCGATGGAGGGAGGACAGTAGCAGAGGTCTCTACGTAGGTTGGACTGTGAAATCCTGTCCTTGGTTCTGATGAGGAAAACAGGAGGTCTGGCAGCTGGCTAGCACGTAGTTGCCATTCCCTCAGCCACACTTAGGCTGCTCTTTTGCAATGTTTCAATTAATTCCATAAACAAGACAAATCTAATATTACACTTAGAGGGGGAAGGAAAGCTTTCCAAAACTGTAGGTCCATGTATGGAGACCGAGGGTATTCATTTTGCAAAACCTACTACCATCTGCAGCCTTAACTTTGGCTTTTTAGGCCTCCTACTCATTTGACTATACAAATGTCTCAGCTTCTGTTGAGTTGCTCATTTGCAGCTGACATATTGCCACTTAAAAGTAGTGGCTCATTTCTGGCTGAGCTCCATGTTGGACTTTATAACAGCTCTCTGTATTTGTTTATTGAGCGCAAATTATTTTACTATTGGGTGTAGCTCTTTATGAAGTCTGTCTCTTGGAAATATTGCCAGTGGAAGGAAGTAGAACTATATGATATTTACTTTACCGTGATGCTGTTGTCATCATACTATTTGACTCATACTAGTACATTTTGTGTTAGACTAACACTTGAAGGGCAGTGGAGGAAGGACTGTTCCTACCTTTGCTTGGAAAAAACCAAATGTAGCAAAGCATAAAGAATCATCAGCTTGGGGTTTTTTCTCTTGTAATAAAGAACTGATGGCAGAATAGAGCTGTGCATTTGACAGTTATGTTAGACCTAATAAAAAAAAAACTTAAAAAAAAAAAAAGAGAATCCAGCAATATTATGCTTGTATGTATGACCTGTAGAAAAGTGCTCCAGCACCTTCTGGAATAACTTACAGTAGACGGAGAAAGAGGCAGAATACCCTCATCTGACTCAACTTTTTGAAATGTCCTGAAGGTGAGGCGTTTTGGGGACATGAGACACTTGCTAGCAGAAAAAGACCCCAAGAGCAAGGCTCTTCAATGCCTCAGAACTGAGGATCTATATTTAACAGCAGCAACAGTTGTACATTCTGTTCCTCATTGGTTTCCTGCTGTGCCTCCAGCATGTCAGATTTCTTCCCTCACAAAAATGGAAGTTTAGATGGTCTCCCTTTCATTTCTCCTCCCTGACAATTTGTCATGTATTTATGTTCTCGGTGCTAAAACAAGTTTATTAACACATGTAGAAACCATTTGAGCTTTTCAAACAAAACCTGTGACATAAGGAGCCAATTATGTGATTGTATAGTTAATGATCCTTTTAAATCTAAAACTCCCCATAAAATTTGGTGGCAGCTTTGAGTATCTTCAAACTGTCATCCTGAAGTGCCACAGAAAGTAGCATTAGTCTGATGCAATGTAAATCCAGATTACAATCAAATCTAGAAGTAATTTTGAGGGAACAAAGGCAGAATCCAAGACACAGTCCTCCTCCTCCTGAACTGAGGTGGCAGACTTCTGCTCTGTTCTTCCGGTGCTACTCAAAATCCACACCTTCCTTGTGGAAAATGGAGGTGAGAAGCTGAAACAAAGCACCAGCCCCTGACTCCTGTTAACTTGTAGCAATTGTGCTTGGAGTCCAACCTGCCGGGGATGGATCAGACCTTCCGAGCTACGCTGCAC
This sequence comes from Elanus axillaris, assembly GCA_026212715.1. Taxonomy (NCBI): domain Eukaryota; kingdom Metazoa; phylum Chordata; class Aves; order Accipitriformes; family Accipitridae; genus Elanus; species Elanus axillaris. The sequence goes on from JANZLQ010000030.1 coordinate 3,820,703, forward strand.
AGGCTGCTTTGTGCATCCCCACGGGTGGGATGGCTGCACACCTGACAGGCAGAGGGAACAACTCTTGCAGGGCCATGGGGTCTCCAGAAATTCTATAAACATCCAAAGCCAAATTTCAGCGAGACAAAATTTCTGTGGTGGAAGGTGGGTCTAGGGGAATGTGCATATATGTATATATTTGAGAAGAAGCTGTATGGGAACAGCCAGGAAATCTCATTTTTACATTCTCAACACAGGTTATTTTTTTAAGAAAATATATGTCATTTGCTTGCCAGAAAGTAGAAATCCTAATACTTGCAGTCTACGTAGTAGAATGTTGAAAGGGGTAAGAGCCATAAAAAATTACAGAAAAAGAAATAATTGAATCATTTGTGAGGAAGTTGCTAACATTCCTTGCAAGTAGGACAATTCTGTCTTTATTGTCACTCACTGCAAAGGGATATGAGAGTGCTGCTTGTCACCACAGCAGGGGCTGTATATTCAGCTGAAGAGTCTCCATCACCATGGTAATTTCAGCATCTCTCTGTTTTAATCATCAAGCTTCACTTTACAGATGGAGAAAGCTTCTTATTTCCTTTCCCTTTTATAACAGGTGGTAAAAGGATTTGCTGAAAATGCGTAAGATTTTGGCAACTGCAAAAATAGGCTTTCATCCTCTGAATTCCTGTCCCATATCCTAATTAAAAGAAATTAATGTCATCCTTCCTTCTGTGTCGTGAAATGTATAGACAAGTATAGCATATATTAGCTTAGCAGTAGGTTGTTTTGACCTGCTAAATGAAGAAGCATGTGTATTAATTTCAGCTGTCAGCATGGATGGTAATTCTGTTGGGAGACAGGGAGCAGAAAATGGCAAATAGAACCAGGATGTTTACCTTTGCAGTTCAGAATAAGCAAATTATCAGTTGCACAAAGCATCTTTCAGAGAGGAATGTCTTCTGTTACTGCTTCTATTAGTCTAAAAGTCTTTTGGATCAATAAGCTGCATTATGAAAGAGGACATGTAGATGCTCAAGCCCTTGTCTCTCTGTGACTTTTCCATCAGCACTGTTGCTCCTCTGGGTGCAGGCTACTGCTTTCCCTTAGTGGCCTCGGTTTTTACATCTGTCTCATTTTCCTGCTTGTTGCTAAGCCTCCCTGTAAGGGAAGTTTGTTCTTTTCACTGATGGCATTTGATGTTTTGGGTTGCACTGACTCTTTCCTCCGAAAAGAATGAGCTCCTTTCTTCCCCTTAGTAGTGCTGTTCTGCTGTTTCAGAACAAAACAAGCCATCGCTGAGGACTGCTGCGGTTCTTCGCGGAGGTGGCAGAAAGTGGCTCGCTCCTCCTACTTCAGCGGAGAAGCCCAGGGAAGGGGCTGCTCTGATCTTCGGATCTGTAGTCTCAGTGAGTCACTCACAGCACCCAGGTCTTAAAATGCTTACTTTGATTTGCTGCTATGCACTTTTGACAGCAAAACATAAATATTTAGTCACTGTTGCAAAGCCAGGCACTGACACTAGGAAAAAAAAAAAAAGCAAGTGCCTTCGAGTAGGCTATGTCTTGTTTCTTCTGGCAGTAACGTCTTACAGCCTGAAAGAAAAACAGCTGAATTCTGAGTCTGTGCATGTTAATTTCTAAAGAAAAAGAAGCCATAATATGGACTCTTATTCCAAGTATGAAGTATCTGATTTACAAAGAATTGTCCAAAAGCAAGGCCCATCACAGATTTTGTAGCAGGGATTCCTTTTCCTGGCGCTGTTGCTCTCCTGTGCCCAAGCTCAGGCACTGGCAGGCAACTCCGCACTAACAACTTGCTTGATGCTTCCAAAATCCTAATCTGTCCAGAAAGTAGATTGTTTTGCTGCTAGTCCCCTTATTAATCTTCAGAAGGAAAAGGATAACCTGTTGACCCACTAAGCAACCGCTTCTACACCTGCATAGGGCAGCACCTCTCCTGCCCCGAACTTACCCGGCTACAGCAGAAAGTTGCCCACAAAAAGGATGATTGTTCTTAAAAGGGTGATTTTCCTCCAGGTAATGGATGAGAGGGTAGGACAACTTGTTACAGCAGAACAAACATGACTACATGCCAGCGGAGGTTGGTGATATTTGTTTCTGTAACCTTAGTCTGCTTCTGATAGAAAGAGAGAAAGCAGAAGGAAAGAAATTGGCTCTAGAGCTCAGTAATAGAGATGAAACTGCCCGCAACTCTGGGACGAACACAGGCGGTCATTGCATCTCTAAAGCATTTGTGCTTAAAGTTTTCAGATAGCTGGATGATGTTGCGCCATGTCATGTTTGGGTTTCCCAACTGCCGTTGAAGACCAAGAGCTCTCCTATCACTGGTGAGCAGGGAAATACATGTGTTGAGCTGTGGTGAAGTCAAATGCAACCTCATTTTCTTCATCGCACAGAACCACAAGGGAATGTCACGGGTAGGAGAGGCCGTCCGATAACACCCGCCACAGAAACGTGGGGGCGGACAAAGGAAATTTCCTTGTCAGCTTGTGAATGTGATAAAGACTGCAAATAGGCAGGCATGCAAACACGAGCTGCTTGGTAAAACACAGCTATTCGTAGTTTGTGGACTGTATCAGCCCAGGTGGTCACTGCCTCTAGCACACCAAACCTGTCATCTTCCATTTTAGGTTTGTCTTTCTGTTCTCCCCATGACCTTGCATAAACCTCTTAGTTGTTTCTAATTAAAAAAAAAAAAAAAGCACAGAGTGTGTGCATGGGGAGAATTCATCTTCCATTTTTTGTAACTTAGTCCCATTCCAAAGCTCAGCTGAGGCTTTCCTCCAAGGAAGGGGTACAGAAGGTCCTGGTCTGTCCTCTTCTCCTTCTTGGAGCCCTTTTTTGCCTGTTGCCTGATTCTGTTGGAGAAAAGACAAATCTCTTTCCAAAACTCCTCCGTGCTCCTAGATACCTGCCACACAGAGTGTTCAGATGTCCCAGCATTTTCGCCATGCCCTAAGAATGCTCACAGGGCTATGGAAGAAATGCAGAGCTTAGGCAAATATTCATGCCCCAGCACAGCAAGAAAGTGAGGTAATCCACACTTTTCCTGCTTGGATAAAGCCTAAAGAGTTATTAAGGAGTTATCCAGGTGAACCAGCTATGCTTGGTTGGGAAATACCGTACATGGGTTATAGAATGTGGAAACTGCAAGAGGATGAGTAGGCAGTGCGAAACATCCAGAACTGCTTCTGGCCAGAGCAAACCAACCTACCAGACAAAGGTGGATTAAGAAGTACAATAGAGGAGTTTAAGATTATGAAAGTGAATTCAATGCAGTGAAGCAAGTTAATTTTCACTGTATAATTTAAACTAACCAGCTTGGTTTTTTTGCTTTATTAAAAAAAAAAACAAAAGAAGCCTGTGCTGAGCAAGTAAAGCAAAGGAGGGCATGTGCAGTGTTTCCTTCTTCTCTCCTACTAATTTTCCTTCCAAAACTCCCCTTGGAGATGCTCTGCTCCTGTAGCCAGCCCATGGTTTTTCCTTCTCAGAACTATCTTGTTCTGCTAATGGAAACTGAACACAGACAAGAAAAATACATGCATATATACCTATAAAGGTGTGCATATATATATATATAGTCTTTAAGTGTTCACTTGCTGCCTTTGGATGCTCACTAGCATGGAGCATGAACAGCATGAGAGCATTCAAAGGCAGCAAACTCTTTATTGTCCCTCTCCTCCTTCCTCCACAGTAATGGTGAAATAAGAAGAGTTTGCAGGCTTGCAGTCATGGGGCCCAAACCTTGGACTGGACCAAGGAGAGTAGATTTCACCTTCAGCTCCTGATGTGCCAACAAACAGAAAGAATAATGTAATATAAGTAACGGTTATCCCCCCAACCCCACCTTCCCAAATTTCCTTTATTTTAAATTTTTTATCAAATGCTCCTGATCTAAGGTTGATAATGGAGAAATAGCATTTTAAAACTTAACAAAAATACTGTAATAAAACATGTAGAAAGGGAAATTGGCATTCCAGTGCAACGGAAAATGTGAGTCAGTAACCATATGAGTTCCAGCAATTTTTTTTTTAATAATAAATCCACCTGTAACATGGAGAAACAGTCACCAGAAGAGGAATCTGGCAAGGCAAATGGTTGCTTTCGCCTCTGAAACAAGAACTTGTGGGTATTTTCACAGCAGGAGACTGGATTTAGTGAACTTGTAAGCTATAGTATTAGGCTATATCTTCCAACAGTGTCATTAAGAAGCAATTGGTAGCCTTAGACTGTAGAGAAACCACTGGTCTCGTTTAACTTAAAGCGATGACTAAGAAGGTGCAAGGAAAGGATCTCTTCAAGGACCCTTTGCTTACTCTTATTAAAAATCCTGTATCTATGAAGTCATTTAATTGTATCTGTGTAAACTTTGCTTTTACATTGCACGGGCCATATCTTAATAGCGAAGGGATGCTTGTGTGGACCACCTGTTTCCTCTTCACGGTCAGAGTGTTTCTACAGAAAGCACATTGATTGCACGATAAGTAACGTTAAACACTTAGCAATCAAACATGACATTGGAGTTGAAAAGAAGACGCTGTGACTCTCTGAGGACTACCACTACAACAGAGACCACGTATGGATGGTACATCACAGTTTGAAAATCACCCTGCAATCTCCAGCCCTCGAACAACTTGGAAGATGCGGAGGGAGATAGCAATGTGACCTTTATAAATAGCTGAGTTATGCTTGATTATTTTTTTTCTTGTGGCTTGGATATGGAGAAGCACACACAGCCTTTGTGACTTTGAAAACTTGAACGGAAATGAAACAGGAAGCCAGATCCTTTCACAGCTTGTTGATTTGTGAAGACAAGCTAAGTCTGTAGAGGCTCATTTTCTACCCCCAGCAAAAGAAGTCAGGGGAGAGAAATCCAGCTGGGGGGATACTCTGGAGAGGAGATGCAGAGGCGACATGACAGAAAGGCAAGTAAGAACAGAGAGCAGTCCACTGAGCAAGAAAAACGAAGCAGAATTAACCACTCAAAGAGAAGTGTTGGTAAGTCTGTAGAGCTGTGCTCTAAATTTTGGCATCTCACCAAGTTGGTGATCAGCTATAGGAAGCTCCTGTGCTGCAGATCACAGCTGCATGGGTGCTACTTTTACCTAAGAGTTGGATTATATCTGACCTTGGTAGGAGTAATAAATGATGATAAACAGGGAAATGGCTCCTGAGTGTTAATAACGGATTCGAAAAAATGAAAGGGTGAGGCTCTCACCAGTTCTGCACCTAGGTTTCCTAGTTTTACTGAGTTGGATGCTGTTGCCTTTGTCTCAGCAGACCCTTTTCTCACTCCTTTTGAACTGTTTACATTCTTTGGGCTGTGGTTATAATCCTGCTGCTCACCTGCAGATGGGAGCAAGAACATGGCAGTTGCTTCTGCTGCTGATTTGTGGGTTTAAACAGAGATGGTTAAAATGTCTTCACATTTGCTTAGCACGGCTTTCAGTCAGTATAAGCTTTTGCTGTAATTGCTATGCAGTCTGGTGTGTGTACAAGAGGAGGGAGGTAGTCATAGTCATGCCTGCAGCTTGTAGATGCCATGACCGGCAGAAAAAAACGGAGGTTTTGCCATGTTATGGGCAAGTTCATAATGCTCCCCTAAAGGAAGGAAATATCATAAATATCCCTAAGCAGTAGAAGTTTGCCATCAGCACATAGCCTTGTCTGAGTATCACAAACATGTGCAAAATGCCATGACTGGAAAGTCTAGAAGAAGAAAATAAAACTTAGGCTGCTTCCAGTCTGAGCTCCCTGGAGCTCTCCCCTTGTCCCCATGGAGCTGCTGCCTTCTCGGAGGCAAAGCAGGGGAGAGGCGTTGCTTCTGAAGAAACACATTTAATGCATACTCTAAGTAAGGCCTTCTCTAGCTCCCTACGTTGGTTTCCAAGATATTTTGGGGAAGTTCACAATTTCTGAAGCTTTCTGAACTCTTGTAGCAGCATGTTTCCACTTCTGCACTGTCCATAACAGAAACTGCCTTCCATTTAGCTGCTATTCCCCTTTTTGCAGTTGATCCCGGCTCAGACCTCCATCTTGCTTGCTCTCTCCTTGGGATGATCCTAACTCATATTTAGCTAACAGGACTGGCATACCCAGACAACACAGAGTGCAGGAGGCCTGTGTGTTACCTGGCTCAGTCTCACCAGAGCTGTCTGCACCCCAGGCTGATGAGGAACTGGTTTGCAGAGGAGGCAGGCGGGTAGGGGCTGTCCCGTCTCAGTGACTTGCAAGGAGGAGAGACAACATTCCCCTGCTGAAGCCCACAAATGGGAAAAGGTAGTAGAGAGCTCTCCGTAAATGGCTGAGGGAAGAGGTCCAGAAAGAGCTTAAGGATGAAGAAAAGGCATGTGGACAGTGTTAAGTTTAAAAACATACCTCAAGAGGTTTCAAGTAAGAGATCTCTTGTTTGACTGATTGCCCCAGGACTTATTCCCAGCAAAGCATGCATAGGAGGGCATCAGCTGTTCTCTAGATTGTGCTGAAGTGCTGAATAAATGCCCCAAGAAGAGAGCAGAGAGCCAAGAGGTGGGAAGGACTCACTGGCACGGGGGTTGATCTTCAGTGTTTGTACTACGCATATTTCACCTCTCTAATGAGTCAGCAACCAGATAAACATTAACTTTCAGTCCTCTCTGTACAAAGAGATCACCTACTAAATCCTAAGATCTTAACACCGAGAGGGCAGAAAGAGGCAAATCTGGGTTTGGCTGGAACGCTAAACCATCAAGCGGCACTGACACTGGCCTGGCCGAGGGGAGAAAGAAGCTGAAGCATGTGATAGCTGCAGGCAAGACGTGGCTCAGAAACAAATCCCAGGTACCTCGGAGCCTTCGCAGGTGGATGCCATGTGAGCTATATCCTAACAGCATCTCTCTCAGCAGCACCTCCTTAGACACAGCTCCAGTAAACCACAAGCTGCACGTCCAAAGGGAAAGCACCCGCTAGCTGATGCTGCAGAGAGGCAAAGAGATGGCACTTTGAAAATTCCTCCCCACCCCGCCCCCAAATGGATTTTTCGATGGAGCAGCACACACTGGCAGCTTTAGGCCTCTTAAGTCAACCATTTACTTTTGCTATTTTTAGCTGGTTTTTAAGCCTAGATTTTCTTTCACTTGGATAAATGTGTTCGTGGCTTTCTGAGAGTGCGCCTAAGTGAGTGCTTAGCACACCAGTATTTACCAGGGTCTACCTATTTTGTTCCTTGCCCAGTTAGCTGAGGTGTGTGGAGAAACAATTGGATATGCATGCCAGACAGTACGAATCTCTTCACCGTTTCATGAAAAGTGTTGATTTTCTATCTATCTCCAACCATTTTAATATCTTATGATATTTTAGAAGGAAACAAACCAACCAACCAACCCTGTAAGTTTGTCCTGGCTCCGTACTGGAGCAAACGGCTTGTAACTCTGTGAAAGATTTAAGTCTGCGTCACTTGTTCAGACCATTACAATTCCCTTCTGTTTTTCCTGCAAAGTCCCCGGGGAGATGGAGGAAAATTGTTCTTTAATGTGTAACCGGAAAAGAAATTACACCGGTCTATGCAAATTCTGGGACAAATTACACCTAAAAGAACTGCTGTAAGGGAAACTACCTGGCAAGGGTGAATTTCTTGTCTGACAAATGCACTTCATCTTGTTAATGAGTCCATTAGTGAGGTGATCGACATTTAATGACCGGAGAAAAAAACCCAAACCAACAACTCTGAGGTCACTAAGCTGTCTTTACATTTTATGGCTAGATTTCCAACAGATGCTGACGCCGCCGGTCCCCGTTAAGGCAACTGCTGCTATAAAATGGACAATGCCGTGGCGTGACACCACAGCCCCGGCTGACGGAGGGGCTGCAGGGGGCCATGGAGGCCCCACCTCACTCCCCTCAGCCGAGGACAGGCCGGGGGGGGGCTGACAAGCCTCGCTCTGCTTTCCCGCCCTCCCCACACACGCCGCCTGCCTCCCCCCTCGCTTGCTGGCGGGGGCGGGCAGGGATCGGGCCCTTTACCGCCCGCCAAAACGAAAGCGAACGCCTCACCGCCGCCTCGCCGGGGCCGGCCCGGTAGCCGCCCCGCGGCCCGGGTCACTTGCCATTTGCATCTCTCCGCTGCTCGGGGGGAGGCGGCAGCCTGGGGCCGGGGCAGGGGGAGGAGGAGGAGAAGGAGGAGGCGAGCGCCAGCGGCGAGGCCGGGGCCATCCAGCCCGCCGCCTCCCGGGCCGCCCGCCCGGCGCTGTGCATCCGCCTCTTCCTTCCCCCGCGCCGCCTCCGCTGGGGGAGCCGGCGGGGGCCGTACGTGCCGGGCCGGGAGCGAGGGGAGGGTCTGCGGCTCGGCGTCGCCGCAGCAGCGCCGGCCCCGCCGCGCCGCCAGGGACCGGGTGCGGGCGCCGCCGCCGCCGGCTCTCCGCGCTGCTGCTGCGCGGCGATCGCCGCTGCTGGCGGGAGGGGCAGGGATGTGAGCGGTCGGGTCGCTTGGCCCCCCCTCCTTTTTTTTTTTTCTTTTTTTTTTCTTTTCCTTTTTTCCCGTCTCTCCTCCAAAAAAAGACCAAACCAGCCAACCAGCCCCCAAAAACCCAGAGGGCGTGGGGGGTGGGGGGATCCCGTGTCGCCGCCGCCGCCACCCTCCGCTGGAGCCATTGTGAGGAAATTGCCGTTCGCCGGCAGCGGCGGCACATCTGGGCGGGCACCTCTGGGCATGCAACATCGGCTCCCGCCGGCTTCCTCCTCCGTCCTCCAGCCGGCCGAGCGGATCCCTCCGGGCCGCCGGGGAGACTCCCGCTCGCCAGCCCCGGGGTCCGTCTTTCGGACGGAATATTAAAAACTGGCAGCGCGGGGGGTGGGGCGGGGTGGAAATAAAGGCTGCTTTTTTTTTCCCCTGGGATTTATTTCATGGGGATGTGTTCAAGACAAGAGAGGATTCAGAAGGATATTGACGTTGTGATCCAAAAGTGCAAGGCGGAGAAGGACTGCCTGTTTGCAGGTGAGTTTCTCTCCCGGGCGCCAGGTTGCCGGCGCGGAGGCTGCCGCTGTCGCCGCCGCCCGCCCCAGACCCCGCTCCCGCCGCGGCGCGGCTGCCCGGGCTCTGCCCGTGCCCTTCGCCGCCGTTCCCGGGAGCGGGGGCCGCCGCCGAGCCGGCGAGTGCCTGCCCTCAGGCCCCTTCTTCCTTCCTCCTCCTCTTCTCTGAGGGCATGTGAGGGCAGATGAGACCAGGCGCCGGCCGGGA
>JANZLQ010000030.1:3830015-3861601 GCA_026212715.1 Elanus axillaris
GGTGGTATGGGTTTGAGGTGGGTTTGGGGGTGTTCGGGGCCGGGAGCCTTGTGGGTGCCCCACGCTCTGGGCTCTAACACCCCCCGCCCCGGGATCGTCGTGGGTTTAAAACAACGGCCCCGTGGTGTGCTCACGTCAGGTGTGCGTTTGGGGGGGGGTTGCTGTTTGGTTTGGGGATCTTTGGGTTTAGGTTCGGGGTTGGTTTGCTTGGGGTTCTGGTTTGGTTTTCTGTGTGGAATCTTGAAATTAAATGTTGCAGACCGGCTTCTGTTCCCATCAGAAAGGTGAAGGTTTAGGAAAAAGGGGCTGGGGGGATCAGAAACGAGGAGGTGGGGGCTTGGGAAGATGGACGTGTACCCCTGCTGATCTGCTTGCCAGGTGCTCGTAGCTCTCGGTATTCTCCATCTCCTGAGCCACTGTCAAACGGTCTTTTTGACTGAAGATACCAAGTCCTACCAGCTTGCTTTTTTTCCTGTACTTTTTAGGATACCTTCCTGCTTTGATGATTACTGCTCCAGCTCACATTTTGCACTGCCTTTCGTACCAAGCAACTGCTTTGCTTTTTGGAGGAGCTGTACAGATTGTGTTCAGCTTATACTTTCGTTTTCTGCAGTGGAGAAAGAACCAGATGTCTGTGGTATTTAGTAAGTGAGTTTTAAGCTACTGTGGTGCGAACAGTACGTGCAGGTACAGTTACTCCCACCTCTGTCCTTTGGCCCTCTCCAGTGTCTGCAAGTGATGAAACAGAAAGGTAAAGTGTGTGAAACAGGAAGAAATGACCCATTTTGGTTTTAAGGCTCAGAAAACTTCTTTGTAGTCACTGCAGTTTGCTCCCTTAAGAATTTTAGTATTTCTCTGCTGCTGGACAAATCATTTAATTAGAAATTGAAGGGGACACTGTATAGTGAGAGGAGGAGCTGCAATTTTGCATATCTGTACAAAATAGTACCAGGTGAAGGGTACTAGAATTGATTTTCAGGGGCAAAAGCAGCATGAAAACAGCCGGGATATTAAATGTAAATGTTTTTATGGATAAGGTCTGCATTTGGATTTGGAATTCTGAAAACAATAATTCTTTTCTGTAGTTCTCAGTTTTTTTGCCATTGGGATATAACTTTTTTTCATTTTGTTTAACTTCTTGGACCAGATTGCCTGACTAGATGGTGTGGATTTCCCGTGCAGCATCAGGACTTTCTGTCCACCTTGTTTCTTAGATACAGCTTCCAGGTTAAATCCTCACATCCTACCTACCAAGGATATAACAACAAACATTAAAGGGTTTTTTGGTAACGTCTGCAGCTTTTCTTGAGCTTAATGTCTGAAAATGATTGACCTTGCATGATTACATAGGCAAGTGAGTTTGAGATTTCAGAAATACCTATGTGCTGTACTTCCTGACCCCGCAGAGCTGAACTGTGGGAGTCGTGGTGCCAAACTGTACTAGGGGAGATGAGTATAGGTATAATTTAGTTGTTTTGAAAACACAAGGGAATGACCAGTACTTAGGATTCAAAAGGTTGTATAATGATGCTGCTTCCATTACACTTGCATAACCAAATTGTGGATGTGATTAGAACTGCATAAAGCATACCTTAAGGAGCTTCTTAATTTTCTCTTGGTTTAGGCTGTAAAATTACTTTTTTAAAAATTACTGTTGGGACACATTAGTCCTATTGTAATGACATTTTTATTCAGGCATTTTGACTTCTAAAGGAGTTACAGTCCTCTTTAAAGTCAAACGCTAATCTGAGTTGCTGTCTGACATCTCAGCCTGAATCGCTTCAGGATCTGTTTTCTGCTTTGAGTGAATTTGGGAAGGCATGGCAGACACACAGCATCCTTTCTGTACTCCTGGGTTGATACAGCTGGTGTGGTGCCAGTACGTAGCAGTAACAGGGAACTTTGCCCATGTGCTCTGTTGCTGGGATTTGTGGCGTGGCAAACACCGGTTCCTCTGTACATGGTTGCAGCTCTGGGGATCAGACATGACAACGTCGTGCCTTCCAGAAGGACAGAGAAATAGCTCTTTATTAACTAAAATCTGTGTCATGTTAGAAAACTGTCAGGACTCTTGTACTTCACAGCAAAGTAAAAGTGCCCAGTGGCAGTTTTGAGAGCGGAGTTTGTAGCTAGGGATCTTGTAACAGTTCTGAGGTGTTCGAGAGAGATTAGTCTGTATATTACATTTGGTTTGGTGGAAAGTTTAGGGTTTTTTCCCATGAACAGTGTAACTCATGGTTGGGCTACCTGTTGCCTGATCATATAAAATCATGTCAGAGTTTTGCCCCATCTTAAGTGAGGAAAAAAGGATATAAGGATGTTACTGTTCACTTCTCCAGTGAAGGCAAACATGTAAAATACTCCAAAACTTCTGTAGGCTACTTCATGAATTTTCTGAGAAATTTTCAAGTCAGCAGTTTTTAGTTTCTTTTTAGCCTTATCCTGTCTTTGTAGCTTCTTGCCATTTTCTCACAGCTGAGGAGTGATACTGTACATTTTTGGCACCCTCAGGATCCAGACCCCAGTGCTTGGGATTTCTCTGTAGCCTGTGTGGAGGTGCTGGAAGCCCCTGACAGAGAGAGGAGGTGTGCCTCTAGCTCCTGTCCCCATTGTCACCACTGGGGACAGGTGCCACTGACACCATGTATCCACGCAGAAGGATGTGGCTAGCAAGGCAACTTGTGCTGCCCAAACATTTCTTTCACCAACCATTTATTTCTCTGAGGAGAAGGCTGTGGACTGAGCAGAAGAGTTGTCTTTGTCTTATTTGAACCACAATGCCTTAAGGTGGAGGGCTAAAAATACAGGATGATGCTGTATACGCTCAGCTCTAGTCCTCTCGCTAGCTCTGCGTGTGGTCTTGGGCAAGAGCCTGTCTCAGATTCCTTGTCCATAATATGTTGCCGAGATTTTCCAAATTTTTAGAGTGGTTAGCATTTATGTTTCCAGGGTGGGGTGGTCATGTTGGGTGAATGGTGCTATGAGAGTGGGAAAAGCGTACCTTAGCATCAGACTAGTGCGGTGATATGATGTGGTATGTGTGAGGCTTTGACTGTCGTCAAGTCTGCCCCGGCATCTCTGCAGCAACAAAGCATCATGGCAAGGTGCTCGGCACTGCTGGCAGGTCAGCTGCCACCAGGGAAATGCTGGCAGGTTTTTCATTGCCGAGTTTGTGCAAAATCACTCGTTCTGCATACTTTTTTCAGGCTTGTCTGTGTGACAAAGAGATGTCCTACTGGTTTCCCCCCATTTTGCTCTGAGTGCAGCTCTGCGCTGTGCATGTGCCTGACGCCTTCGTCCAGGAGCGACCTGTGGACATGTTCATTGTCCGTCAGTTCTGGTCTCATTTTGTGTCACTTTTGAGCACGAATTTCAGCTGTGACGAGCTTGCCAAAGGCTGCAGTCTTAAAAAGAGGGGATTTCTTACTCGGGAGAAGAGACCAACCCCCACTTTGCTACAGCCTCTTTTCAGGTAGCTGTAGAGAGTGATAAGGTCTCCCCTCAGCCTCCTTTTCTCCAGATGAAACAACCCCAGTTGCCTCAGCTGCTCCTTGTAAGACTTGTGCTCCAGGCCCCTCACCAGCTTTGTTGCCCTTCTCTCGACAAGTTGCAGCACCTCAATGTCTATCCCTTGGGATAACTGTTTATCGACAGGTAGGAACTTAAAATTCCTTGGGCTGTCCTGTGGTGTGTGCCTACCAAGTTGACTGGCATGTCTTGCTGCTTTCTCCTCTGGACTGCAGCGCTTCAGCAAAGGATGTCTCAAGGTGTCAAACCACTCTTCTGGAATGAGCTAGCTGGTGACCGGCAAGGGGCCGGGAAGTCCCCTGGGGCCGTCGGAGGGATGTTTTGTCCCAGAAGCACTGCCAGTGGAGTCCAACAAGCAGCTTGTTCTCCTCTGTGCAGCTTGCATTGAGATCCTTCCCGCATGGGTTTCCGTTGATGTTCCATCTTCCTCGATCGGTGCAGGTGCCTTTCACCCCTCCACCTGTGCAGCTGGGCGGCTCCTCCGCTTTGCCGCTTGCGTCCCAACTCCGGTGCCGACGTGGTGGCCGCTGCCGTGGGTCATGCTGGAGTTGCAGAGCCCACCGGTACCTTCCTTTGGGGCGATGGGCGGCAGGCTCGGGAAGGACCTGCTCTTCTGGGGTGGCAGTGACCCTGGTGCCTGCGCTGCCAGGGGGGCCAGGCGTGTGTCCACGGGGAGGGGGCAGCCGCTGCTGCAGCCTGCAGGACCTCTGCCTGGAGAGAGACAGAGGGATGCTGCCTGTGGTACCACCCAGCCTCGTTAACACCTAATGACTGCCCGTCCTTAGAGGGCTGGGCTGTAGGTGCGAGTCTTGCCCTGTCTAGCAAACACAATTTAAGAAAAGGAGGAGGAAAAGAATTCTTACTGCTAAGTAAGACTTCAACTTTTTTTTCCCATAACCAAAGCTTCAGTTATCTAGAAACATCAACACAAAACCCCAAGGTATTTGTATCACTTAGCCTATCGGCTAAATATGAGTGTAAGAAGATGTTCAGGAGGGAAATATTTCCTTTACTCTGTCAGTTTGGATTCAGCACAGAAAAAAAAAAAATTAAAAGGCATTTTGAGAGTTGTGTTTGCAAATAGATAAACCAGAAACAAACTTGAGCGGCATTAGGGATGACTCAACATGCAACTTGGCAGCAGACGTAAGAATCCTTAGGGTGGGCTTCCTTCAAATAATAGATTTAGTGCATTTACGTAAGCTCCGTTTGAAGTATACAGGCATTAAATATCAGTTCTGAATGAGGATGGGATTTTTGTTCCACATTAAAAAAAATCATCACAGTAGCAGAAACTTCAGAGGCTCCTTCTTTAAAAGGAGGTTATTTTTATTTTCTTTTTTCTTTTTTTTTACTAAGGAGTAAGAGCTTTAAAAAGGTTTTTTGGTTTTTATGGCATGAGATGCTTTTCAGGTATCGCTCTGGACTGTGAATTCTCTGAAGGCTTCTCTCATGTTTTTTCTCACATAAATGGAAGAGTAGCTGAGCTTTATTCATCTGAAGATCCTGGATGAAGCATGCTGTGCCTTAAAAAGGAAGCTGAATTATACAGGAGATCAAGAACTGAACTTTCCTTTTGTTCATGTAGGCATTTGGAGAGAAGGAAATGGTACATGCAGGCTAGGACATGCATTTATGTCTTGATTATATAGACAAAATTGGTTTTGTAAAGGTAACTCTGTTAGGGTATATTTTAGATAATCACACAGTAAGTAAAGGATTATGCTTGTTGCTACAGAGTAGGAATAAGTGTCACAACTGGCTAGATACCTTAGCAGCAGCAGTTCAGGTCCTGTTGACGGTCAGGGAGTCCAAAGAAGGCTGCCAGCCTTTCTACTCTTGCTTGTCCTGAAAGATCTTTGCAGAAGGAGGACAAGGGCTGAGAGAACACTTGGGACTCCTACACAGGACAGCTGTGTAAATAAAACCTTTCTTATAAGTGATGGGCCTCAGAGCCACCAAACCTATTACGTTTTCTAGGTAACTGCATGATTCTAATTACGATTTGGGGCTGGGATTCTGCTTTGTTATTTTTTGGAGTAGAAGTTGAGGTCTGATCAGCAGACATGGTTAAACTTTTGGTAAGTCACTGATGATTACCATCTTTGCCTGTAAATGATTGTCTTTCTCTTCTTACAGCAAGTAAAGACCCTCATCTCTAGTTGTTATGTTAGAACAGGTGAAGAAGGTTTGCTTAATAAGTTGACATTGTTTTGCTCTCTAAAGGAAGGGTTTTGTAATAAAATAGTTGTTGAATTAAGCAGTGCATCCCACATGCCTTGGTATGTGTTTGATCTGGTTTGAGTAGTTTTGCTTTTTTTTGGAGTGGCACTGATAGTAAACTGGGAAATCAAAGACTTTGTAATCACTTGGCACTACTTTGAGAGGCATGTTTCTCTCTTCTAAGTTGTTACAGGGTAGCATCTATTGTAAGTATTGAATTTGTATAATTAATAGCTTTTTTGTTTGTGTCTTCCACTTGGTTCAGTCAGTTGAGGTGCACATATGTGCATCTGTGCATCACGCTGATGCCTGCTGTTAAGTTTGCTGGTTTTCCCTTAAAAGAGGACTTGGCTTATTTTATAACGTACCTCCGTACTGTTACTACATAGCCTGGGAAAAAAGTGGTGTGCAACAGTGAAGAGAGCTCTGCAGGCACACACTGAACGCACCAGACTTAGACCTCTATGGCAAGCCTTGCATCTCTCAGTTGAGGGATCTCTCTTCCTAGCTCTGGATCCAAGACAGGAGGGAGAAGGAGGGGTACGGATGGGCAGCAGAAGGGTTGGAATAAATCCCACAGTCTGTCTCCCTCTTTGAAGGAAGGGATACCTGCTTTTTGGTGAATTAGGAATATAGTGTTGTGTGATGGGAGTATGAAACTTGGCCAGTCTGTGGTAACAAGTACTGTGTCCTGCTTCCAGTACCAAAAAGTCTGTGAAGAGGAATGTCCTGAAAAGAAGTCACACGGTCAGCTTTTAATTTTGAAAGATACTCTGTTATCTTCCTGATGGCCTTGTTACAGAGAGGGAGGAAGAAAATAAAAGGATGAATGTGCCATTAGACATGCTGGAATATTGGATCGTGCTTCAGCGCTGCGTACAGTGCTGCTACCTGCTAGTTCCCAAGCTGATCTCTTACATTTTGCTTTTCATCAGTTAGGCATTTTTAAGGTGGCAGGCTCCAAAAAAATTGTGAGGGACTCCTATGTGGAGCTAATCCTTTAGAAACTCTTCTTGAATTACTTGTGAAAGAAGCAGATGTTGCAGATGTCTCTTACTCATCTTTTTTTCTGGCCTTTTTTGTTGTTTTGTTCTGTTTTTTTTCTTCTGTGTGTCCCTCCTGCTGACTTTATTGGTAGGTAAAAGCTTATGGTTTGCACTAGCAGGAAGTTGATGTGGCATGAAAAGAAAACACGGTGTACTACTTGCATTGTAAGATAAACACTGCTATCAGCTCCTACTTCAGTGCAGTTCAACCTCTGTTCATCTAGATTTCTCCTAGGAGCTGTGTTAGAAGTCCCAGGGCTCCATTCCCCTGCGTGGGAGAAGAGTCAGGCCTCCCTGTCCTTGCGGTGATGCTTGCGGTCAGCCTTCAAAAAGATGTGAGCCCCATGGCTGGTTGCAGCACTGACTGGTTGTCACTGTCTCCTGAGGAACAGGATAAATGGTGTCCATATCTCAGGGAATGGATTTGGTTTAAAAAGCCATGGGTTTATTTTACTCCCCCCACCAGTGTGTTATCGATTTAATTGCTCTTCAGTTTCTGAAGAATTTTGGAGGGGGCGGGGGTGGAAGGAACTATTTTAAACTGTCCTCTTCTTTAATTAATATCTCGTTCATGATGTGTTTTTACCAGGAGCACTTTGCGATCCAACTGCCACTTCTAAATGTCATTTACTTGAACAAAAAAACAGAATTACATTTCAAAGTGTGACATAAGCACTGAAAGTAGTAACTGAATCACAAAGTGCTGTTTGAGCAGCAGCTTTCCCATGACAGGAGGGAAAGTTAATCAAGTCCAGGGTATGCTGTAATACAAGCGTAGCAAAATATTGAAAATCACTTGGTCGTAGGTTTTTACCGTCTCCCATTAGGCTTTTTATTAGGGAGATACCTCCTTATAAATCCCCCATATTAAATAAAAATGGATGAACAATATTTGGCTATCTCATGTTCTGTGACATTGATTTGTGGGTTTGATTGAAATCAGTAAGCCTGTGCTTCCCAGCACCCCCTGAGGAGCACTTGCTCATGCACCTGTTAACCATAATCCTTGAATGGGGGTTTGTTGGACTCCAGTAGGGTTTTTTCAGGATTAATACTATCAAAATCTTTTTCAAAAGCTTGCTTGATTCGACTTAAGAGCTGATTCAGACCTCGTATCTTTTTGCCTGTAAAAGGGGTAAAGGAAAAAATTTTCATTCACGTATATTTCTGGTACTCCATAAAGCAAAGTATGTCATTTTAACAGATGGACCAGCTCTCACTTTTTATAGTCCCAGTTTGTTCAAAATCAAAAGAGGGACCACACAGTCATTTTAAGTAATAAAGTGAGTCTGCTACTTCTCCCTTTTGATACTGCGTGTTTAAATTGCTGTTACCAAATTTAATTTGAATCATCATTGGTTTTCGTACAACAGTGTGACAATGTAAATCCAAAATACTCACTGATCCATGGGCTGAACAACATTTGTAAGTCTTCAGGTTCCATTTTTGTTAGCAGAAGGTTCGGCTATTTACAGTCTACTGGGTTTTTTTCAGTGCTGATGCCTTTATCCTAAAGAAGAGAGAGAAAAAATTGGGGTGCCTTGATTCTGCCAGGACTGTCGTTTGTCACTAATTCTCAGTTGTTGTTCTCCGGGTAGCAATTTGGGTGCTTGTTGTGAACATGCCTGTTGGTGTCCATCAGCAGTAAGCGTATGTGTGTGCTGTAAGTGGGGCTGTCTCAGTGTTTGCATGAGCTATGCCATTTTCAAACCTTACAGCTCATGTTTTGCTGTCTGCTACTTGGCTATCAGTAATAAATGTTTCCTGAGCTTCAGATTTTTGGTCTTTTTGGTTGCATGTGAATGCGTGCCTTGCTTTTTTCTACTCGGCGAGTGCAGGTGTAACCCCCAGTCGTGCCAGGTACGCACATGTTAGTGCAGCTGGTGAGCAGAACCTGACAGAAGTCCTGTCCATCATCTTGTATGTTCACAGCATATGGGTTTTGTGTAAATGGGAACTAGCACCCCAAAAGCTTCTCCAGTTACCTCTTTAGAGTTTATTAACACCTTGTCATTTGCAGCTCTTAACCTGCCTTTTGTTCGTGGGAGAGATGAGGTCTGGATCTTGCCTCCGGACAACTTGCATGTGACATCCTGTAATAAAACTTCTTCAAACAACAGAATATTGGAAAAGGCCAAATATCAACAGCTCTCTGTATATATGCAACAGTGCTTGTAAAAATGTATGCGTAGCTGTTTATCTCGTTGCCAGGGTTGGGATTCATATGTAACTCTTCGACTGGAGAGTTGTCCACAGAGCATGAGCTTAACTTCCTTGGAAAACTTAAGCCCCTCTTAAATTTCCTGTTAAAGCCAGGAGGGGCAAAAGTTTAGCTGATATAAAACTATGCTGAATGAGTAATTCCCTTTGTGGACTCTCTGGAGAAGGATCTTTTTGGCCTTCTCTGGGACTGCATTTATAAAAAAGTTGAGTTCTCTTAAAATTTGTACTAAATCAATAAATAAGTTAATAATAGAGCAGATGTTGATCATAAACTCTGGGAATTTCCTATACTCAAAATTTAAGCCAGAGAATGAATTTCTCACTTATGGAGCAGACACTGCCTTTGTCAGCTATTCTGTCTCCAGGCCCTCTCTCAATGCTAGGTTTTCATACCAAGAGACACCCAAAACCTTCCCTAACCCTGTCTGTAATACCAAGAAAGCGATGGAAACGTGTCCTGGCTTATATCTGTGACGAACAGTGAGAGCACACCCCCTTTGTGATGATCTCCTGAGCTTTCTACCAAATCCCTGGGGAGGAGTTTTACACTGACTGTTAACTTACCCAAATTGAGGCAGGAACATTCCTTTAATTCCCCGGGCAGTTGCATGATGCTTAGTCAGCTAATATTGCCTTATATGGCCCATTTGTAGACTACACCTCCCAGGAACCCCTTGATCTTTAAAACCTTGACTTAGTGACAAAGTAGTGATGGTATGGGTCTCGGGATCAGCACGTCCTTAAACAAAAAAAAAAAAGAAAAAAATTACTTTTTTTGTTATTGAACAGCTGCTTTGC
The DNA here is from genome assembly GCA_026212715.1 of Elanus axillaris. Taxonomy (NCBI): domain Eukaryota; kingdom Metazoa; phylum Chordata; class Aves; order Accipitriformes; family Accipitridae; genus Elanus; species Elanus axillaris. The sequence goes on from JANZLQ010000030.1 coordinate 3,839,834, forward strand.
TATCAGTCTTCCTGTGACTTGATTGTAACTATATACCTACCCTTCGCTGTGTGGAGGGAAGCCTGGAAATGTGCACCACGTGCACCCAAAACACTAAAAACTTGAAAAACTTGGGTATATAAAGTATTTATATATATGAAGTATATAAAAATACACTCACCTTCTACATTTCATGTTTTGCGTTTCCTTTGGAGTGGTACTGTACTTGGGTGATTTCTCTTTTTGTAAGAAAGCTAATAGAAACAAGTATTGCAAAACATTGATAAGATCTTTTTCCTCTCCCTTTTTATCCCCACTTTAGGAAGGCATGAGGTGCAGTCCTGGACAACAGCCACCAAGCAATGCTTGTGTCTTCTGTGGCAAAAAGTGAAAGTTCAACTAATGCTAAGCATGTCTTTCCTCATTGCTGTTTTTTGGTATTGCAGAAGGCTATACAGCTTTTTAGCACAGCTACTGAAACGGTAGGTTTGTATCAAGTAGACTTTAATCTGCCATGCCATTGCTTATTTCAGTCAATACTGACCTTTGACAACTCCTCTTTGACACCTGTTTTATCACTTGAATTTCAGGTGGAGCAACTACCTTCAAAGAAAACTCATAAGTAATCTTCTTGTTGTCATTCTGTATTCCTTAATCCCCACCACCACCACTACCCTTCAGATGTAGAACAGCAGAAGGTAATTAATCTGTGAATTAATCTCACTTCAGGGAATCTCAGTGTGCTGACAGAAGTTGATCTACTTGGTTACAGTGCGAGAGAATGGAAAGGAGAAACAAAGCAGGCCAAACACATGAGGGAGGTAAGAGTTAAATTTTAATCTCTGCCTGAGGACAGGGGAGAAGAAGTACCTGGGAAGGGAATAGTGTTCCTGGTGCCACAGCTATGGGAACCTGCTGATGGCTAAACAGAAACCAAAGGGACAGCATGAATATCGGTCTAAATAAAGACTAGCATAGAGCAGGTCAAAACATAAATAAAGTTTTAGTCTTGCAGCTTCTCTGAATTCCCCTCTGTAGCACCAATGACCCACACAGCGGCTTTAACAGGAAAAATCATCCCCCATGCTACAGCCCAAATAACTTGGTCTTAGGTGCTGTCTTTCAGCCAGCCTTTGATTTAAGGTAAAAACTATTCCAGGGAGGAATGAAACACCACACCCATTTCTCTTCCAAGCTCTGAAGGTCCATGCGGCAGCAGCCAGTGCTTGGCAGCTGCTGAGGTCCCCTGTCCAGCTGAATCTGCCGCAGCTGTGGGCAGGAGCTCCCATCGGACCTATGCCCCGAGTGAGGTGATGCTCAGCGGGTGAGGAGCCAGCATGCTGGATGGTGGCCATTCCCTGCCTTTGTGCAGCGTCCATCTGCTCCAGCTCTGCTGCGCCAGCATCTTCTCCTGCGCCAGGTGCTGCAAGCAGGACACGCTACTGGTCTCACCATTAATGGTCTCGTCGTCATCCTCAGCACCCCAGTCAGCCGCTGAGGGCAGGCTGGAGGCAGCCCTGGGCTGCATGGGGAGGTGGCAGCCTCCTCTGCTTGTGGGCATCAGCTAAACCTCAGTGCTGCTCTTTTCCAATTATCTTCTTTTTTTTTTTTTCTTTTTTTCTTTTATGGTTTTTATTCCTTTCCATGTAAGTTTTTTTTGTGGGTTTGGGGTTTTTTTTTTTCCTTTTCTTTTTTTCCCCTCTTGTATCTTTGAGCTGCTAGCTGTGACCATCTTAATAATTATACCTCTCCCTGGATTTTTATTTCTCTTACCTTACATCATTTTACCTGAAATAGTTTCGTGCAGCTTAGTAAGTTTTCTTCATAACTGTAAGTCAAGGTGACAGAGTTGTGCTGCACCACATGGGGCTTTGGGTCATGGATAGCTGAACTCCTGAGCCAAGGACCTCTATGGTTCACTAGCTAGATGCACTGTTTTCTGTCAGCTCACCGACATAGATTTAAGTTCTGCACATTGCATGTACGTGATTACACCTGAATGGGCAGAAACAGCAGCTGCACTTCCCGCAAAAGATGTATGTTATTGCACATGCAGCGGGCTGTTAGCATCTGTATCTTGGTGGCTATTAATGGAGGCAGCGTGGCCAGGGGCATGGTGGGAGCAGCGGTGCCCTCCGGAGGGCCCTGACCAATGCTTGAAGTTGGAGCAGCACTATGGTGTCCTAACTGGTGACAGGGATGGGCCTCCAGGAGGCCTACTGTCACAGTCAACGCAAAGAAAGCATAGCGGGGACTATGCAGCTGAGAAGTGGTGTTGGGATGGGCTGAGGAAGCAACCGAGGTGAAAGAGGACCAGGAATTGAGACCATCTCCCTGCCCGCTTCAGGAAGCAAACTGTAAGACTGATGCAGCAGCCTGTGGAACTGTAGACTCCTTTTTCTAATTCTCTGCCAGTTTGTTGCTCTGAATTGTCTCAGCAAGTGCTCAGATGAGAGCCAGAGGTAATACAGAGGAAATACAGGGCGTGTGTATCTGGAAGAAGGGCCATCCACTTCAGCACATAGCTGCCAGATCTGCTGAGCCTCAGGTCACCATTGCACGATGGATTCAGGTCAGTTATAAGGAGATGTTTTTGCCAAAAGGAGTTTTCTCCAGACTCCTGTTCCTGCCCTTTCGCTGCTCCCTCCCACATGTCAGCACAAGCTGTGAAGTGGTCGAGGTTAAGGGCAAAGAAGTCTACGCTGACCTGCTCTGTTTTGATTGACCATGTGAATGTTTATGCTAGCAACAGTGCAGAGACTGAAGCAAGTCGCTGGGTTTGGAGAGAGTGCAGAATCACTCTTGAGGGGCAGTGCCAGTTTAAGGTGTTTACAAAAACCATGGTGTTGGAACATTTTTGTGTATATAAAACTTAAAAATAGACTCTCTCGTTCCCCTAGCTCCCTCTTACAAGTAGTTTGGAATTGGACTGCAATCAACGTGGGTTTTGTCCAAGATTTAAAATTTTTATTGTTAAATTGTTTTGGGTCTTTTTCTAGGCGTATGAAGACTTGTTTTGGAACTGTCATATCAAATACCTGCGACAAGTCAGGAGGGACAACTATTGTGTACTAAGAGCAGTGCTTTTTCAGATATTCAGCCAAGGCATTCCTTTTCCATCATGGATGAAGGAGAGAGATATATTGAAGGTAAAATTAATTTCCTAAATGAACATGATTCAGGTAAGCTTGCACTGCACGAGGAAGCTTTGTTCAGTGAGAAAATTGACATGTCTGCTACAGAAGTAGAGGAGAATCATTATCAGAATTTAAAGTTTTTCAAACTCTTTGAACTACACTTTATTGGAAAAAGTCTCTGTGTTCTAAACATACCAATATGAACATGAGTCTAAATAATAATAAAAAAAAAGTGGATGGATAAATGTTACTGCTGCACTGCTAGATGTCACTCCCTTAACACAAAAGGATATTTCAATCCTCGTCCACGTCTGTGCAAAGTCCAGTGGCTCACTCGGGAACTGCTGAGCGAGCATGTTGCTGGAGCAGCAGGAATCCTGCCCTGGGCTCCAGGAGCTCCAGCAGGAGACTGCGGCAAAGAGGTGGGGAGCTATGGCTGTGTCTGTAATCCTAAATACCTCCCTGAATTCGGATATATCCAGCTTTTCCAGAGTATGGGTTACATATTTTGCTGAGAGCATATTTTCTTCTTTTTTGGCTGTCCCCGTTTTAAAAGTTTCTTAAGGACTTGGCTGTTGAATAGAGCCTCCTTCTCAATATATGCATTGTTCTGAGGTCCGTTTTCTTTTTTTTTTTTTGTTCTTTGAACTGTAAAACCAGAGGATAGAATCATGTCATAAATTAAAATGTGTATAGACAAGTTTATATAACTTTATATTCCACTTCTTGTTATGGGTATGATTAGCTTTCTTTTTTTTTCCCCTCCCAGCTCCCTGAAAAGCTTTTGTATTCTCAAGGTTGCAACTGGATTCAGCAATACAGTTTTGGGCCAGAAAGATACACAGGTCCCAATGCCTTTGGTAAATTGCGCAAATGTATGGAGACATTAAAGACAAACGTGAGTATTTAGGAAATGGTTTGGAGGAATAAAAGCACTGAGAAATGGGTTGAGACAGAGCTAGGGAACTGCTCCTGGTTCCATATTTCTACAGCAGTCAGCCTCCCTCCTAGGTTCAGAGAGCTGAGCTGCTGGGAAGGCCATCACCTCTCCTGCCAGGGAATCCAGCTTTTGGGGATCCACTAAGCTAAGTACTGGGGGTCCCCTTCCAAGTTAGGGAGGCCATCCTCCCCACAGCTGATACTGTGTGGCTAGTTGCCCTTGCCATCAAGTGGCTCCTGCAGTATCTCATCGTTTCAATGAAAAATAACAACATGCTGTATGAGATCCTCCTGGATTCCCACCCCAAATGGGAGGGAACAAACGAACAGTGCATTTCTTCTCAAACCATTGTCTTCCCTTCGCTCCCACCTCCATGAAATGTTTTAATTATCCAGTTTTACTATAATTTCTCTCTGTAAGCTGAAGCACTTGATTACAAAGACCTGTCAGCCTCACTGTCCCCTCCGCTCAGTGTAGCCAGATTGCCTGCATTCTCAACCAAGAATATAACTCTTATTTACATATTTAAAACTTGAGAAGTTGTAGTAGCCCCAAAGCCTTCTGATACAGAGATAAAAAAATGGGCCTGACAAGACCTTGCACCTTCCTTGGGCTCCTCTGGGGTTTCTGCATGTCTGCAGTTGTGTGAGCTCTGGGCTGTACCTGTTTGCTTTGCCCCGGGCTGTCCCAAGCCCACCAGCACCCTCTCCTCCCCATCTTCCTCCTGCCTTTGTATGCTTTCCTGGGTCACAATCAAGTGGATACTGGTATTTGCTGGACTCCAGGGTTTGGGCCAATTAGGTTGAAATGCTTCTCTGAAGGCATCCATTACCCAGTATATCAGACCTTAAACTGTCATTTTTAATTCTACAATACACCATGGTTCTGGGTTGTCTTACCACATTTACAGCAGCTTATTTTACTGGTACACATTTAAGCTCATTCCTTTTATGTGGCCCTGTCTATATAAGCCACAACTCTGTAGATGTAAATGCTATTATCAGTGATAGTAATTGTTACTGACAGAAAATCAACAATCCACAGACTTACTTAGCTCTAGAAACAAAGCATTAGTAATAAAAAGAGGGAATAAAATAGAGATCTGGTCCTTGTCCCTTGTCTGCACCCTTGCCATGCCACAGTGACAACCGCCTGCCTTCTTGACACCTGCCCGCTGGTTCTTGTGTGCCGTTACCATGTTGTTTTGGTTGCTTTTCGCACTTGCCAATGTTGGGTTGTTCAGCTTTGATTTTTACCCTGTTGTGGTTCTTTTGAATTGATGTTAGTCCTTGAGCACAAAGCCTTTAAACTGAATGTTCGTAGAGAAAAAAGTTTCAAGTCAGCACAGCGAGCAAATCCATATAATTAACAAATTGTTGCAGAGCAGCTACATGATGCATTACGCTGCTATTGGGCACGAGGTCTAGCTCCCAAATTAATTTTATTTTTATAGAGAGGCTTTTTGGCTAGTGAGATGGATTTTTGCCTGTTTTCACTAACAGGGTTCTCTGCTGCCTTTCCCACCTCCATTGACCTCTTGCAGGCTGCTGCCTGAAGATGCTGTTATGCCTGGTCCGTGTCGGTTAATAGGCGCTTTACACTTAGGACTGGCTTTTCACTTGGGTAGGAGAGGTTCTCTAGTAAAGGGACATTAGTGATTCATCCACTTGGTCTTGTTTAAAACCTCTAAGGAAAGTCTTCAGGAATGCATGAGGAGATGGGGGGATCTGTTTCTCGATTTAGAATTCATGGATAAATTAGATTTTTTGGTTGTTGTTGCAATTCACAGTTTATGGCTACTTCAACCTACAAATGATACGAGCACAGAATTAACTGAAATGCATTTGAATCCCGGTCATTGAGTGTCATCTCTTACTGTGTTTCCAAAAAACCTCTCAGTTCGAGATGACTCTTTTTAGCCACTGTATTCAGGACTGGGTGCTTTAAGCTTTCTGATTTGGTACCCAGTCCAACATTGTCTCCTGGATGGCCCATTTTCTGGGTGTGAGCACTGGCTTTTGACCCCTTGAGAGCAACAGAGAGCTCATTATCAACCATGAGCAGAATGAGAAATTCCTATCCCGTTTGTGTCCCCTGCATGTCTTTGTCTTGTCCCTTGTGCAGCCAACTTACCTTGGCCTCATCAAGCAGAACACACTAAAGACATACAAATGCATACAGTTCGTAATACCATTCTGGCTTGTCCCATTTGGATAGGTTCCTTTTAATTGGCACGCTTCTGAATTGGGCTCAGCATCTAAAGAATTCAAGCCAGGACAACTTTAATGTAAAGGGTGCTACAGAGGAAAATCACTGAATTTTGGAAGCTGTAAGTTAATGCATCAGGAGTCATTACTTAATCTAACCTTTGCTTGTGGTTTAGTGTATCTGTCTGATGCACCCACCCAGATTTCCTGTAACTTTCTGAGGTCCTTTTGGTAGTTACGCTCCTTTCAGACTCTTTACTGACAGCGATACCTGGATTGTCTGCAGTGGTGATGGGTGGCTTTTGTATAGGGTAATTACATTTGCTTTCTCATAGACTATCAGTAGCATCCAGATGCTTGGAGCTGTATGTAGCAAATAGGTTCAGCTGGATAAATGGGAACTGAAACGTGTAAAGCGTCAGATTTCACTGCGGATCCAAAAGAGCCATCTGCTTATTTGCACCACCGTTTGACCACAGTAGTGGTATAGCACAGACTGGCAATTGTTCCTGTTTTGCAATCTTTGGTATTAAATAGAATTCTTAATAATGTGATTAATATCCTTCTGTGTGCTTTCCAGTGGACTGAAATAAGTGCTACTAAAGATCATGAAGAAAGAGGAAACATGTGTAATGCACTCTTTTCTGATGAGAGCAAGGAGCACAAACTATATGAGGCTATAAAATTCATCATGCTGTACGAAGTTGTCGAAGCCTATGAGCAGATAAAGAACAGGGAGGAACCCATACACAACCTTTTCAGCCTTCTCCTTGCTCGTGATTCTTCGTCTGACCCTTTGAGTTTCATGATGAATCATCTGAACTCCATAGGTGACTCTATTTGCCTAGACCAGGTAATGATATAAGTGAAAAAACACAAAACTTATTCCATCTCTAATGTGATTAGGTGAATATATCATACATCATCTGTGATAGCTGGCCCATGTTTTTTCTTTGGGATGTGGGGAAGTGGACTGAGAATAGTCATTTATCTTCCAGGAAAAAACCCTGTAGTAGAGTAAAATGAGGCAGGCAGTTTTCTTGCTGGGCCAGAAATAAATGCTGCAAGCTATCAGTAAGACATGGTTTAGAACAATGATACCTTTGACATGTAAAATAATATTAGATTATGCAGATTTGACCTGTTGTTTTGCTTTTCTTCTCTGTTCCACCATGCCAAACCCTCTGTCATCACTATTTTTTCCCCCTCTCTTTGGTTCCCATTAGATCTAATGCCTGTTAAGAGTAGGTAATAATGTTGCAGTCACCTTAGGAGCAGTTTGATTATAACTAGACAAATTCTGCTCTCTCTGGCTAAGCCCAAGGATATGAGTTTTTTCCAAAGTGTTTTTCCAGATTAAGCAATCCTTTGCAAGAAGTGTCAGTGAAGATGCTCAAGTTTCATATACATGAAGTACAAGGAAATTCTTTCCTTTCACTATTATATTTCCCTCATGTAGCAAGTGATCACAAGGTGGCAGGCTTCCCATTTTTTCAAGGTGTATCAATCTTTTAAAAGTAGCTAGTCCCTTCTTGTTCCCCACTGAAGCTGTGTGAGCTGGCTTTGGGAGCAGGTTCTGCATTGTGATGGGTGGAAGAGGGATGTTTCCAGTGCTAGGCATTAACCAGAATATCCTCTACATGCAAAAGAGCAGTGGAAGGAGTGTTGGAACATTGGGAATACCCTCAAACCTTTAATTTTCTTACTCCGCTTACAAAGCAGCCCCTTTTATTCCTTGTCTACTGTTTTGAAGCTAGATGACTTGCCTTGGATGGCTAGATTACTTGGATTACCTTCAGTTGAGTTTTCCAAGTCTAGAAATAAATGTCTCACAGACTTCTTTCATCTTCAGGTTGAACTGTTTCTTCTTGGATACTTACTTGAAGTAAAGATCAGAGTTTACAGACTGCATAGGTTTAATACTGAGGAATTTCAAGTAAACTATCCAGATGAATACCGAAGGGAATGGAATGAGATTTCTCTCCTGACTGAGGATGACCGCTACTATCACATCCCCCTTTTCAGAACGTGAAGGACCAGTGACTTTTTTTCCTTTGTATAATATAGTGAGTGACCAGCTCCAGTGAATTAGGTTTCCAATTGGCAGCAGTAAAATTTTGAGAATGCTCGTTAATAATTACAAAATGATTTATGGATTTATTGTGTAAACATTTTGCTTTCCCATTGCAGCTCAGTTCGCCATCAGTCAGCCATAAAAACCATAAAATATATTGCTATACTGTTGGGGGGAAAAAAAAGTCATATTTGATGGTTGTCAAGACAAAAAAGATTGGACTATATGACAAAGAAGGCAAAGGTAATGCTGGGTTTTCCATTGCTAGCGTAAGGGTTTACTATGACAGCTCTGGATGCGTTAAACTCAAGTTCTGAAAGCAGTTACTGCCTTTCCCTCATCTGTCTCTAGCTAGGGAGGGTGACTCACAGAGGAAGCAACTCCTGGGGTCCCACAGTTTATCCTCCCGGCTATTAAGCTTGCATTAACTTGGGGCTACCTGGGATGGGAGGATATAAACTGGGGCCTCTGCATAGCTGCTTCACATCCCATTTGGCTTCCCCTGTTCCTGGATCGCTTCCTTCCAGGGATGGGCACAGCAAGCAACTGCAGGCTGCACTTGCTTCAGACACGTGAACTTAAGCTGTCTGCACTCGGTGCTGATACCTGAAGGTGAAGAAGCGTTACCCAGGGGAAAAATATCCACCCAACGCACGCAAGAATACTGTGTGAGATGAACAGAAGATCTACTTTATGACTGAGGAAAGTACATAAGCTTTCTTAAAGCTAAGAAGGGCAGTATTACTTACTAAGTAACACGCAATAGAGTTAGACCGAGTAGCTGCCTATGGTTTTTGTCAACTTGCAAATCCTTTAAGGGCTGATTTGAACATTACCTGCTGAGATTTCCTTTGCACTTCATCAGAGAAAGCTGTGCACAGGATACATTGACAAACACTGCATTTTCAGAAAATATTAATTTTCTATGCATTGTGTGAGTTCAGCAGTGCGTATACATGTTTTATCCTCTTGAGTATATATTAATCTCCTTGCATAGGATTGCTATCTTCAGTTTACACTTCAATGTTTGAAGAAGTCTTTCTGGGACAACTAAATGAGATTTACCTAATTACGTGGAACATTTTGCCCAGTTCTGTCTTCTAAAAGAATCAATTGCAGTTTGATCATTTAAAAAATAAGGGACCTTAATTTGAAGAAATATTAAAATGATATAGCAGATCTAGCAAAATACTTGTGAAAAGCTTACAATGCCATAGGCATATGGTCGTATTGAAGAAAGTGGGGTTTATTAAGAAACAAAGTCTCTCCTTTCCTTATCCTAGAGATATGGGGACAGGCAGGTTTGCTTTTTAATTCCTGCAGGAGAAAATACAAGCCAGTAACAAAAACGTGAACAGGGCCTGCAGGAGCTAAAGCAGTTGCATGAGGTAACTAAATGGTAATGCTTGGAGTGCACAGAGAGCGCTCCATTCCTTTGTGTAAAGGAAAGCAATTTTATCCCTTATAGTCCTTTTATTTGTATGTATATGTATATATATTTATAAACACAAACACCTGAGTTCTGTATTGTAACAGTTCTGTTTCCTGAAAGTTATTCTGAGTTCAGTTTTGTTCATTAATTTGTAGCTTTTAATTAAGAAGGCTTGATACCTATAATAATTTCATCTCATCAAAACCTGCATATCAGATACTTTATTTATTAAAAGAAGCTTTTTTTCACTGAATGAAATAATTTGCCTGCTTTAGATTTGGTTCTGCTCTGCATGGGGAAATGTTGTAATGCCGGAGAGTAAGGTATTACTGTCTATTTTGCATCAACAGTAACATTTACAGTTATCAATAAACTTGTCTATATTTTATTCTTGGTTTGGTACAAGCAGACGTACCAAAAAAATGATGTATTTTTATAGTGGGCTTTTTAATGGTTTGCATATTATTTTTGAATTGGAATACAAAAGCATTACAGCTGACTGTTAAATTGTCAAAATGTACAGTTTTGTAATCTTGAGCATATTAATAGCAGGGGATTAATAAAGATCTAACACAGAGAGTGGAATTTATCTCACCAATTTGGATGTTTGCATCTGAACTAGGTCACCTTGGGCTCTCTGCCTTGTCAGTGGAAGGCAATGGCATACAGTCCGTCAGAGGAGTGGGTCTCTACAAGGGTCTGGCTGTCCTCCCCGACAGCAGTGGGAGCTGGCAGTGATCAGCATAAATCTCTCTGCTCTAGATGTTGGAAGTTAGGTGAGATTAATTTTTGTTCCAAGAATCCAGAAAGGACATGTTGAAACAGATCTGCTGGCTTACCAGAGTGCTAGCCAAACCACAACAGGAGCAGAAAAGGGATGGGAAGAAAGAGGTCCTTCAGGTGAAGATAATCACAAGTCTTGGTGGAGATAAATGCAGAGTGAGCTCTACGCAGGATCTTAAGAAATACTGAAATAGGTTTGGGGCAGCACTGAGTTTTAATCAGGTTCTCCGATAATATTTTACATATATATAAAGCAAAAAATATATGGCTTTTTACATATAAAGAAATATTTGTATATACATAGATGGGTGGGTGTGTGTGTATATAAAAGAAAAATACATTAAGAAGATCATCCTGAATAAAGTGCATCTGGAACTAACTGGTACCTTGGAAGCAACAGGTGCTGCAGCATCTTTTCCAAACAGTGGCACAGACACGCTTCCCGCACAAATCCAGAAGCATGCAGTTTGGTTTTTTTTAGATGCAGTGTTGTAGGCAGCTAAAGTTTCAAGTCAGGATGTGTTTATTATTTATTGCTGCTAGTTTAGCAAGAAAAAGAAACATACTGAAACCTCAGCAGTGGGTTCGGATTTTTTCCCCAAGCTTGAAAATGTATGTGAAGAATGTAACAGAGCAGCTGAAGAAATGTGTATCTTTTATTATAATGGAGAAAAACAATGTTGGTTTTGAATGTCATCTTTTTTAAAAATTGCATCTCAAGAGATATATGAACCACAATCCATATTTCATTTAAACCCCAAAGAAAAGTACTGGCAATCTCGATTCTTCAACTCCAATACTAAAATTGCTTCTTGTCTAGATTGTGGCTACCAAGTTCAAGCGAATTAAAAATCTCCCAGTGCGGTTGGTTGTTGCTGGTAAGTGTACCTGCTTAGTCTCAGGGTATTGAGTGTAATGTCTAGGAAATAGTTTTCAAACGCAGTTTGTAAATTGCCTAAAGCACAGATTTAACTAATAGGTATGGTTTCAATTTTGTTCAGTTGTCCAGAAGACTAAAGATACGTCCATTCCCTTCAAAGCACAAAAAAGACCTACAGGGTTTTTTTGCCAGTCGTTGGATTTCCCTGTCCCTCCATACTTCAGCAGTCCCACCCGAGACCCTGTTATGTCACTGCCATTACAGCACTCATGGCTTTATGAGTCTTCATTTTTCTGAAGAGCTCCTGATTCTGAAGAAGTAAAGCTGTGATTTTAGTGCCAGAGAAACCCTGGTCTTCCCTTCTCGGCTTGTGAGGGTTTCGGGGTGCTCAAAGGCCCCCCTGGCAGGAGAGAAACTTTCATTTTGGGCCTGGTTTTATGAGAGGGCAGGATTTGGGTCTTTGAGGATCCCTTGAAACCACTTGGGAGAGGAGCCTGGCATGGCAGCTGGGCCGGAGGGGTGCTGCTGCCTCAGTAAGCGGCATTTGTTCCTGCTGACAGCATCCTTCAGGGTGTTGGTCCAACCCTGATCTCAGCCAGGGATGGAGCAGGCAGCCTTCAGAGGCTTTTTTGGAGACTCGTCAGAAAATTTCCAAGGAATCCCACGAGCCCCAGAGACAGGAGGTGATGTACCGAGCGGGGACAGGAGGTAAATGCAGAAAACCTGTTTCCCTGGGTCTGGGCTGACGTGCATCTCTGTGAGCCACAGAGCTTCGTGTCAGCCAGGGCTGGTGGGTGAGAAGGATGGCTGGGGCATTGCTGGGACCTGTGGCACAGGGTTGTGTGTGCTGGTGGGAGGGAAAAATGGGAAACATGGAAGAAACAGGGTGGGTCCTGCATGCTTTCACCTTCCAGCAAATCCCAGTTTTGCGTAATTCAAAGATTAATGCCTTGGGAGGGCATTTAACCAAAACATCTTCCTCTTTAGTGCAGTGTTTGGTCATAGATCAAGTCTTTATTGAAATGTGGAGGCAATTAATTTGAATGCACTTGTGCAAGTTTGTGTGCAGCAACTGCTGAAGCCTACGGCACATAGAGCAGCTAATAACTCCCTGTGTCCTTTAAGCCAGGTTCTCAGGTTCAGATGAATGTTTCCCCCATGGTAGTAATTTTCAGGATTGTGATACACTGCATCTTACAAATGTTGATCAGCCTTTGAGTTTCAGATGACAAATTTAGCATTTAGCTATGAAGAATTTTGTGTTCTTTTTACCTATCCAGCAGATGGCTTCCCAGCATCAGAAAACATAGTTCCATAAGCTCAGTTCCCCTGGCAATTCTTTGATTGTCACACTTGCCCAGAGGATAGTGGTGGGTTGGCCCCAGCCAACAGCCAAGCACCCACACAGCTGCTCGCTCACGCCCCCCACTCCAGCAAGATGGGGGGAGAAAACAGGAAGAACAGGAGCAAGAAAGCTTTTAGGCCAAGACGATGACAGGGAAATCGCTTACCACTCACCGTCACGGACCTAACACAGGAGATACATGGGAGCTCAAGTGATGACCTGATGGTGAAGACAAGCTGAGTTGGTACCAGTGTGAGGAAGAAGGTATGGAAGAGACATGGCTAGAAATGAACAAGTTCACAGAGGAAAACTTAGCAAGTCCATGGATACTTACTGTGTGTGAACTGCCAGTCTGTGACTGCAGATGGGAAAATTTTCCAGTGTAATATCCACAGAAGGTGTACTTGGCAGCTTTTCTTGTCCTGCTGCCTAAAACATGACACATGAACAGATCATGGCTACTGTAATTTAAGCTTCTTTCAGCCACCCTTTCAAAGTAGAGGACTTCACTCCTGTGAGTGTTCTCCAGAAGTGCAGAGGTGTTTCTTGCCATTCCTGTATTGATGACTTCACTCAAGTCTTCCTCTTGTTTGTGGGTTGTGTCCCCACATTTGGCTGGCACTCACAGTGCTTCTGTTGCTGCAGCAGCAAGGTGGGTACAGCCAAGAAACACTTCAGCCACCTTCTCTTGAAGTTTTGAATGAGACAGGAGTCCTCCCTGCTTTCTTTATGGGACTTCAAACATTCAGAGCTCCGGAGCTTTAAAATAGCATGTTGGTCCTCTGTAAGCTCTTTGCAATGTGAAACACTAAGTGACCTTGAGCCGCAGCCGGAAAATTTACCTTTCAGCAGGGTCTTATGCTGCAGGGAGCCTTGCCAAAGCCACATTATTCAGCAATAGCTTTGCGCTGCTTACTCCTTCTCATTTGAATGCCTATGGCTGACATTAGATTTGGGTGGCTGTAATAAGCCAACTTCACTGTCTTCTCTGTCTGTTTTACTCTCAAGAATTCTCGGCAATTGTAGGAGTAAACCATGCTGCCAAAGGGAGTTACGCTGACACTTCTCAAGCGATGTGCCGTAGCAAAATACGAAAGGGAGAGGAAAGTGAAGACAGGGAAGATGTTAGAAAAGGCTTAGGATTTACCAGCAAGGAAGGCAAAGCAGTGAGCGAACAATATACACAACTCAGCTACACCATATGAGATTGACTCTGGGTCAAAACAATGGAAGCAGCTGAAAGCTTATGCAGAAGCAAAAGCATAGAAGAAAGAAGGTAAAAAGAATGTCTCTTTTTTACACTCAGTAATATGAGAAATGTACACTTTTTTTGTTTGTTTGGATGGGATGCTGAATTGTATTCAGCTGACTTGACTAGGAAATGCCAAAGTAGATGGTATTACTCCAGGCAGACAAAAATAAGCTGAAGTCATCAGCTAGCTTTTGTTTGCTACGGTTTGGCTGTAGCATTAAGATTTGTAAATGGTTTTTTTAAAAGCAAATTATTCTAGCAGCAAGTAAGAAATTAACTGGAACTATTTTTGAGTTTTCTTGTATTTGAAACAGCAGCTAAAGCTACGTGTCCTAATAAAAGAAGATACTTGGGAAACATTAAATACAGGTAAATACTATTTTACAATGGTGGCAAGTCATTTACAATCTAAATGCATATTTCCACATGAGATCTGCAGTAAAGAAATCCATAACCTCAAGAACTAATTAAATAAAGAATAAAAAAAATTCATCCGTCAAAACTTTGGAGGATATGCAAGGATATTCTTGCTAGGTCTCTTGTCTCTTTCAGTAATGCTAAATATTAAACTGGTATTATTTCACTTTCTTTCTCTTTTCTACACTGCTTGTGGAGATGGCTTGGAAAGAATCCAGCAATAAGAGGTTCCTCTTCTGACTGGTGGTTGTTGTTTTTTTTTTTTTCCTGCTGCTGTCACAGAGGTTGTTCTGTTTTATTTCTTTAATTTAGTTGTGAATGTCATTATTGCTTACTATAAAATGGGCTTTTTCATGTTTCTGCTATACCTCTTTCTTTGCTATTCTTCACGTCTTTTTTCTTTTGTAAGGAACTGAGCTGCTGCCCGGAGACTTAATCCTACTGTTACAAATCCCCAAAGGATCTCTATTTTAGGGAACTCTTATTTTAGTTCAGCGTATCTTACGTAACAGTTCAGCCCTCCTATAGACAGATTATTTTTTAACTGCAAATTTTCTGTATGTATTGAGAAGGTTTAAGAAGTGTACCACAGTAAAGAGTTTATGCTGTGGCTGAGACTTACGGTCTGTTTCTTGGTAGAAGCCAATGTATGTTGCCAGCTGCACTCAGAGAGGAAATAGTCTTATACCATCCACGAAGCCAATTCTAGTACCACAGTCAGCAGAGGGGTAATGGACAAGGGCTTTAGTAGCCCTGGTCTTCCTCGCTGAGGAAGGCTGATGCAAGGTCAAGCCAGAAATGGAGAGCTGCATCTTGTCAGGGAGCAAGGACCAAACGCAGAAGAGAGGAGCTAGCATCAACAAGCGAGAGTCTGAGCTGGTGACCTGCAGAGCAGCTGTGGAACAGGCATAAATATATTCCTTGTTTCAAGCAGATATTTGCAAGGGCAGCCAGGTCTAAGCAACTCCAAAGGCTTGTTCATTAGGTAGACTTATGAACATCAGCTGAGAGGGATTTGTTCCAAATGAATGGATCTAGTTAATTTGATTAATGAACTGAAAAAGATCTTGAGGCTGATCTGTTGACTCATTAGAGTAAAATGCTACTTTTTTTTTTCTTTTAAAAAACAGTAAAGGCAACTCATGAATTTGAGTGCTGTAATAAAAGCCACTTAGTTCCTTGACTTTTGATACTAAAATACAATTTTTATGGTGGGGCTTGCGTACTCTGAGAGTTCTTTGGCATGGTTTATTATTTCAGTAACCCAACTGAAGGCTGCTTCTCTTGATGTCTTGACCTTAATAGCACACTACATCACCAAGTACATCTGACTACAAAAGACACCTCTCATTGCATTTGCAGCCAGGCTTGCAGGTTTGCCATCTGTACAGCTGAGGGTGGTCTCTCCCTGCTCCTTGGGTGCGCAGATGAGCTTCTATCACGGAACCTAGCAAATGTGATGGACACAGACATGTCAGACTCCTTAGGCAAAACGTTGCAATTCATCACTTGACTTAATTTTGATCACTTCTCCTGGCAACTCCATACGGTGGTTTCGAATCTCACTGTTGGTCTTTCACCTACCTTATTACTCTCAGGTGGTCAGGCTGATTCATGATCCTCCTCACCAAAGAGGAGGTCACAGCATTTCAAAGGAGAATCTGGTGGCCCTGCCACCAACTGCATACTTCTCAGCTGAAACCTCTGTCAACAAACCCTATGAGTAGGAACTTTTCCCTGAAATACAGCCTGATGTTGCAGGCCAGAAGCTGTTGTGTAGCTCATAGGCCAGGTACTTCATCAGGTCACCCAGCTCATGGGCTGTTTCACAACTGCGTTCACGTAACTTCAAAAGCCTACTGATAGCAATGAATTCATTCACACTAACGAGCGTCAGTTTTAGCAGCAGTGGCAGCAACCACGCTGTTTTACAGAAGCAAAATGCTACTCTTTTTCTGCTATCTAAGAAAACAGTTGTTTTCTTCTTTACAGTATAATAAAACTGCATACATCTTTTCCAGATTTAATGTAAGATCTGGAGCAGTAAGTCTAATTCTAATTCTCTGTAAGCTGAACGGAAACTGAATATCCAAGCAATCAATAAAGGAAATATGTATTTGATACTATGGGTAGAGAAGATGGGGCAACCTGCATGTGTATGTTTCTTAAATTTCTGTCTCATAAAACTGCTGGAGTTTTGCATATAGTATCATTAATGGATTTCTGCAGACCTCTATTTCCTCTCCTGTTTTTTTAAATGTGGAAACTGGAAAGGAAAAAAGGCATGAAACATACATATTATTTAGGGAGGTTTAGTTAATGAATCGAGCCACTAAGAATGTTCTTGGTCTGGGCAACAGTCAGTACCAAGTATTGCTGGCTTACTCTGACATACTAATTGACGAGAATGTTGTTTTACTGACAGCACTCTAAAATTTTTTTTCTATGTATTTTTTCCAGTTAGGGGACATGAGCTGTTCTTTGTTTAATGATGAAAAACATTGCCTACATCATACTGTAACCTCTTTTAATAAATACCTTTATGAAATGCACAGACAATATATTTATTTGTTTTAACCTTCATGCGTTTTCAAATGTGCAAACTAAGCTTCTTCAGAAACACTGTGAAGCAGGTTTCTAAAGGTGCCTTTGGTTTTTCTTTTTGTAAAGACTTGTTATTTTAATTGTTTAGACCGGTACACCATGAAAAATAGTGACAGATTGTTAATTTGCAAACAGCCATAATTTTTACCAGTGATGTATAGCTTATATTGATATGATTCACGCATGCTCCATTTTCTGTTCAGGGGACTGAAAAAATACACTCACTGCACCAAAGCCACAACCTACATATTTTCCTCAGTCATTTAAAAAAGGAACATAGCATGCTGGAACTACCTTTTTTCTTGACAGCCTGCAGCATGTCAATTTAGAGGTCACTTAGCAAAATATAAAACTAAAAACTGTAAAAGTGGAATGCAGCATGTCTTTATGTACAAAGTAGAAGATAGATCTTTCTGAGAATACTTCTCCAAAAACTCTAACAAGTTCAGAGATGCTAGAGGGGAAAAAAACCCCACACAAGTAATACGTAATTACAGAAGTACATAATGGATGTTGTATTGCCCATTTGACTTTTACTGGTAGGTTTTCCCCATCTGTTTTCTTCTGAATGGTATTCCCCTATAGTCACAAGCAGAACTGATCACCCAAAGATTTCAAATCGTACTCCTGAAAACTTTGGAGCAATTTTCAAGTAGTGCACTGTAATTAGTTTAGCAAAGAAGATAACAACTGCTGGCAAGCACCAAGATGCATTAAATAAGGTAAAACCAATCAAAATATTTTTTCATGTTGTTCGATCGGTTCTTTGCGTATCAAAACCTCAGTTGCTAGCATCCTTTACCAGAAAGTACCAAGTGCAGAAATATTTCAGACCTACAAAATATGATCTCTTGTATTACACTGGATGTCTTTGTCATGTATTTTCATCAACTTTTTAAAGGACACTAAAGCTGCTTCAGCTAAAAGTGAGTGAAAAATTAATCTAAATGAAACTACGTAAAAGTTCTTACTTGTAAAGTTACATTAAAAAAGACTGAACACTCCAAACAACCCTGAACATTCCACCTCCTCCTCATAAACAGTAATAATAAAATAGAGCAAAGTCTTTTAGAAGGGAATAATATGTATGTCCCTCAGGAATCACAGTCCAGTTTCCTATAAAAAGCTGCATGTAATGAACACTGATGCATTTTATCACTCTGTATGCATGTAACTCCTTCGCAGTCTTCCAGGTAAAAAAGTTTTGCTTTGCAAAGATCCTTAACTCTCCTGAGTTGAGGAAGTCAGAATCCCAAAATACCATGTGCTGCTGCTGCTTCACTGTGTGCTTTGCAATCCTTTCAAAGTCTGAGCCCGGGGAAAAATAAAGAATTATAAGCGCTTTGGGCAAAAGTATATTAAGATGCAATATTTTCTTCAGTTTTGATATCTACTAATTCATTTTTTGCTGTTGTTTGTGTGATTGTTTTTTTTAAATCCATATTGGGATACCTGCTCTTATTTGTAATGACAAAGTTGAATAGTTGTACCTTACACTTAGGAAAGGACATGGGGAACTTACAGTAGTAAGTTAACCCTGCTGAACTCATTCCAGGTTGAATTAGCATCCCAGAGATGTGTTCTTACAAAACTATGAGTTATTCTTATACCGCAGAATTGCATTACACTAAAAGTAGTGCTCACTGATCTTCTTCATTCACGTTTACATGATTTTGGGGTTGACCTTGGTACCTTGGGGTTTAGAATTGGAATTTCAATTTTGTTTTCAGCTAGGAGGTTGAATCTCACCTCTGCCATAGGTATAGGAGCTATACAGCCTTCCCACTGGAAATAATGGCAACAGGAGAACTAGATTTCGAAGTGAAATAGTCTGAGCTATTAACAGATCACATACAGGATAACATGCACTGCTTTGGGTTTTTACTGTAGACTTCAGTGACAGCTGTCTGCCAACTTTGCAGATGGAAGTTTGAAAATACAAGCTTTAGGGTGTTTTGGGAGTAATACAAAGATCTTGGGTTTACATGTCAAAATTCTGCCTAAGCCCCATTTAAAAAAAACCCAAACCTTAAAAAGTAACATGACTGTTTCAGTATCTTCAACAAAAGTAAACAGCTGCTCCATTTTTTTTCTGGATAGATACATCTATCTTGCTTGATCTTAATATACAGTGACCTTTTTACCAAATATGTTGACATTCTTCATTCAAACTAACTTCAGAAATTCAACAGAATCCCGTGGACATTCTTCTTAGCATCTATAATTTCAATATTTCTGTAATTCGTGCTCAAATATTAATTATTTGCCAATACTGAAAAGCAAGATGCTACCTCTACAGATGCTGCAAAGGGCAACTGTCCTAAGATGGAAAATATAGCATTGTCAATGGATATGAGTGATCATGTATGGCCCAAGCTCTAAATTAAAGTAATTATGGCTAACATACTACACTCAAATGCCAATGCAAAATACTGGAAGCAGCTGTGTGCAAAAAAAACGTAAACACTGCATTATTGTTTTATGTAATGTACTTAATGGTTTATATAAATCTGTTGCTCAGAAATGTTACATACTTTGAGGAAATGAGACTAACTTTTTTATATTTACACATACCTATTAGAATATGGAACTGAATATAGAAAACCCAAAGGGGTCTGTTTGTTTAAAAATGGATCATCTCAGAAAAAACCCAATTCATCACTTCCACAGTCTTTAGAAAGCAAACTTCAGGACCTTATGCTCAAGTCCTTTTGTCTTTTGAACTTGTAGTACTGGAGAAGAAAAATAATGTTTAATCTACAGTATTCTAGATATATTCGTATAAATTCTTACGGCACTTTCATTACACTGTTTCTTTTTCCTTTAACGTTAAATTATTTGGTGTTGTTGCACGCTCTTTGACAGCTACTGCATTCAGTCCCTAAAACCCTGGGTTTTATTTGCAAGCTAGAACTATTCTTTGAATTTCTGCAACCTGGAAGGCAATGACTAATACAGAACTCATTTGCCACACTTGATCTTACGAAGTGTGTCATGGAATTTTCAATTATTTCCAGATACTATGTAACTGGTATACCTACTATATATCAACACCAAACCCAAAAATACTCCTTTCCAAGAAAATAAATTTCACATATGCTTGCAATATATTGTTAATAAGGGGCAGAGAGAAGCCTCTTTTTTAGAAGTAGTTTACATAAAAGCTGAACTGATGAATATTCCCTTGAATCACCTTTACCAATTCAACTATGGCATATATCTAATTTGAAGATTATGAACTTTTTCCAGTTGTTTTTTGGGGGGGGGGGATTGGGCAGAGAGTGGACTTTTCTGTTGAATTTATTTATTCAGCCAATGACATTCGGAATACTTTATTTCAGTTAATGCAAACGAAAATTTTTATCAGGAAAATCACTACTTTGCGTATTTAGGTTTTTTTAGTTACAAGGAAACAGTTCCAAATAGAGCAAGCGTACAATTTGCAAATTTCATGTCACAACTCAGGTACAGTTCATTAATTTTGCAGTGTCATTATGTTCATCATGAAGATGATGAACATCATCATGAAGAATTAGGTCTAGGTTGCAACTTCACCTACGTTTAAGGCTCTGTGGAATTATTCTGCTCAGTAGTTCTCTGAAGGGTTATGAAATGGTCAGACAATAAATACGACTCTCCCATGAAGTTGCTGAGAGAATGGCAAATGTGGGTAACTAACAAAAGAACCACATCTTAAAAGGCAGGCAACTGTAATGATTCTTAAATGTTACTCAGTCTACATTATTTTAATTATAGGAACATGGGAAACAGCTGAGTATATTTCAAGTGGACTAGCTGTTTGAACAGGAGTAATTTGAAATGGCCAATGTGAAACAAGAATGGATTTTGAGACAAACCTGTTGGTCAAGCAGTTGTTCAAACAAATAAGATTTTTCAAAGGAGGTGTCATTGTCAAGGGCAATCCATCACAGATTTAATCCACAAGAAGAGCAGTGATTCAGCAAAGATTAAGTTAATGCTCTTTTTTTTTTTTTCCCCAAACATTCATAATGATACTTTGTTTTGCCTCAAGGATAAAAGAAACAGAAAAAAATTGTTTACAAAAACGTCCATTGGTTTTGCGTGCCTTCAAAGTTTCATGATGTTGCAAATTACTTACCATTGCTGGTTTTATAGGTTTTACTACCTGACCTCCACCTTTAAAATGTTCTCCCTATACTGTTTGATACTCTAAATATGTGGGGGTTTTTAAAATCATGTTAATTCAAATTCCTTTACTGTCAGCATGTTTGTAGTTACTTCCCCTCAGTTTTAGCGTCACTCGCAATACTCAGAGAAAGTGTATTTTTATGAGGGAAATTCCAGAAAGAAGACAAATACTTTTCCATTTTCAGGCTCAATTTCAAGGTGAACACCCTCCAAAATGATTAGGCTTCAGTGGCCTTTTTTGTACCACAAGACGCTTTCCTACTTCTCACTGTTCTCAGTATGCTGTTTTTAATAGCATTGGGTATGCTTAACTCTGAGTAGCATGTAATTTTGAAACGTTTATCATTTACTCTCTGTGTGGGTTTCTATCCTTCTAATAAAGGTGCCTCAGAACTTGGTGATGCATTTTTTCCTCCTGGAAGAGAGATTTTCAGCCTCTGACATGCTCCATATGGTTGTCACATGTATACATGCACCCTTACAGCTCTGGGCTTCCTCACAAATATGGAGCATCTGACAACTGAAAAGCAACGCTATTTCCAGCAGCC
>JANZLQ010000030.1:3861701-3878441 GCA_026212715.1 Elanus axillaris
CCCCCCTTAAGAGGACTTATGGTTGCCTCCGAGCTTGGGGGTTTTCAGCGAACTCCTTTTATTTCACGTGAGTTCAAGTAGTGATTTGGCACTTTACTGGAAGCTCGCTGTGTTACACGCACACACAAAAAAAGAAGAAACCCAAGGCACAAACCCCAAACCCAGGGCACAAAACAAAGCCCTTCCCTGCCCGGGTAGGATGACTTCAGAGGAGGCTCCCTCCAGCCCCACAGGTGACGATCCCGCCACCATCCCCTCACAAAACCGCCTCCCTCAGAGGGCAACCACCGCTCTCCTCAGCCACCCCGAGCACCATCGCGCCCCGACGCCCGCCAGCCCGACCACGGCCGGCGGGAGGGGGGGGGGGGGGAGCCCGCTGCGGTCTCAGGGGCAAGGTCACCTGCCTCTCTCCGCCCCCCCCCCCCCACATCCGCCCGGCATTAGTATCGCCCCCCTTCTCTCGGCGCCAAGCTGGCCCATAGCCGTAGGGACGGCAGGAGGCAATATTGCCACCCCCCGCCCGCCCCAGCTCTGGCACCAACGCGCATGCGTGGAAGGTCAGCCAACGCCGTGCTCCGCCGCTGTGCGTGATGACGTAACACGCACAAACGCTATTTCCGGCGTGATGCCGGCGAGGCGGAAGCGCTCAGGGACCCGTGGAAGGGCCGGGGCCGGGGCGATGGGAGAGCCGGGCGCCTGCCGCCCGCCGTTGTAGCCACGGCCCCTGGTGGGTGGTGAAGGGCAGCCGCCGGCATGAGCGGTGAGCGGCGGGCGGAGAGGGAGGCAGCCTTCTGGGCTCGGCGGGGCGCGGCCGCTGCCCGGGGTCCAGCGGGACGGAGGATGCCGGCAAGGTGAGTGAGGCCTCCGCTGACCCTGCGCGGTGTGGGTGTGCGCTTGATGGCGTGCTGCACGGAGCCCCGGGCCGTCCGTCCCTAGGGAGCGGGGCTGGGAGCGGCTGGGAGGAGGTGGGCAGCTCTCTGCGGGACAGCTCGGTGTGGCACGGGTCGAGTGGGAAGGGACGGTGACTTCTAGGCGAGAAGAGTTTGTGGGAGGCTTTAACCTGAAGGTAGAAATCGGAATTGGCCAGAGCACGAATGCGGTAACTGCAAGGCAACGCGCAATTTGGGGGGGTGGGGGCATGCGTCAATTTAAGGTAAATATCCCTGAGGCTCATCCTAAGCCTTTGGACAACTTACTAGAATGGGTTGCAGAAGGTCTTGTCTCATCATAACCTAGAAATCATACTGGAAGGAGCAAATACTCTGGGTTTTCTGTTAAGCGATAGTCCTCATGCACAGGAAACTTTTATGGAGCGCCAGGTGAGTGTGTAAAAATGATTCTCTTGCAGGACTGAAACTTGGTTCATTGGGATTTCTGTTAATCCTCAGAATTTTAGGTGATAAAGCACCTTGAGAAGAGCAAGCATTCAGTCAGGGCACTAATTCTAGTGCGGGTTGTGTTTGAGGAACTGGCACATATTAGCCTCAGTAAGAAATGAAATTGGCTTGCCAAAGAGATGAGTGAAAATAGCTTGGGTGCTGTGTTGTCTTAGGAAGCTATTCTGGATTTTGTTCCTGCTTTTGAATAATTTAAGTGCCCTCTGAATCCTCAGAATATAATAACATAACTATTGGCATATTATAATTTTCTTAAAACATGGGTTTTGTCTTCCGTGAGAGATACTCTTCATATATTTCTCCATTCTTCAAAGCCAGGATAATTATCAAGGGTGGATGACAGAACCAGCCAGCCTTTCTGCAGGTGCAGAACAGACGCAGAAAAAAGAGAGCGTTGCCATACAGTTGATGAAGCACGAAAAGGAAGTTGAAGTTCCTTCTAATGAGCTTGGTGTAGCAAGCGCAGCTACTGACCAGAAAGAGCAATCTACATCGGAAATGAGAAGAGACTATGTATACAGCAGTACTGGGAGACCTGAGAAGACAGATACGACTAAATCACTTGTGACAGATAAGGATGCATCTGGAAATTGCGAACTGTATCTACCAGTGCCAAGTAGTTGTTCAGCAATGGAGTCGTCTGAGGACAGGTGAGGATTTTTTTTTATATATAGTAACAACTTTTTTGATAGACAGGGAGGGGTACTTTCAGTTTGGCAAAGTGAATTTCTTGGCATAATTTCGTATATGTTGGTGTCTTAGTGAAATAGGTCTAAACGTCAAACCTTAAACTTTGAAGGCCACCTTTGCTCTTTAGATAAATGGGATATTTATATAGTTTATTAGCGGTCGTCTTCCCCCATCTAAGGGAATGACTGATGCATCAGTAAGCTCTTAAGGGCAGGGTGCAGAGCATGGGAAACTAATTGAAGGCAGGTACTCTGCTACCTTGGTCTTAACCTTGTGAATGCTTTGGTAGGTGCAGTGCTGACAAAGTCTTTTTTTTTATCCTAACACTTCAGCTTTTTGTTTGTCTGTTTTTTCTAAACCTCCTGCTACAGGCTGAAGTAAAAATTTAGTTGTGTGGTTCAGATTTGATAGTAGAAGTCTTACAAGAATATTTGGGATCTGGAGAAAGAAAATATATGAAGGTTTTAAAGAAAAGATATTCCAAACTTCTGAAAACAAAATTAATGCACATTGAGTGTGGCTTTGTGTGGTTGAAGAATACATCAATGAAGTAAGAGAAGAAAGTGATTTCTAATTAATCCTCTTTCTATAGATAGCCAGTGGACTCTTTTGGATGACATACAAAATCTACAATAAGTGCGAACTTAGTGAAAAAGTCACTAACAATAAGTATATGTTTTCAAGGATGCTTTAAAAAACTTTTTCATGCTTAAATAACTGTGTAATTTAATTAAATAAGCACTAGCACAATCTAATGTGTTAATGAGTTTTAAAAATATTAATGTACATTTAACATTAATACACAAATACGCTTAATACATATTTATATCAATTTTGTGTGTTGGCAAGAGTGTGGTACATAAGGATCTTTATCCTGACTTTTTAAATTAGCTGCTGTTTGGCATTATAATTCCATTTGGTCTAATATGCCCTTACATGAACTACTAATAGCAATGAGTTTAGTCTGCCATAAAACAATGTTAATATTCATCCATTCGTGATAACAAATGGAAGACTATAAGCATTGTTTTTGCTTTTGTATGGTATCTTCAATACTGGGAGTTCTAGTCCTGCAAGTCTATTAGTATAAATCTATTTAATATTTTTGCCCATAGTCCCTTCCCTTCTTCCTGGCTTAGTTTTGCTTGCTTGTCATCTTAACTTGTTGGGGTTTAGGTTCTTTGGCAGGGTGGGATTTTTTTTTGTTTGTTTTTAAAATGCAGGCCCAGGATACTCTTAAACTCTGACATCCTGGTGGTCGTTTTTTTCACTTCATATCTTTGGTTCAGCAGAATCTGATTTACTAGTTCAACAATTTTAAGTGTTTACACACAACACTGTGCACTATTTTATGTTTTTCTTTTGTGCACGCATGTTTTTAATTATTCTTTTCCATCTGTTATTTTATTTTCACTCTATTGTCACATATCAATGTAAATGTTAATGAGGAAAGGCTTTTGTTTCCACAGATTTACTTAACTACTTACTAGTTGCTATGCTAGAACAATATTAAGATGCACTTTCAACTTTCAAATGTAAGTGCCTGTGTGAGATGAATTGCACCTCTTGGCTACCTTGATTTCAGAACAACTCAGTTAAATTGCAGTACTTTGTTTACCCTGGATGTTAATCTGTCGGGTTCTGAATCTATTGGTTCTGTTTTGTCAACTCCCAGAAAGAAGATGGGGTAATATCTGCAGAAGGAACATGACGCTGCTTACTCTACGCCAAACCTCTTTTTTCACCGACCTCGCTAGTTAATAAGTTGCGCACTTTTTCTCTTTATGCATTATAACCAAAATGTATTTGAGGATGTATCCCAAAGTATCGCTTCCCCCTTGCCCCACCACCTCCCATGCGATCGCTTGTAGAAGCAAGTTTGTTCATGTTTAGCAGGGAGGCTGTTGCTTTATATTTTAAATGCTTAACTTGTAGATAAGCTAGGCTGGAGACTGCTGCTGTCACACACTGTGGTTTTGGTGGGGTTTTTTTCATAGTATTTTCGAGGTTAAGTACTCTTGAAACGCTTCACAAACCTTAATGGACCTTAGTCTCTGCTGAGAAATAAGATTATGCATGGAAATTGGGGTTTGTCCAGTGCCACACTGTAACAAGGATAAGGACTTGGGATAAGTATTTCTGTGCGTTTTCTCCTCAGCAGGTAGTACTCCATAAATAAAGTGCTGTGTTTAATATCTACTGCATCTATGGTTTCTCTTTTAATGAAGAATTATTTGGTAGTATTATGAATCAGATTTCAAGCAGCTACTTGAGCAGTCAGGAAAGCCAGTTTGAAAGTTGAAGTTTTGAAACTTGAGTAAAAACTAAACTGTAGTTTCATATGACTGCATAGTAGATGACAGTTTCCTGGTATTAACCTATATTTGTCTTTATACTAAATTTTTTTTTTTTGTTCTCAAGGGAAATGTATGCAAATGGGTTAGAAATGTTACTTTAAAAAAAGTAAGCTGGTTTTGATAAAGAAATACAGAGCCATGATTTACCAGGGTATTCTTTCAGCTTTAATGAGAGTAATCTAACTACCAGATGGCAATATTAAACCATTTCTTGCAGTCTTCCTAACTGCTTGTCATCTTAGTAGCGTAAGGTTGTGTCGTTAGCTAATTCATCCTGTAAAATTTACAGGTGCAAAGCGACTTTAGTACTCTGTAGTCTCCACACGACCAGCAGAAGAGGAATTCAGGCAGTGATTCATTACCAGTGTAGGTGTCATAGATGGGAGAGGGGAAGAGTTGAGAGGTTTTTTTTTAAAAAAATTTTTTATTGAGAACTCCTGTTGGTTTTATGAAAATGTGTAAGATGAAAAGCAAATGGAGTTGAAAAAATACTTGGAGAAAGAATTAAGTAGTTTCCTGTAGTTGTAAATGGGGGGAAAAGGTAAATGACTACAAGATTTGTGCTGTTATGTGAAGTATGTGTTGATTTTTGTTGCAGTGAGGAGGACATGTATCGTGATGCAGAAGAAATAGAGAGAGAGAAAATACTACTTTGTGAAACAAGCTCTTCAGGTACGTTTGAATTTTGTTTGGCATTTTAAATACAATATTACAATTCATTGTAGCACTTAATTTGTGATGATTTGACACCCTCGTTTCCAAGGGCTTTTGTGCACAGATGTTTGTGTGGGCAATAGAAGTTACTTATCATGACTGAGTACTTTGTGCGGTTTAATTCACAAAAAGATCAATTTTACATAAAACTGGTTGCTCTTAGTATGTTTCCCTCCCCCATGTTTTTATAGTTACTTTACAAGAGAACATGAATGCTTTGGAAAGCAGTCACATAACCTATGTTATAAGTGTTGTGCTTGAAAATTACTGATTTGTAGTTGCTATAGCAGCATCTGTTGCTAGGATCCCCTGATAACCTTAGTGCTATCTGTTTTGGAATGAAGGCTGTTGGGGTTCCAAGAGGAAACTGTATTTCTTCTTTCTACCATTTTTTCTGGCTTATTCAGAAAGATCTATTATCTTTCTCCCTTATAGCCCGGCTGCTGAAAGAAAAGAAACTTTTGTCAAATATTTTTCTGATTGCTAAGAAAATGAAGAGTACTTCACTAATTTCTACTCTTCACCAATGAATATTTTCCAGATGAGAGGAGCAGCGTGTTCTTTATTTTGACTACATCATTTTTGTTCACTTGTCATTTTCAGAGCAAGCTGTGGCGTTTTTTTGCTTCCCATGCTATTAATTACTTAGTAGCTATAGGTTGTGCTGCCGGTCTGGTTTGGCACCAATGTTATTTTAAAGTGATAGAGTGTATTTAGAAATTCAGTGCTTTTTCTATGTTGTTCTGTTTCACAGTTGTTCTTATGTTACATATTCTATTTTGACAGAATATAAACTAAGCGTTTCACCTGAAATGGACATCATGGAGTACTGCAGAAAAGAATGGAGAGGAAATACACCAGTAGCAAAAAGGATGAGAAAGGTATGGGTTCTCTTTTTGTTGAATTTTGTTGGGCTTTTTGTTTTCATTTGTATGTTTAGTAGGTGATTTCCTATAGGAAAAGTCTTTAAAATAGGAAATGAAATAGCAAGGTTTTCCAGTGTCTGATCTTAGAAGTGGCTGACAACTGGTCAACGATTTTGTTCGTACTCATTCAAAATGTGTTTTTTGGTAAGGCTACTTGTTCATAGTGTAAGGTTTTGATTAATACTGTTCTTCATGACTGTTTTCAAGTTTTAAATCTGGTTTATTACCATAAAATGGTAATTTTGTTGGCTATTGAGATGGCAGAGCAGATAATCAAACTTTTTGGCAGAAGGCAAATAACTGAAGTTGCTGAATTGCATGAATTTTAAGATGAGGAGCTTTAATGGGTAGGCTCAGTTTTCCTTAAATTTTTCCTGAATTCTTATTTTTTATAGGCTTTGCACTAGTTTTCTTATATTAATCTTGAGCTACAATGGTCGAAAATAAAGCATAAGTTTGGTTGGGGTTTTTATGTTGTTTTGGTGTTTTGGCACAATTTGAAAATCTAGCGGTATGTATGAGTAAACCTAAAAAATACCTTCCATAAATTAAGATCCTTGTGTCACCTTCAGGAGATTAGTAAGAGGACTACAGATGCACAGGGCATTGGCTCTTGCTAGATTAGCTGAAGAGACATACTGAGTTTTGGAAGTTACATTTCCACACTGCTGCTTCTGCTAAAAGTGTATGTGTGGGAACAGCAGGGAGTGGACAAATGTGCTGAGGCATGTGTCAAGATACTTCAGTGTAAACGCAAATTTTCCCTGAGGCAAAAACAAACTACATGTGATGCATATTGGGCAAATGGAATAAACTATTGCTGAAACCTCTTGTAAGCGTGATGTATTTTTAGATTTATAGTCTTGTGTATGTATGTTTGTATGTTGGGGTGGGTTTTTTTTGAAACTTAAGTAGGTTAGCTACCCACTTTTCAATGATATTTCTGCACTGTCATCAAATATACACCACAACCAATTATCTACTTAGTTTTCTTTGGTTTCTTGTTTGTTACTCAGCAGAACTAAAGGAAGGTGTTTTTTCAAAGCATAATTTGTGACAAAAGCATTTGAACTTCCAAAATGGGATAGTGGATCAACCCCCCCTTTTTTTTTTACATAGCATTAGCATTTGGATGCTAATATTCTAGTATCTCTTGTGATACCAGTGCATGACCTTAAAATGTTTTATTAATGCTTTCATGTTACTTGGTTTTTGTGTTTTTCTAGGGATATGAAGCAGTTGCTCAGAAGTTTGCATCTATAAGGAGAGTACGAGGTGACAACTATTGTGCTCTCAGAGCAACTCTTTTCCAGGCACTAAGCCAAGCTACCCAGTTACCAAGCTGGCTGCAGAGTGAGGATTTTACTATGGTAGGTGTCAAACTGATCTGACAGTAGAGGAATGTTGGTTCTAACCTATTTGATAGTTTTATTGATCTCATTTCTGTATTATACTATATATGCTCACTTCTCAATATCCCTTGAATTGAGAAGTGGTAGTGTTCAGTTTTGTTGTACGTTTACAATGATTCTTTCAACTTGGAATTGAGTCCAGGTCCCCTTATTTTCCAGTTGTAATGTATGTTACTATTCTGCTGACTGTAATGTAACTTGTCTGTCTTCATCTTGCCCTCTTGGTTTCTTCTTACTGCATGTAATATGGCAGCAAGACGTTTCCCACAGGACAGCTGGTAGTAACAAAAAATCTAGACAGCACATTCTAAGCACACTTGGAAGAAAACACCAGCTTTTCAAAATTATCACGTATATTCTTGTGTGCCATATATAGTTTCTCTAGAAAGTGGATTAACAAATTGGGTGCTGCAGGCTTTTCAGAACGTGTGTATTCCTCGCGTCTTAAATGTTACTTAAAATAAGTGTAAGAGCAACTCCAGCCTGAGATGAAGAACAGTTCCTACAGGGCACTGATGGATAAGCAAAGCAAGGTGTCCTGCTAAGAGTAGAAGAAAAAAATTTCAGAAATTGTTTTGCATCAGCAAAGTCCATTTGGTGATATCCGTGAACATGGAAGAAACATGTAAGAAGCTGCCTATACAAAAGTGGCCTTCTTCAGGGAAGTAAGGTTCCAGTTGTCCATGTTGCTGCTGGAAATGTAAGTGATGAATATCTGATGCAGATTCTGTGTTGTAGGCTAGCAGTCCAGATAGAATCACACTGCTCTTACTACCTTTTTGTATAACTTCAGAGGCCATCTTAAAATTTCTCATTGTGGTCGCTATCATTAAGTAAATGTCTGCTTATATGTTTTTGTAATTACTGATAAAAATATTTCTGTACAAAGTTTCTTACTGCACCAGTACTTTTTAAAAAGTTTTCCTTTTATAAAAAAAAAAATTCTCCCAGCTGACAACCATCTTCACATTATCAGACTATAGAAGATACTTTCCCAGTGCTCCTTTAAAGAACATGCAAATTTTTAAAATTACATACTTTGTGGTTTTTCATGATGTTCACCTATTTTTTTCCTACTGATTTATAGAGGAAAATGTGTCATGTGGTAATTAACCTTCTTTGAAAAAGGTGTACATCTATAAAATGAACTGATTGAAATGATAAACTGTTAATGCATCAAAGCAGAGGGTAAGAGAAATGTGTGGCGACAGCTAGCAGTACAACTTTAACAAAAGTTTTTGGGTTTTTTTCTGTTTTTCAAACATATTTACATGTGCATTTCTAATTGTAGAAGTTGTTGGAATATAATCTTTGATTATTTAGTTCCATATATCCAATTAGCATAGGATACCAGGCAGGGATGGGGGAAGATCTGTGTCTATCTGACAAGTACTCGGTTGCCGTTAAAGGGAACATCATTACTAATCTGATAAAATGAAAACTGGCTGCTAATGGCGTACGTGCTGCTCTAGCAGAGTATTTAATTAATTGTGAGACACAAGGTTGCTCTTCCAGTTCTAGGTGTAAAATAAGTTAATAAATGAGGGTAAAAAAATAGGCATGCAACTGCCAGGATGTCCTTCAAGAGAACTGTAAAAGCTCTTAACTGAGCAGGTGTAGCCTGTGAGCAGTAAAAGAGGCAGTTCTGAGGCTAAAGTATGATCTGATGCATCAACTAATCCCCAGGCTGCTTTCTTCTTTATCAGAAAACCAGTCCCATAGTGTTTTAATTATGTACCCTGAAAAGAAAACACAGTTTGTATGTTCTGGACTAAGTAGTTTGCACTCTACCAAGACTTCTGGATTATCTGGTGGATGTCATGACATCTTTAACATTCTCTTCTCCTGGTTCAGGGACGCTGTCAAACATGGTCACTGTCAACTGGTGCTGGAGGGTTTTTTAATTAAAGAAAAAAAAAAAAAGCCAGGAGTAACTTAGAGTGATTAATTTTTCCAGTGCTTATGTATTGGTTAGATCTAGTCATAGTAATAGACCCATATTCTGTCTGTTATCCATCAAGTATTATAAAGAGCCAGTTGTGTTCAGTTATGGTCATCTTAGTATGACATCTGTTCAGAGGAACATATGAGGGATTGTTTTAAGGTGTAAAATCTTAAAAATAAATAAATAGATTAAATAATAACCTGCAAGTTGGTGGTTTTTCCTTTCAAGATTTTTGACTTAAGCTGCTGTTTCTACTCTCAACTTCCAGCTTCCTGAAAACTTGCTGAGCAAATATGACTGGATCAAGCAGTGGCAGCTAAAGCAGAAACTGGGCAGGAAGATGGGAGAAATAAGTGATGAAATTAAAGAATATTTAATACTTCTAAGGAAGAAGGTTAGAAAAGTATTTGTTATTCTTGGTCACTTCCAAATAAGAAAAATGACAAAGAGTTTGGAATGTGGTGAATTTAGCATAAGGATGCTTTCACTAATGAAAAACTCACTTTTCTGTATGTATACTGCAAAAAAAAAAATCAAGAAAAGAATGTCTGTTCAGATCTGTGGGAGTTTTCTGGTCTTCCACTGCTTCCATCTGCCTGATGCTGGAATTAACTTTTGAGCTCTGCAGAAAACTATTAGTTAGGTTTCAGTGAAGAAATAAATGTAATGGAGTAACATTTTGCCGCTGTTATTTCTTGTATTTATTTGAAGGAATGATGTATAATATGGATAAATGCTGTTGCTACCTTGGACAGGTCATGGAATGCAAAAGAAAAAAAGAATAATGCTGAAGTAATTTCAAAAGAGTAGTTTTTCTTCCACATTTATATGTTTTTATTCTAGGTTAGTGTAACAGGAAAATGTGCCTTTTTGGTGTTCGTAGAGTATTACCTAGCCCATCTTCCCCCTCTTTGAAACTCTGGACCCTATTTAAAGACTCTTTCAGTTGTTCCTGTCTTACTGTGTATGCATATTCTCTTTCTTGAAGGCTTTTAAGAATATTTTGAAGGCTTCATTCATGCAGTTTTTGAGGGCAGGAATGAAATATGCATTCTGAGTAACTGAAATGTAAAGAATATGAAAGTTGTAGGATTTATGATACAGGAAACGAACAGGTTAATATCTTATTGCTTACTCTCCCATGACAATATTTGTTTTGCCATCTTGCATCAGTTTCCAACATCCCCTCCTTTTGCTTTGCCTTAAGGACTAATATAACTCAACTTGACCTTGATAGGACTACAGCTGTGGAAACATTCCTGAGTGTTTTTAAAAGGGCACAAATCCCTTCATAAATTAAATTCTGAGTGCCTGTGCTGTGCACCTGGCAATTCACAAGTGGTTTTTTGCAGGTCTTGCATGGTGAGGTCTATTGATACATACTGTGTGTGGTGTTGTTTTTTTTTTATAGTGGAAGAATATAAGTGAAATCAAGGGTTCTACTGAGAAACAAGAAGCTTGTGATAAATTGTTTAAAAATGAAGAGGAGGAGTATAGTCTCTATGAAGCACTGAAATTTTTGATGCTTAACACCGCCATCGAATTATACAATGATGATAAAAATGGAAGGAGAGTTCCTGTCTTCTCATGGTTACTGTTTGCACGGGATACATCTAGCAACCCTTATCAGTTAATGCATAATCACTTGAATCATATTGGTCACAGCGGAGGCCTTGAACAAGTAAGGAGAGATTGTTTTTACAGTGTTATTTTCCTGTTTTAGAGGTTTTTGTTCCAAGTGGTGACTTTTTTGCAGGCTAGCTTAGTAAATAAGTAATGCTGTCTGGTTTTGTGCTGACTAGATTTATTTATTTTGGTAATATTCTTTGTAAATTGTGTCATGGTTTAACCCCAGCCAGCAGCTAAGCACCATGCAGCTGCTTGCTCACTCCCCCCCACCCAGTGGGATGGGGGAGAAAATCGGGAAAAGTAGTAAAACTTGTGGGTTGAGATAAGAACGGTTTAATAGAACAGAAAAGAAGAAACTTAATAATGATAACACTAATAAAATGACAACAGTAATAATAAAAGGATTGGAATGTACAAATGATGCACAGTGCTATTGCTCACCACCTGCCGATTTGACACTCAGTTAGTCCCCAAGCAGTGATGCCCTTGCCCCCCCACTCCCCCCAGTTTCTATACTGGACATGACGTCCCATGGTATGGAATGTCCCTTTGGCCAGTTGGGGTCCGCTGCCCTGGCTGTGTCCCCCCCAACTCCTTGTGCCCCTCCAGCCTTTTCGCTGGCTGGGCAGGAGAAGATGAAAACCCCTTGACTTAGGATAAACACTGCTTAGCAGTAACTGAAAACATCAGAGTGTTATCCACATTCTTCTCATGCTGAACCCAAAACAGCACTGTACCAGCTACTAGGAAGACACTTAACTATCCCAGCTGAAACCAGGACAATTGTTGTTTAGAACAGGGTATGCTTGCCACTGTAGTAGACAAGATAAGAGACTTTCCAGCTTCTTTCTCTGAATTCTGTCTGGTATCAACAGCCTTTGTAAGGGCTTTCAGTCTCAGTCTGCTGCTTATTTGGCTAGGGAGTTCAGAGTACCCTTTAAGAGAGAAAGGATCAGTGCCTGAAACTCGTTCTTGTCTGGTTTAGTGACTTAATGGGATGAATACCGGTATGAAAGAATGTCTTTCCTACCTGTTCGTGGCAGTAAGGAAGTGGAATTCTCTGTATAAAGTAGCTTTTTTTTAGGAATAATATCCTACTATGCCATTGTTGGGTCTGAAGAGCTCCATGTTGAAGGCATGGCATTTTAGAGGTATTTGAGCAGCAAGTTAAGAATGGCTTGAATGAATGATTGAGGTGCTGAACTGGAGATGCTCATATGTATGCATTCTCATTTACTTTTCTGCATATTTTTTCTTTGAAAAATTACATCTGATAGGTATTAGTTTACTATTTTTATGAGAAATATCTTGCAAAAGGTATGTTTAATTTTACATGTTATATTTCTGCTTTTTTCCAATGTAGGTGGAAATGTTCCTCCTTGCTTATGCTCTGCAGTATACCATCCAAGTGTATCGATTGTATAAATACAGCACTGATGAATTCATCACACTTTATCCCAATGACCCAGAGGAGGACTGGCCTGTGGTGACTCTCATAACTGAAGATGACAGACATTACAATATTCCAGTCAGAATGTGCCAAGAGACGATGCTGTAAAAAGTGATTTTTAAGCAGACAAACCAGTGCTGCTTATTGAGGTTTCCAGTGCTATTTTGAAGCAGGACAATGATGAAATCTGCATTACAAAATCTACAACAACTTGAAATCCATGTTTTAGAAGTTTACATCTGAACTAATATATCAAATAGGTACTAGCTTAAAGAGTAAAAATTTTGCAAGTATGGCTTTTGTTGCCCATAAAAAAGAAAAAGGAAACTTCAGCAATCCTTTTTTTTTGAAAGGCTTACTCTTAATAGGAATGCAAAAACTATAGATTTCCTTCTTTTAAGAAGATAGGTGAGGCTCTGTGGTAAGATGTGAGCTGACCTTCTGCTCCTTTAAATGGTGAGATAATGATGAATTGAAATTTCTGGAAAAGTAAGCTGGCAGTGACCTGACTGGTATTTGTAATGCCGTTTAGAAGCAATTTGTACAAATTTGGGGTCTCGGGAAGCAATATAATTCTTTTGCAGTTGGAATTTAATGCCTGCCATGGTTTGTGCTCTAAGGGGGATGTCATTTAAAGTTTTCTTATGCTTTGGGTTTTTTTTTTCTGATGTGACTATCTTATTTAGATCCAGCCAGTCATCTGTTACACTGGAAGTAAAGAGCTCTTCCCCTTTCAACTCCCTGAGAGTATCACAGCAAAGAGGCTTGATAATAAGGGAGCATAAAAGTGATTTGTTAGAAAGTCACAAATTCAAAACCTATACAGAATTCCCTCTTCAGTTACGATAGCTGGTATGAGATAACCACGTGCCCGCTAACTTCCATGCATGTTCATATTGCTGTTCCTGTAAGGCTTAATCCTCGCTTGCAGCTGCTGTGGGGAACATCAGGATTTTAATTTGTCCGGGGAGTGCAGTAGATGGAAGTAAACTGGTGCAACTTCTCCACTCTTGGGAGGAGTATGTGAGAGGTTCTGTTTCTGTTTAGAATTATTCATTATGCTTGAAGTTGAAGGAATATTGAATATTTCAGATGCTGGGAGTGCTGACATACCTAAAAAAATAATTAAATAATAAAACCTTCACCTTTTAGCTTAAAGTGGAAGTATGCCCTACAGATGAGTCTGGGAACAAGAGACTGAAGGTTGATTTAAATGAAATGCTGGTCATACACAGATCACTTGGCTTCTCTTGGAAGCCCTTCTTGTATAAAAGGGATAAGATTATAAAAACTACTTTTCATTCAAATATTCTGGAGGAAATGACATGCAAAACTTCTGGCATGCAAAACTTCAAATTCTCCTGGTTTGTTCTACTTAAAATTAATTTGGTAACTTTTATTGTGAAGGGTAATTACACAATGAGAATGTGTATTCACTATGTTCTAAAACATGTTTTAGACACATCTTCGTGAGGTCTGTCATGTACTTAGTATTACACTTACGTCTTTGCCTTTTACAACTAGGTTGATCTGTTATTGAAAGTTTCTTGGAGCTACAAGGGAATGAAAAATAAACAAATTCATCTGGCAATATTTTTGTTTCTTGGTTTATGGCCTGTTTTTTCTCTAGTTTTATAATTTTGAGCTTTTAATGTTGGAATCCTTGTTCAAGTCAGTGAAAGCTGCAAAGCATAGTAAACTAGTAATTATTGTCTTGCTGCTTGCACATGGACAGCAAAAAAAAAATTTCCCCTAGTTACTGTTATCCAAGTAATGCTGAAAGGGAAAGAAAAATAAGTAACTCTTGCAACTCACTGAACTCTGATAGAAGAGTTGTACTTACGATTTAAATAACTGGAATTACTTAAACCTTGATGTCTTCTAATTGTGATATATTCTTGAGATCAAAACTTAACACCTCTTTGAAAAAGGCATCTTTTGTCATACATTTAGAGCAGTGTCTCTGAATGTATGACAAAAGCCTCTAAAGCAGCGGCTTTTTAGGGGCTGAGTTTGCAGCCATTAGGTATGGGAACAATTCACATAATCAGCTTGTGTGTTGAACTGAGAAGTACAGGACTGAGCGCAAAGTATGTGTATGCCTTACGTCCTGTATTGTTCCTGCAGAAGTTGAGTAACAAACAGTAGAAAAACTGATGTTGCTTTTTATTTTCCATCTGTGTTTTGGAGATAAGCAACGAGTCTGTACTGTGGTGTGCAGTATATTGATTTAACTTCATTTTAAAATATAAAATTGACAGCTGACAGTTTTCAATCTAGACTTATACAATGGATAAATAACTGCTTTTCTGCTGGGTCTGTAAATTAAATGAAGTGGAAGTGAGGGATGGAAAAGGAGGAGGAGTAGGGATCAAATCAATTCTGCCCCTGCCCCAATGTCCATGAGTCTTACAGGTGAATAAATTTTTAATAGCTGCTGTACTTCAAGATCAATGTACTAAAGGAAGCAGATGCTTTACTCGACACCTGGCATGCTTTGCTAGGTACAGTCCAGATTTTTAGTGCTGTAATATGTGAACTCCTAGGAGTCAGTAGAGATAAAGTTCACTCTGACTGTTGTACTTGATGTGCTTTTTGTGCAAAACCCACTGCATCCACTTTAGGCCCATCTTTTTTATTATCCCTACTTCAACATCATTGTTACATCCAACTTCTGCCCCCCCCGTATGCTTTTTGGAGAAGGAGGTGGCACGTGTTCATTGTGTTCTTCAGAACCATTTTAGCATACTTTCAGGTATTAAATGGAAACATCCTGCTTTCTATTGTAGTGCTTTGACTTGGGTTATCTGATTGCTTTTAAAAAAGCATTTAAGTATGTAATTTTTCACTAAAAGCAGTTGCGGTCTAGGCAACGCTTTTATTTTGCCTTTCTTTGATCTTCTAGTAAGAAATATGTTTCAAAGTCAGTGGATATTTACCCCCTCGCTTCCTTTCTGTTGGTGGAAGTGTACAACAGACGTTCTTTCTGTGAAGGAAAAGAGGTTCAGGTGATCTTGCTGGGCTGGGAGGAGGGGAACAAAATTGCATTGTACCATGTGGGAATAGTTGGCTGTGGGTAGAGATGTGCTGAGCCGGAGCTGCAGCAGGTAAGGTAGCAAAGCTTAGGCAGGACACGGCTCTGAGAAGCTTGTGGAGGTGTCCTGTGGGAGCTCACCCCAGAACCTGGCTGGCTGGAGAGACGCAGGTGTGTTCGGTTCAGGACTAACTTTATTCAGATAGTTGAGACAAAGCTTGACCAGATCTCGGCCAAGTTTATTTTTGTGTGACTGTGACAGCCCTATCATCAAAAACTAGCCAAGGAAGGGAAAGAGCAAGGTGGAAGGAAACTTGCATCATCTTGCCAGAATGGTGGATATGGTCATATATCCCATTTTAGGTCCTTGAGGAAGCAGGGAGAGGGAGCTCTTGCATTGTGTATCGAGTGCAGGCCTTGATTCGTGATCTCGTGTCCCTAATATTTAATAGTGTCAGTTGTGCAGCCCCTATACCTTGTTGTCTTTGGGACATAATTGCCATTTGTTCTCCCAGCACCCTAGCTGGCAGGATAGGACCAAGAATATTTGAAGATGGCCAAATGTACTTCGTGAATGCTCCCTTTTTTTGTTTAACGGGGAAAGACGACATTCTGGAAGCTTGCTGCTAGGTGAATAATTGTGCTGTGACAATGACCAGTGTGCTTCAAGCCAGACAGATTCAAAGAATATTTCCACCTAAAAATTTCTTGAGGAGGAGAACCTCGGCCTCTGAGAAACGGGAAGGAAACATTATTAATTCCACAGAGCGGGAAGTGAGGTAGGGACGGTTTAGCACGGTAGAGGCCTCTCGGGGAAGGCAGTGCTCCAGTCCCTTTTCCCCAGAGCACTCATTTCAGCATGGGTGCTGACGAGTTGCCCTTACTACTTTATTTAAGTTAATGGGATGGCAAAAAAACATCCTGAGATGTACCGAGCCAGTGAAGAAGGATTGGTCAGTACTGACAAAAACCAGTTTGAGCAGGGCTGGTGGGTGAATACAGCGGCGTGCTGAGGAAGGAGCGGCACATCGAATGTAATTGCCGGCTGCCTCTTCTAGAGGATTGCTTTTGCCCCATTTTGGAATTGTGGGGTTGGGTTTTTTTTTTTTTTTTTTTTTTTAGATACCTGCCCACCAGGTCTTTGAGGTGATACGTTTCCTTTGGGCTATTGCAGCAGACTGGGACT
>JANZLQ010000030.1:3878541-3942394 GCA_026212715.1 Elanus axillaris
CAAGTGTTTGCGGCTCGCTGGGATGGGGCAGAATTTAGACACTCTCCTTATTAGATCTGTTGTGCACCCACCCACCTTCTGCTAAGAAAAACAGAAAAGCTGCTACAATAATTATGAAACTGGTATCGCCCTTGAACAGTCTTGCTGTGTTTCACAGAACATTTTGCTGGAAATGTTCACTTCACAGCCTACAGCTGACCCCCGGTACGAGCTGTTGGTGTCTTACGTGGCTTTGCAGAGGAGCCCAGGAGCTCATCCCCACGGGAGCGGAGCGCTGGGGCCGGAGGTGGGTGTTTGCTGGCCCATGCCACTGCAGGCCAGGGGTGAGCAGGGAGGGACCGGGGGGGCTCACCCCCTTCCCGGCAGCTGGCACTGGGAGCCCTCCATTCCCAAGGGATCAGTCCGGGGATCTGCTGCCTCGTTGCTTCACCTCGGTACTCCAGCAAACGCAACCCGCGTTTAGGGTATGTAAATCCCAGTTATACTTAGTAAATATAGTACGGCCAAAATGCTTTTCCTTCTGACCTAGTGATCTCAAAAGCTCACGGTTTAGCAGCATCAGCTTACCTGTGTAGACTTGTGTGAAGGGATATATTAGTTAAAAGTAATAGCGCATAGGTAGGTGAAAGACGTTTTGAAGATGTGTGGAATACTGTGAAATGAAGTGTTAAGGGACTTGAGATTTTTGATACCTTTAATTTTTTCATCTTTTTGAATATCAATAGTTGATCTGTTTATACCTTGAGTAAGAACCTGTTAGTAGGTGTTGAAACTTGTAGCAAGCCCTCTCTTTGGTTTCTGAAGTATCTGGTTTTGTTTATGTATTCATCCAAACCTTCAGGTGATGCATTGATGCATTTGAGTCTTCACAGCCAGAATAATTTCTGTAAGAATTAGCAGCTTAGCTGAGACATGCTGTGCAAATCCTGAGCAGTGTTTCTAGGACAGCTTACTCTACACAAACACAAGGCTGTATAGTGTCAAGAATAATGTGTGTTGAGAAGTGGTGAGGTTGGATTCTCGGATCATCTGAGAGCAAATTAAATAACTTCTTTTAAAATGTATAAACCAGTTAGTTTCTAACCATGTTTGCAGGTGCACAAAGCATATTCTATTTTTACTGTCCTTATTATAGAGGACAAACCCCCCAGTTCTAGCCACAGATGTTTTATAAAGATTTAAAGTGCTTAGAAAAACAGAATTAGCTTGATAATAATCTTCTATTACTGCCTATACTGTTGTTCCTGAACTGCGGAGATGACAAAAACTGTTTCTAGCTGAAAGAAATGTATTCAGTGGGAAACACTGCATCCGTAGAGTAATGGATGTAACCGTAATAGGCTATGTCTATGTCTTTAGAGGTGGAGCACTTGCTGGACTGCTACTCTCTTCACGTTTCTGAATGTTTTCTGCATCGTAAGATTGTTTTTTGTTTGTTTTTTTTTTCATGAAATGCTAAGAGAAATAATAAATTGTATTGGGCAAGGGGGATGCACAGGATGGGCCATAAACCTGCAAACTGCAGCTGTTTCACTCAAAATCTTTGGAAAGTCCCCTTTGACTGGATTTTTTTTTTTTAATATTGTGTAACATTTTGGCCTTTGTTTTACAGCAGCAGATCCGGATGTTTTACTCAAAGAGTGGTTCTGCAGAGGTGAAAGTAAGAGCTTGGGTGAGAGCCTGCTTCTTGCCACTTCTAGGCAGGTTCATCTCTTGCTGCCAAAGTTTGGCTCCTGTGCCAAGGTGTAACTAACTGCATCACGAGTGTACTTCTATTTTAAAGGACTGTGTTGCTTTCAGCAAGCCAGCAAACAGGAGTTAACAGCAGTTTCTGTTCTTTCACCTGAGCGTATCTTTGGAATTTATAGTGTTGAGGGAGGCAGAAGAATCAATAATAAAACTTCTTTGGGGGTTATTGTTGAGCTGCTTG
This sequence comes from Elanus axillaris, assembly GCA_026212715.1. Taxonomy (NCBI): domain Eukaryota; kingdom Metazoa; phylum Chordata; class Aves; order Accipitriformes; family Accipitridae; genus Elanus; species Elanus axillaris. The sequence goes on from JANZLQ010000030.1 coordinate 3,880,472, forward strand.
GCTAATAGGGCTGAAAAGAAAGAGGGCAGGGGATTTTTACAAATGAACTAAGAAAACCTCTTCACTCACTGAAGTTTGGGGGTTATTTCCCTTGCATTGAATAGCACTTGCACAGTGGCAGGCCCTGCTGTGTGCCTCAGACTCTCATCTTCCAGTCAGGCTTCCTAAGATCGTCCCCAGAAAACAGCCAACTGTGGCATCTCTGGCCTCCCGCACCTCCTGTGGGTATTGCCACAGGGGGCTGGCACACAGAAGCTAGGTACTAGCTTCTCCTATCTCATAGTAATGTTACTTTTAGGCTATCAAGTGGTTCCATGGTGTTCATTTACTGATGAGCCCTTCTGTAGAGCTCTCTGCACTCAGACGTCCTGGGTTTTGTCTCATCAAACCAGGCTACAAACAGAAAACCTCTTTTAATTAAAATAGAGTGCCTTTTTAAAGGCAGCAGGTGATTGGAACCATTATTTAAAAAAATAAAAAGTTGGAGCAATGCGTACAGCTGTTTAAAGCAAATCTGTGATGGCTTCCACGATCACCTGCTTTGTAAGACACCCAGATGAAAGGTTCAGGTATTACTACATCCCCCATCACCCCACCCCATGGATATAATAGGGAATATTATAAAAAGGAAATAATGGTGTGAAATTTCCTTCGAGGAACTGGCATAAAAGGTGTAAGAGCTGCGGTTGTGAAGGCAGTCCCGCTGCAGCGTGGGAGCTACCTTGTCATCGGTGGGGCTTGCCACCGAAACACCTGGTTCTTCAAAGAAATGCTGCGCTGGATGCCGTGTGAATTAACTACAGCTCGTGGTAGGTGGGCTCAGCACCAAGTAATCCTGTTTGGATTTTGGCTGTAGGTTGGCTCCAGCTGCCAGGAAAATGCTCCTCTGCCCATGAGACACGGGAAGATGCCGTACCTTTTAAGTCTCCCAGCGGGAGGATGCTCGCTTTGTGTAGCTACGGAAGAGCTTGTGCCGAGAGTTAATTACTGCTTGGCCGTCTTTTGGGTAGTATCGTCCTCAGCAGCCGCTCGTAGGCTTTGCCTTTCCTCCTCGTGGGTATTTCTGCCCCATCGCAGGCACTGGGAGAGCATTTGCCGCTGTCGTCCGACACCTCGCTCAGAAGTGCCCTTACAGACAAGCCCAGCCGAAAAGTTGTTGGTTTCAGGGTTGGGTTTTTTTTGCCCATCTGTGGCAATGAGCCCTATCCCCCCCCGACTGATTATTAGACACAAAAGCAAACGGTGTGCAGTGCTGTCTGCGAGTGGGAGGGTTTCTGTCTGTGGTTGAGCACTCTCTTGGCTGAGGTCTGTGTGTGCTCTTTGGGGAAATAAACTGGATTATATTTCAGTATACCTCATTGCGGGAGGTTGTCCTCATTACTGGTGGAGGAAGAGTCGGAGGAGGGTGTGCTGATGGGAGAGAGGGAAGGAGAGGAGACTTTCAAGACTACAGGCAAAGAAGGTGAATTAATAATGCTGTTTGCCATCTTACTGCATGTCTGTCTTTTCACCCGCTTGCAATCTGGCTCACTCTCACTTAGGGAGAGAAATAAAGCCTACGCAGTCCCTGAAAGAGAAAGCTTAGTTTGAGAAAGCCAGACTCACCCCATGTGACTCTGCTGATACTTTTTTGGCCCTGCTCAATCTGCTCAACACGAAGCAGCGTGGCAGTAATCCTCATACCTGTTTCCAAACAGGCTCTGGCCTTCCAAGCCGTGGGGATGTTGGCTCACTTGTCCCTGCCCTCACGAGCGGCAGGCACAAAATCTTTTTTTCTGAGCCCTATCGGAGCCCCCTCCCTTTATTTATTTTTTTTTCCCCTTTCTTATTTTGTTAGCATGGCCTCCCGCCAGGCCCGCGCTCTTGGCAGGGAGAGCTGGAGAAGGTCAGGCCATGCTCTTTGCAAGTGGCCATGGGAAGGCAGCGGCGGGTGCCAGCAGCTAATGAGTGGCTAAGGCAATTATCACTGGCTGATGTAGACACCCTAATTATATTCCCGGGCCCGCTTGGCATTCCTGTTCCTGGGCAGGAAGGCGACCAGACGTGAGCCCATCCTTTCTCCAGCCATGGCTGGAGAGCGGGAAGGGGAGGCCGGACATGGCACGAGGCACGGCCAGTTTGGGGGTCTCCGAAGGCCCCGGACAGCCCTGCACCAAAGGACAGGAGAAAGAGCTGCTGTTCAAGCCCCGCCACAGGGAAGACTGTATGGATGATGGTTGGACTTGATGAACTTGAATGTCTTTTCCAGCCTAAATGATTCTATGGGAGGTGGTCATTTTGTGGGCTGGAGGAGCTACACTTCCCTCTGAGAGCATCATCTGGATCTCTGCTGTGGGCCGGCGTGAGGAGAGCTGGGGCAGCAGGGTGCCGGGGGGGTCAGGCATGGGTATGAGCAAAGCCCTTCCATCGTACCTCTCCCAGACCTTGTTAAAAACAGTGGCTGCTCAAGTGTCCCATCAGGAGAGAGATTTAAGGCTGTGGTGCTGTAGTCAGCCTTCTCCCTGGCTCTGGGTGGCACGGATTCAGTCATTTGGGAGTATCCAAATGACACGCTGTTCAAAATCAACCACTGAACGGTTTTGGTTAAGGAATGTTTTCACAGCTTTGGAAGAACTGCTTTGGTTGCTTGCCAGATGGATGGAGGAAACATCTTCTCATGCCATTTGAGTTTGCCCTGGCCCGATGAGAATAATGCTCTCCTTGTAAGTACTGTCTATTTAACAGGAATGATATAAGTTTTAGATTTGATGTGGAAAAAAGTATTCTGACCACGGTCTTTCCATATCAACAACACTTGGAGGCATTGTAGAAATAAAGACCTTGTCTTGCATTGTTTTATGCATACCCTTGGATTTCATTAACTTCAAGTTCAGACCTTGCAGTTGGCAGCACCATGCTCATAATTCAAACCCAATTTGCGTGTTGGATTAATTTCTCACCAGGAGGTATATTTTGCTTGTTCCAAATGAGAAGAGCACTTTAGATCATGTCATCTTATCAGAATTAATAAACCAGAAGCAATCAAATCATGAATCATATGCAAACTGTTAGAACTTTACTTAAAGTAGTTAGAATATGAAAGCTATTGGACAATATTGGAGCACAGATCCCCCCCCCCCCCCGAAAGCATAGATCATTCTTTTTAACAATGCAAAACCATACATCTCTGTTAAATACATAAACAACACTCAATTTTAATGCAACACATACTTTTGACCTTAGCACTCATTTTAAAAATGTACAAAGCTTTAACCTTCATTGGTTTCTTTAGAGCTTAAAGAAAACCCACATGTGTAAACCAAAGCAAAATGGTCATTAAAAAGCCAAAACCAGTAGCTTGATGGCATGTGTACAAATTACAGAAAGCAACGTTTATTTTGAAAGAAATCAACCGGAATGCTACAAGTATGATAGAAAATGATGCATGAGGTAACAGTTCGTTTAAAGTCTAGGATCCCTGTACTGTAGTCCCAGGCGATGCTCTGGCTTGACACCTACAGTCCTTGCAAAATTGACTTAAGTAGTTGAGGATGGCTCTTAGGCACACTGCTTTGCATAAAAACAGCTTTATCCTGAAAGAAAGAATCTGAACCTGATACTGAAAGAAATTAAAAAGAAGTGAAACCTCTCAGGTGAAATATGCATTTGCCTAGTTCTCAGATTTACCTTCAAATAACAGAAATGAACTGAAAAAATGGGGCTTTTTCTCTACAGAAAGGTGTTCAGAGAATTGACCCGAATCCCAGTGTAACTGCAGCACACCCTGAAGTGTGACCAGCTACTGCTCTTGCCTCTTTCAGCGTTGTAAGCCTGCTGAGAACAGACCAAGACGTTGTCCTGCGGAACACTCCCTGGTCAGAGGGCCAGGTCGGGAAAAGACGAGCCCCCCCAACACCTTTTCCCCTCTGTCCCAAGCAAGAGTCTTCAGACTTTGGGTTGCCCTTTTTTTTAGGATGCTGCTTCCAGTCACTACTCCTGCTCCCCATTTTAAAAGTATTTCCATGAAACTAAAACCAAGTCCATTTTAGAGAACCCAAAGGCACGATTAGAATAGGCAAATATGAATTCAGTATTCTTGGGCTTTTTGTGGTGCTGTTCCCTGTAGTATCCAACCATCTTTCACCAGCATCAGTGAATTTTATCCTTAGAGCACCTGAGGTTGGAGAACCTGCTATCCTTGTAGTATTACTCTACAAATGGTGCAGCTTGACCCCACGTGACGTGGTCAAAGCTACCTCAAACCTCTGTTCAGAAACTGCATCTCCTTTGAGAGACTTTCTGGGGATTACCTCGACACAGCTTGGCTCTCCCTCAGGATGTTTTCCTGCTGTGAAGACAAAATCGTCCTCGTCTTCTGCTCTGCCCTTTAGTGCTGCTTAACCTTTGTAGTTTCTTTCTAGAGTGATCGTGCGGCTGGCCCTGCTCAGGTACGCAAAGATGGAGAGAGCAGATGTGCGACGCTTGCTTCTTTCTCCAGTGCAAAAGGCACGGTGAAATTTGCTGTCTTTTGTGCTCCTAGCACTAAAAAACTCCACTTTACCTGGCACCCAGTAACACTGCTCGATAACCTTTAAAGGCCAGTGAACCTTTCGCTAAGGATGGTAAATGAAGAGGTTACGGTTCTTCCAAAAGACACTTCAACTCATTTGCAGCCACCTCTGCCTCTCTTTCCACATCCAGACACTCACTCCTTCACGCTCGCTTGCTCACCTGTGCTCCTCCTCGGGCACTCCTGCCCTTTTCTGTCCAATATAAACCAAGCAAGGCTTTCTCAGAGCGTGGGAACGCTGCTAGGCTGTGCTGCCCAAGCACCACTAAACCCCTTTCAGCCATTCCACCAGGCAGAGCAGAGTCCTTGGGCTCCAGTCTGGATTTCTGTGGCCCGTAACATGCACAACAAATAACAGAAGCAGCGCAGGGGCTCCAGCACTGCCTGCAATCCCAACTGCAAGTCCACCAGCAATGGGCAATGTCTTATATTTTTTTTCTCCTCCTCCGAACAGCCCAGCGCTGGAGTGACAACCCATCAAACCGCATCTTTCTAAAGGAGTTTTCTGCCTCAAGCCATCCTCCCTCTCAGCAGAAGAGCTCTGGGGTTCTCCAGCCATGCCTGCGTCTCTTACCGCGAACCCTCCGTAGGCTCCTGGCTTCAATAAACAAAGGCTAAGCAGCAACACCAAAAGTTGATCTAAAATAACGAAGCAGTGAAAGACATGTTCTGAAAGATCAAAACCCGACATGATCTAAGCTTCATTGCCATTTTGACAGTGGTGGGGGTTTCTGCCCAGTTTAAAAACACAGGCTGAATTTTGCATCTTGTGCGTTTGCTTTTTAAAAATATACAAGACATTGCAGGTAGATTTTCATTAAACCTAAAGTAAGTGAAGTGCACTTTGAACTGCCTTACTTAAAGACTGATTAGATTTATTTGACAAAGCTTGTTGATGTAGTAAGTAAGGGTATGTCATCTACAAAAATGTACCTTCAACCTTTTTTTTGGAAGGTTTGCTTTTGCAGTTTTGCGGTGCTTGGAAACCCTGCAGATAAAATCAGTTGACCTAAGTAACCAGTAAACTTATTGCCTGTAGCCTTCCAATTGTTTCATTATAGCTTAGGAAGGGTTTTTTGTTTATCATAATAGGACACAAAAGCAGAGTTACGTTAGTGCTGCTTTGCAGAGCAAACTACAAAGTTGAGCAATGCATGTTAGTTGCAGGCTCTGCTGTTTTTTGCACGTGTACATGCCCTTTACTTTCCACCCAGGCAGTATTCTCATTAAAAGTTAATGCAATTAATTTTTTTTTTCAGCTCTGCAATGTTTTCTTTGCTTTTCTGCTGTGTTTATCATGGATAAAGCTGTTGTTCCAATTTTAAAATACATCCTTTCCTAAGAGGAGATTTACATGCGCTCATTTGTAGATAGGCCAAGCTGTTTTATTATGTATTTACTTTGCATTACCTTGATTACAAAGGGGAGAGGGGAGTTGTCATCAGAAAGGGTAGCTTTTTTTTTAAATGTTGAATGATGCGCCTGAGGAGAGATGGGGGAAGCTGGTAATAGGTGCAATGCTTGCTGGTTTCAGACTTTTTTGCTTAGAGAGTTAATTGAAAAAGTGCAGCACACTACTCAAATATTTCATCTGCAGATACAATAGCTTATTTTTGCTTTGCCCTCCTTGTGGGCTCCCAGAGGGTGGGAGGGTACTTTACAGCTGGCTCTGCAATACGAAAGTTTTGTCATCAGCAAAAGAATCTGTGCAGCTCAGATTTTTGCTCAGATATCTACATTGTAGAGCCCTAGTAGGCACTGTCTCTCAGCCCTGAACTGAAAGCCTAAAAAAGGCAAGCAGTCTCAAGTCCCTTAAGATGAAGGGACGTCTCTAGGTTCCTGATAGAGTCAGGGAATAATTTTGGTCAGAAGGGGACTGCGGGCAGTCATCTTATCTGGGCCCCCCCGGCTCAAAGCAGGGCCGCCTTAGGCATTGGAGCGGGCTGCTCATGTCCAGCTGAATTTTAAACTTAATAGATTGTCCCCGTTAATCAGGCTCTCCGCCTCATTAAGTTATACATTTAGTTGTGAAATACATGAAAGTAAGAAGTCATGTATTTCCCAGTCCTTCAAAATATTCTGCGCTGCTCTGGGGCTGCAGTGCTAACTTTGCTGGAAGAGTTCGGCTCATGGTCTTACGCATCATTAGAAAGTCACAAAGTGGCTGGAGTTAAGTAATGACCTCAATGTAATTATTTTAATTCTTGATTTTAAACAGACACCCCCCCCCCCAATTCCTTCTACGTCTTGACTCTCCTTTTCAGCTTAGCAAATGAAAAGTAAAAAACAGTCCGTCAAAGAAGAGTTTTGTTGTAAGCTACTTTTTAATCACGGCATTACTTGACATTCAGTCAGCATGATGATTACATTTTCCTTCTCAAAATGCCAACAGACAAAATAAGCCTAGCAGGAGCCTTCAGAAGAAAATAAGGAAACGTCTGAAGATGCTGAGGTAAGAATGACAGAAAATAACGATGAAGTAAAACTAGTAAATTGATTTGAGCAGTGACAAGGCTTGGTAATACTAGGGAAAACTTTCCCCTCAGGGTTACAAAGACAAAAGAGCATCTAAAAATATACCACATTCCTTCTGTTTTACTGAGCTAGAGCATGTATCTTGATTATGAAATGCTGAGACCGAAACTCACTTCTCTAATCACACAAGCTGCAGCCAAAATGCCCTTCTGTGTGAGTACGCACTCCGAGCCGAGCATAAAGCTCCATCCCTCTGCCCCCATCTTTTGTCTTTGGCCTTTTTGTTCAGAAGGTGCCAATTACTGAGAAGTCTGGCAATGGTTTTGCTGAAGAGTGCATCTACGCACCGACAACTGAACTTGGCTCGCCAAAGCAAATCCACGCAAGACATCCAAACCCGAGAGGAGAGCCAGGGTCCCCGTCTGCGTCCCCCCCGCACCCCGTGCCCTCCCTCTGCAATGCTGCTGCAGGTTGGACCACGCTTGGACCCCGTTTGCTGCTAAGCTGGCAATTCTGCTTCCTTTCACGACACTCCCAGGCTGCGGCTGAATACAGCGTGTTGCAAGGCACAGAGTGGATTTGGAGCTCCTCGTCCCACCAGGGCTCTGCCACGAGCCCCCCCCAGCCCGCTCTGCACCGCATCCCCCCGCTGTGGGAGCTCGCTCCCTTCCAAAAATACGGTATTCTGCACTTGAATTCTAGTAAAAAAGGAAACATGAACGAGGGAAGGGAATCCTAACATTTTATGGTTAAGCTGGTATTTGGGAAATGCCAATTTGATACCAAAATTGTGATAATTTTGTCTTGTGTTTAAGAAATACTTATGTGACATTTCTCCAGTGCAGCCCTGCCAGGTACTCAGAAACAGCAAGCTATAAAACCTGCATGCTGGCTTATTTCTGCTTGAATAATCTTCTAAGATGTTTCCTACCCCTCTCTCTGATGGCTCCTCCACTCAGAACCCAAAATACTTGGAAGTGGTCTCCTACGGACGCATTGCTCCTCATCCTTCCGTCCCTCTCCAGGGCAGCTGAAAGGGAACCGGCAGCGGCCAGAACTGTCTCCTGCCCCCCGATTCACTCAGCTCCACGCCACGCTGCTGTCTTTAGGTTGGATATACAGCGCCCATAAGCTTTTCAACATGCCCTTTCTCTCTTGCATTCCAGCTGACTGAGCTAAATCATGCTTCAGCTTCCTGGTATAAGCTCTGCTGAAAGGGTGGTTTTTTGACTCTTTTATGTAGCTTTAAATAGCAATTTTTTTAAAATGGCTTAGTATTAGTCCCATATTAAGGTCATGTTTAGACTTGAATCCCTGTTCCAACGAATTCTATAAAGACCACAATAAAAATGCCTGCCCAGCACTCTCCCATACACACCCATATACATAATACAGCTTCCCAATACACCAACGGCTCCTGCAACCACCCTCAGGTTGCACTCAAATTCCATGCTGATCACGCCACAACCCCAAAATCTCATCGAGAGACAGAGCCGAATCTGCTGCCTCGCCATCCCCTGCACTCTCCCACATTTCACCAAGGATGCCGGCGGCGGGGCTGGGATGCTGGAGCCACCAGATGCCGCGTTCCCGACTCGCAGCCCAATACAAAACTATGCTCGGCGGCTCCCGGGCCTGAAAGCATCCTTTCTCCCATCTTTTTAAGCACGAGGCGCCATCCCACAAAAGAAGGCACTCTCGCCTTCAAAAGGTTTCTGTTTGTGCGTCGTGGCCTGCCCTGAATCGGCTGCATTCATCGGCTCGTCCTCCGTCTCGGGCTGCTCCCTCTCTGGCCGCGGCTTCGGCAAAACACCGAGCGAGAGCCAGATATAAATCTCTCCCGCTCAAAGGAAATATTTAGCAGCAAAACGAGCAGAAAACAAAAGACTTCTCTGTTACTCACCCAATCCTCTCACTCAGGGTGGCTCTATCTAATGAGCAGGGAACCGAGCGCTCCTGCCTGGCATGAGGAGGGGGAACCGGGAGCCGGGAACCCGGCTGCTGCGCCCGCATGGCCTTCAGCACTGCCTGGGAAATGCAGAGCTTTATCCATCAAGTCCACTGCTCGGTAAGCATAAAAGGCCTGCTCAGGGCAGTGAGGAGGGAAGAAACCCCAGTATTTGTCCCATTAGTTCTGTGAAAGGAAAACTCAAGACAAGTTAACACAATTTTATGTACATATTAAAAGCCAAGGAGTGTTAATCCACAGCTTAGCGGTATTCTGCTCTGATTTCCCACTGTGTGAGTTGTTCTGAAATTTAAGATGTAGGATGCAGATCAACTTTGTTCCTCTTTTTGTTGTAACTTGGACTGCATAATTCGGTAATTCACAAGAAAAGTCTGGGAAGGCCAAGTCTCTCCAGGAATTCATCGAGGTGACCGCGCTTCAGCTCTCCGACACAGAAACTTAACAGGTTTCTATTGTAAAAAACTTACCACAGAGACAAGACAACCATTTCATAAGCAGTAACACAAGAGAGACAGCTAAGCTATTTTACTAGAACTCAGGAAAGTCCCTTTGGGAAATAAGAGGTGCGGGACAGGCCGTGCACCAGCATCTGCCCACCAGAGACATTGGAACCAGGAACGCTCTGCCTGGGGCTTCGGCCGAGGGGGCTGGCTGCCGGCTCCCAGCCTGCAACCCATCCAACCGGCCCTTTGCCAGTGGATCATGCCGCCGGCTGGGAGCCGGAGCAATGAGCTTTCAGGTGGTCGCTGAAGCTCCCGAGAGCGGTGCCTGTTGGCGGACAGGGTGCTGCTCCCTGGACACGGGGCCGTCCTGGTGAGCACCCTGCCCAGCCACGCGGCCGGCAGCCGGCCCCATGCCGAGGGGCTGCTTTGGGCTCGCTCAGGGCAGAGCCGGCAGCGGCAGAGCAAGGGGAAGGAAGGCACGAGCCGCGGAAGCGGGAAGAGGTGGGACGCGTGCGGCCTCACGTCGCTGCGTCAGTTCTTGCCCAGATCCCACCGCTCCCACGCTCACTCGCTGTCGGGCAAAGTAAAGGACTAGGAGGTACGACCCACACAACTGAAAATTTACCTTTTATGATGCCGTTAGTTTCACTCTGTATGACCACTAATTCATTTTTTTTATCGTTGTTCATCGTCTATCTAAAGCGAAAGCTTCAGTGTTTCGTATCATTTGTTTTCAAATTTTTCCTTTTTGGGGCAATTATTACCTTGAAACCTACACCGGTAATGTTCAAAATTCTTCAGAAATACTGCTGTTTGAATTTTGGTCATGTACCAAAAGAAATATTACACAAAAATATTTTCTGGCTTTTATTTCTACAGTTCCTGAAAAACTGCATCTTGTGGACTTGGCATACAAACATACTGGAGAACCAAAACTACACGAGTAGAGAAGACCTCAACTGGTCAGCGTGATCTGTAACAGTCTATATACACGTTATATACATATGACTGTTTGAGCGCCTGTATTCATGACTGTGTACAGTCTACGTGCTGCACAAAGGAAATTTGCTTGAGGGTTTTTTCTTTAAATCTTGTTTTTTAAACTACTGTCAGAAACAAGGAGAGCAACCTTGGGGCGCCACGGAAAACGTGTAGTTACTGGATTTAGTCTTACCCTGCTAGTGCCACTGCTCATTAACCGTGAAATGATTTTGCAAATCTGTCATTCAACACAGTAAGTAAGTGAGTTCTAAATTTTTTTCTTATTGCATTTGTACATGTAACAAATTGGTACAAATGTTTACAATAAAATGTAAAGTTCATTGATACAATGCCTTTCATGACGGCCATAGCTGGTTACTAGCCAACTCTGTAGTTTTTTAGAGACATTTTTGGCTGAACTTGGAAAAATAGGAAATGTATTGTAGCTTAAAATAAATGTACATAATATACAATATATATATATATTTATACATGTGTATGTCTACATACACATATATTGATATAATGTTTTAAGTAACCTTTAGTTTTGGTCAGTTCTCTGAGTGCTGGGACTACCTGGCAAATAAATCTAGAAACAGAATTTGTCCACAATTAAATAATCATTTCCACAACTTAGAAAAATATACTTTTACTAAATAAGGTTTAAATTAACTGATTTATGGATATAGCATGTAGGATAACGATTTCCAGACTCCAGAAATGATTAAATCTGAAAGAACCCAAGCTACTACAAACCGGTAACGAACGCTGCCCCGCAGCCAGACACAGAAGAGCACAGAAATACAAGCTGCTGCATCATCGGTGGCCCCCAAACCCTCTCTGGTTCACTCACCTCTTACACAGGCTTCATTGCCACCCGACAGAAGTCACCCGCCCAACCTCACGCTCTGTTATTTAAGGCCCATTTCAGCCCCAGCCACACAGCGCCTGCCGCCTTCTCCCAGTACAGCACTTGCTGATTGATGTGAGCAGCTCCCCGCTTCCACCCAACCCTTGCCTTGAGAGCTAACATACCATCAAGGTCCATAATTAACCTCTTGGAGGACCATCAGTACTTGAGCTTCACCATACGGACTTTGATGTACTGCATAGGTAAATATATTCTAGTAAAACATACATATGTGTGTGTGTGTGTGTGTGTGTGTGTGTGTGTGTATATACACATATGAGTATATATACATATACACACATGGATGTGTGAGTATGTGTACATCTCTATATAAAAAGGTTCATGGAGCTATGTGTACTAATGTGATATACCATGGTATCCTGCATATGTGATCTTTTTTTTTTTTTTTTAATATATAGGCACCACAAATAAGTATAGAGCAAATCAACCTTTAAAAATTAAAGTTAAATCAGTGGACAAGAACTTTGGTAAAGCTTGTCAATATTTATTTTTTTTTTAAATTCAAATACAGTCAAAGTCTATCAGTTGCCATCACCCTCTTCACAAGAGGAAAGTGCATGGGATTTTTTCCTAAAGAAAATTACACGTAAGGTGGGGCTTAACGATCCAATAAAAGTCTGAATTAAATGTTTACATTTTTCAAAAGATTACTATCTTTCTGATGGAAAGAAAGCTAAATAGAGTTCTTGTCCTGTGTGTATTTTATTTATCGTATGCATATATATATAAATGTATATATATATGTATGTCTCCGTGTATGTGTGTGTGTATACACATCCACACACTTTTAACATGAGAGAGGAACCTGTTTTTCTCCACTTTGTATGTGGAGACTTACACGTTCCTCCCTGTCTTGTACCCTGTGCAGTATAAGCTCTAGTGATGAGGCCAAACAAAAAGATATAGTTCACCATAGTATATTAGTTTATGTAGCAAAGTCATTTTCAAGCAAGTAAAATAAAGCTCTGTATTCCAAACTTCTTTTCCTTTACATTTCTCATAAAGAAAAGGAAGGAAAAGGAAGAAGGGGAGGGAGTAGGATTATGGCAGTAGCATTGAGCTAGTGGCACGTGTGCGTGTGCATGTGCGAGTGTGCAAGTGCATGCACGTGTGCGCACACACACACACACACACGCACAGAGAGCAGGGCTTTGGTTGACAAATGCAGATTGTCCAGAGGAGGTGGATGCGTAAGTAAGGAAGACTCTACAGTGATGCAATTGTACCTTTTATGTTTGCATGGAGTGAGAAAACAAATTCAATTGAAAAAAAAAAAGCAAAAAAAGCAAAGACCTCTTTTTAGGTCCCTCATCAGTGAGAGCATACTCAGTATGCTAGAGAATTTATCTGAAACCTTTTAAATCAAGGCCTCTTTATTACAAAAATAAAAACGAACAAACAAAAAAGTATGAGAGACGACAAGATGCTGAAGTGTCACTCCAATCGTCCCTGCAGAGAACAATTGCATCCCATTTATTATTCATTCTCTTCTCTCATTTCTACGATGTCTGTCATTTCCTCTGTGTGAGGCATGTCGGTCATTGCAGAGTCTTCACCTTCTGTAGCTGTTTCATTCTCATTCCGCTTCTTTTTCTAGATTGAAACAAGCATTCAGAAACCTATCAGTAAGTTGTGCACGAACATGGTTCTACAAACTTTGGGCACCGGGAGAAGCAAGGTGGCAATAATGGTTTTTTTTGAGAGTATATTATTAAAAGCTAGCATATTTGTGTCATCTTTGTGGCTTGTCACTAACAAGTTGGCTTAAGTTAGGTTACCGGAACCTTCCTGGGGCTCAGCTTTCTCCTTTCTAACATAAATGCGGTAACAGAGGCATTTCTTATGGTAAGCAACATCCAAAACAGGGTCCAGCATGACTGGAGGGAAGAGAGCATCTGGGATCTTTTACCTCACAGACTTTTTATTAAAAAAAAAAAAAAAAGAAAAGAAAGCAAAATATGAGATAAGATAAGCTGCTCAAGGGTGGGGGGGGAGACAGAGGTGGCAACCTAATTTCTCAAACATCAAACTTCAGGAATTTTTACAAAATATGAGCATTTTGGCTTTTCTTGGTATTGCTTATCTACTGTGATCCCCAACCCCACCAAGGCCAAGCAATACTGGAGTATTTTTGGCTAGCAGGAGCAGTAGGGCATTCACAAGTCCTGTGATTCATCCAGGATGTCCTGGATTAGTAAAGCTAAGAAGCATTCAGCTCCACTACAAAACAAGTTGAAGCATCTGTTCCTTATTATCCATTTCTTGGCAGGCTGACTAGTTTTACAGAAAACACTTGTATAGCTGACAAAAAAATCCCCCACAGGTATTATTGATTCAGCTGAGTTGGGCATATCAGAGTTTCAGAATTTCAGAGGTGTCTATACACCCCTTGATTTGCAGCTCTCAAATGCTGCCCACTTATTACCACTGTAGGTGAAACCAAGTTGGTGTATACAGCTACCGTTTGGATCTGCCACTGTCACATTGGCTGTTGAGATGAATGCTGTCAGCTACGTACTAATTCTGGTGAGGGAACAAATTAGGTTGGCACAGTTATTATTACTACTACCTGCACACATCACTGCAAAAAATTAAGCACCACGTCCCTGGGCAGTAACGCTCTACGAGCTACTACTGTAACAAACAAGCGATGAGGAGGTTAGTCCAAACAGGCCAAGAACAGCCATTTCGGTGTCTACAGGTTTTACTCTTTGGTTCTCAATAAAAATATCACAGACTAATCATGACAGGGATCAAGGTCTTCTGCTTTCTTATGATGAGCCTTGTACACTTTGGTCTATTGCCATGGCCTGCACTGTTAATGCATATCAAAACTGGTTTTGGTTTGTTCCAACTTATGTTCCAACATAAGGCTTTTAGATATTGCATATCTTCCATATTTTTTTGCTAAAAATAGAAGTGGTGGGCATCTTCACTTGGCCCTTAGTAAGAAGTGTAATGAAAAAAAAGAAAAAAGGTAAATGCAGAGATTATATTTTCTGCTCCCATCCACAGAGTCCTGTCCTTCTGCCCTATGGAATGATGTACACACCATGCCGTTTCCACTTGGAGTTGGACCTGGTGCCCTCCACAGTGCCTTGAACACATAACTGGAAGGACAGTACCCAGTCACCCAGCCAATATTTATCCTGTATTTGACTTCATTTAGTGGAGTATTCTTTGAAATCCATGTATCGCTACTACTCCATACATGCAGGACTGTAGTGTGTGAAATACGTAAAAGTACGCCTATGAGAAATCCTCGCATGTTTAAGTATTTGTAAGCTTAGTCTCTTCTGCTGCGGGAGTGTATCTTGGTTTAAGCCACTTCTTTAGACGGCAAAAACAAAAAGGAACTGTACTTTTTGTCCATTTTCAGCAAAGCTGGTTTTGTACAGAAATAAAAGTATGCATAGAAATATATATACGCACACATATACATATACATATAATAAGCTTGGATGAGTAGTTCCTATGTCTATACAAAGAAGCTATGTTGTACTGTAGTAGCAGATTTACAGTGCAAAATAGGTGGTGGTAAGGACATGATATCCACGATACACATGTTTTGAGGAGCAAGAGGTTTACGTCAGACCAGCGTGTCCCATGGCCTGCTCCTGTGGCTGAATGCCCACCAGCAGCTGGAGGGCACCTTTTGGTTTTATTTCAACCCAAAGAATCCCCAAGTTGCACACTCTTGAGATCGCACGGGGAAGCAAACCAAATTCAGTAAGTGGGGATGCTGGGAGCTACATTTCCAAAGTGTACTCTTAATCTGAACTAAAATCCACTATATTCATCAACTGCTGCTTTCACCAGATCCCACAGAGCCTAATTCTCACCTGTTTCCGATAGACGTAACAGGCTGCTATTGCAACCATGGTGGATTCTCCTACAAAACCAGCTAGAAGGGATCCTACTCCAAGTGTGGCTCCATGAACTCTGTGGGTGGCATGAAAAGAAAGTAGTCATGGTTGTGTGAGAATGCATGATTCATAATTGTATTTTCACTGGCATATAGAACCAAACTGTTGTTAGAAATATTTCCTTCAAAGACATAATACACTGGCAAAGAGAATAACTGGCATTTTAAAGGACTTGTTTGTTTCTTAATGGCTTCACTGTTTAGCAGAAGAACCATATTCTGAATCAAATTATGGACTAAGAGTTTCAAGTCTTGTACAGAGTGCTGTAGAATAGATTATTTAACTTATAAACAAGATATTCTTCCATTAGCTTTCTTAACAGTGCATTTATTAACATGGAAATAAATTCCCCTTAGGACAGGTTTTTGCCTCTGACATTTGCATATTTTTTCAAAAGGGACATCACTATCGTGCCTGCCAAGAACAGTCACACTTGTAAATTTGTAAATGTTTCTTTTCCACTTATTGACACTATTTAGGCTTTATATTCTTCTTAGTATTTGGGGAAAATGTTCTGAGCTACGCAAATTCAGCTACCAAGTGACAGGGAACAGGAATGGAGAGGAAGCAAACCCATCAGCTCTGTAGAGAATAATGACTTACCCCAAGTAAGGCAGCACAATGAGACTAGCGATGAGGACGATAATCCGCAGCACTGAGCTGGGTGCCAACACAAATGTCTTCTTCAGAGTCATCAGCCAACCAGTCAGATGCGCTCTGACCGTCACTGTTCATCAGCAGGGCAAGGGGGGGGATGGGGAGAAAGGGAGGCAAGAATAGTAAACCAAGAGGAGTCAGTCATCTCATATGAAGCTTTTTCATGCAGAGAGCACTGTTCAGAAATAACCATGGTGAAACTTGTTCCTGAGAACTTTGCACACTGGGAAACCCTACTAGAAACCAAGTAGATCTTGGATCTAAACTGCTTTAATAGACTGATTTTTTTTTTGCGGGGGGTGGGGAAAGCCAGTTACAGACAGCAGTCTTCCTAAGAGCTGCCCTCTTACAACCAATTTATTGGATGGTCCATTCAGTTTTGTTCATTACAAACCACTAGCCCCTTCCCTAAAGAGAAGTCATACCAAGGAAAACTTTCGATCTAGCTCCTGTGTGGTACGCGGTGTAACAGGTAGGCACAAAAAAGATAACCACATGTACCTATTCTTATATTTGTAGCTTACGTTCATTATAAAACCGTCAAACGCTACATGATGTAGCATTTAATTACAGAAGTTTGAAATTTTTTGAGGAAACATTTTGATTATTGCTGTCAAGCTTGTCTCTCTCTTGAATAGGGGCATTAACTTTTATTCTATATTGTTTATGCTCTGATGATATCTGAAAGAGTCACCGAGTCTGGCAGCAGAAGGGGAGACTAATGGAGGTGATGGTGCTGTGGGGGTGGTCCTAGATGCTATTCCAAGCAGTTAATTTCACTCTTGGCAGACCTCTATCGCTACTGCCATTCGTATGTGTGTTCTTGGTCAACTACAGTAGACAGAATTCAGGCTTTACTTTTGCAAGTCAGAAATCTGCCTAATGACACACTGCTCTTACGGCAACGTTTGTGGCTTGACTACCGATGTAAATAACCCTGGTCTACATCAGCTTCAGTAAAAATGGTATTACTTATGCTAGGCATGCATTTAGCCCCTCTTATATGTACAGCCATGCCAGACTCTATTACCATGCCTCACAGGTGGTTTGGTTTTGAGGTTACAGAGTTTTTATTTTCTTAGTTTTTACCTGGAACTGGAAAGAAGGAGAAGATGCGCAAAGGAACAACACACAGCTCTGCAAAAGCGAAGTCTACTCCAATTATGTCAACTAAAATCTTCTCTGACACGTTTGGCGTCCAAAACATCACAAAACAGAGCTAGGAAGAACAAAATTAAGAAATGTTTATATTTCAGAAGGGAGGCACAACAAAAGATAGGCTCTCCTGGCCTGAAAAATTTGTTTACTCTACTGATGGGTAGATAACTCTACCAATGATAAATATTCGTACATATTTATATGTATATATGTAGATATATGTAAATATTTATACTTAGCTTGCAATCAAATACACAGAGTACACAAACGTACAGAGGAGGGCATGTTAACTTCAGAAGCAATTCTTACTCTTCATGTTCCTCACATACCAAGACTGACACATAGAGAAAACATTTTTATGGTGCCTGAAAATGGTTGTACTTGAATGGCCTAATTGTTAGAAAAACACTGATAAACTTGATTTTTACAGCACTTGCTCTGGTTAAAAGACCCATATTCCTAAACAGATTATCAAATGTTTAACTAAAGGTCTGAAGTACTCCAAGACCCAGAGATCTGACCTAAATCTAGGGCTAGGGCTGCGAACGCGCTGCTGATGCTGGTACTGTCGGTACGTAATATGCATGACAGCAAGGCAAAGGTGTTCAGCACAGTCCTGCAGATACAGTGCCCTCAGGCCATGAATCAGCCAAGTCTTGTTATTTTTATTAAAGAGTGTGCTGTTTAGTCCCTACATGAAAGGAAAACTTCCATTAAAAACCCACCACAAATGGTATCACAGTAGTAAGTACTGTTTAATTTTGGGGTCAATACTGAGGCAGGGCTTCAGCCCGAGCTGAGGGGCTGTTGGCAGCTGGCAGGTCCAGCTTCGGCTCAAGGCACTCACTGAAGAGCACTGCCAACAGCCCTTACAGGACTTTCCCTGTAAAAAGGGATACCTGACATCCTTTCAGTATAACTACCTTGTTATTTAACTTGGTTTTCTGATTAAAACAGTTATTTCTTCCTGATACTCTCGCAGTAAAGCAGATGTTAAGGAAATGAGCTGACTGAACAGGACAAAACTTGGGACCTTAAATGCTCTGGCACTCCTCTCCTCAGGTTACAAACCAGTGTACCAGGTAAACTATGCGCGCTAGCTGTGCAATCTGATGGCTCTGTAAGACTCTGTAACCACTTTCTTATAATTTAGCCTACAAGCTAGTGTCATAGAATCTATCTCTTCTCTTCTTATCCAGCTGTCACACCTCTACATGTTCAGATGGCTTTTAAAGCTAGTCATGAAGTCCTACCACCTCCAAGACAGCTGGGATTTCACTTTCATTCTCTGGTAGTGTGCCAGAGATTGTCCTTTCAGTTTAGACTACAAGTCCCCAGACTGCAGAAGTTTTTCCAAGGCCTGTGACCGAGCGGCCTGTGGGAGGTCTCACGTTCTGACCGCCTGTGCGCTGAACAAAACATTTCACCTTCCTGCAAAAAGGCTCATCTTCAGTTTTCTTCTCCACTTCTTAGGGGAGGAACCAGTATTTCTTTTTCACAATTGAACGTTTTACTTGACTGATCTGATGCTGTCTTGCAGTGTATTTCCATCACCTATACAGAGAATAGTAAGTGGAGGAAGGTAGGAGCAGAAGACAAGTGAACTGAGCATGGATTTTTTTCTGCTTTAGCCAGCACTTCTCTCTCCCTGCCAAACTACTTGTACAGGGTACAACTAAAGCAGAGGGGACAAGCTAGAGCAGAGGAGGTTGTGTGGTTGAGAATCCAGTTATTAAAAAGTAACTGTACAGTGATCGAGCAAATTCTTTCATTGTTGCAGACACCACTAGGCAGACTGCAGTGATTTGTACTGTTACTGCAAATGACCTGTAAAGCAACCATACAGGCATATTTTGTCAAATCTTTCTTCAAAGTCCAATAAACAAAAAAAGATGCAAAGATGCCCAATCTTCAATTATAATTTGCTGTTTTCATGAAAGCAAAGACCTTTACGCTGCTCGTACTGCACAATGCCATTAGCATCCTACTGAGAGGTATAGTTAGTGCTGCTGCAAGGTTCCATGTGTTTATGCTAACAGCAGAGTCTGCCTGCTACTAGTAAAAGGCAAACAGAACACTTTCCTTCTTCAACAGCCATTTGAAAGAGTATTCTGACGTGGTTAGAGAGCTCTAACATGGTTAGACAGGCAAGCAAATAAGTAACCAAAAGCACCTTCTCAAACCGGTTCTCTTTGAAATTAAAGGGTTTTTTCTGGCCTTAAAAAGAAGAGACTCAATCCCCATCCAGCTCCTACGGGAGGAAGGTCAGTTTGCAAATCAGGGGTAATGACTTATACCCAGGTGGTATGCAGTCGTTCCTCCTCAGCCGTTGCAACCTGCTTTCTTCTCTGCCCTCCTGATCAGCAGAGAGTCAGTGCTCGTAAATGGCTTTAAGTAGCACTTCTTATATAGCAGCTGGTGGGTAAAGACAGCAATGACTGCTAAGCTCAAGAATAAGCAGTTTGAGGAGGTGAGGCATGGCAACAGAAGGACCTTCTATTTCTGTCCCAGCATGTTTCCATCTTTTTGGTTGCAACATTGCTAACTAGTTTCATTTTGCTAACAGATTCCTCTCTGTCATTGGGCGAGCAGATGATATTCTCATTGCCTACAAGGAACAAAGCTTCAGGAAAAAAAAAGAATGCTTTGCATCATGCAAGCCCTCTGCGATTTAACTTCTAGAGCGCTTGCAACTTCAGAAGCTTCCATACTATTTCAAAGACAAATTAAAAATGGAGTGGAAAAAAACAGGCTTTACTTCAGGCAAACAGTAATGCAAAACATGCAAAGGAAGGAAGGTATTTCAGCTACTGATTTTATTACAGATGAGGTATATTGAAAATAGGACGAAGTCTTAAGCTTTTTTGTGATGTCAAGTGGTCTGTATGGTGTTTGTAATTACCTTGGTAAAGGGTGAAAACTGACCAGAAAGGAGACTGGAGAAGATGATAACAGATGACATGGTGCAAGCAGTTCAGTGAAACAGGGAGCGTGGCACACACAACTAGAGATGGGATCTAGTGGAGTAAGCGGTGCTAACTTCCTGGGGCTCAGATCAGAAAAGGTTTTAGGAAATAGATTAACCTATAGTATATCTCCTGTCTCTTTTCTAGTTAAACACCGTTTGTTTCCCCCTCCCTCTTACATCTTTCTGTGTGTCTGCAGGGTTAAAAATAGAATAAATAGGCTTGGGTAAGGTTACAGTTATACCTTCGTTTAATCTAATCAAGAGGTGAAAATGAAACAATAAAAGCTTCCGCACAGGCTAGCAACGTGCATGCATAATGGCACTGCAGCTTCAGGTTGCAATTGCAGTTTGCTGCAATGGCTTTATACAGTAATGAATATTGTACTTGGCGACTCCGCTCAGGCTGAAGCATTTTAATGCTTTGGGAGTAAGGATTTTGCTTGTGTAGTTCTAGCAACAGAGTTGATTTGATTTTCTGTTATCTTATGGTATGAGTGCAGCATGATATTAAAGGATAGTTTTGTTAAAGCCTTTGATCATTTAACTGGAACCTCAACTGAACAGTGATGAGTGCTTTAAATACACAGGAAAAAAATGAAGATATAAACAGGAGAGTGGAACACTACAGAGCATACGCAAGCCCAAGTTAAGACTGTAGGACTTATGGTGGTGTTAACTCTGCAGAAGCAACAGTAGCCTAAGTATTTCTGGCAGTGTTTTCATCATTTGAACTGATCTGATACTGTGCTATTGAGTAATATGCCTTTAATTGATCTACAGTAGTAACATTTGAAAGACTTTACCAAATATGTCAATAATTTAGAGCACCATGAGAAAATCAGTACAGCTGTACTAGATTGGATCAAAGCTCCAGCTAGATTAGTACCGTCTCCCTGCTCAAGGTCCCTGGGGGTTGCCTAAGGAAAGGGCACGAAGAGCCGGGCAAGTGCAGGGTAAGAGCTGTCCTTCCCCAGCTGCATGGTCGGAGCTGCTGGCAGTTATGGCTTCAGGAGTTCAGTAACTGTGGTGCACCTTCACCCCACGCAGCATTATGTTGTGCATACTACATATCTAATATTAGGGATTTTTTTTTTCCAATCCAGTTGTGCATTAAAACAAATCAAAAACTCTCTCAGATGTGGCTTAGCCACTCTCCATAAGTAGGTGTACTTATTTTCACATGGAACCTTGCAATTCTCAGCTAGCAAATTCAGTGTCTAGGTGTAGTAAAAGGCTACACATAAAAGCTCCTGCTGTCGCCAAGCCTGAGAGAACGCACCAAATCTTTGTTTCAGTAGGGCAAGGATCAAACTGCTAGTGCTCAGTCCAACTTCTCTCTCATCTCTTGAGTACATTTCATGCATTTGACTTTCACAAATGATTGTGACGGAAGACTGTTTGTGAGGTTTTGTTTCAGATGCTGCATGTGTGAATTTGAATGCTAGTAGTTCTTGAAAACTAACAGCCTTTTCGTAGATCCTGCATCTCCTGGAAGCTGTTTCCATTTATTCTGGTTGCTGACAGGGATTACTAAACCTCAGAGACCCACTGCATAATGCATTATAATACATTATGCTAACAAAGGCTATTGTCGTGTCTAGTAATCTGCAGGGTGCTAGACTGATTTGCTTTTTGGCATTTGTAGAAAGCTGCCTGTCTTTTGGGACATTTATTTATAAATATAAGGCACAAAAGAATATTCCAGTGAGCTATGAAAAACAGTACAGCATTTCTAGACTTCAACGCAGTCTCGACTTAGAAGAAATGCTGCCTGATGATGAAGACACGATCTGGTTCTATGTTCCTCAGAAAGAAGCTATAGAATCCAAAATGGATCATTTTAAAAATAGGTTAGACATATACCAGGCTGGAATGAGACTGGAGTAACAGATTGTACCATGGGGAAGGGTACCGTTAACCTGTTAAAGCTTCTTCTGTGATGAAATGCAGTTCATATTTTTCTCCTGCAAAACAACTCTCAGCAGATGTTTTCTATTATTTGTAGAACTTGCTATATTTGCAGAAGTATGGCTGTCCAAGAGAGGTGTTTTACTCTCAAAATACTGTTCTGTGTACGTATTGAGGATTGCACCTTAACTGATTTAACAACCCATGCCTTGCTCCTGACCTCTCTATTCCCATTTATGCTACATGGCACCCAGTGAGGGCTGGGGAAATCTACTTTATACCTTATTAAACATCTAGCTTTGAATTGCACCTCAGATCTTTGGGATAGTATCAGTGAAGTTCATTACTTCTACTAATATGGAAGAATACAAGTCATATGATTTTGCCTTTTGAAGTGTGCAGTAAACAAATTTAAAAGTAGCCCAGGTCTTACGTGGTCTGTCTCCTGATTTGCCACACATGTCCATGGCCTCCCTCCTTCTCACATACACAGAACTTCCATGATTCTGTCTCCTTTCAGGGCTTGTATCACACTTACAAGATAAGCTGATCTCACAGATACGTTTAAGTCAAAAGAATATCTTGTTCTAACTTGCATCAGTGTGAAAAATTGAATTTGACGACTCTGTTCAACATCCTATTTTGCAAGATGTTAGGAAAAAAAAATCATTTAATTTATTAGTGCTGTTCTTATGCCTATTCCAAACCCATACCTTCACTGACCTTGAGAACTTAGCTCTCTAAATGACTTTATAGTACTGGGGCTTGTTACTCGAAAACTTACTCTAGCATCTTAATGTTAAAGGAAACTGCCACTTCTGTATTTTTATGAAGAAGATTAAAAGTAACAACAGTTTTGAACTTCTAACTACTACTCCTGAAACTATAATTAGTTACACCTTTTTTAAGACTACAGTTGGAGTGTGTTTCCATGTTGAATCAAGCTGTGCAACAGAATACAATTCCTAATACCTCCTGGAGCAGTCTCTCCACTACGCAGTCTCTAAAGTAGTTGAACAACATGGAAAATGTTCAACAGGGTTCTTATGAAGGAAGGAGATCCAACTACTCATCAATTGACACAAAGGATTTTCTGTTTTATTGTCAACCAAAAAATCAAAAAGTCTAAGTTTTATCATAAAGACATTATTCCGTGTTGACAGAAAATCACATGTGAGTTTAACATGAAAATAATCAAGTGACAAACTTGTTGCCTTTAAAGACTCACGATGGGGGGGGGTGTGTGTTAGTCGTTTGTTTTTTTTTTTTAAGCCCATTGTTATAAACAATCATGAAGTTCTTTGGAAGCTGTGGAGGAATTGCTGGCTATGATATGACACTAGAGGCTAGCATGACCGGCTTGCTATAGAAGCTTGCTGCATACCATAGCCTGGCCTGCACTGCGATGGACCTGCAGAATCCTATGCTATCTTTGCTGTAAATCATGTCAGAGAGCAGTCGTTGCACAGCCACCCCGGTTTTGGTGGTTTTGAAGAGTTTTTCATACACAGCTTTTAAGATCCACCCCACAAAAAAACTGATCAGCCCAAATGAAGGCATTGAAGGTTCCCACAGTCTGACACTCTTTTGAGATAAATCATGATGATGTGCATACCTGGCCTGTAATTCTGAACCGGGTAGAAAGCAGGTCCTTTTCTTGTGTGGAAAATGTAAGGTTTTCAAGACCAGACTGGCCAGAGCCCCAGGAAATCTGCCCTGACCTCACAGCTGACCCTGCTCCGAGCCAGAAGCTCCTGAGGCCCTTCCAACCTGAACAATCCTGTGATCCTACGAAGCAAAAAGCCCTGGATCTGTGTGCAGTAAAAATGTCAGACCGCAGTCGTATTTGAGAGCGGTTTATCATAATGCTGATGACTTGAATCACAAGGACATTCTCTTATAGCAATTATCCCTCAGGCACATGTAAGTCAGTATAGATTTCTGTGAACTTTGTGTTCTGCGAAGGGTGGTGTAAAGCTAAAAACAGCCGTCATAAAATTTGTCAAGCAGCAGGGGGAGCAAAGGAAACCAGAGCCTGCCTGCGGGAAAACTCCCTAACTTCACATCTTCTCCTGAAATAATCGGTTTCTACAAATCTAAGTCTCCTCCCGCCTCCCCCAGCTTTCCTTAGAGTTCAGAGTGACAGAGCACGACATTCTTCAGAAATAAAGGTAGGTCCAGCACTTGCACAATACACTGACTCTGATAACATTAATGTCTTGCCACATCTGCTTTCCCCCCACCTGCTGCTGAAAATACTTAGGTTGTATTTTTCAGGCTGGGTTGGGTCACTAAACTGTTTAAGGTAGTCATTATATCTCCCTAGTGAATTATGCTGCTTTAGTTTTTATAGAAAGCAGGCTATTTTACTGGGTACAACTTCACTTTTAAAAAGCTTGAAAAAACCCTGGCAGATTCCTAGGCTCTCTTTGAAACCTGTCAACTTCACAACTTAGTCATTTTCTTCTGTCCTGAATTTTCTGCAGCCCTTGCTGCTTCCGATTGTGATTACTGGGTTCGAGCAGAAACATGCTGCAGCGACAATTTTTGACCCTTCCTTTTCTGCTTGCTCCAGCCACTCATGCAGAATAGACCCTTTGTGTGAAACCTGAACAATCATGAAGGAGACATTAGTCTCCACCTCGCTGGAGCAAACAGAAATCCTTTGTTCCGGGACAAAGGCTCAGCGCGGTATCATGGATGGGACAAGGCCCTCGTGAGGGTTTTATAAAGTCAGCCTCTGGAGGTCCAGCATCTTCCTGAGCAGGCAGGAATGCTTCCACTCATGTCTGAAATAATTTTTACTGAAGCGGGAACTAAACCTGACCTTGGAAAGGTAAAAAGCTTCTTGAGCGATTGTCTGCCAAGATGTCATTTACCAATTGTTATTTTTGTGCCAGCAGCCTGAAGACACAAAAACAATCTGGGAGTTCAGAGACAGGCAAAATCAAAGCAGCGAAAACAAACTCATCCACTGGATGGCTGGTATTATTTTAAAAGTTGTCCTTGGCATCCATATAGGGTATGATAGTAAAGTCAAAAGAAAGTGGATTTAGTCTTAAAAGTTATTGCTGTTTTTTTTAAATGTGAACGTCCTAGATAGGACTTGTGATATCTCCTTAATAAACTTAGGCTGTAATGAAGCCACACTGAGGAGTATGGGGGAAATCTGTCCCTCTTTTTCATTTCCTTTCTTTGTATACTCACAAGAGATAATGACACTGAACTCATGTCACTCAGAGAATTTCAGATACTGGCACTGTTGGCAACTGGGGTTGTGTCCTCTGAGAAGGACCGGTTTCTTGCCGTGACATTTCTTCCTGTGGATTTTACTGCCTCTCAGTCCTATTATCCCATGACTCTAATAAAGCCCAGTTGTAACCTTTGATAATACAGCAATGCAGAGATGTAAAATAAAGACAGCTGACAAAAGGTAGGAAAAAATGAATGAACCTTGAACAAAAATCCAGCGGCCTCTGCAACAGTTTAAACTTTTGGCTGCTTTTTGACCTGTGAGACTGAATGTCAGGTGGCAGCAAAACATGGTTCCTACGCATTTATCTTTAAACTTGGGAGGAAAAACCACATGGAAGACTAAATAATGCTATACAGTACTTCAGTTCTGAAGGAAATGCAGTTTGTACCATTTCTTAAAGCCAGCTGCTAGCCACGCCTAAGCTCTTCTTTGTTACGAAAAGGTATTCCTGAAAAAAAGCAACATATACCAGCAATGGAGAGATACACTGCAGTAGCTACTCTGAGTCTGAAGCTCTTCAACGCTGCACAGGGGGAATTATTCTCAAAAGCAGAAAAGGGAAAATTCAGGGAAAATGTCCTGTTGAGGAGATCTGTAAGAATGACCTTGGACAGGGGAGGATGAACAATTGCTTCAATCGGGATGAACTGGACAATGTACTATAAAGTATGACTGCTTTAAATTTGGTGGAAGGGGAATGAGGATAGGCAGTATTGACCTACAGTTCGATACTGTGTGATGCACTGAAAAATTTTAATTATTATTCAAACTCTAAAGTTCCATAGTCAGACTTAACTTCCTTAAAAAACAAACAAAAAACCCCCACAAAAATGATAACCTTGGTCAGCTTTAGGAAACAACAAAGGCTTGCCCTAGTTAATGTAGTAACACAAGCCACTTTAAGAGAGTTGGCCCTTAAGTAATCTTCCATTTATAAATTCTAGTGCAGTGGCTGGTAACTGATCTGCTGGAACGACAGTGCTGCAAAACTCTAGCTCATGCCTCTGGCCATGTTTGTTAAAACACAAGCTTCTCAAAAACTGAAAAGCATTATTGCCATCAGAAGTCAAGTTAACTTTCTGATCCAGAATTCAAATTTTTGATTTCTACTGAGTAACTTAGTCTGTGCAATGTTATAGTTTGAGCACACAAACACTGATAAACTCACAGACTTCATTATTTACATGAAAGAAATCATCATGATGCATCTTGTTTTCCACAGTGTGGCTAAGCGGTTTCTTCTTCTAATAAGGTAGAAATGCTACAGCAGCCAAATCCTCAAGATAGAAGAGATTAATCAGGTTTTTAGCTGGGTGTCATATTGCACTCCCCTTTTGCAGGAAAGATGTAGAGTATCTGGAAAGGCCAAGGAAGTTAAAGTACAGCTTGTCCCTTTCAGACCCTGATGCTATTCCCTCGACCATGAATTACAAATTCTTGAAAAAATAAGGCTTTGTTAACTTCAGTCCATTTGTAACTACTTGTTCAGCTGCTGGGCTCTCCTGCACCATCACTGCACAAAGACTACATCTTTGGTTCTCTCTTCAGCATTAAATACGCTCATACTTCACCACATCCCCCTCCAAACCCTTCCCCTTTCCCAATTCCCAACTTGGCCTTGGTGGGCCGTCTTCTGAATGTCTGCTATCAGTCATCTATGTAAGAGCTGAGATGGGCAAGTGGGTAGGTTTCAGAAATCACCACTTTGTTCTGAAAATGCTTTCTTCAGCTTGTGAACTAAGAACTAGCATTAGCAGCCTGGAACGTATATAGCTATCAAAGCTATACAAGTTGTAATAACTGGGTGATTTTCTCTGGTAGCAACCCTCTCTAAATACACAGAGGAAAACTGTGGCATCAGTCACAGGGTAATAGAAACAGTATGTTTTCTTGTTCCCCTTTCCAGCATCTGAATCACTTGAAACCATGGGGATGAGGTGGCAGATTCTTGGCTAAAGCCCTTTAAGTGACAGTGAAAGAGGAATAATGGAGTAAAAGCCTTGATAGTCTCTCACATTGGTCAGAATTTGCAAATCATTTGGCTCTACTCTAGGTTGATCTTTACCAGACTTAAATCAAGTATGTACATGGAAACCTTCTCACTCTGTTGGCTCAAATGCATGAAGGTGAGTGCATAAATTCCAGTCTTCCTATCTTTTCTTGGTACCTGACAGTCTAATACTGGTTTCACAGTAGTAGTGGTAACTAGCCTTATTTTCTTTAGGAAAGGGGAAAAAAAAACCCCTACATCTTTGTGAAAGTATGTTCACATATACTGCTTGTAGCAAATTCTATTTTAAAATACTTCTTCGCACAACCTCTGGCTATGGTGAAGCTGCCTAAGGCATCTAAAAATTAAAGCTAATCTGTCAGGTCCTGAATGCAATTTACTGTGTCTCAGCCTCAAAATAAGATCTTTCAGGTGTTTTGTCTCCAAAGATGGAAACAAAGTGCAGCGCATGATACTTCTGTAAGTATTGCAACTCATTAAGTGCATTCATGGTGGCTAGATGTCAGCCTGCGTGGGACTCTGGACACCAACCAGCTGACACCCAGTGAGAGCTGTATACTGCAGGGATCTGCCGTGCAGTTATTTCACGCTAAGGACACTCCGCTTCTGCCTTCAGAAGGTTTCATCAGTGAAACAGGAACCTGTTCCTTGGCATTTCTCAATATGCGAGCCTAATTCATATTACCCTGAATGCAAGCTAAGGGTACCTAGCAAGACAGCAGTCAGTCTCACTGCAGAGATGCAAAGAATTCTTTCCCTTCTGTCCTTTACCAACAGTTGCTTTATGTCTAATTGTGTAGCAGGACAGCGTATCTGAAAACATTAAATACATCAGTGTCTCATGTATGCAAGAGCTTTACTCAAGATACGTTATCATGTGGAAAATGAACTTATCGGTGGAAAAAAAAAGCAAAGCAGCATTGAAATTCCTTTCACAATAGCACTGGTGAGCTGTGAGCTGTTTCTAATAGAATGTGTGTTAAAACTGAGGAGTACTGTGCAGCTCTCCTGCTGTACATTAATTTGGTGATAGACAGATGAACGTGGCGTGGTGCACACAGCATGTCACCCTTGGCACCTTGAGTCTGTCTTACTGGTAAGGGAAAACCTGTTGTAATACATAGAGCACTCAAGAATATGAAGATACAGCTGGCCACGTGTCTTGCTGATGCTTTAGTTAACAGGAACCATGCAGCTAACAGGAGCTGGTGTTTGGAAATGTATCCCTAAAGCACTGTGGTCTGTCCCAGCTGAGGCTGCCTGAAGAGGAGCTGAACTGAACAGCGTAGTTCACTAATTACTGCTGTCAGAACTGATTGCTCCTTCCCTGGTATAAACAAACAAGTAAGTACAGATGATTCTGGGGCATTTTTAGCGATGGTGATGCCACCACTTCCAGTCCCCTCAGAGAGTTAGATGTCCCACTTTCCCTAGTGCTGCTTGCACAATTGATGGCCTGCTTTCACCTCGGGGCACGCAACTTCACCGACTTGTGTAGGGTTTGCACGCAGATGTTTGTGTGAGGGCATGGCTGCCACTGCCACGTGGAGTGGGCAGCAGCAGATGCAAAGAAGGAGCTTGTGCCTTCCCAAAGGAGCCCTCTGCTCATCACTTGCATATAGCAGGCGCTAACTAGCATGAAATCAGCCTGGAAAGCCTTGCAGCTCAGAGGCAGATGACCAAATGCTAATCACATGGCTGCCAGCAGCTAACATTAGTCAGGGAAAAAGGATCTTAACTGACTGCGACTTCTGTGTCATCGCAGAAGACTTAGGGAAGAGCTCAACTGGGAAATGGAGACAGAATAATAATAATAAAAAAGAAACAGGTAATTTGGCAGTAGCTGTGCCCTACAGGCTGCCTTGGAAAACCCCTGAATTCTGCACTGTGGTGTCTGAGCTCAGAGACACTGCCACTATTCTAAGAAAAGGCCTTGCTGAAGGGCAGCCTATTTGCTGTTACTCCTGCTGAGTAAGGCAGGGTTCCCTTGAGTAGCTTATTCCTCCCACAGTCTGCCCCTCTATGCACAGCTCACAAGCGAGGGAATGCTCTCCCCTGACAGAGCAAACCTTTGCTGCAATGTAGAAATGCAGTAACTTAGCACCTGGACAAATTATTTTGGGATTTCTGCACTATAGTGAGGCTGACACATCCCACAATGAGAGGGATGTGTGCTATAAATGCACCAGGTTTTTTTCGTGGGAGTCTGTGTCTTCGCTTAGTTTACAACTTTGCAGTGATCTCAGGGCTGAATTGTAGGGTCATCTAAACAGGTCTAGCATTGAATCCAAAAGTTCCGTTCTTCAACAGCCTTATCTGGCAATGGCAGCGAGACTAGCATTTGGAGTAGTGTCTCTACTTATACATGGAAAGAAGCATTTTTTCCTGAAGGGCCTAATAGCAATGAAGTAACAAATAATGGCAAGCAGCAATATGCACACTCTTTAAGCTGAGAGTAACTTACCAAGCATGCCTTATTTTCTAAAATCAGAACCAGTCCCTTGATTGTATGGGCAAGATTCTTCAGCTGAGTCCCTCCTCTCTGCTATATAAATTTTATGTTCAGCTACACAGCCATGAAGTAGGGCTGTTGGAAGAACTACTGCTTACTTACAACCAAAACCACATCAATATGAGTAATCACATCAGTTCTTTTATATATTGGGAGTCTAATGGCTTCTACTTACAGCTTTGCAGCTCATCTACAATTTTTTCACTAAGCAATACAACTAATTCCCATTTTTTGAAGAAGCAGCTTTAATACCCGCCTGATGCTTCAAAGCCATGAGACAGTACTTATGACCACACTTGGCAGAACACATTTGCACACTGCCCAGTCAGCCTGGGAAGGCTCAACTGCAGCCTTTCAGATCTCACGAAGATTTAAAATAAAAACAAAGTTATGTTTCTTAACAGAACTATGCCTTTTTTTTTACTCTGACCCAATACTGCCGCTGTCAGCAAGGGTGAAAAAGTGCTTCTGCTGTAATAGTAGGCTTACAGGACTTCTTGTGCAGGCATGACTGGTCTGTGGAAGGAGGTAGGACACTCTTCTTCCAACTCCATGAAATAGCATGTCTTCAACGATCGGGAGGTTTCCCAGCATTTTACACTGGGAAGGTACTTTCCTGCATGGTTGTTGCTGATACTAAAAGTTTCACAGTTATTTTTCCCAGTGGTTAATGGACTTCCTTTATCTTTCCATCCTCTGGAATCCTTCTATAGATCATCCACTACGGAGAATGGATTCACATGACATGTCTAAGTATTTGACTTGTTTTGATCTCTTGGTCAGCTTGGGAGCCTGTTTCCCACTTTCCCTCTGATCAATCCCAAAGACCAAGATGTTACCAACGGTGATGGCACCAGTCTGACTGCCGTTCGTTGCAGTAGAGCCCCTCCAGAAAAACACAGCAATCAGCGACGGCCATGGGAGCTCTGCTACAGTGGCCATCTGACTTGGCTGCAACAGATGCAAATTTAAAGTCCAGTTCCTTAGAACCTGTGGCACATTATAACTTGAGTCATACCGATGTCTACTGAGCTTGTGTGCTGAAGCGTTTGCAGGCTCAGGCCCTCAAACCAAACTGAGTCTTCAGAGCTCATGTGTCTATTTTTCCACTCTGTCCGTTGACAAGCAATCCTAAGAATCTGTCACTAGTAGGCAAAAATAGAAACAGGACGGGAAAAGCTATGGACCTCAAAAGTGTTTCTGGAATTTCAGTGTGGACAAATCTCTCATATGAGCTTATGAAAGAACTGTCCTTGAAAGTACTATGGAGAACATTTGGAAAAAAAATCCTGTAAAGTTACAAAACAAAAGCCTGTTGCAGTAATTAAGAATTCCTCTGCAGAGGATGAGGATGGTAATTTGAGAAGTTTATGATCTATCAGAACTTGAGTAAGCTGATAAATAAATGGTCAGATGGGTTAAGAAAATAGTTCAGAGAAAGCTTGAGATTGAAATAGCATTCTCAGAAAAATTTAAGTGGAAAGGTTTGCCCTTTGTGGGTCTCTAACAACACTGACAGACTTCAAGGCAGGCTCCAGCTGTAGAGAACATAACGTAACCTTGGCCTGGCAGAGCACACAAGAGAAAACGTCCAAGGTGTGTGATGGTAGATAACATAGAGAGCCACGGGAAGTCCCCAGACAATGGCCAATTCAGTGGAGGCATAAGTCTGCCTTCATTGCATGCTGTAGGATATGCAAGTTAGAACCAGAACCACTGGTCTCTAAGCCACGTGAAAAGAGTTCAAGCTTAAGTCTAGGAAGTTAATAGACAGAATAAATGCCACATTGGCTCATGCAGTTCTATCTTTGACGGTAGCCAGTTGTAGCTCTTTAGGGAAAAAGTATAGGAAATAAAGAGCAGACAAAGCCTCCTAATTCAGCTATGGATAGATTGAGTCGCCTCATTTTCCACTGTGAAATAAGACATAGAGTACTTCATCCCACTTGTCCAGGTTGTGACTAGGGGGTGGGAATGGTTACAAATACTTCAGGCTTGTGTATTGTAAGGTTTCCTTCAATGTAAATTAGTTTCCCTTCATGCATAGGCCATGTGCAACTCAGTCAAAAAGGCTCTACACTAAAATGAAGGGGAGAGAGAAATTATGCCAGCCTTCTGTCACTCAACAGTAAATTTGTGAACATGGAGAGGAAAGAGTTACAAAGCAGCCAGCTACCCCATGGAAATTACGCAACACTGGGGATAAAGAGAAAACCTGTCTGGGGTATGAACAGATTCAATTTCAGGACTCTGAGGACTGTATCCTAAAACAATTGCAACATTTCCCGCTTACTTTTCTAATGTGAGGAACGACTTTTTCTGTGAGAAACTTATTTTCTAGGTTCTCCTCGGCTTTTGTCCTGCTAGTGCAGGTACTGAGGAAAGAAGCTGTCATGGCCCCGCGGGCAGTGCCAGCCCTGGCCGTCCCTGCCCATGGCCCAGGACGCCATGTCAGACCCCAGGCCCTCATCCCGTGCCCCAGCCATGCCGCAGCAGGGCCGCTCCCCGACTCCCCACAGCCCTGCCCTGCCCGGCCGTGGGTCCCGCTGAGCCCGGCCGTGGGTCCCGCTGAGCCGGGCCCACCCGTGGGCCCACATCCCAGCCCCCCCAGCTGCCCTGCTCCTGGCTGGAGACATGGGACAGGCCATGGCTGCCAGGCTCTGCCCTGACTGACCCTGGCAGTCCTGGCGCCTGGCAGGGCCCTAAAAGAAGCCAGTCCAGGACTCCTTTGGACACTGTGCATGGATCACAAATCTGCTAATGACTGTCATGGACAGATTGCAAGTCCATCCTTGCTAATGCAAGTCCATCCCAAGTGGGAAGAGGGTGGCTTGACCAGCTCCAAGCACTAATGTAAATCTGTCCTATGTAGAAACAGAAGTTGGACTTACCCTGGCCGACTGCTCCATTATTGCTACCATCCCCACCACCTGCATGAGTTTTCTTCTGCACCTGCCTGTTTGTTGCTAAGAAGACTTGCCCAGAAACAGTTTGCTTGGGGAAGATGCACTGTACAAGCCGGTCATTTTGAAACACTGCAGGCTGAGCAAAATTTCTTCCTGAATATCAGCTCCTTGCAATGCTTCCCAGCTCAGACAAGGCTTTAGATCTTTCTGTCAGTGCCAGCACCATCTCTGAGATTGCCTGTTTTAGTTCATTTTGAGAGTAAACAAAACCAACACACATGAAAGTATCCATAGCATGGAAGACCAGTGCCATGCGAGGCAGCAGGGAACAGCTACGGCAGTTTTGACATGTCCTGCCTTTCCCACTGTTCACAGCAGATGAAGGATGCCTGGGGACAGGCTGCCATCCCACTGCACGTGAGACAAATGCAGCTTTGCATTTTCCTGACACACTGGTTACCAGAACTTTTGTTCATTAAAAAAAAGAGACAAAGAGAGGCAGATGACTCCTTGCATGTGGAGGCTGACTTGAAAAGTAGTGAGAATTAAAGAGTGTAACTCTAGACCTTAAGATATCTAGCCTGAGTTAATGATAGATGATTTTCTTAGTACTCCAGTACTATGATCACAATCCCTCCTCCAGACAAAAGGAACAGAGCTTCAGAAGAAAAGACAACTCACCTTTCTTGAACCGCTAGTGCTTTTAGGATTACGTAGAGGAGATAATTTTTGGGTTGAGATGAAAGACAGAGAGTTGAACAAAGGTTTCTTACCGTTAAGGACAATGCCATGCAAACAAAAGTGAACTTCTTGATATGTGTCGCTGTGACAGTGCTGTTGGTGTTCACCAATTTATTGCTGGGGTTATTCTAGGGTAAAAGAAGAGATAACAAGTGTTAGCTTGGCTCCAGACTACGGGGAGGCTGACAGCACCATGGTCATGTGTTGGACCTGACTGTCTGTGCCCGTGCATGTCTGCCTTTGCTTGTTTACTTTTTAACCTAGAGCTTTCTGAGTACTTTGTACCACCACAGGATATCTTCTGCTTAAACTGACAGCAACTGCTCCTATGGCCACTGAGGGCTGTGTAATCTCCCTACTTTTCTAAGGAATAAGTCCTATTTAAGAAATTCAGCTTTGAAAAAGGGTGCTAGCTCTTTCTAAGGAAACTCCACACGATTTTTTTTTAACCTCAGTTTAAAAAGTTTGTAGCGTGTTTTCACAGGAAAAATAGGATGTCATTCCCTTTTACCACAGAGTGGTACCAAATCCATACACCGATGCAAGCACCCTTACTGATCCAATTAGACAAGTAGGTAATATAAACAAAGCTCCTGGAACAGCTGGCTCCATTAATGCAGTTTAATGAACAGAACATAATTAGGACTATTAGATGTTCCACTTTGAACATGGGCTCTGTACTCACATGGCAGCAAAGTTTTATTTAAAACAACAACAAAAGCCCTCTTCCAAATGTCTAATATAGCAAATGAAGCTGAAGATTTAAAATTGCCCTCAGGGAACACATAAAAACAAACTAAATGGTCTGTAACAGGACAGGATGGGATATCAAAAGCAGGGCACCATTAGGAACCCTGTAGCAATAGGCTGTTGGGTCATCTATTGCATTTACCCTGGGGCTGTTTGAGATACACAAGTATATGCCCACGCTGATAAAACCTGTACCATGAGATGTAGTACAACATTTATTCATCCCTGATGTAACTCAGGTAAAAGTACTATCTGTCACACTGGCAGCCTCTTTTACAGAAGTTACTTGTAAGAGAAATAGGAACTTAGGCAAATGCAATCTTGGGAGTGGACAAACTGAATGTGAGCTTTGTGAAGGGTATACCATGCTCCTCCCTAAATACCTGCTTTGAAGTTTGAGTGCATGAAGATGCACGTAGGCAACCCAGACCCTAAAGCAGGAAGCTACTTCCACATTTGCCCTTTTTGGGAACAAGTTATGAAAACTCTCTGTAAGCATTTTTTTCAAGCATCTATTCTTACCTCTTGTATTTCTGAAGTAATACTTCGTTACTGTTAGTTTTTATGCATGTGAGGATAGGCCTTGCTTATATCACTCGCCAGTGTTCAAATGAACTCTACTGCATGGCTCAACTTTCTAACCAGGCTAAAGTAACAGAGAGGAAGGAAAGCAAACCCAAAAGGACTGTGAAGAAAAAGGGCTCTCATTTGTTCCTACCTCGCTGCTGCTAACTCTGCCCTTGCTCTATTCCAGCCTTTGCTCTAACTCTTGACCATGTACTCTTTATTCCTATCTCCTGCACACTATTTAGTTCTTCGATCAAAACACTATGCAGATTATGGAGCAAAAAAGAGTATCCATTCCCACCTATTAATCAGATAAATAGCATTCACAAGTCCTCTCACAGTTGGTGGTGTTGCTCTGAATCAGATGGCACAGTCCACTGTGAGTAATGGCATTATCACCATATTGTTTCAGCAAAGAGAGCACAGAACTAGGATACACCTGTTTTCTTTCAGAAAATCAGTAATAACCCTTAACGTGAGTGTAACTGCTAGGCCATGAGGTTGCTCTGGACACAGTCTTATAAAAGACTGAAGCAGGACCCTGCATCTGTCTTACAAATGTGAACAGAGACAACGATTTCCCTGAGGAGACAAGAATCTGACTTCTCCAGTAGAAACCCTGAAGAGGGGCCTACTATCTAGATCCCAAATCCCATCAGTCAGTTAAGGCAATGCAGCGTGCTTCTGATGACCATCAGCACTGCCAGCTTTCTGAGTAACTGACAAAAGAAAATGGGACTGTGCATACATGCAAACTGTTTCAGCATCTGAAAATCACAAGGGAGGCTTTATAGAGTCCAGGAATAAAAAGTGCTTCTATCTGGACTCTTCTGAGAAAGCCTTAGCTTAAGGAAACAGTTTTGGAATGGCACAGTAACATGTGAACGACATGTGACCAAGGGTAAACCAATTCTCACAGCAATCTAAAACAACCCACTGTGGGTTTCTGGTTTGGTATTTATTGTCTGAAAGGTATGGCAGAGGCATTTGCACACATAGTTGCCAGGATGAGACACCCTTTTTACTGCTGCTACCTCACTTAGCACATTTTATGCCAAACTGCTCTTAAAACTAAAATCCCCATTATATACATTTTTGGCAATTAGATAAACTGTACCTATCTGTGCCTTTCCCTAGCTTTTTCTTCCTCACATTTGTTCCACAAAAGCTCCACAAGCCTTCTAACTGAAATAAAGAAACAGACAAATCATGGTGTAATCCTGTCACCACTAAAGTTGTCAGCACATCTTCCACCAGATAAATGAGACCTGAATTTAGGAGTCTTAATTGCTGTTAATTTTGCTTGGCGATAGTGCATTTGATTGTGGCTCATAACAGATGAGGTTAGCAGCCTCTGTGTTTCCTGTCCAAAATTATTTTTATGTTGCAGTTTATTGGTTTTGCATCTGCAGCTCCTTTTCAGCAGCATGACCTCTGAGAAAGCCTTCATGTTGTATTTTATCTGACAGGTCAATTTAGCCGTACACAGGCAAGTTAGGAAGTTATGACTGATTAGGCATTCCCTTGTTTTGTTTTTAAATTCTCCTTGGAAATACAGTGGGTCATATCAAACAGGGCTTGCCTCAGTTAATAACATCCCAGAGCAAGGAAACATTTTTTTCATCAGTATTTGGAACCACAAAGTTCAGTTACTAATTGGTAAATAAAGGGAAGGAGAGGATCTGGCATTTGAATTAGTGTCACAGGACATGACTGTTCTTCGCACAACATATGGGCTAGTGAGTACCAGTTCTAAAACAGAGCAAAAAAAGAGGCTAAACAATACTAATGTTGGTTATATATTTACTCTGTGCTCAGTTCCAGGAGTAGTCCTTGCATTCTTACATAATTATGTGATTTGCCAACAAAAACCTTCATAATCTTGGTCAGTTAAGTCAGTACTACTAAAATAATGTATGTTATCTGTATTACTGTCAGTCTATGAAACAACCTTTGCTAAATATTGACATAAGCAAATGAACCCAAATCCATTTGAGACATGCCGCAGAATCTGGAGCAGATGTGAGCTTGCTCACTCACTGACAGACACTTTGTGAAAAATCACTTCATTGGCCAAGCAGCTACATCACAGTAAGTGAGGACTTGTTTTAATCCTTAAAAATACAGCACCTATCTATTCAAAAGGTAGCTTAATACTTTGTAACACAGAGCTAAGGTTAAAATCATAAATCAGACAACAGCTTGAAGCCACCAAAACCCATTCAATTTAACTAGGATTTTAAGAAAACCTTATCAGTGGGACAAGGAACAATAGGCATCAAAAGCAAAAGTAAAAAGAAGTGAGACAATAGATGGCCATTAATACAGCCCTGTTTAATCTTTGGCTGGTTTATTTTTGAAAGAATCTGTTCCACTTAATTATGGACCCATGAACTAACCTTCTTCATATTTGTTTGGCAGAAACCAAAGCCACCCCTAAATTAAAATGTTGTGACATAGAGAAAGAGGAGGACCGTGCATGGGAAACCACACAAAAAGGTATTTATTAGACCCATAACATGGGCACTCACCTTGTCAAAAGCAGGGTATACTGCTCTGATCTCCGTCAGCCAGCCATACGGCATGTGTCCCACAGGATAAGTAGCTGTCAGAATCGCCACCGCCTATGGAAAGAGACAGGGAAACGTGAACTTCAAATCTTTGAACAGCACAGTTAAACTAACAGAGGGTGCCATTTTCCACTAATATCACCACATTGACTTTGACACACTGAGAAACCAGGCAGGCAACTGGAAGCTCTTTGTTTCAGGAAGACCATCAGAGTAGCCATCATTTGGCCCGGCGTTTTAAGCTTACGAAATCTTTCGTGCCATGAAGCCACATTACTCAGCTTTGTTGTTTCACCATCACTCTGATACTTTGGGACAATAGTTAACTCGAGCTGGTTAGTGATAGTTAGTAATAGTTAATTTGAGCTCCCTCCCACACCACTCCTGAGTTATTTTGCCTACAGATACCTGAGTAGCAGAATGCCTTACAGCTCACAGTGGCTTCGGATCATGTTTCATAATTTTAATTTATACACATTTTACTTGGTTATTTGTAAGTAAAACAGTTTTAAGACAGATGGACAGACTACAAAACAGTAGGCCTCAGTGGCTGACTGACTTTGGACGTCAAACTGACTGCTCTGGGGCAGAAGTCACTTACACGACAAAAAAACCCCAACAACCTCTCCCCACTTCGGTGCTCATCAGTGAAAACCAGACAAAAAAAATTCCAGATGACCATTTTTATCATGAAAAACAACTCACTGCCTGCATTTTAAAACTAGGCCCTTTTGCACTAACACAAGTACAGTCCAAGAGGTACATCAAAGACATAACCCCCTCCCATATTAATGTATGAAAGATTTTGCTGATGTTTCTAATTTCTGAAGAGAAAGTCCAAATACAAGTACTTCATGTCTTTCATGTAGCAAAGGTGTTTAGGGAGCTCTTCCTGCAGCTGCTTGGAAATCTACTGTCACCCCAAGTCTTCTAGTCCTCAGAGCTGAAGTGTGGATCTGTACTGACAACTGCCTGCCTCTCTTAATTCCAGAAGTCAATTCCAGACTGCTTTTTGTCTGCAGATTCAGAACTGTTACAATCTGCCTAAATTCAGATTCATTTTACATCTGGCAATGGTAGTGTCAAGGAAGACCCTTTTAACTACTGCTGTCTCTGTTTCACTCCTAAACTTTTGATGCACATCTTAGTTATCTGAGCCCATTTTTCCATTATAAATGTAACTACTGTCCTTGCTTGGTTAAAAGATCTATCCAAACACAGGACCATATAGCAAGCTAATTTGTTCTAAAAAGAGGGGGGAAAGTAGTGATGTCCACAGACAAGAAGAGAGTGGGATAGATTCTTCCTTGCTAATAATAGCTTTAATAATGTTTAATGTACCTGGAAAAAGGTAATTGGTTCAAAGAAAACAAATTGGAATTTTAAGACACTACCCTTGTTTAATTCCAATCCCCCCTCATTATTGTATTTTCAGTAGAATTTGTATCTGTATGAAACCTAACTAGGTTAAATCAAATAAGGAATATAAAAGATATTTTGCTTATTTTCACAATGAAGTTCAAAAAGACTGCAAAGACACAGTAACTGTTAAAGAAAACAGTATTTCACTACCACATTTTGTACACTAGATTCCACTTGTATTAAATTATTGAAGTTTTTAGCAGTGATTTTTCTTTCAGTATTTTCCTCAATTGGTGGGATCCCAAAATATGTGCATGAAAGCTTTCCTAAATGTCTAGAACCTGTATTACAGGTGAAAAAGTCCCCCATCAAAGCCAACACCAAAAGAGGTACCCCAATCACCGTAACTGTGCTGGCAGTCCAAACAGAAGCAGTGGGAGTTGGCCAAAGCAAGTGGACTTGCTGTCCCCATGAATGCGCTACAGCCTAGCCCTTCACAGGGACATCCTCCTCACCCTGAAAGCTGCTGGTATTATTGAACAGGGGACCTGTAAAACTGCTGTGTATAGTGATGCTCCAGACACTGATGTCTTCTGTGCTGCCAGCACCTCCCTTTTCAGAGGCAATTATTTCAGGAATCAGAGAAAGTTGAAATGTGGCCGCTACTGTTAGTGTAAAAAGGCCAGCAACCACCACCAGCTATGACACCTATTTGGAGTCATCCTAATAGCAACAAAATGCAATTGGCTAGCCATGAAATGTGATGCATCTCAAATCAAAAGTCACCAAGAAATGCAAAACTGATCTCTGCTAACCTGCTCTGGCTCCCCTTGTACTGAAAATGCTATTACATAGACTGATCCCTGATTTACACATGTAAAAGTGTTAACATTTCCTAAATTCTCTCTCCACAACTGTTTATCTGCAGTCACTGGCAACTCCTGAGCGAGTGAAATACACAGTATCACATATGACAAATTAGCAATGCTGAGAGAACGTTCATCAGGCATCAGCTGTTTGAATTTTCCTTTTCATTTAGTATCTTACAGCTTTGTTTTTCCTATAGAAAAACCATGAAAGACTTGCTAATGACTACGTGCATCTAGGCATCCTCCCACTGAAAATGGCAACAAAGGTCCCCCAGACTTCTTAAGAGAATAGGTCAGCTCATGGTGAGCATTGCTGAAGGCTCTGTATTACAGCCAGAAGACTGGCTCCCATCAGCTGCAGGAGACTATTGCGAGTAAATTGAAAGTCCTCAAGAGAAACAGGGTGCATTTCATATCCCAACCAGGAGAAAGATTTTTTTTTTATGTCTTTACCCTATTCTGTGTGATGCACTGACTGCCAACAGTAGTTTCACATCAGTTTGCACAGCCACATATATACATGACAGAAAACAGTGGAACATGGGACTACTGACAACTGTCCTAAAACCTCTGGGATTGGAATGCTCCACACCATATGTACCTATAGGTAAAGCATGAAAACCTGGGATGTGGGAACTGTTCTGTGAAAAAATTCTAATGGTCTTGTTGAGGGTGAGCTCCCACTAGGCCTGGCAGAAATGCTCATGGTAAGAGTCCATGCACTTTTGTTTTCAAGGATAAAGACAGCACGGAACAGAAATGCACCTAAGACAATTTTTTCTTGTCAGCATGGCTGAGAAGAGAAACACACAGGTAACTCCATGTGAATCATTGTTTGCAGTAACAGAGAGCACTGACTTTCTTACCTCTGTGGCTGTAGAACTGCCACCTAGGTCCCGGGAAACAAAAAGGTTGACAATGGGCCTACTTATTCGCTGTGTTGCCAAAATTAATGCCAAAGGCCACCAGAAACTCAGCATCTTCCTTATTGTAGCCTCTCCCTGCAACACATAGGAAAAAATAATAATAAAAAAAAGAAGTGAGTTTGGAAAAAAACACTCAGGACTGAACCAAATGCACAGAGAAAGGATTTTTGCTTTTCCCACCTATCGTCAGTTTGGCACATTCATTTAATTTTCAATATGAGGCGCCTAAAATATTTTCACTCATGTTAGTAATACTGATTCAAAAGAACCTGTGTCATGGATCTCAATAAATAATGCATAAAGTATCTATCTGCATAATTTGTTCTGGCTACCAACAATATGTGAAAACCAGTATGACATTTGAGGAAAAAGAGGAATTTTGAGACCTTCTTCCCTGTGAAATAAGGTGTCCACTTAGTTCATGCTGTGCTGCTCAGTACAGAGCTCAGTACAGAGGTGCTCAGTAGACAGCACATCCATACCACGGGAAGCATTGACTCATGTGCACTATTGCTGGAATAGTTTCTACCATGCCTCTTTAAATGTTTTGTCGTGCAGAACAGAAAGAGGAGGCCCTTCGTGCACAGTGGTTTAATACAGTATTATAACACAAACCCCAAGTTTAAAATTATTGAATTTAAAAATCACCAAGTATTAAGACATACCCCCATTTCAGGCCCACTTCTGTCGGGAATGACATCGTGTATGTTCCGGTAGTATCCGAGGCATAACGTGGTACATCGGACAAGTGCTCCCATGTATAAGGACAAGATTGGGATCAAGAGAGGCTCCCTGCACTCCAAGTGACTGTGAAGCAAAATGGCTACAAAAACAACCTACAGGGCAAACAAATAAATAATCAGTAATTTGTCTGTGTGCTTCTTTAGGTCCAACGTATCTCCTGTCTGACTGCAAGCTGGTCCATCTGATCTAACAACCACGCATGACTACAGTTTCTATCTGACGTCGAGCTTGTGGCATTTCAAACTTTAGCCAGGACCCTCCCTGCATTTGGTCATAAAAATGAGAAACGCAAGAGTTAACATCATACAGAAGATCTATTAAACAGTACTTGAAGGTACGGGCACGTGTCAGACTGGGAGCCATAAATAGAAGAAGGTTAGCATGAAAGTCTGGCAAGGTCTGGCAGCAAGCATGTGGCTGAGTGTCACCCTTCCCAGGAGAACGAGCTATTCTGATACACACTGAAGCTGGAGACATGCTTCTAGGGTCAGCTTCTAAGCCCTACCTTTTTTTTTTGGGGGGTGGGGGGGAAAGGGGCACAGTGGCAATTAAAAAGCCAGATGTTTTAAAGTATTCACTTCAGCATTTAGAAGCAGGAAGTCTTATGTCATCCTAATTTTTTTACTTTTTTTTGAGTGAAATTTCAGTATTTCATCATTCTCTCTTCAGCTATCTGAGTTCCACATTGATATAAATGAAACGGAAACTTTTGGGCTAATGAACAGTTCAAAATTCAGTCTCATAAGATTAAATGCTCAACCAGAAAATGCAAAGGATTTGATTAATATGATATATTCTCTTCATTAAGTACAGAGCTGATGGTGTGCCTGTTAAATTCCAAGGTGTAGAGAGTTCTGGAGAGTCACCACTTTTTGTCTTCTGGATTTGCTCTTGCTCTGTGCCATTATTTTTTTGAGAGAAGATGACAGGTGTCTTGTTCTTCATAACCCCGGCACCCCACTCACCAATCATTGTGGAAAGGGCATGTGTACCATGGCCAACATAAGAATTTGTTTCTGTATTTAGCTGTATATGAACACACATGCATCTAAGGTCAGCAAACTTTGTAGGTCACATCAGAACAAGAGCAGATACTGAGCGTTAAGGTCATTTACAGTAATTGGTTTTGTCTTCAGGGATTTAGTGCAGTACTGTAGAGGGGCAGATGTGCCAAACTCAGAATAGCAGCTAATTGAATGGTTCAACTTGATTTAGGGTTTGCTCATATTTAGTAGGAGGACAATTCTATGGAAAATTGAGCTAGGTGCTGTTGACTTCCTATTTCTTTTGATGTTGTACTGTTATTATCCTCTTTCTCACCCAGTCCTTACACTATTCAGCTGCTAACGGGACAATACAGCAACTCTTTTACAGGTGCTGGGACTGTCCATTTCATAATATTTTTATACATGCTTTAAAAAGAAGGCTGTATATTGGTTTTAAAATGCTACAACACTGGCCGTCAGCAATGTGTATGAATGTTGTTTTTTAAGAGTGTCTAGTACAAAGCAACAGGATAGTTAACACCTCCCTCACAAATGAAAGTTCAAACATCAGTTGGTCTTCTCTGCATCACCCAGGGGCTATCACCACAGATCCCTTCGGCGGCACTTCTGAGCCTTCACCTTTTGGACCAGTAACAAGAACAGTGCCACCCTGGCACTCAGAAGGTGGCTTACAGACAGCATGTGCAAAACTGACAGGCGAACTGGAGAATCAGCTTTCACTTCCCCACCTACAAGCCCCACTCAGGATTTCAGTGCAAGCGTGCGAAGCATGGTGGAGAATGTACAGGGGGAAAAAAGGTCCCTTTCAAAGCACTCTGCCAGCCTCAGGATTGGTAGCAGCCATCGGTCTCTTTGTCTGACTTTTCTTTTTCCCAGTTGTACGCATGTATGTGTAACTTCTTT
This sequence comes from Elanus axillaris, assembly GCA_026212715.1. NCBI lineage: Eukaryota > Metazoa > Chordata > Aves > Accipitriformes > Accipitridae > Elanus > Elanus axillaris. Next base: position 3,923,561 of record JANZLQ010000030.1, read on the forward strand.
CTCAGCCATTCAGAAAACAGGGTTGTGGAGGTGCTGGAAGACATGGCCCTAGCCCAAACAACCCTGCTTCCCTTCTCCTGACACTGGTTTGGGACCAACTGGATCCACTCAAGTGAGACCAACCTAAACCTCAGCAGTCAGCGAACAGCCTCCACGTGACGGGGAAACAGCCAGAGAACAGCACACAAGATTACATCCTCTGGTGCGTTGTTCATGGTAGAGAGGGAAGGGTGCTTCTGTGCAAAAGAGTTCTTGCTTAGGAAAGCATTTAGTCTGTAACACAACAGAAACAGTGACTGCTAAGAGGAGTCATTACCTGAGCTATGACATCTGAGATGGAGGCACATCCCACCAGGAAACTGTACTTGTGTTTCAGCAGAATCCCAGCATGGGTCCATGCCTGAAAAGAAAAGGCAGAGAAGAATTTGGGAAGTGATTATGATATTTGTGAATGACTACAGGTCCCAGAATGCTGTTTTCTGGTTGTTGCATTGTACACAACCAACTTGTGAAGCTCTTTTCCACCAGCAGTACCTAGTGTGAACCTGGGCAGATGTTAAGCCAGTAAAGCAGAGAAAACACTGCTGCATTCAGTTCCCCACTGCCAGGGCTGACAGGGAGAACGGGAGCAATTTTATAGACTGTATAGAAATTTCTGAACAGATCTACTAAGAAACTGTCCCTTCTTTATAAAACAGATGCTGCACAGGATGGATTAGCATACTAAATAATCCAAGGGAAAAAATGCTTATTCTCGTTCACCAGCTGCATGCACCTCTTAAGTGTAATAATATCTGTTGGCCCACTGAGTTATACTGAGTCCTGTCTGGAAAAGAAAACTTAACAATCCAACTTCTTTTTATTGTCAGTTACTGTTTCAAGCAGACAAAGTGGTGGAGGCATGCCATGAGAAGGTTATCCTTTACCGGTTTTACACAGAAGTAGAGGCATCAAAGAGAGCTGCCACATTTTTATGTTGTGCAGGCCACAAGCAGTAAGCCTGGTGATCTGGGAAGCAGCAGCCCATCCCATCTGTGGCTCTCATGCCCAGGCATTTCAGATATACTGGACTTAGCTGTGCTTGCAAAAGTTGGTGGTAAGAAGTATCTTTTCAACAAATTTCCTCTGAGAAAATATCAAGCTTATTCCTTGTGAGCTCTGCCAGGGATGTGGGAATGCATGGCAAATCCAACTCTTTCACTACAAATTGGAATGAGAGGACACATACAGGCAACTGGTGCAGCTCATCACAGGATCATCAGTGCTTTCCAACATGCACATACAGTAACTCTTAAAAGGCAGCTGAGGTTTTTTACATTTGTCGTGATCTCTGGATGTTCAAAGTCCACCCAGATGTCTTTTCCAGGTAGCAGGAGATGATGTGTCCAGATATATCCAGAGCTACTGCTTGCAAAGGACACACCTTCCTTCTGCACACCTCCAGTTTCCCATCAGGTAACAGACTTTGTGAACTAAGGTCACCAAAGAAAAAACAATAACATTAATATTAAAATTCAGTTCTGAATCAGGCACTCACCATGGCATCCATAAAAGGGAAGGCAGCAAGATAAAGGAAGGCCCTCCGAGTTTTACTTCCCACTGATTCATCCACATGGTGCAGCTTATTAATAATGTAATACCCCAAATCGCTATATGCTGTAGAGACACAAGAACAGGAAGGAATAATAAAGCTTACGTATGGACCTTGGGTGAGACACTCAGAAGTACCTGAAAGACTGTGACGCCTAGGAGCCCAGACATGCATCCACTTAGCAAACAGCTGCAGGGGCTTCAGGATATTACAGCCTCACCAGCTGCTGTTTATGACTAAGGAGTGCTCTCATGGTTCTCTTTCAAGTAACCTTTGGCAGAGGAGTGATAACAAATGGCTGCATTGGGAGATGGGTATAGTAAGTGCCACATCTGTTGGCTAAATGAACACACCGGTACTCCAGAAAATCTACTGCTCTTTCATTAACTCAAGGCTCTTTGTTAGAAAAGCTGTTTTCACCAGGCATTGTGTATTTTATGGGATGTGGTACTTTATAAATGCCAAAACCATCTATTGTCACTACATTCTATTGACATTACCTGTAAACCCGCCCAAAGCTGTAAAAGGATATTATGAATTGTGATGCTATGCAACAAATCAAACTCATTATGCCTCTCTCTTACTCTGCCTAATGATGCCCTCATTGCTGGGACCTGTCAGGGCACTGCACCCTTCGCTGTGCAGTCTCTGAGCAGCCTCAAACAGCCTTAGTTTCCCTCCTTATCTAGAGCCGGCATCTCAGAAGCCACAACTCAGAAAAGGGCACCGCTGGAAATCAGGGGGTTGCCACTTCCGACTGCCGGTATGTTATTTCTCCGTCCTGTTTCAATCTGGGATGAGAATTTTTAACTCACCACACAGCTTTCTAAAGAACTGCTTACATCTCTGTCAGTACCCATGTCATCCTGCTGTTTGAATAACTCCAGAGTCTTCCCCATGACCAGGAATAATGAAAAGCTAGCTATGCCTGGAGTCTCCTAACTATGAGGTCTTACATAATATGCACAGTTAAATAATCCAAATAGTTTTAAACCTTTATAAACTATGTTCTAGACCTGCATATTATTACTTAATTTCCTCTATACACTTGTAATAGCCATTAAAGGAATGGCTAGGTTGTAAAGTCAACCTCTCAACACAAGTAATGGCAGAATTACTTGCGCCTTAGTCGTACCTATTATCATTGTACAGACCTTCAAATAGGGTATTTCAGGAAAGTTACCTTTTTCATGCAGGCAGGTCACATAATCAGATTGACAAATGTTAACACTAGTCATCCAATTCAGTCTTTTTAGCCTAAAACTCTCTCCCATAACTCAAAAACAGTGTTTGAAAGTAATTAAAGAGTTTAAATCATCATTGTTTTGTGATGGCTTAGGGATGAAGCAGTTAAATGGTTAACGGGACTGAAAAGACTTTTTCAGTCCAAGCAAGACGGTGTAAACAAGGTAGTACAATATAAGGAGGTGGTATGACAGCACTGGGAACAGGCACAAGCCTCATTCCAGATAACCAGGATTGCCCAAAAGATGCTAAAATGTTAAAAACTCCCCCTTTCCCTATGCTGGTCCCTACCTACTTGTCTTTCATCTGAACTACAACTGTTAGACTCACAGTCTTCCAGTTCACCCACTAATCCCCAAGTTGCTTGGCTGTCTTTCCCATAGGCCTTGTTTCCTTCTGAAAGGGGTTGGGGAAGAACTTTTAAGCAGGATTCCAACCCTTCCTCAGTTCAGGGAGGCCAGCTGAGTTGTTTAAATGTTCATGTGCTTGTTGCAGTCCAGTCATGCATCAAGCACAGCCTCTTTTTATTTTTGCATGAATACCAATACACCAATTTCTGCTCCATGTTTTGAAAACTCTCTGTTATGCACAGATTTTTGTGTGTTAAGTCCTTGTGGAAAGCTGCTTTTATGGCAGGGCAGTACAAGGATGTTTCTGAATCGACTTTTTTGAATGAAGAAGTTCAGAAGGCACATGAAGCAAGGCACCTGTGAGGGCCAGATTCATCGAGCTGTCTCTCAGGTTCTGCTGAAGTTGCTTTACGCTTCTGCTGCACAAAACCTTAAAAAACTGCTGCAGGAAACACACCACCCTTATTCCCCACATGGGGACTGACAGAATCAGCGTCCAGGTGCTGAGGAACCTGCTTCTGTGGGGGGGCCTTCGCCAGCAGTGCAGTGCTGGGAGTACACCATGCCGCAGGCATCACCCCCCATGCTCTCCATGTGCTTTGCCTGCTTTAAATGAGACTTTTAAAGTGTTTAGGAAGTGAGTAATAAGGTACTTTTTTGGCTCTAAAAGCCACTGAGATGTTTACTTTTTCTTTTTAAAGTTTACTATCACAGAAGAATTCACAGAATCAGAGGGGTCAGAGGCTGAACTACTCTCACTTCTAGGAACAGACAGCTCACCACAAGGTTTTAATTTATTGGCAGGGTACTCTCAGGGAACTTATAGCACCACAGCCCACAGCACCAGATTTTTAAGATTTCCAGGGGTATCAGCACTGTGCTCTGTAAGCTTTAAGATTGTTTTTTCTCTCTCCCTTCCAAAAAAAAAGTCTAACCTCAATTTTGAATGTGATTTTGATTTTAAAAACATAACGGCTAAGCTTAAAAGCTAGTTTTAAAATAGTCAACTATTCCACACATCAGTGAAAGCACGCAATCACTTCTGCTGATGTCCATGAATGTTTCCATGTTGTGGAAGGTGGCAAAGCTGAGCTACACAAGCACGCAGATCACGCCCGAATGAGACATGAACAGTGCGTGGCAATAATGCAGTAAGATTGTGAGGCTATAATAGCACAGGAAGGTATATAAATTATAGAGGCTGTTAATAGGTTTTGGAGGGCTTTAAGGATTTTGTTTAGCTGCTTAGAAGTAGTCATTCAGGATAATGCAGAACCATAGCTTGCTTAATGCTTTTGCTTCATGTTGACCTATTCTCTGATTGAAGGAATAAGAAGATTCGGAAACCACCAGAGCCAGTGTGAGCCAGAAAAAGGAGACATAGCAAAAATTACCCTAAAAAACAGGAAAGAACGCACCTAGAGATGAGAAAAAGGTCCCAGTGAGAGACGACCCCAGGAATTTAGATTGTAAGGGTATAATTGCCCAGGGATTTTAGTGTTTGGGGTCCCTCTGGGGAGACCCTCAGCTTGAGCTGTCTAAATTTGTGCACCATAGACAGGATAAATGATGCTTTTTATTTTGAAGGTCTTGATTAGACACTCTGCTTCGCAGAACCCAGGGTCGAGCCTGAGGGAAGAAGGGCCCGAGGGCGAGCATGTGTGCGTGAGGAGTGGGAAGGGGCACCCGTGGGCTCGCTGGAGTCGCCCACTGCGAAGGGACTGCGGTCCGAGCGGGAAAAGTCTCGGATAGTGTGTGTGTGTGCGCAGCTCCTTCATCAGTGCGTGAATGCTTGGGCAGCAGCTTCTCCCTTAACATCCATTGTCAGAAAGAAGGACTGGGTGAGCTGAGATTTACCGACAAACTGACAGGCTTGTGTTTCTGAGCTGTGAATAAAGCAATTGCTGATGCAATTAGAACTTAACCTTGGCCAACCTTACAAACTTGTTATGAAGCGTGGTACAAAATTCATAACACAGACAACAGCTGAAGAGTATTACATGAATCTAAAGCAGATGGCTCTTCCCATTCCTTGCATCACTTCAAGCAAAACAGAGAAGTCCAACTCCAAGACAAGCTGCTTGTTTGCTTTCCTCTAATACCTCATTTATTTCGATATGTCTATGGATTAGTTTTTCTACAGAATTTAAGCAGGAATTCTTGCTTTTCGCTTTTCCAGTTCAGTTTTAAGACCTAGAAACTTAAGAAATCACACTGAAAACCACATACGTAATTGGATCTCCTCATCCCTACACTGATTTCTCTAATAAGCCGCTTACTACCACATAAACTTCAGACATTCTTAAAACAACTGAGTGCACTCTTAATGATGCCAGCAGTCTCAAACAAATAGCTGTACCGTAATCATTTTGGAGCTGTCTACTACCCAGCATGTTATACTTACATCATAAAGAAAACAAAAAGAAACCCTCATAGGAAATGATACCATTTACTTCCAGACACAGAGCTACGTAAGTCAATATTAGCTTTACTGGAGGAAAAAACAATCCAAAAACATTTTTCAGTTAACGTATGTTCTTTTTAGATGCATTTCATTTTCATACTTCGCTGCCAGTTTTAAAAATGAACTTGGAGACTTGAGAAGTAAAAATCTATTCTGCTGCTTGTCAGAAAGATGGCTTACATGGCCAAAACTGGTGCTGGTCAAGAGTCTGTTCAGCTAAGTGATTCTGGCAGATAGGAAAATGCCAAGTTGAAAAAAATAATAATTGAGTGGCAAATCTTCATTTGGAGATGGCACAAGGTACATAGATTTCTTTATGTCTTGGATTAGCCTGACTTAATGCAGAAGCAAAAGCCTGCATCCCCCTTGTGAAAGCCCAGATGATCCAAGTGGTTTAGGCTTTGTGATTTTTTTGCTTATAGTAATAAATGAATTAAAAAAAAAACCAAACAGCTGAGGAGCATCTCAGTGCAGACTGATTGCTGCAATCATCATTTTCTGTGCTCATCTCTAGTTCCAAAAGTGCATTAGTAGATTTTCCCAGATCTATCAATGACCATTGGTCTCTGAAATATCTTTAAGGTAGGCCAACATCTCTTAAGTATCAAAATTAGCCTGTTTTAACTAAAACCAGATCATCACTATCCTAAAATCCACAAGTGCTTTTTTTGTCCTGAATACCTTCCTGATAAGAAACTGCCCCTGTTGTGGGAAAAGAGTTGGGGCAGCCAGGGAAGCATGTTAGTGCTTTAGCAATGGACATCTGAAGATGCTGAAGCAGGACACCTTTTTAATGAATAACATTTTACCATCTTTTAGAAAGAAAAAAAAAAAAAGGCAAGCCTGGATTATATTCTGATTTGTGTTCCTGTGCTATCATTTTTCCAGGGCAAAATGTTTAGATGAGCCAGTACAGTGGGCATGTCAGAAAAAGACTGACTGGAAAAAATAGCTCACGTTGTCACAAGCCACTCTCCTAGAGTCTAGAAAATTCCAGCACTGTCACACTGGAAGTGGTAGGATTACACCTATATCTTGCTTCTTATGTAGATCTTTCATGATGCAGTGACCACGCATGTGGGAAGTTCCAAAGAATCAGTGGAATTATTAGCAACTGCTACAGTTTTCCGCTGTGCAATCCATGCAGGGAGTGGCCCATATCCGCTAACCTGTCAGTAATAAATTGGCACAAAACGAATCACTTGCATGTCTTGGCCACCCTATAGGTTTGGCTGGTTACTGAAGTTCCAAACTTTTTTCCTGATGATAGCAAACGATCCATCATGTAGTTTTTAATCAGGTGTAGTGGGCACCAGTTAAGGGTGTCTACTTAAGCAAAGAGGATGTTTCCCCAAAGTAACTTCTGCCTTGTCATTTCCAGAACCTCAGAGAGCTGTGGAAAGTAATATTAATATGCAAAAGAAAATAAAATTTCTCATTATACTTTTTCTCCATAAACTAGTGAAAGGCTGAACAATGCTGTTTTATTGCCAAAGAAAATGTGCACGTCTTTCATGACTCTGGTGTCAAAAGGACCCACTTAGTATGGAGGGTTTACCAGCAACACCTTGAAATGCACTGTGTTAGCATAATGATATATAAATGATTTCTCTCCTCTGTCAAACTGGCAATTTAGTGAGATGTCAAAAACTATGCACAGACAGGCTTAGCGTCTTGAATCGCTTCTCTTACAGCCCAGTATTCCCACCAAAAGCCAATCTCTGAAATAACGAGATGCTTTAGACCCTGGCTACATAGCGAACGTCTCACCAGGAAACTCTAACCAGTGGTAGTAGCTGCCCCCAAAATAGCACAACGGAAGGAAGGCAGCATACTGTCTTCTATTTCCAGATTGCAACTGAAACAGCAAATCCAGGAATACTGTACTGACCGAGGTTTGCAGCAGCATTGTAAGTGGGATGAGAATATGGTTTCATATCCCTCTGGTCAAGGTCAACTTGTTTCTTGGTTCTTACTGCTACCTGTACAGGGGAGTGGGAGGAACTTTTGGTGACAGCTTTGTGGACGTTCATGGGAACGTGGTGGGGGGATGACTTATGGACCCAGAGCTTGCAGCTGTGAGTTCGAGTGGTTTGGCTCAGCCGGTCACTCCCACAGAGGACTGCATTAGCCCCAGTGGGGAAGCAGCAGTGGGGAGCTGGTGCTGAAGCAATGAAGCATGAGTCAGGTGGGTGAAACGGTCTGTTTTGGTATTTTAAATAAGTGGAGGCTGCTGTTTGTGAGGAGCTATGTGTGCAGACTGCAAATAGTCTCTATCACAGTTGGAAATGTGGTGATTCATTGTGGTCACTGTGTTTCTACCACCACTTGTTTTCTTCCTTCTGACTTTTGGGACTCCTCCTTCTTCCATTGGGCTTTTTGCTCCCTTTTCCTTCCTGGGCTTCGACAGTCCATGTCAGACAGTCTTGTCATCTTCCTTAGCCCATACACATGGCATGTGGAAGAAATTCAGTCCCCTGAGCACTGTTTGTTTCTCTTTTTCATCTGCCAAGCATCAGTAACCTGTATTTGTGTCTCCTGTAGATAGCCTGTGAGAGGCTTGCAGCTGCTGGGGAGTAGTTGCAGGTCCTAGGAGGCTGCCTGTCTGTCACGACTCCTTCTCTCCCTCCTGCTAGGCAGGTTGTGCGTCTGTGGGTCAGAGAAGAATAATCAGGATTTGAAACAGGTTCAAAGGAAACTTGGAACATAAAACTTGGCAACATCACCCAGGCAATTGGTGCTAGAATCTGACTAACTCCATTCTCTCAGGCGCTCTGCCAGTCTCTGCTGTGGCCTTTGCATATTTTCAGGCATAGACAAGTTAAAATACTAAAAAATATTTTGCAGTCTGCCACCATAAGCAGCTGAAAGATAGTGTGAAGCCCTTTAATTCAGGACTTTAAAGCGTGGTAAGTACAGCCTTCTTTTTTCTTTTTTTCCCAGTATCTGCAGAGGGGGCGTTTCAGAGATTCTGAACTCAGCAGGGCTCTACTTCCAGGCAAAGGCAAGAAACTTATCTGGCATGTTTTCCCATGGTTACCCCGAACACCTCCCTTCTATAAGAAGTCCCACATGGAAAATCCAGCTATGTCTTTCACCAGGAAGTTTGATAGTTATACTTTAAATTTTCTTAAAATCTATCATAGCTTAAAATAAGATGTTGGATGACTAGAAAATATTTCTTTATTCAGCTGGCAAAACCAAAACCTTTGACCAGCACTGGCAGGAAAACAAGCAAGCAACTAGAAGAGCAGCTCTGGGGGCTGAAGAAACATTCCAAGCAAAGAAATATGAGAGCTAAATGTACAATGGCCCAAAGTTTATAATACTGACTCAATAAAGCAGTCTCAACTGTAAACATATTGAGGAAGTGACCCATCGATACCAGTGAATTAAATTAACTTGAATGTATGGATTCAACTTATGAAATTAGCAACAGCTTATCCCTGGCACAGACTTGCCATGGCTAGTGAGCTGTTACTGTAAGCATTTATTATGACCGTAACATAGAGTAAAAGTAAACAGCACAGGGCTGCCTTATTGGTGGAGTAAGAGACATGACGGTCAAACAAACTGGAGTGCTTGGGAGGCACATAAAGCTGGTGAATATAGTTGGCAGCCTGTTAAAGCAGGCACTCGTATGTACCAGATGGCTCTTGTACCTGCTCAGGAAGGAAATGAAATAATCTATTCTATTCTATTCTATTCTATTCTATTCTATTCTATTCTATTCTATTCTATTCTATTCTATATGCTGACCAGCAGCACATGCTGCTCTTGACATACTAACAGCCTGATAATGAATGGTACCTCACTTCCAGGCGACTCTGTAATTTCACAGCAATTCTGGATATTGCCATCATACTCTCATTTCCCACCTTTCTGTGACGGCATGGCCCCCAGCTGCTGGCCATCCAACTCAACCCTACTGCCTGTCAACCAACACATGCCCCCACAGGGTGTTGCATTACTTCCCTCCTCCCATCCCTCAGAGCTCCCAGCTTTTAGGATTTTACCTGTTGAAAGCAAAGCACTCTGCTTTTTCCTCCAGCTTCTCCTGCTCCTCACTGCTGAGGTCCAGAGGTTTCGGCTTTGTAAAATGAGCTAGAAGGTGCAGAAAATCTGGCGCAGTTCTTGGAGAGGATGAAGTTCAGGTCTTCCAGGTCACATGGCTTTTTATTGCTGAGGCTGATGCTTGGGTTGATATCCCATTTCTCCAGGCTCTCAGAAACTGGCAAATCCTGTGGCTGCCTTACTTATTATGTTCAGTTCATATCTGCTTGTGTAATTTCTTTGTTTCAGAGTGTACTCAGGAAGCTGGTCTCAGTTTGGCATAAACTGCTCTTAGTAACTACTTCTTCTCTTACAGATCAATTATTCACCAGAAGTGGATGACGACTAGCACTAGTAGAGTGTAATACCTGATATTTTAATGAGGATGCTAGCACCTACTTGATTAGAGTTTTGCACTGTGAGATAAGTAGCAAAGGGATAGGTACAGAGGGAGTAAACCGACAATGCCACCAAGTTCTGACAAAGAGCTCTACCAAGCACACCTTAAAATCCTGCTAAACCCATTTTGACAGATACTGCTAGATGATCATCACTAGCTAAGAGTAAGACTGAGGTATCAGCTTCATGCAACCTGTCAACCTTGCCAAAGTCAGGCACACCTAACTGAAAGAGATCAGCAGAAGGTTTTGCTGGCAGGCAGGAGAGCCCTGGGGGTGGAATCTGCCACTTAACAACCTGTTTAAAAATTGCATGGAGGGGCGCAATACCAGCCCAAGAGATTTAATCTCTTTTACATCTCCTGTTGCACTTATAAATGAAATCTTAAGCCTACAGATTAATCAGTCTGAAGAACAGGTGAGGGAAGTGAACTGAAAGACATATTAATTAGATGTGAAGTGACCTTACCTATTAAGGTATGAAATACAGCAGCTACAGCGCCAGCCACAACCATGCACAAAACTGCTTTGGTCCTGTCTCGCTTGCTGTTCACAAACACCAGACCTACATTTTTGAAGTCACTCATTGGACCTGTGAAGAACTTCATCAGGGAGTAAGCCAGCCCATAGCTGGCCAGCATTTCCACAGCATCTTCCTTGACAGCAGCGATGCCCCTATTCAAGGCCTGTTGAAACACAGAAATAAAGAGCAAAATAATGTAGCACCAAAAATGTAGTGTACCAAAAACAATCTTCTGCAGCTGGCTTCTGAAGAAACAAGCAAGTTCAGCTCTCACTGTTTTCACTCTGAGTTGGATCTTATTTCTCTGGGTTCAGCAGCACTAACTTGTGACTGGTGACACAGGGAACTTCATAATTTCATAATGGACAGTAAATTCAAGTCAAGCAGACTTGAAGATAAGGTAAATGTCTATTTCAAAAGTATATAATGGAACTCCTGCTATACCAGAAGTCAGTCTCTTTCCTTTTTAGAGTAATTTTATGACCTGCTAATGATCATGGATGATACAAGACTATTTAAAAGCCACTTTGAGGCCTCAGCCCTGGACTGAACAAAGCACAGTCCTTGCAGGCTACGTTTACAGGTAAAAACTCTGACATCATTATATGCTGAAATTTCAGGAGCTCAAACTTTTTTTCAGTGTAATGAGCTTTTCACTATGTCCCACGTAATTGTTGTGAATAGCTGGTATTATCCTATTATTTTATGATGAAATTAGGCCAAATAATACACGCATGACTAAATATAACTGTTATCCTTTCATGTATTGCACAAGTTTCTGATCCTATATTAATTTGTATCTCCTTGTAGCACATTTAAAAAGAAATACAGCACACTTATTTCAAGACATACTCAGGTTCAACTAACCTACTAATTCATTCTAAGTCTGTATTTAGGACACGTCTGCCAATAAAACACTGAGAATCATATGGTTTATTTTTATAACTAAGATGAACCATAGAAAAAATGTGTAACATTGCTTCAGATTCCAGCTTGCACCAAAATGCTTCTAAAATACTGAATAAAAATGACAGAATGATAAATTTTATCTGCAGTGTGACAGCATCAATCATCTGGTACACCCAGCAAACTGTTAAAACAAGATTAGATTCAAAAAGCATGAAGGATGAAATATGACTTGTTTTCACAACTGTTTAGTTCCTATGGGTTACAGCTAATGCGTGTGGACAGGGCCATGGCAATGAGGCCAACCAGGACCACCTTGCCAACCCACACTCCAAATCTCAGCCTATCCACTTACACAGCAGTTCTAATACCGTTTTTTCTGAATGAACAAACCAGGCAAAGGATCATCAGGTAATCATGGTCAAGTCCTTCCATTTCAAATGTAAGCATAGTCTTTCTGCTGCGGTCTTCAGACTTCTTTTTTTTTCCCTTCCAAAGACCATACAAGCAAGCAACTCCCATTGACTTCAAAAGAAACTGCATCCCCATAGTAGAAATGAGCATTTTTTCTACTGTTCTTTTCCACTCTTTCCATGAGATGTGCTTAATTTTTGAGAGTAAAGCTGCACTGTCAACATAGCAAAAAGCTGTAGAAAATACCAACTTCTCCACCCTCAGTATCTGCCAAATCTCTCTCTTGTGATGTGCTCTGACCTGAACATCTGAGGCTCCAAATGTTTTCATCTGTCTTGCTCCAGTTTGTCCCTTCCTGAAAATACCACGTTAGAGATGGACTATCTGCAGCTGCTATACTCAACCTTTTCTGAGGTACAGATATTCCACCTATTGCATCAATAAGAGTTCAAATTGTATTTAATCTGCAGCTGCCAAAACCACTAGTGGGTGAATAAAACTGTACTCAAACCATCTGTGGAAAAGACTGTGACCTCTGAAATCAATAGTCATGTTTAGCTATCTTCTGTGATGATGCTTGTGATGATGATGTAATCAATATCAAGGTGTATACAGAGGTATAAACTTTTCATTTAAACTTCCTAAAGATGCTGAATCTCCCTGTTGTTGTCACCAGTAATAGGCAAATAGCCTCAGATTATGCCATATAGAAGGTTCCTTGATCATGGCTTCCCCTCCTCCCCTTTTCTTTTGTCAACAGTGAAATATTTCTGGCAGCTTCAATTTAAAAAGAAACAGCTACCCAATTTCAGGTAGTCTGGTTTAAAAGCTCATCACATGTAAACAGCTGAATTCTTTCCAGCACAGTTTCACAAGCACAAGTGCTTCCTTCCTGGTTTGGCCAACTACTGAATACCCAAGTCTGCGGAGCATGGTAATCCACTTCTGACAAGGTCCCTGGCTTTAAGAAATCCCATTCTGACAAGAGGCACGGCACTATGATCCCTTTGCAGAGAGACAAAGCTTTGCCAAGCGCAGCCCTCAAGCCAGCGAAACTAGCTCCGTGTGACTTCGGCCTCGGAGTAACTACGTTTTCCACCTAAGTAGGACAGACAGAAAGACGTGAAGCACTCCTCTTTCTCTCCCTCTCTGGTTTTACAGGCTGAACCCTGATCTCTTTTGTATGAACAAATGCCAACCAAGTAGATACTTCTGAGTGATTTTCCCCAGAGACACACTGTGTACTAGGTAAGGCAAACTGGCAAATCCAAAAGGGACTTTTGTAAGAGGTATGTTGCCATTAGTTTATACTCCTGTGGAACGGTTGGCTGACATGATGAAATACTCTAGAGGCTAGCCCCGAAAAAGCAATCTTCCTAAATGCTTCTTTGGAAAGATCCTTAGGAAATGAACAGTCAATAGGGCTGTGTACAGATGGTTTAGCTTTGGTAGCTTTCTTTTTCCTTTTTCACTTTAAGATGACAATGCAAAAGCTTTTTCATGCTCAACTTCCAAACGCTTTATGAGAACTTGTGTAGTTTTTCTACCCCATGTACCTTAGAGTATTTTTGTTATTGAAGCTGCTGATGTCATATTTGATATCCTTAAATCCACAAGAAATCCCAGATACTTGATAAAGCCGCTGTGGGGTGCAATATGAAAGACACAGGCACTTGATCTTTCACAGCATGGCAGCCATGCAGTTTGTAATCTTCCAGTCTTAATTTCCTGTTCAATTTCCAATTAAATCTCTCATAAAGGAAGAAAAATATAAACCAGGGCAAGGTCTCAATTTTTTTATCTGACTCTATTTTGTACACTTTTTGTGTGAACAAAAATCAGTAACAAAAATTCACCAGTAGCACCTGTATTCCATGTTTGTTTCACACACAACAGAGCCTATCTTTACAAAGATTTGCGTAGCTTGTCAACGAAATCACATGCAACTAGGAAGTAATAATAATAATGACACTATTTAATATGAAAAGTTAGCTTCAACATACATACTTCGGATGTCATCCTACTTTCAGTTGGTTTATTCAAACCGAACTTGAAGGGAGAACTAGAAAATCCAGATGCTGGAAGAAAGACCATTGATGATGGCACATTCTCCTGAGTTTTTAATGAACTCCTGACCTAATACGGCAGTAGGTGAAAAAGTTACAGTAAATTGCTATCCATCAAACATGATTAAAACAGAGCCACTGACATTGCTGACCCTTCTTTTAGAAATACCAGAAAAAAGCACAGAACACTTCCAAGCTGAGCATGATCTGGCAGGTACATGAACAGGTTAGTTGAAGTAAATCATATTCCTAAAACACTTCTCAAAAAGGCAGGCACCAAGATCTACAGCTACTCCTACGCAGTGTCTTCTGTAAGACATTATGTTATCACTAGAAAGAAGAAATCTTTAGTAGAGGACCCCGTAACAACCCCTTGAGCTTTTTTAATGAGTAATTGTGTGCTGTCTCTAACGTTCACTAAAATCAGAGAGGACTAGCATTTTAAAATTCCCATCCAAAAGATCCAAGTCAGTGGAATACCAAATAATACACTTAATGACATTTCAAGCCAGTACAATTGGGTACTACAGCTGGCTTTATCCTCTTAGAAGGAACATATGAGACCTCTATCAAACTTCTAGAACATGCACAACGGATGACTCTAAGAAACTTCTGCATGCAAAGGCAGTGATTTAAAAAGCAACAGTTGTGAGAAAAATGTCAAGGGTCTAGCCTGTCCTATTTTGCATAAGCTTTCACCACTATTCACTAATGTTGGCAGAAAGGGTTTGGTTCCAATCTACAGCTACACACCTCTGTTGCCAAAAATTCAAAGTCCATCTCTTAAACTGGTTCTATAGAGTTTGACCATTTCCCACATGATCCTCCCCACCCAGAGACTACCGGGTGACTGACGTTGTATTTTGTATTGGATTAGACATAGAAAACCCTAACAAAATCCCCTGGGAAAGCCACGCCTAGCGTTTATGTTTTCTTCTGCTTTTAAAGATGTTTTATTACCTACACACTGCATAGAGTTTCAGTAGTCTGTATCTAACTAGAAGGATGCATTTTCTACTTCATTTGAAGTTAACTATGGACTACGCAGCCAATACTTGACCAGTGCATGTGTTTCAAGAACCCAAGAATCCTCAATTTTGCTTATCCTGGAAAAGCAGTCTGTGACCTAGCGGAAGCTGGCATGTTTCTATGGCTTGTTTGAAGCTGGGATTCTGCCCGAGATGTTTTCAAGTCTGCTCTAGCTAGTTATCTACCTCAGGGTGACACGAAAAACCTGCTCAATTTGGCAGTAACTTGGCCAAATGTTATGTTCAGTTCAGCAAACATTTGTAACATGCTCCCCCTCCATCTTTCGTCCTACCTGCCCTCCCCCAAGAAAATGCAAGAGAGCCAAAGCATCCAGTTGAAGAGCAAACTGACGCAGGTGACAGTCTTTCTCCTGTGTCAAAATAATCCCTCCCCTGAGTTTTCATTTACTAAATCCTGTCACACTGAAATCTGCGGTATCAAATGAACCCGCTAGGTCTGGCTGTTTGGCCTGTCCCTGTCATGGCTGCACTGCCAGAAAGACACCGGCCAGATCCGATGCTCTGCAAGCACGGCACAACCAGGACGCCGTGTCGGTGCTACCCCAATGTTATCCCACCTGCACCTCTGCTTCTGGATGGGTTTCTCGTAAAGGCAGGAGCCACTGGTAGGCAATTTGAGGGAAACAGCTAGTGCTCCGAAACAGGTCTCTGTAAGACTTCCGTGGACATAGACGTAGAAATGGGACAAAATTTGGTAACAATAGCACACACACATTATTCTGGCTCAAGAAGATTGCCTAAACATAGCATATGAAGAGATAGCCCTGAAGGGATAGAGGGATTCTGACCTTGTGGCTTGAAAATGATGACTGAGGACTGTTCATCGTTTTTGCTTTTTTGTTTTGTTTTGTTTGGGGGGTTGGTTTGGTTTGTTTTTCAGTGCTTTTACTCTAATTCCGTATCTCTAATTTTGGGTCAGCATCTGTTGTAGATCATGTGTCAGATGACTGAAATGCCATCCGAGGTCAATTCCTATTAGCCTGCTTCCCCCCTGCTCCCTTACTAAAGCTGACAGTAAGAGAACAGCCAGTCAACCCTGTCCACAGCCCTGCAAGTGCTGACACTGGTTCAATCCACTGAAATAATCCCAGTTCCCAGCACGAGACCGCAGCCCTGAGCCTCAGAATGAAGGAAGACGGAATGCCCGTCCTGAGGGAGGGAAACCCGGACAATGCCTGGCATGCGGCCTATCTCTGGAGAGGCCATCCTTGGAAGAGCATTAGAGCATTCCCTGAAAATGAGAGCCGAAGTTCTTCTGTCTCTTGCTGTTTCGTAATTTGAAAGAAACTGCAAATGCAGGGCAGGTGTCATGGTTTTATCTTAACAGAAAATTAGTGTACTGAAATTTCAAGCAGATTTACTCTGCCTGCTTAAGTAATGAAAATATGGCCTAGAAGGAAGCCCAGACACCCCATGAAACAAAAACCAGGCCATGAAAACTGGAATGCAATCAGTAGTAATTTTTTTCTGCATTCACCTTCCTGAGCAGCAATGAAAAACAAGAATGAATATTTTTGCAAGATTCCTACTCTTACCTGAAATACCTATTACTCTGTGACCATGATCAGGATCTCAGTTTTACTTGTTGATGCTATCCACTCACTATCCAATGCCAAGGCTGTATGAAAGTGTATCCTGGGAGAAGTTTAAATAAAGACTCTAAAATCCCAAATAACATCATTTTAGAGCACTCACAGCTTTCACTTGACCTGGGAGACTTCAGGGAACAGCACGTTTTAACCGGCACAGGCGTAGGAATAACTAGGGCAGCAGTGACAACAGTGAAGTCACTGAAAATGGGAAATCCTTCTCACTGCAAGAACTAAGGCAGAGGAGGACAAGCTGGGGAGCTGGAAGAGTAGCTACGGCACACTACCCTGGGGCACCTACTGCCTGTGTGTAGATTCATGAACAACAACCAGGACAACAAGGCAGACAATAATACAAAAACCCACAGGAGACTGCAGAAGATGATGGCTCAGGACGGGAGAGAAACCAGACTCAGTGAAGCCAAACCCTGCCTCATTTAAAACTACATTTGACCAAGT
The DNA here is from genome assembly GCA_026212715.1 of Elanus axillaris. Classification (NCBI taxonomy): domain Eukaryota; kingdom Metazoa; phylum Chordata; class Aves; order Accipitriformes; family Accipitridae; genus Elanus; species Elanus axillaris. The sequence continues at coordinate 3,940,668 of JANZLQ010000030.1, forward strand.
GCCAGAATATTTATGACGGGGAGCAGGCTTGGAGGGGTGAATCACTTGCTGCAAATGGTTGCCTCCCTGTGGGACGAGGAGAACACTCATCCCAAAGGCACGAGAGCTATGATCCATCATGGTGGGAAGCCCTTCAGGACACGTTCCTTGGGTAGTGTCTGTTGAACAGGGATGGCTGATACCTGTATGAAGGAGAACTAAACCACTGCCGTTTCCACTGACAGCTCTGGAGAAACCCATCTGCTGAGGTGGGACTGTAACCATTAAGTTTTCCTGGCTTTTTTCTTAGACAAGCAATGCTTGTAGGGGCACAGGACAGAAGCAAAATCAACATGTCAGAGGCACTGCCCTGCATTATGACTTTCTCAATACTCTTTGGCTGATGCTAATCAATTGTCCAAAATATATTTATGGTGCGACTTGCAAGGGAATGCTTTGCTCTCAAAGCAGGATGTGAGCTTTTCATGCAGGTTTCCCTGGAGGTCATCCACAAAGGTGAGAAACATTTATGAGTATGTTACAGAAGTATAGCAAACTCCAGACTGAGGTTATTTGTCTTCAGACCTTCTTCATGGGGAGGCCAGAGACTCGTTTTCTCTCAAAAGCTATTTCTGAGTCTGTGAGTGTAGACAAATAAAATTGAGACATAGAGACACATAAAACTGGGAGAAGGTCAGCTCCCTGTCTCTTCAAAATGCCCTGTGGAATAGCTATCATTTCTCCACCAAATTCTATTTTGATTACTTTAAGTGCTAGAAAACACTGGGGAGGATACAAATGCATATCACATATATCTACACACAAGGAATATCTGCCTTAATGACAAGTGATACAGTATCTGTGGCAGTGGTCCTTTTGTTTTTAATTTCTGCCAGAAACAGCCTCTGTTCTCTTCCTCACCCCCGAAGTAAAAAGTAAGCTGATTTACTATCATCGGTTGCATATTTCATAAAAACACATTTTCTCATGTTTATAAATTAAATCTCTGCAAGGACTGTTATAAAACTTGTTTGCATCCACACAGCAAATTTAATCTACACAGTTCCCATACCTGTGAGTCTCATCACGACTCCGGCACATTGCCTTTTTATTAGCATTAACTCAGTCTCTGCTGAAATACTCCTCGCGGCTCTCTCCTGAAATGGAGGTCGCCATTTTCTCCATGATCACACCCTCTCACCAGGCTCCAGAGCGCACAGACAGGTTGGGCTTGGAAGGGGCCCTTGAGGCCCAGCGTGGAGCCCTGCCCCGGGAGACCCCACACCTTCCCTGGGCACCCCCCCGAGAGCCCACCCTCGCCCTCAGCCTCAACACGTCACCAGAAGGGGCATCTCCCTTGCACATTAAAACACACTCTCCTGCCAGCAATGGCCACGCTGCTAGCATCGGCCTGAATCTCCATTTCCCGCATTTACCCTTCCTCTCCCGAAGGATCTTTTGCTTCATCGCTCCGTACCGCTTCTCCTTGCTGCTCCAAAGACCCGCTCCTTTCACCAAAGATCTTGTCCTTGACTGGAACTCACCTATATTTTCACCTCATGGCAAGAAATTATTTAGCTCCATGTCGTGGTTTAGGGCCAGCGAGCGACTAACACCACGCAGCCGCTCACCCCTTCCCCCACCCCAAGTGGGATGGGGGAGAAAATCGGGAAAAAAAAGTAAAAACTCGTGGGTTGAGATAAGAACAGTTTAATAGTACAGAAAAGAAGAAAGTAATTTTAATGATA
>JANZLQ010000030.1:3942494-3958626 GCA_026212715.1 Elanus axillaris
ACTGAACTCAAAACACAGCACTGTACCAGCTACTAGGAAGACACTTAACTCTATCCCAGCTGAAACCAGGACACTCCACTTGCCTTCCAATTTTCACCCTTCCCATTCTGTTGTTACTGGCTTTTTCATAGATGTAACATACAGCGGAGCAGTATTTTTCAGTAACTCAGATGTTGTATTTGTTTCTTTTGTATTTCTAAGTTCATGGATTGCATATTAAACTACACTTTTGCTTTCTCATATTTTCACATATTATAAGTAGTTCTCTTAAGTGGTAGTTTTTCATGTAAGGTCACCCGAGATTCCCAGTTACAAGATCCTGTATGTAGTGTAAGTCCGTTTTTTCCCCTTCAAAAAAATCAGCCTAGATAAAGACCCAAACCGAGAAAAAGAAAAAAATAATATTCCAAGCAAATACCTTAACGCATTCACAAAAATACTTTTGCCATTTGGAAGAATAAGGGAAATTAATGAGGCTTGTCCCTAGCTTTGTAGGTTTTGTAACTATTTTCCTTAAACTTTACGTGTTAAAAAAATCTTAATGCATGCAGCATTTGGTGAAAACTTCTGAAATTGGACAGACTATCAAAAGTGCTTTTAAAACAGACCAAAACTTGGCCAAACATCTGCAAAGTATGAGTTGCACAGCTTCAGCAGAACTTGTTAAACTACTTTAACTGTACAGAAATCTTGTCTGTATTTCAGCTGTGCCAAGTGTGCTCCGGGGCATTAAGCTTAGAGCAGCTAAGGTCAAGCACCAGACAACAGAGACCATATAGGTTCAAGTCCTTGAGGTACTAGGAGAGAAGGAAACACTACCTGTATCATTCGCTCGAAGCAAAAGGGAAAGTATTTCTCTTCCAATGGACTGAAGTTGCAGTACCCTACTAAGACTTCTTTCTCCAGGAATTGTGAGGTGGTTTATTTTCCTATCTTGGCTCTTCTGGAAGGGACCCTGGAGGCCAGATCTGTAAATTTACTTTTATTGCTTCAGCTCTCTTATTTCTGTACACTTTCCACTACCTGTTAGTGATTAAGATCCCATGTCCTCCTACTTGGAAGACAAATAATTGGCATTTCCTCTCAATTTCCTTTCCACGTGGAATTTAAGGGATGTAATAATTATACCCAGCAACCTCGGCGGGAGCCAACCATCAATTCAAGGCTGTCAATACTGCAGCAAAATATTTTGGTATCATCACACATACTATCCTACCACTTCATTGCTGCTCTAGAGATTACCCTACTGCTGCTGTCGTTTAGAGTTAATAATTTTGGCACAGCCAGAACTGGTAGTCAGCTGGGAGAGGTGGGTTCCTTTGTTGGAATATAGCCGTGCAAAGAGGTATTTTGGCGTTCGGTCTAACAAAGAAGTGGAAGCCTCCCAAGATGGATGTCCTGTGAGGGGAACCTTCTGTTAAATCAGCAGCAGATCCCTTTGGGAAATAAATCCTTGGGACACTTAGTTCAGTGGTAGATGTCCAGGCTGTTTTAATTGCAGGATGTGGTGAAGTTCAGCCTCAGCGACAATGTGCAGGATGGGACCAAAATGGTTTCAGATAATGGGGCTGTAAGGGAAGACACTGCCTATGCAAAACCAGATTTTTTCCCAAAATCATTTTCAGACATGACCAAAGCGCAAGTTAGTTACTCAGAAGTTGAAAATGTCAGGATTAGGGGGGGGGAACTACCTTCTCCTTGTACTCGCTCTCCCTCCGCCAGTGTAGCTGACATTCATTGGGGCCAGCAGCAGACCAACCTAAGGGTACCTTGCAAACTGCAACCCCTGTGCTGTCCGTGGAGCTCCCCATGTCATTCAGAGCTCCCTGGAAGCGTCATCACTTAGGTCTGCTAGGCAAGATACGTAAAGCGACCGAATCTCTGCCATTGAACGAACATTACTTGTACATGATGAAAGGCTAAAGCAAACAGAAGCAAGTGCCTGCAGGTTTTGTTCATTCAGCTTGGGTAACTGTTTGCTCTCTCACTGCAGACAGGAGAGGTAAGGAGCCTGCTGGGCAAACGCACAAAATTCTTGATTTGTCATATGGCTGGACTTAGGAAGAAGAAAGGCAAATAATAGCAGTTTGGTCTTTCACCCTCTGCAGTACTGCGCTATGTCAAAAAAAAAAAAGTGTGCAATGTATAAAGTATATGTCAAAGCTACTATGATTACAAAAAATACACGTAACCATCAAATAAGGCTTCTGTGCCTGCCTTGAGAAGTGGGAGCTTGCCCAGCTGTCCGTGAACATGTAGTACAGTCCTAGCTTTATGTGTACTTAGTGCACTATACAATTATCTGCTGTCCATTAGCTTACTCTTAAAGCATTTACCTCCCCATGTGGCCCAGCATGGACTTGTTACTTACGTTCTAGGGCTCTGCCTAACTTCAGCGGAGCAGAACATATTTGAGGTCTGTGATTTTCATCAGCTGTTGTGTCAGGAGCAGGGAGCACGGCTGGTTAAGGTCCGTCATTAAGCAGCTGCTCCCTCCAGCATGCTGCTGGCTAGGCAAAGCACGGTTTGGACTACACAAAGCAGAGTTTGTTAGGTGTGAGCGCCTGCGACTGCAAGTGTAGAGCTGCCAGATTAGCTCATGTCTTAATTGCTTAGGAGCAACAAATAGAGGGCACCCAGATCACCAGCCTAAATACAAACATGGAGTTTCCGCTGCTGGAAACACCCATCATAAACAAAGTCCGTAACATCAGTAAGAAATCCTTTTGTTGGTACCTGGTTTTCTTTCCTTTCCACTCTTACTCTTTGTACCAGCTTTATTAGGATGAGATTAAAGTTATTCAGTCGAATTGGAAATAAACTGTGGATAGTGACAGTGATTTCCTTTCTCTAGGGCTGGTGAATTTATTGCAAAACACGCTTTGAAGCACTTCCAGTTATTACAGCACTTTCCAATACTCCAATACCTGCAGAAAGCAATGGTCTCACTAAACTGGTAAGCTTCTAGAATTTGACCTAATGTATCTGTTTAAAATAAATGGGAAGTGGGTGGTAAAGACATGGGAGTGAAGGAAGAACGGGCAGACTTTCTCCAAAGTAATTTTTTTTTCTCAGAAAAGCTATTTTTCTATGCCCCCAGCCTAAGTTTTGAGAACCTTGAACTTCCCTCCCGGTTCTTGCAGGTGGTGTTGACAGGATTGGCTAACATTTCCTTTTAAAAATAGCTCGGCTGGTTCTCTTGGTATCCAATGTCATAAAGTCAACAAGTCAACTCGCAATGAAATTATTGCACATGGGTTTTTCCAGGTGGTGGGTGTACAGAGCACAGGTAATGAAGAAGTTTCTCTTGAGATCATGCACTCTTTTTGAAACCCCCTACCTTTCACAAGGGGAAGCGGAGTGGTATTTCTACACAAGCAAGGCTGAAAATACCCTCACTAACCTAGAAGAGCAGGAGGCTGTGGGAGAACCTGATTACTGTTGCTTATGTGATCTCATGGCAGCTGGGAGCCCAATTGCTGCTGTTACAATAAATGGCTTTTCGTGATAAGGGAAATACACGTAAAATACCAATTAATCTGAAATGCAGTCAGGCTAGATATGCTCTGTCCTTACTGGATCCAATAATAAAGGGGAGAACTGGAAAATGTGTCAATGCTTCCAGCTTTTCCTTTGTACCCTTTGGGAACGCATCGGTTATGGAGGGAGACAAAAAAAAGCATTCTTTCTCAGTATACTGGGACACACAAACCCTACAGCCAGGGATTCACTGGAGCTACCTCTAAATGGCTGGAAATAAATAATCCTGTTACATCTTCCCCAAATCCTTGGCTAATGCTTCTACTCAGAATTCCTTAAGCAGCACCTAGCCTTCTCCCCAGGGAAGAAGAGACTTGGAAGCACCTCTGGAGCTGTAGCAAGCTTTGTAACATTTATTTCTATATGTCTGGCTAGGGTGAGTCTTAACCAGAAATGCAGTCACAAGTGACTTTGTGAGTGTTCTTGACTATGCCAAATATGGGGTATAATTTGATGCTTAATCTAATTTCAGAGGTGTCTACCCCTGGGTTCACAAAATCCAAATTAAAAAAAATAAATAAATTTTTCATTCTCTTCCATATGAAGAGGTGACCAGACACACAGTGGATGGGTTCCTCCACTAACTGAGGAACTGTAAATGGTGCTGCAGTTATTCTTCAATGGGTTCTGCTGTCTAACAGCGTCTCTACACACACCTCCAGCAACAGAACAGCTGCCATCATGAGACACGTTACGTATAAGCTCAATGCTCTCTTAGCTTTGTGCCTACACCAAACTTAACTCCAAGCTTAAAACTATCTTTACTGATAGCCTTTCTCATTCTTGCATTCCTTATGACCTGATCCAATGATCCTTTCTTGTTCAAAGTGATACTTTCAATAGCAATGAACTTTTTTCTACTAACCCACTCCCTCGAACTCCTCGACTTGAATTGCAGAGTTAAAACTTATTAGCTCATTTTCATTTGTTTTACACAAGCACAAGACCCTGACTTGTTAAGTTCAGCAAAACCACTGAGGGATTCCCAGAAGCTTAAGTGAAACTTATGCTGAAACATCATAGTGCAACAGGTGACTTTGCCTAGTAGGTTGTCTGCCTGAGTCACTGGTTTTAAATAATGCATTTCCCTACTCCTGGATTTCAAAAGAGGTAAGAAATGCAATGAAGATGGACTCTCTACCATTCTTTCACAGTAGTAGTCTACAGTGTGCAGAGGTTTCACTGGGACAATAGCCTCCCCTCACAGTCCCCCCACCCCAAAACCAGTCTTGTTCTGCTTTCTGAGTCACCTAACACCCTATTTCCACAAAGTCAGAGGATATGCAACCTCTTTTCTATCTTCGCCACACCTAGGGGTTTTTTGTCCCTTGCTGATGTGCAGGGAAGTAGGCAGGGTGCAAAACATTAATTCAGCACAGGTAACATTTATCTCTGAGCTGCTTTAATATGAAATACAAAATTGGCTTCGGATCGGCATCCTGCCAAGATTCTTACCAAGGGGGAGAGAATCGAGTGTCACACTATTGCTGTTGTGGGGATTAAAAAATTGAGCTGGCTTGCTTTGATAGCGTAGTATGGCCTATAAGCTAGTCTTACTCAGTGAATTCTTCACCATGCTTCTCTGTCTACAAGAACAATAGACTACAATTTATCCTTTGCTGAAATCTTCACTTCCAGAGGACAAAATAAAACACAAGGTACGAAGCTGAAAAGAAACAGAAGAAGAAGATTCTCATTTGCAAAGCCTTGGATGCACAGGTAATAAAAGGATCAACATTATTATGGCCAAGTTGATGGTCTCTGTAACTAGCTGTATTTTGCCTTAACAAAACTTGAAAACTGGCAGGGGGGGACACAAACCCAAACACAGTATTTTTCTATGACAATCTACCCAAAGTGCCTGCATTCTGTCTGACTGTACTGACAACTCTGGTAGGGTTTAGCAATAAAGCAGCAAACAAAGGACACATTTCAGCTCAGCTTCGGTTTCTGAAACTGTGGGTGTAAATGGTTTATGTTGTACTTGCAGATCCCCAGAAAAGTGTAGCACAATAAACTCTAATGGCTTCATCCTTGAGGCTCAACAACAGGGTTTAAAACCCTTCTTGCACACCTATTCTATCCTCATTTGTTTATTTAGAAGCACTGTTTTTCTACCAAAACTAATATCCACAGTGGATACTTCCTTTTTAAAGCATGATGAGATAGAGCAATAGAAAGCAGTGGATGCTCTGCTCATCATCATGCTTCCACGGACTCCAGCTTCTGCGCTGGTGAAACTCAAGCCCTTAGAGGCTGCTGGGCTTTCTTTGTTCAGCTTTGCAGGGCAGTCAGGAAAAAGTGTTAAGTGGTCACAAAACAGCTTCTGAAATGTGATGATGCTAAGGCCACCAGCTTGGACTGCAATGGGCATACCATTTTGGGGTAAATACAATGCTGAAGCTCTTGTAGGTGTGGTGCGTAATACTAGAATACAAACATTGCAGACGCATGCATGAAGCCAACGGCACACAGTGATCCTGACAGAACTCTATTTTTTTACTTGCATGGTAGAAGAACTGAAATGAGGACATCCACAGCCACTGTGGAACACTTCTGGGAAGTAAGTGCCAGGAAGGCACAAAGACTGCTGAGTCTCCAGATGCAGGTCAGGAACAAATTAGTCTATGCTGGTCTTGACAAATAAAATTCTTTTGGACATCAGGGAAATGAGGTCCTTGGACAGACCTTGTAGAGTGGTACTGAGAGCAAACATCTTAAGTATTTTGCTGCTGGTTGATGTCTTACAACAGAAGCTGGAAGGCAGGCTTGCAAAGAAAATGAAAATTTCTTTGAGATAATGCTGTGTGATGGTTTTAATTGCTACTCCCCTGGTCATGTTCCTGCTGATAATCTAGTATGTTTGTTCTGAGCGGGCTAGAATAAGAAACTTGTTCATACTAGTCACAGGTCTCAAAGGAAAATTTGTAACTGGAGCTAAAACCAGGTTATGTCTTGCTGGAATGCTAGAAGTGCTCTGGCTTAGGAACTGCAATTTAAGAGCTGTAGGGGTATTGTGGGATGGTCCTCCAAAGCACTGTCCTTTGGAAGTGGTGATCCTACAGAGACAGATATACAAAACCAGCTTACCAGAACTGCAAAGGCATAGTTCTTTCCTCCAGGTATTTAAAAACTTCAGCAATGCTGCACAGTACGTATCTTTTCCAAACTCTCTATTTGAAACTCTTTAACCCAAAGAGTCAAAAACATGGCTGTGACAAGACCAAAGTGAAAGCCGGTGTCAAGACATCCGTCTGGAATAGTCTAACCTGAAGGTTAGATGATCCAAAAAGAGCCTTTCCCTCAGGTCACCCCAAATTTACTGCGGGCAGCAAATGTCCCGAAATCGGTTACTCTACTGTGATGACAGTGTAGGGCAAGACTCTTAACCCCCACTGAGTTCTGGATCCCCAAGAAAACATACCTCTACGCCTCTTGCTGGTGGGTAACATACAAACCCCAATGGGTCTGTCCCTTGCAGGTTGGTCTAACAGCAACAGATTCACCTTTAGGTCATCGTGCATTCTACCAGAGAGCAGCAGATGGTGTCGCAGAAACCAGCTTCTCACCGCTGCCCGCTCTTGGATGCTTTAGACCTTCTTCAGGCTTTCCCCCTCATGCTCTCTGTCCTTGGCTGCATCCCCGGCAGCTCCCGCTCAGGCTCCACAGCTGGGCTGGATGGACCTGGGGGGCTCCAGCCGTTCTTATGTCTCAGGTCTCGGCACAGATAGCTGAACTTGCTTTAAAAGCACTGCAAATTGCCTCCTGCCCTGCCATGGGGTAAAAGACCCCTTGAAACGTAGGAAAAGGATTGTATTCTCATGAACTTAGAAGTAGAGGACAGACACCTCTTTGTGCATATTTCATTGTCTATGAGGTAACTCCCTTACTACTTCTGTGTTCTCTTTCAGGAAGATCTGACTTCATGTTTCAACTTCATTTGAGTGTTTGACATTGGAGAAAATCCTTAGCTGGGGCTACAGTGGAGGACAACTGTTGCTGTCACTGCGAATTTAAGCTACCAGTGTGACCGATTTGTCAACTCCAGGCAAAAGTGTCAAAACCTTATTTTCTACTAGGAACCAAGCTGCAGTAATCCTGTGACTCAACTAACGATCTCTTAAACAAATACAGTTAAAATATGGGTGAAGAATTTAATTTCTTTTTTTAGCTATATGACTTATTTCACTCTGAACAAAAGACAGGCCCCCTCAATTACATATTCAAATACTACAAATTCTTTTTTGCAGCCAGTAACAAAGCTGCTGCTGTTGATCAAAAGGCTGTAAGGAAAATAAGGTTGTTTTTTTTTATTACAGAGCTTTCGTGATGTCTTTCTCCCAGGAGACTATCTTGATTCCTTTTAATAAAGATGCCTTTGAGGAAGCAGATGCTTGTCACAGTGGTATCTAGTGGATTAAGCCTTTTCTCCCTGAAATGGGGGGGATTTATAACCAAAGAGCCTTGAATTATAGGCATTGTAAAATTAAAAGGCAATTCTACTCTGAAGCTCTGTTGCGTGCTTATCTTGAAACTCGAACAGCATAGGACGAAGAATAGTTCAAAGCTCTATCAGTCACGGTGTTTATTTGACCCCCAATTTGGGGATCAACCCTTGAGCCCCAGTTTGGGCTAGCACAGTTGTGTTCCCCCTCTGCTCTCAGACTTCTGGAGAAAGATCTACAGCACTAACACAAGCACTGTCGACAAGAGTAAACCCCAAAGTTTTCTGCTCAACCCCAGACAGCTGTGCCAGGATGAACCAGCACGCTCTTCATGCTGGTGGAATGAGACTCGCAAGGCAGACACTCAGCCTAGACCACATCCCAGCTCTGCACGAGGCGTTTCAGTGACAGAGGACCCTCCTAACAGAGCCGGTGGAGTGACAGTCTTTAATTCAGACCAGCAGTGAAGTTGAGGGCGCAGGAAGGTACACCCCAGTCTGCTGGCTTACTGCAGTCGGCATTCACTTCTCGGGAATGGGAAGCAATAGGGTGGTTGCTCAGCCAGGACCATCCTTGCTGCCCGCAGTGGGAAAGCTCTCGCCCTCACAGCCAGCGCAGGGGCAGGTGCCAGTTGATGGGCAGAAAGGTTTCTGGAGGAGGCAATGGAGCTGCATTAAATATTGAGCCATGTTGTCAGAAGCACCTCTGGGAAAGAAACAAGGGCTGTAAAGTAAAAAACCAAAGGGAAACAAATCAGCGACCTTTGAGAAAGGCCATTATATATTTTTGGTTAGAATTTTGTATCAGCCACAAGGACTTCCTGAGATGGGACTCTGACCCATAGTATGGTAATAACGTGAAGCATAAGCTTCTTTTTCTAAACTCATGTTTCATGAATGGTAAGTAGATGTACTAAAAATGCTGTTTTATGCAAGTGGTAAGACCTGATCCACTAGCTTCTGAACTCAGTGCAACTCCAAGAGTGTTTTTAACTTGAGGAGTAACTTTCCCCGAGTGCTTTACCTTCTCCAGGTGTCTTATCAGAAGACATGGATGGATGTAACAAGTGTGAGGCCTCCCCCTCTCACCTTGTCCAGCCTCACAAACTTGAGCAGATGAAACTGTATCGGCAACGGAAAGAAGGAATGGTACAGTTCTGCATGAAGTGGTGGTGCTAAGCTTGGCTTTGTTGAATTTAATATTGCTTTTAACATTCCAAAGGTAGTATCTTTTAAAGGATGCTATTGACTCTCAACCCTGCTACCTGTGATCATGACAGAAGTCAGATGTCTTGTTTTGTATGATTTCGAAATGTTTCTCTTACAGCTGTTGGGAGAAACAGTCTTGAAGTTTCAGTTAAGTAACAGCCTTTGCTTTCTGTCCTAAATTCCTATGTTGGAAATTTGAGGGCTGTTCACAAAGGTGCCATAATTTTCCAGGCAAGTTTACATTTCAGAGCAATGCTTATTTGGAGTATTTCATGGTTTACATTGTGCTATGATGAAAGAATTGTATAAATGCCATTTATTTCATTTTTAAAATACTGATTCACATTAGGATTACCATTTTTCTCTGGAGATCAGAAGAACTGAAGTGGCTTAAACACCCACAAACTCAAAAAAAAGGCTTTGTACTGTACGACTGTATGCTGTGTGAAGCCAGCCAACGTGCCACAGCAACGACGGCAGGGCGCTGCTCTGTGACTCTGGAAGCCCTCGCCAAGGGGCTTTCCAACTTTCTGATTCCGGGCTGAGTTGTCTGCCTACAGTAAATTAATAAACTGCAAAGCAAGTCTACAGTGGACCTAGGCAAAAATACCTTCATCGTATTGGTACTAGAGGGCATTTTAGTAATTTGCCTTTAACCAGAAGTCTTTTCTTTTTCCTGCTCCTACACAACCTGATGTTAACAATATCATAATTTGTTAGTTATTTCAGTGGCAGCATTATGTCATGCCGTAGAAGATTACAACTTCCCATCAGGACAAAGTAGTTTGGAATAAACAGATTTTAAAAGAGGAAAGCAAAATCCATGTCAGTGCAAGAATGGATGTTCTGTTTTGAAGCTGTATGTACAGTCTACGTCCTTACGCTTCAGGACATTAGAAACAGTTTTGGACACTAAGGTTTACTGATGTGGTAACAAGCCAGCGAGTTCTCTGGGATGCTCAGCAACGTGAATTCAGCACGCTTACCGAGCTTGCCCGCTCATCAGGAAGCCTGCGAAAGGAAAGCCATTTGTTGCTAGCAGGGAGGCAGCAAACCCTACAGAAACATCCAGGCAGTTGTGCCTGTGCTGGTGGATGTGGAACGGGGGGAGAGGGCAGGTTTGGAAGATGCCATGAGAAAAGGCTTATTAGGCTTACAGACGAAGAGACTTGAAGACTTCAGACCAAAAAATAACTGCGAGGTATGGCTTTGGCAGCGAGTCATTATCTTTCCCTTTTCCACTGCGGCAGACAGCTCTACCTCTGCATCTCTACCAACAGCAGCAACAACAGAGGAGACCATGAAGTCAACTGGGGGAAACAAAGCTGCACGCCTATTGCAAATGCTCTTTTGACAAGCCTGTTTGGCTGTACACACACATTTTATTTTCGAGGCAACAGTGGATCTCATGGTGGAACGCTACCAAGTCAGTGGGAAGCAGGACTGCTGGTTTCAGCTCACAAAAATTCCCAGTCTGCTGCAGACGCCTTTGCACAGGTCTGTGGGAGTACTGCTGGCGCTGGTACTCCAGTGCATTCTGACCACATTACATACTTTGCCCACATCAAGTAAACAACCAAGCTTGCACACTGCAGCAGTGAAAACAAAACAAAACAAAAAAAAACAAAAAAAGAAAAAAAGGAGGAAATCTTCAAGTGGTGCTTACATTGGAGAAAAAGTAATGATGAACGCTTCAGAAAATGGCCAATGAAGTAGAATGTTCTCCTACTCTTACTATTACTTGAAATGGTTCAAGCTGTAATAAGCATAATTCCAAAATCAAAAGAATATCTCACCACTGTTTTTTTTGGCAAATACAGCGATGCTGAACACAGGCAAAGCTGAGGATTGAAGCTATACTGAGTAAGCTTGATGCAGGGTCCAGACAACAACAGCTACACAGTCTACGCTACAAACCTTTGAAAGAACCAGTGCATGAAATTGCAGGGGTTTTAATTAATTTGTCATGCTGGTGTTTGTACAATCTGATTAGGTAACAGCATCTGATATGGTATCACATAGGAGAGGATTCATCAGACTGAATAATTACATGGATTAGAAGAGGACCTCTGAAATGCTTAGGGGGCTGGCTCAAAGAGAAATGCAATCAGCAATGCTGAAAGGAGACGCACCGGCCTCAAAGGAATTTACTGGTGGGGCTCCTGAAGATCAAGCTGATATTCGTTAGCATTTTCATTAATTTTCATTCACCACATCACAAAGACAGTGAATATGCAGATTACATATGCTAAGGATGCAAACCTAGTAAGCACTACCAGCACAGATGAGTTTGAGACTTGTGTAATAAAAATGGGATGAAAAGAAGTAGAAAATGCCAAGCCAAAAATACTGGGGACTAATAACAAGAATTTCTGCCACGAGCCAGGAGCTCAATCAGTTAGACTGGGTGTACTAACGTGTTGCCAAATGACTGACCGGCAGTGCGATGCAGCCATGGAAAAAGGCAAATGCAATTGGAGAATGGGTCTGGTGAGGCATTTCTAGTAGAGACTGAGAAATATTTTTGCCATTTTAAGGCCTTGTTAAGACGACAGCAGGAATAACTCTGCACCAGAGGAGGCTTCCAGAGCATCCCCAGTTCAGTGGAAGGTTACTAAGCTGATCCAGGGGTGCAGGGAAACCTGATCAAGTGAGTGGAAACCAGAAGAGCTTGTTTTCCATAGCAAAGGGAAGGCTGAGAGGCTGCTCTGTTTCAACATAACCATGATGGAAAAAACAAGGAAGAAGAGCCATTTAATTCAGAAGACGGTGCTGGCATTAGAACAAATGGGTATAAACAGGACTTGGGATACACTTTGGCTGTAGTTTAGAAGGCAGCTCTCTAACCACTGAAACAGAAAACTGTTTTTCCTCCAGAGGTAACAAGGGCAAAAAGCTATGCGGCATAATCCCTCTCAGCAATATACAACCTGTGTGCTTGAGGGTAGGGAAATATGACCTGGAAAACCAAAGGGGTGCTTGCATGTTATTTTTTAATTGTTTCCACAGGCACTAGTGTTGCTTGGATCTCTCATCCCGTTTCACCCCTTCTTTCAGTACAACACGCAGCATGAGGATGAGAAACTGGCCCCCCCCCGAAAAAAACCCAGCTTTCAACTGGGGTGCCCTGCCTCCTTTGGCAGAGGATGCTCCCAAGGACAACTTCAGCAGAGGGCTCTGGCTCAGGTGCTCCAGGTCCTGTCCCAGAGGTGTTTCCCCCTCCTTCTCCAGCTCTTTTCTAACACAAACCAGCTGGGCCAGCCTCCGAGGCAGCACGTTTCAGTGCTGCTGAGAGCCCGGCATGCGTGTACAACAGCTCTGTTACGTAGGAGGAGGTTGCGGGGGGGCATTTTTTGATAGTCCGGCTGTCAGGATTTTCTGCCTGTCACCCCACACTATGGTTACAGCTTCCTCTTTCTTTGCCTCCCGGTTTCCTCTTGCTCTTCAACAATAAGGTGGCAAATTTATAGTGTTCCCAAAGAAGCCTGTAAGGGAGGGATGGGTCACAATCACATTGCCCCTGCTTTCCTGTGCTCTCAACCACCACAGCACCCAGCTCCTCTTTCTCTGTACGCTGCATTCACCTCGCACCAGCCTGCCAGCACCATTCAATACTCTCACAAGTATTGCCTCCTTTTTTTTCTTTAATCATGCTGCCTTCAGCTTTTATTAGCCTTGCCCCAAATTATCTCCTTTAGCATCAGTTAAACCAATATTTTATCAGCATCGCTGTTTTTACTTCACTACATGTGCAAACAGAACAGATGAATATATATTAAAAGATATAATGGAGATAACTGTATGTGCACTGCAAGCCAAGATAATGAGAAATTTGATTAAGGACTTTTTGTTGTATTTTTTTAGAAGTGCAATATCATGAGGACTCTGCATTCAGTAAGGTGTGCAGGCTTGGAAGTGTGCAGGCTCTGAAGTTTGTTTTAGTAAGAATGTGACAGGATCTCTGTCCTTCTTCCCCTGCTTAAATCTCAGAAAGACTTTAAGTGGGTACAAGATAGGGAAAGGTGTCAGACCTCCTACACCAGGTAGGTATAGGCGCCAGCTAATGTGCCTCAAGATGGTTTGAGGCTTGCTCAGAATCACTCTTTAGGCTACTAACTAAGAAGACCCTGGCTAGTTTAGTATCTCAGTCCACTGGAAAGAAATACTACCTTTTCCTTAACACCTTAACACCCCCCCCCCTTTTTTTTCATGATTCAGTTTTGCTTGAATTTCTTGTGTTTGCATGAGATTTTGTGATCTTCAAGGGCTACAGAAGCTGCCCACCTTAAACCACACTCCCTTCCAATGCATTTACCTGCTCTAAAGTATCACTTTTAGAAAACATATATACTTGAACAAACAGCCAAAATGCCCTATCATAAAAGTGGCTGCATTTGTTTTCTGGAGCAGCTGCAGAGGCTTCAGAGGTGGATCCCAAGCATCCTCTCTGACTTCAGAAATCCCTTCCAACAGAAGAACACAGCAGGAGGAAGCTTCAGGGAGGATTCTTCACTGCCTTCTACTTCCTATAGGTATTTGCATCTCGATAGACTGAAAAGAAGGAAGCACTCCTCCTGAGGTTATAAGATGGAGGAGAACTGAAATGGAAAATGAAATAAATCTTTCTGTTTTGACTTGTGAGTAATAACTGCTGAAGCCAACCTTTCCACACAAAATGCTCCATTGGTTTATGTGGCCAGGATGTTTTGCCACCAAAATCTAGGTGGAGTCAATTGAGATCTGTCCTGTGGGTTTTGCGGTACATTAATATGTTTTCTAAATTTAATATACTCCAGGGCAGAAGGCTTGAATTCCTGAAGATAGCAACTCCTGTATTTTTTTCCTTTTTCTTTCTTGCCAAATAGCCCTAGATGGAAGGTTTCTTGCAGTTTTCTTTTCTTCCTGCCGTGGGCCAGTCAATGAACCAAAGTTTATTCACTTTGCCCCTTTGAGAGTGATGTTCATCTGCATCTCTGAGAGCGAATGACTGCTAAAGTGAGCATAAACATCCTGTAAATGCCTGGAGGAAGGAAGAGCAAACTTGGAGCATCTTTTGAGTAATTAAAAACTTGAGTGTATCTCCTCCATTTTTTCAGTCCTTTGAAGAAATATAACAAGTGGTGAGCAGTTCACTGGGGAATCATGAACTTTATTCCCCTGAATTCATTGCTGAAAAACTCATCAGCACATGAAGAGTTGAAAAAAATGGTACTAAAAAGTGACAACAGGAAAGGCAGAGCTATGATTTTGTCTGGCAGTGTACTTCCTGATGACTAAGTACTCACAGCACACGAGTGGAAAAATCTGATACTACACTTGAAGGCCAGAGGCTATAGTCCAAAAAAACAATCTCCCATAACAAGCAAAAGGTCATCAAGACTAAGATTTCACTTAGCCTATGAAAGTGTCTTCAGTTTTTCACGGGCACGAGGGCAAGCATGACTTCAAATGCCAGACCTGAAATTTTGATACAGCCGGTTTGGCAGAGGATGAATGAAAACCTACCATTCTACTCCCCAGACATGTAAAGCCTAAATAGTTTTAAAAGATATCTGATAGAGAGAAGAGAGTATTCACTTCTTCTAAGTGAAGACAATATAATGATCTAAGCAGTCACATGGGTTCTACAGAAAGAAATTGCTTCCCGCTTCAGCTAGAGAAGTTCAGTGTTGCTTGTCTTCTGTTCAGAGGTAGCAATGTAATGCACTAATAGCCAGGAGACAAAGGATGACATTAATTTAAAAAAAATTAAAATCCATCCACATTTAAGTAAAAAATCACAAACAGATTTATATTATGGATTCTAACAATGCTGTCAAAGTCCTGATCTGGGAGCCAAACCAAACAGTGGGGCTTAAACCACTGCTCTGAAGTTTTGTTTAACTAAGGCTGAAACTCAACAGTTTGAGCAGATCTGAAATGGAAAATGAGGCGGTTTGCCTCCTGCCCTAGTAAACAGTCATACATTACAGACCTTTCTGTTAGAGGTTAACCTCTGAAACCTCTTTCCCTTATTTGCCAAAGAAGAGCAACGATACAAGCAGTTCCCTAGAAAGCTAGTAACTTTTTTTCAGGATGGTGAACAGAAAATAATGCACATACACCATGTCATTCTAAGGAACTGGAAGCCAGACCATGGCCTTATTTACAAATACTGCAGTGTTTTCTTCTAATCTCCTTGCTCCTCAAGGACCAGACCTGTTAGGATAGGGAGCACCTCCTCTATATTTGAACACTGCTCAGCACCACTGCACATACTTATTTTTAATGACGACATCATGATGACTGAAAATACTGTTCCCAGTCTATTCTCATGATGGGAAAGAGAGAAAATAAACTAAAGGCTGAAATGCACTGACTGGAATTTGGATTTGTGATGGTGATGATCCTATAACCAGAGATGGATCTGAATAGTTTTGTGTACATCAGAAGTCCTTTCCGGCTGCTATATTTAAAGTACTTGTAGGTTCAACCCCCATCATGACTTTTTCAGCTTATATTATTTCCCTCACCTTGAAATAGGAACAAAAAGCCTTCAGATAAAAAAACTAGGACACTGTATCTTTGAAAGGTATCTCCATGTGCTTTTTCAAAAAAGCTTATCTGTCACTTGTCGACTACCCTTTTCTACAGTGAAGTGTAACAGATAACCTGATGCTTCCTTAAGACAGCAATAAACTATTGAGCTCATTTTATTTCTCCACTGCTTCACGGTTAAAACAAAGCACAAATAGTGGCTATGTTTAAAGTTTAGCACACTGTGATGAAGCAGTTATCAAGCCCTTCCATATAAAGTACTTCTAATTCAATTACCAGGCATTCTGTGCCCCATGAAACTACTCTTTTATTCATAGAATCACACAATGGTTTGGGTTGGAAGGGCCCTTAGGGATCATCTCGTTCCCACCCCTGCCCTGGGCAGGGACACCTTCCCCCGGA
>JANZLQ010000030.1:3963309-3993322 GCA_026212715.1 Elanus axillaris
GGGAGCAAAAGGAGGGAATACTGTGCACACCACTAACAGCAGAAATGGAGCTACGTTTCTTATGGTGGTTATTCTGTTGGATTTGTGTTGCAGTCGCAGGGACTGAGCTGCATGAAAGGAGGCCACAGCGTAAAAAAAAAGGGTCATTCCTAAGAAGCCATCCTTTGGAGTGTGTATAAAAGGCTATGGGAAGAAAGCAACTATTGGGCAAAGCTGTGCTGTCGCTACACCTTTCCTAATACAGCTGGGGGGGAAATGGCATGAATAATTCACCCAGAAGACTTGCTAGATTGAAGTGGGAGAAAAAGTGAATTTCCTTCCTTTGCTGCCAGTATTCACAAGCTGTACCTTGCTTTAGTCCCCCTTGTTGGTAATTCTTACTGCTCTCCTCTGACACTGGATTAATTATGAGTTTGGCACAATGTCTGAAAAACAGAGAGCAGTGCAGTGACACAGCAAAAAAAAAAAAAGAAAAAAAGAGAATCCAGAGCCAAAATTGATCTGCCTGCACCAGCAGCTGAAATACAAATTATAATGGAAAAGAACAACAGCACCTTCCATGCAAGCTGCTCAGACTGTGGAGTTTATACCTAAAGCTAGCTCCACCTAGAAATAGCTGTAATTTATTACGTTATGCCTAGCTTAACAGGAACATCCTTTGACAACAGCGGAGGTAAGAATCAATTTTCCTTGGTCCGGCATTTCTGTGCAGTCAGATCGTGGCTGCCAGCTAACTAAGCCTCGTTACTGGGTACATGACAAAGGAGGAGAGAAGATAAATGACAACAGCCGTGACACAGCTGTCCTGGAGGAAAGAGCTGCACCTTTCAGCCAAGCATCCCATATCACTTCTGCATACACTGCAATGACTTAGAAGCATAATGTTATATGAAAGGCAGACAGTAAGATGCTAGTGGTGGTTGTCACAACAAAAAGCTTTAGCACGATGTCCCCAGGTTACTAATCCCAGTCCCACATATCACAAGGGGAACAATCACATAAACCGAATTAGGTCCCATGTGCAAAAGAAGAGCTCTGTATCTAAGGACCGTTCTCCACCAGAAAGTGACATCTGCTTCTCTTAAATTTCATTTAAATACTATTTTAATAGTTAAAGGACTTTGTCGCTCTTTCGCTGCTAAGAAAAACACAAGTCTCAAATAGAGGCCCACAGATAATACAGGTGTAATAGACAGAGACATGCCTGTTTGTAGGGACTGCACATTCAGTCAGCAGCGGGAAGAAGCAAAAACTATTAAAAAGAAGGATCAGCAAGTGACAGTATCTTGCCGAAGGACGAGCTGTTTAACGGAGAGAAAACACAGCCCGGAGATTTTAAGGATATGGTCTGAAGTGAAGAAAGAGGGTCCTGTTTCTTGTCCAGCCATGGACTCCTATGACCTTCATTATAACAGTGTCTTTGCGATGTGCATTGAGAACTTAAGTATGTAGAAACTACACGGTGGAAAATGCAATAGTAGTATAGAAATAAAGAACACCCCATGCTGACCTTCACTGTGTGGATTTGGGTATCTGTGATTTTCAGAGAACAACAGGAGGCTTTGCACACTGGCACGAGTTATAAGGCACTTTCATGAGGAAAGACAACTGAGTGTAGTCTACAAAAAAAAGGTCTGTGCAAGCCTCTGCATAATGCAAATTTAATGAAGCTGGAGTTCATCAAATCTGAATACTAAAAATCTTTTAAAATATATTTTACAGAATAAAAGGAAACTGATGCTAAGCCATACGAGAGATTTTAGACAAATAGTCAATACGGGGGCATGTTGAGCCCCCATGTCCACTGCTGTGTCACTGCCGAAGACAGACAAAACCTCCCCAGTGCACAAGTTATTCTGCAAACGTTCCTCAGCACCAGCTTCCAACAAATGTTAGCAACTGTCAGAAGGAGTTGCAAGAATAGACGGACAACTGAGTGGACGCTGATGGACAACTAGAGGGACACTAGCTGCTCTGGTGGCAATAACATACATTTACTCCTTATTCATACCATTTGAAATAGAACTTATCTACCTCAGAGGATATTTGAGGTGTGTTTTGAGGTAAGAGCCCTATGCACAAAATTTGCACCTAAGTTTATGGGAAGTAATCTGTCTTCTGTGAAGGTATATAAAGGAAGAAAACCTATATATGGAATGCCGATCTGCTTAAAACCAATGGTGACAAGAAAAATGACAAGCCTGAACCATTCAGCATTTGCAGGGTTAATTTTTTTGGTAAAAATGACATTAAGTCATGCTCTTTCATTTATAAACCTTCAGATACTTGGCCAACAAAATAATTTCTACGATATGCATATAGAAACTAATAAACTGACATCGAACAAATTGCACTAATTGATCTGGTTTTTTCATGTATACTCGAGCTGACACTCCAGTTGGTGTTTTTCCTCAGTGCAATTAGGAGAGAGAGGGTTTTTCTCCCAAAACCCTCCAGAGAATGAGGCACCCAGCTGCTCCAGGCTCGAAGCAGCAGCAGCAGGCAGCCTAAATCCCTCAGCTGATGCCAGGTCGGGATATTTATTACCTTCCCAACCCTCTCCTTAGTGCCGTGCTATTGAACCCACGCACGGTGTGGTATTCTCCTTCAGCAGGCAGGAGCACCAGGCTCATTTTGGTCTCTCCTAAAAATCTGGCTTCTCACCTCAGGTGCGTTTCGTCATTCAGCAGCAGGAACCATCCCACCAAGTTGCCCACTATTACTTTTGCTCATCTCCCCCTTCAGCTCCCGGTGTAAATCTTAGAAGTGATTTCCCATGGGAAGAGCAGGAGGCATGCAAGCTAAAAATACTGCATGGATAAGTAGTCGAGAAAGTTCAGGACCAAGGGGACTACCCGACAGGAATAAGCTTAAAAATAAGCCAGGTCCCAAGGGAAGAAGAGGCATCTCTTGGTCTCTGTGTCCCACAAGCAAGGTCTTTACTGGTGGATTATGTTTTGCTGTGTACCCTATCGGGACGGCATGTGACGAGAAATCTCACAGTGAAATAAATGTCATGTCATGTCACGCCTTGCTCAATAGCTTTGTTTGGCAAACTGCAATGTCATGTATGAACAACCATTGCTCTTTTCTTTAAAAAGCAGGTTAAAAACCCCAATGCTGGTTGTGCCATGTCAGCCTCCCTGGCTCTCCTCCTCCTCCTCCTCCAACCCAGCCTCCACTTAACGGAAACATTTCTTTGGCTTCAATCGGTACTGGACCAGGTCCTCTATCACTGAGGGAACTTGTTTGTTTCCTTCTGGAGCGGCTTCTGCATTTGCAGAAAAAAGAGACTGCAATAAACCTAAATTCAGGTGGAAAAAATACGAAGCAGCACACACAGCGCTCTCGCCCCATCAGGCTGCGGGATACAGGGAACGGCCTCCTCCGGCACCACCGGCATGGAACTGGGGGGAGACGCTGGCCCCCCCCACACCTCCCGGCCCCTGCGAGAGGTTGGACTCAATGATCTTAAAAGGTCTTTTCCAACCTAAATGACTCTGTGATTCTAAGGGCAGCCAAGCACAACATCCCAGCCTATGCGGAGGAGGGAAGGAAGCGGTCTGAAACACCGTAACGTGGACTCCGGAATCAGTTTCGGTCCAAACTGAGTCATGTGTATGGGGCTTAAAGAGCAAGACTGGAAAAACACATTGCACAGCTATGCTGCAAAGAATTTGTACTAAATCAACCCTAATGCACTCCTTAAAAATGGTAACTCCAGAGGACTGAATTTGGCTTGAGAAGCCTACATAAATACATACATATCTGAATGAAGAAATGTAAAAAGCTCTCCAAGGCGTCCCAACCAGCTCTCTTTAAATTCTCTAATCTTTTCCAAAATTAAGTGGACATGTAGTTAACCTATTAGCATGGTTGCATGCTCCTGCAGTACTTCATTAGACCTTTTTTTTTTTAATCTTTTTGAAGTATTTTCATTAATAGATATGGCAGAATGTTTCAGGTCCTCCAGGGGGAATTTATGACTTGTTATTATGCAGCTTTAATAATTTAAATGCCAATGTAACAATCCAGGAATGGAAACAGTATGTTCCAGGAATGCTACAGTGAATTAGTAATCATGATACGCTTGTAATTGCTGATTATCCCCATGTATTCTACCCAGACTAGTAGAGTGAATGTTATTGTTACTGACAAAAAGAAACTTGGGAATAGTATTAACAAACTTCAAATCAACAGTGGCTCACCCTGTTTCCAATACAGTTTTGACTCTATCAATCATATAAATAATTGCAAAGGTTCAGCGTATGGAGCAAGAGACCCTACTCTTAGAGCAGGGCGAGGGTAAGAGCCAGGTATTGCTGTACATGTAAATATGGGATCCTGTTACCAGGATTGCATTGCCATTGTAATGTCAACACAAATACTGTCGCTAGGGGAGGGAGAAGAGCCAGCGGGGCTAGAGAGGCAGTCAGCTGGACAGAAGACAAGGTAGCAGAGCCATGTGTCCTGGGCAGTTTTTGCACAGACCAAGAAGTATTTGAATGATATATGGGATCATGCTGAAAAATAACATATGTTCTTTTGGATGTGTTTTTCCTACCCACTGTCCCACTCAGGCTCGCTTCTCCTTTGACAATACTTGTTTCAAGAAAAGAATTCATGGTTTGGAGGGGGCAATAAATACAGCACTGGCATAGATTTGAACGAGCAGATGCTGGGTTTCTTGTGTAGCAGGCTGAGAGGTCAGATGCACAGTCATCAGGCAGAACCAGTGAGAAAGCCTGTGAAAACAGGCACGATTACAAAAGAAAATGTTAAAAGAGGAGTCCGAGATAACAGATGGTTATGATAAAACAGAAAATTAATAAACAAAAGTTGGGAAGGAGACTAACATGGGACAGAGTATGCAGTAAAGACCAGTGAACTGCAACACAGACTAAAGGAAAGAAAAAGGTAAGAGAAAAGCGAAAGCCTTAAGCTTTGCCAGTTAGTCACTGTTGATGAAATGAATTTCACTGAAATGAAATGGATGTCAATACTGAATTCAAGAGATTATTAATGAACCCAAGACATTAGACAAGTCAGCTCTTGCAAATGAGCAGTTCAGAGCACTGGCAGGCCAACAGCTTGTCAAGCAGCTGATACCCAAGGGCCATCAGGAAAATGGGAGAGAGGTAGGTGAAGATGCTGAAGGAAAGTGAACAGAAGCACAGATGAGTAGCAAGTACCATGAGAAAGGCTGCATGGAAAAAGGAAAGATGACTTTAGTAAAACTCACTCTGGACAACACTGGACAAAATATGCATTTTGGCATCCCAAGCTGTGACACAAAACCGCACTCACCTGAGACTGGATCCATAAACCACACTCGGTGCCTTTTGCTATTCTGCCTCTCAGCCACATTTAACCACACTTGATTGGTACCGAGTGCCTTCAAGCCTGACCATGAAATAATCTCTTGAGGCATGCACAAAGCTGCTTTGAAGTCAGTGGAGTGTGACAAGCATCTGCTCATATGCACCATATACCAGGACCAGAACGACGGTGACCATGATAGTATTACTGGCAGACTACTTGTAAGACACGGCTCAAGCACATGGTGCATTTTGGCTTTCAATTTTTAAATCAGTATATGGCAAATCTAAGTAACTTGTGAATTTTATGGTTATTGGATTGTGTGGAGAAAGTTGTGAGCTTGATGCACTTGATTCTCCTTTAGAAGTATTTATGGTATCATTTTCACTTCATGGCTGCTGCTGAAATCAACAGTGGGTTGGTTATTATCTGGGGTAAAAGAGAGAAAACTGGGTCCATAGGTGGTTTTTAAATGGCAACAAAAATAAATGTGAAGGCTGCAGAGAATGCTTATTCCTGCATCGTGAAATTACAAACCTTGCTCTCCTCTTTTCCTCCATATGAAAAGCAGTAACACCCTGTGAAGCTACTCCCACGCCTTTCCAAACTACTATGGAAGTGAAAAAGTTAACTGTAAAACATCCATGCTTACAAATGATGAAGTCTGTATGTTTAACTCGGCTTGTACTGTCACTCACAATCAGTTTGGCAATCCTACAAGCAAAAGGTCTTTGTCTTTCCCTTGTTCTGTTATGCAACTCAACATATTTGCCTAATCCACTGTTTATTTGAATCACAAAATGTTTGGTAGGACTAGGAAGCCACTTTTATCCCAGTGCTACTTCCAAGCGTGCCAGTCACATAACAATTTCTAGGCATGCTTCCCTTAAAGTATCAATAATGAGAACTCGGTGTCCTCTAAAAAGAATACTGATGTCTGGCTCACCCCAGAACTGAAGTGAGGCAGGGACCATATTCTTTCTTTACCACTTTTCCCGTCTTCCTCAGATCTTTAGATGGGGATGTGGCATATGACAACAAGGTCTACACATTTAGCTACTATGAAGTAGGAAGTAAAGGGGTAGCATGGAAGAGAGTGCTTTCTCCTGCTTGTAAATGGAAAATACACGAGTTCTTCTGAAGGGAGAGACTGAATTGTCAAGAAGTAGGTGAGGCTGCAGGAAACTGTCCATGAGAAAGGCAGGAAAAAACACTCCAGAAGGAGACATGGGGCAGGACAGACTCAATACTTGGGAGTTAAAGGGAGAAATGTCACATAATTTATCAGATTAGACTTTCTTGGTAATATTATGAGGTCCTAGCTGAATATTGTTATATTTCTACAATTGCAGGTGGTTTTCCTCACTTGAATGGAGATGCCCAATGATATCAGATCTGCTGGTGGCTTTGAGGCAGGAATGGAAACAAATGAGAAAGAATCCAGATTCTTGGAGCTGACACTCTTAGGTTTATGCTGAATGACCAAGTTTTCAGAGCCCTAAGACAGTATGTAAAATTGCATAACCTTACTTGACAGACACTAATTCAGCTGTAAGTTGTCCAAAGAGACAAAGACAAACCAGGATCTTACAAATATCAGCTTAAGCCAAGATGGAATAGGAATAAAGGTAAAATAGAAGAAATACTGGAGATAATGTCTCTATCTCCTGAAACAAAATTTCACAAGAGGGAGTAGAGGAGTAGAGGAGATCATCCTTCAGTGATGTTAACACTGCATTAAGTCATGCCATGCTAATAATTAGTTTGTTAACTGTTGAGAATGACTTGTTATTTGAACATTTAGGTTTACATATTAACAAATGCTAACCTCAAAGCTGACTCTGAAGTATCAGCCATCACTGCTAACATCAGCATGTGGAAAAGAGAAGAAATGAACAAACAGGCTTTCCAATTTGAATCTGCTTGCTGCTACCCCAGAGCTCCTGTGTGTCCAGTTAACATTAGTGCATCAAAATTTTTTATTAGATGATGATACAGATTTATAAAGCTTCCAAAGTTTTATGCTCGCCAGAAAACTGAGTTTGGATGTGGACCTGTATATCTTTATTTTCCCTTGGCCTGGGGCAGCTCTAGGGGTGAACCTTCTTCCCTCTCCCCAGTAGCCCTGAGACGTAATTCTTTCACACAAATTCAGTCTGTTAACATACAAGAAAGAACTTCGTGGTCCAAGCGTCGAGTCAGAGCTATTCCTATCCCCGTCCAATGCCACATGCCTGCCTTTACACACACCCACATGCACAACCATACCCTCATTTGTCGAAGCACTAGACTTTCCATTGTCTATGCCTTTGCCAGTTGATAGTTTTTAAGTGCAGGAGCAGATACGGCTGAGATACAGCACAGATTTTGCAGAAGTTTCTGTTACGGTTGCACAAGAAATAAACAGAATCAGACAAAAGAGAAATTGCTGTTTGCATTTCCCAGCTTTGGAAATTTTTCCTTTTGAACACTGTTTGCTAGAGAATTTGGGGGCCTTTAAGGTATTCAGAGACCTTCACTGACATAGCTTTGCCTTCTGCATGCCTTCTCTTGAAAATGGCTGGCAAGATAAGTTCTTCCTGATAACTAAGGGTCATCGAGGTTTAGTGACCTTCTATGGACACCCTTGCGACATCACTGCTCGCATCAGCAGCCAAATGCGGCCTGTGGAGGTAATTAAGATAGCAGAAGGAGAGACTGGGCTTCCAAACGAAATGGAGTTTGCTGTACGATAAAGGTGCTTACACAGAGCTCACAATCTCCGAAACGCAGCTCACAAGCTGCACCAACCCCAAACAGCCACCCACCCACGAGAAATCCTTTCTCCAGTCCGCACGGCCGGCACTCACGCTCGCCGTGAGGAAAGCAACGGCCATGGCCCAGCACCATGTTCATCTGCCGCAGGCGGCCTCAGCAATGTGGACGCCCACTGTTCTTTTTTGCTGTGGTGAGAAAAAGGGGAAGGGAGGCATTTTCACTTCAGTATTACTTCATGTACTTTCTCTTTTGCCTGAACGAGCCCCTGGGCAGTATCCCCGGGTGAGGGCTCCGGAGGTACCACATCGCACCAGGTTTGGTGCACGCGATCCGTCGCGCTCTCCACCGCAGGATCAGGTCCACAGCTCGCAGGCCAGGACCCCTGCCCACCCTGGGACGCTCAGGACCAAGTGCCTGCTACTGAACGGGAGATCTGTTTTCAAGGTGGCACATTTTCTCAGTTCGCTTTGGTTCCTTCGCTCGAAAAGGCCGAGTTGAATTTCGGCAAAGGGCAGTTCTCGCTGTCTCAGTGAAGGGCGGGAGGCTGGCTGTCACAAACCATAAAGTGAAAACTGAGGGGCAAAAGGAGGAAGCGCGACTCATCTCCTTGGGCATGTTCCAAATACCTTATTTATATTCTGCCTTTTAAAGGCCACTTCTGTTGTCAGATACAGCCTCACTCTGCTAGCAGCAGTCAGAAATACAAAATGGCCCAGAGTTCAAAGCAGGAAAAAATCAATGCACAGATTTCATTTTATCACGCATACACGACGATTGGCTGAATTTGCTTCTACCTAACAGCCTGCAGCCCAAGGATAGCATTTGCAAACTAATTTGCATTTATTTTTAGATCAGGTAAGTATTCATTGAACAGGGAGGAAGAAATTGAGTGAAGTAGCAAGTGATTTGCATCACACAACTCCATGTATTGGGCAGGACAGGTGAAATGGTGACAGTCACTAACAGCAAAGAAAAATTTGAAAGCAGAGTTCTTCATTGTGGCAAAAAAGCAGTGAATTATAATTATAATTTTATTTGTTTACAGCACTCCTGTCCCTAACTTTTACTGCCTCAGCTGATGACCTAACAGGTAAACCACTTATCTAGGCAAAACCTAGTTTTAACACTAAGGAGCTTTTTTCTACAAGGAAGTAGCTGCAGGGGACTGTGCTGTCACTAAGTCCTCTTGTTTGTCACTGCTCCCCAGTTCACAAGTGATCGAAGTTCTGGCTTGGTCAGCTGGACACTCATGCTGAAGTTGCCAGAGAGCTTTGGGAGCCAGGTGAGAGCAAGAATGTCAGCAGTGTAAACATCTCTCAGTGGTTCCTGGTGATGGCCAGGAAGGGAAGGAATTTCCTCAGGATTGTGAGGTTCTCTGAGGCATGTATTTTATTCACTTTTCATCTTAAAAGATATAGACTGCAGGGCTATGAATTACCCCAGTGCTGACACCTAAGCTAAGATTGCAGCAGCGTCACTGAGGTCGGTGATAGCCCGCTAAAGGAAGCAGTGCATAGGTGGTCGTTCAGTATAGTATCAGGTCAGCTCGATATTTAGAGAATTCATTACATATATTTCCAGAAGCATGACTCGGATACATGTGATCAAGAGCATCTGCTTAGGAACTGGAGACAGATGTTTGCTAGCAGGCAAAGTGCAAACTTTAGAAGCAATGAGCTCCATTGAAAAGGCAGGTCTTCAGGTTTCTGGAGGAAACAATCTTTTTTGACTACTGCTGCAACAGCAAATAAGGGATTACAGTTGCAGTGTCATACAAACTAGAAGAATATTAGAAGAAAACAATTGGTACTTTCTGTGGTTCTGTTTGAACAGAAGGTGCCAAGTGTTCAGATACTAAGAAACTACAGTCAGGGTGATCTAGAATGAAAAACATGGCATTAAAATATAGAATACTGTAACTGAACTACAGCAATGCTTATTTGAACACAGAAACTGTCCTGTCTTCAATGTCTGAATTCTCTGGACACAGACACAGTAAGTCAGCCAAGATGTGATAATGAAAAAATCCCTTTCGCTGCATAAGCGCACATAATTTTTATGTTAAGCTTTGCTCTAGTATCTGTAACTCTGCATGTTCACTACTTATGAGATACTGAAATTCTATAGTAAAAGGCTGAAACACAGACTCCCTAAATGCAGATGAATCAAGTAAATCACTTGAATTGTACCAGGGGGCATTCTTTCTTTTTTCTTTTTTTTTTTTTTTTGAGTATGACTGTACATTTGTGCAGGGTTGTATCATCTTATCCTCTGCAACTTTTTCCTCTGATCTTTTTTTCTGAAACATAATACTGCAAATGATGCTGCTTGCTCTCCACAGCTGTTGTATAAGCTTCCCAATTTTGAGCTGCCTGAGGTTTGTTCACTACCTGTTAGTGAATTTGGCTAGAATAATGCTGTTTTCTGTTCCTGCTACTAGTTTTACAAATATAATTGAGACAATACAATATTGAAACAGTGGTTCTTTATTCATCTTCAGCAAAGAAGAGGAGTGACATGTATTGGCTGTAGCTTCAGAGCAGCCTCTTTCAGAGCCCTAACTAGCCTTCTTGCTTCATTTAACCGTGTGAAGAATGGGTATAGTCATCTCTACGTTTTGTTGCTCTTCTGTAAGTAATACAAACACTTATCTGTATAGAAAATTATGGAAATAAACTATTCACATAGAGCAGTTCTCAATTTAGAGTTTCAAATAGAACCTATGCACTTGCCTTCATTGCTGCTTTAAATGTCATTTTCATGGAATTAATGTTATGAGAGATCAGCTTTATCTGAGTTTTATTCTCAGAAAACACCTCACACTTCTGTGTAGTGAGAATCAGCTTTTTGCTTGTTCAGGTCTGAGCTTGTTCATCCCAGCAGCTGCCATCCAGCTCCATCAGTGAGCAAAAATGACTTCCAAAGGAGGTACTGCAGACAACACTCCTTCGGTACCCAGGGAAGGCAGATGCAGTGGTTTACTCATCTCTTCTGGGAGCTCTGTGCCTTACTATAACAACACTAATAATTTCTTCACAGAAGTACCCTTCAGTAACAAATAAAGACCAGGCTATTGGGGCAGTAAAAGAAAAGAACATCCTTTGCCTCATTTTGTTAGTTTCATTAAAATCTGTGAGATCTGGCTACTGCTTTCTACAGCTGACATCCTGCAGCCTCATTAGGATTTTCTGGTAATAGTTCATAAGTAAAGATGCTTCTTCACACACTGCTGCTGTCTCTATTTCTGCCAGTAATGAGTGCCAGCCACCTTTTCCTTCATTGCTGACTTCTTGGTCTATAGCAGACAAGTCCTGGGGATACAGTTATTATCAAAGGTATTTTCGAGGCAGTAATACAATAACAAGTGTTTCAGCTACCAAGTTCTCTATTCTTTCCTCTCCTTCTCTTCTGAAACACCACTAATATGCAAGAAGCACTCAGCAGTGATTTCAACTCTACATTATTGGAAGCAAAAAAAGCTGAATCATGTTATATGAATAAGCACATACCCCTCACTTTTACAACAGCACTAACTTCTGACAGAAGCTGTGGAATCATTAGAGTAACCTGCTTTGATGTTTGTCGTGGTTTAACCCCAGCCAGCAACTAAGCACCCTGCAGCTGCTTGCTCACTCCCCCCCATCCCCAGTGGGATGGGGGAGAAAATTGGGAAAAATGGTGAAACTCATGGGTTGAGATAAGAACAGTCTAATAGGACAGAAAGGAAGAAACTTGATAATAATAACAGTAATAACATGACAATAATAATAACACAAGATTGGAATGTACAAAACAAGTGATGCACAGTGCCAATTTCTCACCACCCGCTGATCGACACCCAGTTAGTTACTGAGCAGTGATCCCCCACCAGGCCGACTCCCCCCAGTTTATACACTGGACATGACGCCCCATGGTATGGAATGTCCCTTTGGCCAGTTGGGGTCAGCTGCCCTGGCTGTGTCCCCCCCAACTCCTTGTGCCCCTCCAGCCTTCTCGCTGGCTGGGCAGGAGAAGCTGAAAAACCCTTGACTTAGGATAAACACTGCTTAGCAGTAACTGAAAACATCAGAGTGTTATCAATGTTCTTCTCACACTGAACCCAAAACATAGCACTGTACCAGCTACTGGGAAGAAAATTAACTCTATCCCAGCTGAAACCAGGACATGGGTACAAGAGAAACTGCAAGGGCAGAGGCAGTGTCATTCCCTGTAGATGAAAAACTGGGGGACCTTTATCTTAAATCCACATTGGTTTGACGGGTTAACAGACTCCTGTTTGACGCTTTGCATTTGTCCCTCTCTCCTGATCTTTTATTTTATTGTCTCAGTGAAGGGAGATTTGCTTATTGGCATATCCCAGGGTCTTCAGTTTTATTCTGCTTTTTACATAGTAAGTTCTTTGTCTGGAAAGCAAAGCAATGTGATGACGATAGCTTTTGTTCCAAGGTCTGGGCTGAGTTTTGGGCCATTAAGACTCTTTCCAATTGTAAGATCTCGTTCCCTCAGGCTTTTTATGTAATGGGTGATAAAGGAGTTGGAAAGCAAATTTATTGCCTCTTTTTCTTAAAGGCTTTCCTTTTCATCCCTGACAGTGGTAACAGGACCTTTACCGCTGATGCTATTGGATTTCTCCTGAGTGTCTTATTCTTTGGTGTCATTAACAAGATAAGTTATCCTCTCCTAAATCTCCTCCTTCTGTTCACTTTCAAGGGTCATGTTTTTGTGTGGCTTCAATGTTAATGTGCAGAAAGTTCCCACTGAGCATATGGGAACTCTACAGACCGTCTTGGATTAGGGGTGCACTTATTGGTCATGGATCTTCAGGTATCTCTTTTGTGGGTATCAGATATTACAGCCAGCCCAAAAGTTCCAGTGAGACAAAAAGAACTACAGCCACTTTTATGTCATGGATATTCCTCTTCTTTCTTTTTCCCAGACTTCTGTCTCTCTATTTTCAGTTTGGAAACCCACTATTGTGCCTGATATTCACGTGGCCAGTGAGGATTATTTCTGATGACTTCACAGTTTCACAATGACATTGAGCAACAGCTGACATCTCCCTGCACAGGCTGCAGCAATTTCTATTTTCAGGCTGTCTTTATTCTGCTTAGTTAACAATGATACAGCAACTTTCTAATTCACTACCAACAGTGAATGAAAAAGATCAGCCTTTTAAAAAGACTGGGGAAGAAAAAAATCCGTTTTCCACTTTCTAAGGACATTGCTACCTACCTATGGCTACGGGGAGCATAATGACTATTCAAGGAGCAAACATTTCAGGGAAATGCCAAATCTGCACCTATTTTCCTATGCATTAGTCTAGCAATGAAGAGTGATCATTAGAGATAAAAAGGGAATAGCTACACTGCAGAAAGATTTCAACCTTTCCGAGTCTAGGATGTTAAGTATAAAGTAAACTGATCTGCCACTTTATTTGTGGAAGAATGAACTCTGCCCTGATTAAAAATATATAATGGTCAAGAGCCTTTATAAAGGTTGGAGGATTCACCTGCCTGCACGTAGGGCAGTGGCAGAGTGAGATAAACCTTTTGCCTCCCCCTCTTGCCGGCCGTCCCTCCTCGGCATGGCACGGCTTTTCAAGAAGTGGGGCAAGACGATGGCCGCAGGTCAAAGCAGGTACAACACACCTCATCGTCTGGCCGTTTGCTTCCATCTGCTGTCAGTGGAGTAATCGGACCGTGCTCAGTCAGTGCGCAGATACTCACACATATGTGGTGTAACTAAAAAGAATACAGAGGCCCCCAAGTCAAATAAAATTCCCTTTTCCCTCAACCTCAACTCAGCCAGATGAAAATGCTTAATCTCGCAGACAGAGAAGTAAGCCTCTCATCTTTCAGCATTTGCTCTCTTTACAGGACACACTGTTCTAGTCACATCAGGAAAACATTTTAAAATCACAATTTTATTTAAGCAGAGCAACACCAATATGGCTTCTTAGTTGCTACATTTATGCAGAGGCCAACGAATTTAATGCTGTACTTCTAAAATGCCACATTTCTGAAGGTACTGCCTCTTACAAAACTTGTGATAGGTTTTTCCTTTCAATGTCTCATTACTGTAATAATGGTTGCTTTGCTTTCAGAAGGACCAAAGCAGCTTAATTCAAATGGATAGAAATATAGAGTCTGAGACTTCCAAAGTGGCCAACGGGAGTTGAGCATTTCTTGCCCGGTGCTCTCAGCGCAGTCCGGATGCTTCCCTCTCTGGCGTACATCTGGCACTCTTCTCTTTTACTAAGAATATGCTACAGCAGCAAAGTTTGAAAGGATTTTCAAATCTCAATGCCAGCCTGCTATTTGGAACACTGGGAGAAAACATAAGCAATGACAAAATGGGAAGGCATTTCATGTTTTGAGATTGTCCTAAATCAGGGTCAATGGCAACGACAAAGCAAACACTGACGTTCGGCTTTGATTTATCACTAGCATGCAAAACAAAAAATGAACAAATAAACTGTTCTGTGAACAGCGATAAAAGGGCATTGCCAAACCCTTCCGAATTTTCTGTTTAACGTGTTATCATTGAAAGCACTTCTTCTATATTCACCTGAATATACATTGTCGTCTCTCATTATTTCCTCATTCGATTGAGCAACCCCCATCCCCAAGCTCATCCTTCTTCTGTCCCGTCCCCCACCCCCTGCGCATTCTGCTGGAGCAGAAAATGAACAGAGCTTCGTTTGTTCGCCGGCACCAGCAGCACCAGCAGCAGCAGCAATGTCAGCCCCGCAGAAGTAGCCGCCCTGCCTCCGTGGCCCCGGGTGAGGAGACACCTTGCATTTTTAGGAATTGTGCATCCCAATGAACGGCCGTTGCTCTGAGAGAATGGGGTTTCTGGAGGTCTATAGTAAGAAATGTTTTGGGGTTTTTTTAAAAAGAAAGAGAGATTAAAAAATGAGTGTTTTAGAACAACAGCATATTCAGAGATTACAAAATTTGCTATGAGACGAGGAAAGTATTCAAAATTAGGGCTTAAACAGCAATAGCAGGTTCTCTTAGCTGAAGCCAGAGCACCTGCTTTCTTGCAGCTCCACTCAGGGCCTCCCATTCCTTTGTGTGTGTATACGGATCATATATTGGATCCATATATACAAAATAATAGTTGTCTGTAACAAGTTCTGCTTTCTCTCTTTCTTCCCATCACACAGGGAATGGAAAAACAACTTCCAAGGGTGTAAGCTTCGGTCCTTTGCTGTGCATGCAATAGCATGACTTTCATTTCTGCAATCTTAAAAACAAGTAGTTCAGCTTTCTTGCCCCTGCTCTTTCCAGATCCTCATTCTTCTGGTTGCCTGGAGCCTTCCTCATTTCCAGCTTAAAAGCACTCACTGTGTTTACAGGAAGATGTTGCTACCCAATTTCCTCGTTTGCAGGTAGGCTAACATCTTCCCTTATCTACTTACAGACAACAATCGTGTTCATGCTCTACTCGACTTTGCTGGGATACAGAAATCAAAATCTTTCAGTTTCTCCTCAGACAGAATGATGACAAAAAATGGAGAAACTAATAGCCGGGGTTTCTTTTGCCTAACTTTCTGAACAGGCTTGATTTGCCTTGCCTTAAGTACGTATGGCTGAAACTGTGCAAAGTATCCCAGGTGAAATCTCACCTGAGGCACGTATTATCTTTACTGGGAGACAGGTCATCAGATAAATCCTCCAAGACCTCCTATCTTCTCATCTTTATGTCATCCTCATGTATTTCATATTCTTCTTTTTTTTCCTCTCAGAAAACAGGAGCCCTCTGTGGTAATACTTCAGGCAGTTTGCAGAGCCTAGGTAGGGAAACACCCATTCATATTTGTTAGGAGACGACCCTGCTTTGGTAAACTTCAGAGATTTGCAGTCTGAACTCTTGAGAGTGCTAGGCAAGGCAAGAGCTATCTGCTACTGAACCTGTTATTTCACTCACTTGTTTATTCAGAATACTTTCTCCTAGCTGCATGTTTTGATTCTTCCCAATACAGAGTTGGCTTGTTGCTTCCCTACCCTCCTCCATGCTTCTGCTTTATTTTTTTCTTCATTTCCAACCTCTGCAGAAATGCTATCAGCAATTTTTGTAAGGTGAGGAGATTTTCAAAGAGTCGTAAGATCAATGTTGGCTCAGCACAAGTTTAATTTAGAACATGTGATGGGTCTGACTCACACAGTGCTATTCATGCCATCCATCCTTGATTTGGAACAAGCCTAGTAGTTTCATTATGACCTGGAAATGTCTGAAGCCAACTTATATATAGCATTTTAAAAATCCTTGTACTGTTAAGAATGGTTAGAAACATCTTCAAAGTCCCTCAAGTGATGCACAGGTTCACAATGGACATGCTTCTGTCTGAAGCCTACACCCAACACCTACTTCACAACACCAAGACCTCTCCGCACAAGGCATTCATGCCCATGTACAAATGACTGAGCTCCACACGCTTCTCCCAGGCTTCCTCAAAGGATTGCCTTTGAAAGAATACACCAAAGAGCAGAAGTACTCTCTGATCCAAAAGAGGCTTTGCTGAGATTAGATTCTCTCAGCACTCCAACATCTTTATCTCTGACCTTGCAGGTAAGAAAACATCACTGGTCAGCTACAGCAACAAGACCTATATGGCAAGATGAACAGGCATGTGAGGAATGCAGGCAATGTTATTCTACTCTGTGATCCAGAAATTGGATTTAAGACTTAGTGACAGAATAATCACCCTGACCTTCGTTTGCAACGTCTTAAAAAAACCCCACCGGTGAGGACAGCAGGCATTTACCATGTGCCATCAGATGCCAGCATGCAGGGAGAAAAATTTCACTGCCTCTCCTACACAGCATCGTGCTGAGCAGGAATTCCAAACAATCCATTGGGGTGAGGACGAGCGGGAGCCAAGGGCCACTGGCAGTGGCAGAGCAGTTAGAGGCACGCTCACCAGCACTGCCCGATGCCTGCTCCTCGAGAAACGGTATCGGAACCAGACTGACCCGGAGCTGGCCCCGACACGGTGACATGTGAAAGGAGGAATGCAGATAGCTGGGTAGCATGTTCCTGGGTACCACAACGGCATGTCTGGAGGAAGAAGAAGAGGCGAGCATGGACCCCTTGCTAGATAAAGTCTTGCTGCTTTACAAAGCTCACATTCTTTGCTTGAAGCCTGGCTGCCTCATATGAGATAAATACCTGTGCATGAGCTTAACTCAGGCCTAAATTTAAAGCCCACAAACATCCAAAAGATTTCGAGTTAAGCATTTCTTTTGCTGAACTGGGCCTCTTGTTTGCAAGGAAGGAATCTGCAGGGGCAGGCGGTGGGCACCTTGCTGTCATCATTAGGGTGGGCTGCTTGCCTTGCAAACAGCAATGGCATGTGCTCTGGACAGGCACAGAAAAGGAAAAGTAGAGACAACAGAAGGAAAGCAGATATTTGAAGATTACAGGCTACTCCGGGGAAAAAAAAGGCAGCAAAGGTGTGGCAGGGTGACAAGGAGGAGGGTCAGGAGCTGTCCAGGACCACAAACCACAGCAGCGCATGGGAGGCCCCGACTCAGGGCTGAAACCAAAAAATCCCTACTTTTAAATAAATATGTATAAACCAAGAGCCAAAAAAAGATGGCAAAAGATGAGACTGATGATGCTCGATCCTTTTGGGTTCAGCGTGGCAGGCTGCAGATGCCCGACTGTTGGTTATGGTGCTGCATCAGTGCACTGCCATGCAGAGATTCAGTGGAAAGGGGAAAAAAGGATTGAATTGTGTACGGCTCCCTATTTTTATATCTTGTTTGTCTCTTTCTCAATTGGATGTTTTCTTTCTTTCACAAAGGAATCACAAAACAAAGGGATATACACAGAAGATTTGAGGTTACAGAAACTTATCTGGCCAAAACAGAAAGAAGGAAAGTGTAGAGGTATTTGATGCTAAATGTCATGAGATTACAGAGGCACTATTCTTTATGGAGAGCAAATGAGAGATGCTCATGCTTGTAGTTGCCTTTGAAACCAACTCCCAGAAGTTGCAATAATAACCTCTTGCAAAACAGCTACTAATCCTTTTTTGTAACTGTTCCAAGCTGTCTGTGCATCCCTCAACCCGACGCTGTGTCAACAGCAAAGTGAAACAGTGCTTGGGGTCCCTAATGCTGTAAGTGTGTTAAGAGTAAAAAAAAATAATTCAGATATCCTCTGTTCTTCTGGCTGTAGACATAACCACTTCCCTGTCTGGCCAATTTGCTTATTTCTCACCATAGCACTCCATACTCAGAGTTCTCAAAAGATAAGACAAACTCATCTAGAAGCCACTGTATTCATATCTAATGGTTTCAGGTGCCGTGACTATTCTTATCTGCTCTTGGAAAAAGGTCAAGGATGTTAGTGAGTCATGTTTTTTCCTCCATTTATTTCTACAGTTCAGCGCAGGTTATCCTTTATTGCCAGCTGGACAAGTATTGCTTTAACATTCTTCTCGGTGCTGGTCATAGAGACCCCGACTGCCTTCTCATTAAGCTAAATTTACACTTGCATGCCTCCTTTGTCTCCTTTAGACTTCCAGTGGGATGAAGGAGGAAAAAAATACCGTGTTCAAGCAAGGTATCAGTGATGAAAATACAGCCCCCCAGCTGCTTCGTCTATAAGCATCTCAGCCTTTCTGGTGTGGCGGAAAGCTTTCAGCACCTGAGACAGGCATTTGCTGGACGCTGGTATTTCTGGGATGTGCTGGTACTTCCGAAGCTGAAGCTGTCAGGCTTTTTTCTTTCAGGCAGCTTCCCCCTTGATCTAAACCTCTCTCTCTTACCACTCATTTCCCCTTTCAAATCAGTGGATGCACACAGAATACAACGGGCTCCACGTCTGCAGATGACTGCAAGCATGACCAAATCTATGGAGCTCAAGTCACAAATAGGCAACTTAACATGAGGTTTCCTTGATGAAGTCCTGAGGCAATGATTGTGCCTTTGCTAGCTATTTTCTCCTTAGTGATGCAACCACCCACAGTGTGGTAGGAGCTTGCAGCTGACAAGAAAGGCATGCCGCGATTTGGAAAAGCTAGCCCACAACCATACCAGCCTTTTCCGGACAGTGATTCAAAGCTCACCAACAGGTCAAGCCTACAGTAAGAAAATGTCAAGTAGGCTACCTGCTGAGACTTCTTATAAATTTATTGAAGAGAGAAATGTTGACCTCTGCACAGTATTAGCAGAAAAAAGCACACTACTTCTTATATATTACATCCAGAAGGCATTGCTGACGAAAGCTCTTCCTAAGACTATTACAATGCTGGAGCGTGTCCTAACCAGTAGACCGTTGACTGCATCTCAGAAAGCTCATATAAGAACAAGACGGTGAATGCTGAAAGGTCGTCATGCTTTCATGCTTTGAAATAAAACACTCTCACACAAAATGACTGCCCACAAGTATATAAAGTACAGTAGCGCACTGATCAGGAGTGCTCTCAAGGTCACATTTTGAAAAGATGAAATCCATGTACAAACCCATTGATTTAAAAATAAAACACTTGCACATGCAACCACCATAATATCAGTGTCACCAGAGGTGGCTCAAACTATAAGGGACACATCAGGTACATGTGCAGTTACCTAAGTACTCCCATGTGCAGCTCTTGTGCTTATTTGCTTAACCATTCTGCCTTGTGTATAAGCCAGTAAGTAATCAAGGCAGTTCTTCAGCACCACTCAGTGTATAATCCTCCTGTAAAGGCAGCCTCCTGCCCACGACGCACTATGTATATGTGCATGTCTATGGGTGCACCTTTTGTATCACAGAAGTATCTGAAAAATGTATTTACCTGTGACAAACAGAAAGCTTTTTGTGGATGACTACCTTTAGTATCTCAAGGATGTGAAAAGTGTTTTGTGGTTTGGACTTCCTTTCTCTTTTACATCAAATGCTTAAGATTGCAAAATTGTTACATCACAACATAAGCACAGGGGAAGCTGACAGTGCTGTCATACTAAATTTGGAGCCCCACACTACCAGTTGTTTTGTACTACTGAAGGGCAGAGAAAAATGACCAGCGATGTCTCCATGACTGTACAAAACCAAGGACGACTGGGGTTATTTTGACTGGCTTCAGAACACTATGAGGAAGAGAGGGCAACAATTAAAATTTAATGAAGAGGATGATCCAAATATTCAGATCGGAAGATTTATTCACCGCCACAGGCTGTGCAAATGGGGAAAAACAGCTACCCTTGCAAGTACATCACCTGCTATGTTCACGTCTGCTGGGCAGAACTGGTGGCCGGTTTGAACTCATCTCCTTAGCCGGCCTCTCGGGCTCAGTGGGTTGCAAATAATCCAAGCGTGCAAGGTCATCTCCAACGTGCCACAGTGGGGAAGGAAGTGGGATGGACCGAAGGAGTGAGTTACCAAAGCCAGTAACAGGGTGAGGGTGAAATGGCTGGGCTGGGCTCCCTGGCAGCAATTAGGGTGAGGAGCTGCCCTGCGGGCTCCAGCCTGGTGACAAAACCACCCAAACATCTGCGTAACGAACCTGCTCCAGCACCGACGGGACAAGCAAGCAAAGCAAAAGACCCGCAGGACTGAACTGGAAAGACAGTAAGGGTGCAAGGCTGGGCGTGCACTTTATGGCACCGAAGGACCCGAAATGTCACCTGGGCTTGCCTGTGCCTCACCTCATGGCAGCTATGCCTTTAAGCCCTTTAAAAACTCAGCAAACTTCCAATTTAAAAGCAGAGTTAAGATCTCCCTTACTTCCACGCCGAGGACATCTCAACACTCCACTTCTCTCATACTGGAAAGGTCCTCATATTTTGATAAGCTTGTATCTTTTGGGTTTTTCCTCCTCAGCTGTGCTGGGGAGACCCCAGCCCTACACTTCTAAAATGAACAAGAAGGAAGGGGGGGTCACAGTCAATACTTTTATTAGCTATGTAACTCTGGTTTCTCTCCCTAGCAAGTGCTCTCTGTACGCTGAACCTGGGAGACGTCGTGTGAAAAACAGAAGGCTATAAGACAACTGTATCGTAATCACTAACCACTAATACTGGAAATGCCGCACCTCCCCAGTTGCAGTTTTTGTATATTTTACCTTAGTGTGTACATTTTAATATGAAGAGGCCTGGTCTGGTTTCAGCTGGGATAGAGTTAATTTTCTTTCTAGTAGCTGGTACAGTGCTATGCTTTGGCTTCAGTATGAGCGGAATGTTGACACCATGACAAGGCCATGCTAACAGCCCATAACTGCATTACCCTTCTAGTCTGCACTGTCTTTGAGGAGTACACAGTTCCGAAGCTGTTTGTCTCCCTCACCAGAAAATGTGGTCTTCGGGTTTGACCCACCACGTACCGCACTTTACATTGATCAAAACACTCTTTGCTTTCGGTGACTCACTGAATTTGAGCCTACGTAAAAAGCCACCACCACCCAACATCATCTAAAGCACAGCACTCCTCATGCCAACACATTTTAGAAGGAAGTAACGTGTGAGAGAGAACGACTCCTGCTTTTTACTTGGAAACTCATCTGGAAACCTTTTCCATCTAAATTGGGTTTAACAGCCCCAATCTCCCTCATTGCTCCTGGCCACGTTCTCCTCCACGGCAGTGACCTAGCTAACCCCGTTCCCTCTCCTTCACGACTACACTGCAGTTCATACCACTGCAGACGATTATCAAATTCCCTTTTTGTCCAAGCTATAAATGCTTCATTACTGTAATCTTTCCTCTTATGTAACCGACATTTTTTTCCCCTCTCACCAGAACTAAAAATGCGAAGTGTCTTCCTGCCCTGTAACACTGCTCGAACTATTCATTTTCTTCTCAAACGGGCTAAACAGTTTTTAACTGGGAAGGTGCTGACGAAGGAAATGGTTAACGATGGACCTGTGCAGGAGTCTGCCTTTCATCTGCAGGATGGCAGATTTGAGATCAAAGGCTGCCAAGTTCTTGGAGCAGGCTGGCATGCTGCGGCAAGGACAGTTTTTGCCGTGAGGAGGGGGCTGCTGGAGGTGGGTGAGAGCTACCTCACCTTAGCTGGCCATGGCTGCAGGAACAGTAGCGGCTGCTCGCTGACAGAGAGGTTAGAAAAATAAGATACTGGTCACCAATACGCAGCAGAACGAAGGACAGGTTACAGGGTGTGAGGAGGAAACGAGGAGGAAAAAGAGCCCAATAAAATCGAAACGCGAGTCCTCTGTTTTCAGGGAAGTAGATGTGAAATGCCATCATTAAAAAAACGGGGGAAGAACAGCGGGTGCCGTGTGGTTGTGCCCCTTTTACCTACACACACACACATGGACAAAAAAACATCAGTCCCAGCCGGCATTCGTCAAGGTTTTCTTTGAGGGCCAGTGCAGGTGACAGCCGTGCAGCCACATGGATCGAAGGCCAGCACGTGAAAGCTCAGGTACGGCCCACATGGGACTTCATTCACTAATTTAAGTACAAAACACAGCTATGGTGGCCAGAAGACAGATCATCTCCTGGCCAAAGGCCCTTCAGATGTATTTGTCAGCAAATGTACTAGCACGGGCTTTGGTGCCGTCATCTTTCAGCCCCACGGAACCCTGTCTCTTAGGCAGTATTTACAAGGAGTCGGAGACAGAGAACTAAAAAAAAATGTAAAGACAAGTATGCTTTCCAGCTTGTATGGATGTGAATTTTCTCTCCATCTCCACCGGAAAAATTTCTGGCCCCAGAAAATTGCAAAAGGTTGAAACAATTGCCTTAGCAATCCAACAGCAATGCACAAAAGCTATGTGAAGCAAATCGCTTGAAAATAAATTGCATCTTGCTGTTTATTTGCTTCCCACGCTAAAAGCTGAACTCTTGCCGAACCACCGTACCAGTAAAGCAAACTGGGCATGCTGGGCAACAGTGACCACCCTTTCTCCAACAGTAACACTCCTACCAAATCAGAAACAGTGAATTTTTTGCATCATCTTGGGGAAAATAATTAAATTGGCACTTGAGATTTCATGCCGTTGTAGCACTTATTTTTCAACAAACTGCTTTTAACTCTCCAGTGTTCTTCCTTTGTCCTTTTCTAGAATGCTCTTGAAAAGGCTATGGAATTCAATCGTGTTTTTGCAAAAAACGATGCTGTACTTCAGCCCTCTTTGGAACCAAATGCATGTTTACACCTGGAATTGTTCTTAGCTAATGTTTCATGCAGGCAGTTTTATTTTGCACTACATCAGAAAGGAACTGAACAAGAAAAACTGCATATGCAGTCAAACTCTAAAGCAACGTAGCAAAGTTCTGTGCAAAATCTGAAAGAGAACTGATACCATAGAGGAGACAGAAGCGGGGAGAACTGCAGAGCTTTGCTGTTTCAGATGCAGAAGTTCACGGGTCATTTAGGTCTCTGGCTCTTTTGGAGGTTCTTTTTTAATTCTCTGGCTAATGGTTATCTGAAAAGGCAGCGGTGGTGTCTAGTCTAAAACCATAGCTACAGCAATATCATATCAGTAGAAAATCAGGCAAGCAGAAGGAAGCGTAATCTGATGATCTAATTGCATATTAACGCTCCTGTTGCCCTCTCCCCAAAATCCACAGGTTTCGAAGTATAAATAGGATGAG
Organism: Elanus axillaris; assembly: GCA_026212715.1. NCBI lineage: Eukaryota > Metazoa > Chordata > Aves > Accipitriformes > Accipitridae > Elanus > Elanus axillaris. Next base: position 3,986,935 of record JANZLQ010000030.1, read on the forward strand.
GTACCAAGAGCTAGTTGGATTAGCTTGTTAAAATCTAAGGTCATTACAAATTTTCCTTCATTTTTTTTTTTAAGAAACACATGTTCTGATATGCTATTTAAACTGGAATTGAGCTCAGCAGTAAAATCTATGTTATTTTAAAACATCACAGATTTCTGAAAGTAGCTACAAAGCAAAATCTGTTTGGAATTGCTCAATTTTATGCACGGAGGTTTCTGCATGAGCTGGCAGATAAATTTAAATTTTCTATTTATACAGCAACTTACATCCATGTTTTACAAACATGAAGGAATAAACTTTGTAGCTGCCTTGTGAAACACATCACTATTTTATAACTGACAAAACTCACACAAAGGGAGAGATAAATGTCTTGTCTAGGATCAAGATAGGAAGTCAATTAATAGCTAGAATCTGCACTTTGAGAGCGGAAGCCTTGTGTATATGCCTTCTTTGCATATAAAAAGTCACTTATCTTCAAACAGTCATAAGATCGGTCATGTCATATAAGCCTTTGTATACAACCAAGTTCTTCACGCGGCAGCAAAATGAGCGCAGATTAAAAAGAAATCAGTTCAGACCCAATCAACAGCAAAATCAGCTTTCTTCATTTTGTGAAAATGCAACCAAAAGAAACGAGGAAGAAAACCCTGGACACAAATGGTCAGTTCAACTCAAACCCGAAAGTTTTCCTTCGGGGATTTCTCTCCATGACGCAGAATACGGTGGTTCAAACCCCTTTCAAAATTTCAGTTTTGAAGCCATGTTTTAACATTAGGCTGGGGGTACTTCATCTCTCCTTCCTGATGCTGTCTTAGCCTAGTACATTTTCACCGGCGTAGGGAGGAGAACCCAATTCCCCTATCTCTGAAATAAGCACCAGAAGTATTCGGCTACCCCACGACCCTTTTTCAGTGACTATCCAGGGATCCTATGACTGGAGTGTCTCCAGAGAGAGCCCTCCACCCTACAGACTGGGACTCGAGACTGCTCGGCAAAGTGGTACATGTACCTGGTCTCCCACCCCATCGGTTCTCTTCTGGTAAGGAGAATCATTTCCACCCCACAGACCTCAAAGGTTTATTTTCCAGCAACCTGGTGGGCGATATTAGCTAGCCAGCTACTTCAGACATGCTTAATGGGTATCATCAAGTACAAAACCTGCTAGTTCTTAACAGTGAAGCGTAAGAAAGCCCCGAGAAAACCTTAGAGTGGAGCTGACGCAGCCATTGGAGGTGGGAGGTGATGGGAGTGGGAAGCGGGGAACTGGAGGGTTTTGTGAAGGAAGGAGAGGGTAGGATGAAAAAAGAGAAGGTACTGACAAATGAGGCGCAACACAGATCCTAGCTCTCCATTATAGACATTTCACGCTACGGCAACATGGAGCACTGCAGGGGATGGCTACCTCATTTGTAGGTTCATTCTCCTAATTTCTAGTATCATATGAAACCTTCAGCAGTGATAGCCCCACTGCTCTTCATAACCTCTTTATTTTGTACCTTATGTGCTATAAAATGCAAATATGAATTGCTTTAGCTGCCAGGAGTATGTGTCTTTGTTACCCTTCAGAACATCAGTGCTTTGCTGAGATTTGGCTTTTACCTGCACATGTTTTACGAGATCTTTGACTTCCTCCCAGACCTCAGCGCGCATTGCTTGCTGTCGAACTCCAGCAAATGCTCTGCGTGACTGGTGAGTGCAATGCCTGGTATCTAACGCCCGCTGCAACTAGTGTAGACGTATAAGCCTAATTAATCACTTGTGTACTGTCAAGAATTGTCCGTGTGGTCTACAGGCGACTTAGCACTGGCTTGAAACCCCCCAGGCGCTTGGCAGACAACTGTTTAGGAGCTCAGGCTGTAGCGCTCAGGCTGGCATACAAAAGGAAGTCTCTGGAGTCAGTACTGAGGTACAAATTCCGAAAATTACTACTTCAGGTGTATGTGGTTTGGTTTTTGATCTTTCATGTAAGGTCTCACTTGGGTTTTATCACTCTGAATGGGAAAGTTAGATTATTCCACCGATCTTTCCTAGCTGCTTCCCTGACTATCTGGCTTGTGAATCCTGCAGGAGAAATGACTTCCTTCAAAATATCACCGCAGAAAATTAAAATATTTTTGTTTAAATTCTGTTGATAGTATACTCTATAGAGGTTCGCTTCTTCAACACAATTTCGTTTACATTTAAGTTAAAATGCCATGTAGTTCACATTAATTTAAAACAAATATGGCATTTCCATCAGCACACCCTACAAATAACGTGATTGTGGTAGTAACATACCGTCATGGTCTACACCAATTCTAAGACCTTGTTAGCTTTCTTGTTTATACGGTACTAAAGTCCTACACGATTTAAACAAGTCCCTGACCTCTCACAACAGCAATAACAGGAGTACTTTGCACTCATACAGCACCTTTCATCTCGGAGCGCTTCTGACACATGCATTTTCATTGCATCCCTGTGACACACAGGTAGGCGTCTAGGCACACTTCAAAGGCAGGAGAACTGTGCCACCGAAAGGTTATGCAACTTGGCCCAAATCCCTGGTGAACAGCTGGGAATGTGAACTCTCCCATTGCTTGTTCTGAAAGTCCAGACAATAACACCCCAAAAATGAGCTTCATAAAGCATTAATCAAAATGTTTAACCCCCTACTAAGTTTGCAAATGGCATGGGCAGGCAATAAGCTCACTAATTCTTTTTGATACGTTATTCATTACTTGTTCTCCGTTTCTGGCAACACTTTTTTTTCTTAAGGAAAAAAAACAAAACCCAAACCCCATTCGAATACAAGAAAAAAAAAAACCTAGTTTGTTTTTCAAGCCATTATTGCAAAATCATTCTGAATCCAAAACGCTCAGTGCTTCCTTTACGGCTTGCCTGTTTGACCCCGACCACTACACTGCACAGAATGTATGGCAACTTCTGTGCAGGACCAGAGCACCCGAGTGACCTCAGGAGAAAGCGGCAGCAAGACTCTCCTCGCTCTGTTTTACCTTCCAAGGACCTGCAAGCTGCGGAACAACATTATGTCTGCACACCAAACAGTTATGTTGGCAAATGAAACTTCCCAACCAACAGCTAGTGACAGCAATTGAAACTAATGATTCAGGGGCTGGCCATAGGATAGCTAGAAAGGGAAAAAAAAACGCAAACCTCCTACTGTTCCCGTTGATAATTAAGGGACCACTGCAGACAGGCCCCGAGTTCAAAATGTTGCTCTCCTTTGCCACCTCGGGAGCAGCAGAAAGAATTACCGGCCGTATTTGCAAATTGTATTTAACGCTGCCTAGGGCTGGTTGTGCGCTTCTGAGAAAGGTAGTGAAGTAACGCGCACCTCGGTCTTCCCCCTTTGTAATGATGCCAATGCAAATGTGCACATGCATTACCAATCTGGCCACCAAAATATACGTCAGCAGCTCTGAAACTGTGTTAGTAGGAAAACTGCTGTAGGTGATGATGGATTTTTGAGCGCACGGGGTAACAGTGGTATTATTTGCTGGGTGAGTTGTTTGAGGTTGTGTTGTGCTCCATCGCTTGGGAGCAGTTTATTTATTTATTTCCAGGCAAGTACTTCCAACAACATTTTTCACAGGAGCCGGGATTTATAATTCAAACTCTGCTCTCCAACAGCTGAGCTGTAAATAAAACACTAATTATTGTGAATCTTGGGACAGGATGTCGAGAGTCAGATGCTCTCACCAGCAGACTGAAAGGGAGAATCTCTCTTCTGGTGGTAAGTGTTAAGCTCTTGGGATGAAAGTGCTCTGTTCTGTCTATTTGTGTGTGCGTGCATATACCTAGAGAAAAATAAACAAATAAACATATGCGTGTGCACACATGCACTCACACGCACAGACACATAGTTAGGTGAAGGACCATTCGGCCAAAACAATTGGGACTATTTTCCTGAAGGCCTTACTCTAAGAAAAAAAAATCTATGCAGTATTTTATTTCATAAAAGCTATGTAGTGCTGGAAATAAATTGTAAGGCAAATGGGTTGCAGAAGGAAATCACAGAAGTAGGTTAGAAATGGTTTATTTCTCTAATCTTCTGGTAATTTACCTGGTTGTGCATCAGGATTACCTTTTTTTAGTGGGGGAAAAAAATATCAGGTATTTGTCTAAGAAGATTTTTTGAGGTGAACGGGTGAGGTTAGCTCACTAGACTGGAGTAACTCTGTAATATAGCCTTGTCCTAAAGCATTATTGGATTCGGGTCCAAGGGTCAACGGGAGGCTCTTCACTGGCTATAGCAGTTCTGGAAGTGATGGCAGGAGCTGAGCTTGTTACTTCTTATGAGCATTGCTCCAGCATTTTTTACTCCTACAAATGAAACAGACTTGCCATAGCAAACATCTCATATGGGGTAATGGTGACAGTCATAAACTGTGTTCTGCAAATATTCTCTAGCCTAACAGTAAATTGCCCGTAAAGTAGCAAGATACCTAGAGACGGCCACATACCAAGGATCTGGCAATTTCCTGGTGATTTTTGCTACTGACTAAAAGTATTCAGCATCCAGAAAAGACTCTCAGGGTAAAAAATAAGGTGAGATTCCCTTTCTTTCTCACTTTTCAATCTCAGGTGCCTGAAAGTATTATGTTTTGTTAAAAAGGATCTGCTTTGAACACTCTGCTTCCAAATACTCTCCCCACTTGAGAGAGGAATGTATGAATATGACACATCACAAGGGTTTACGATTTATGGCATTTCTGAAACACCTCTTCTTCCCTGGTCAGGCAAGGTCCATTCTCTCCCTACGTTTTTTACAGTCATCTCTTACTTCTGACCTACAGTCCTCCTGTCTTTTTTACAGTATATTCTCCAGAGCGGGTAACATTATTTCATGCAAATTTTACTTCCCTTATCTTTCTTAGAAATCTTTTTTATCTGCAGCATACATTCACAGGAGGAGGTACGGCAGCCTTTTCAGAGCTATCTGTTGGCACACCCATTCTTTTACGTTGCCTCCATTCAGGCCTGTTATTAAAATTACTACAATTTTGGAGAGCAGAAAGGTGACTGGCTCAGCAAGTCAGTGTATTTTCAGCAAGACAAGCCCAACAATAATGCCCTACAAGTGTAAAAAATAACTTTGTGTACCACATACAGGAAAATAAAATACCCTGTCCTTTTGTCTGTAAGAGCATCTCTTCAGACCCGGAGTAACTTTCTCCCTGCCTCGGTTTCCTGATTTCCATGTAGGAAAGTCTCCCACTAAGCTGGTACAAAAAGCATCTTCCCAGTTCCCACTCCTGCGCTGGGGTTTTCTGCGGGAGTCTCTCTGCTCGCTAGATTTCTCCCTTTCCAAGGAAGCACCTCCCCAGGCTGTCATCTGAGACAGGGGATAATCCCGGCTCCCCTGGAGGGCCAGTCCTATGACTTGGCTATCAAATAAAACACGTTTTCTGAGGTATTTTGTCCCTAACGCTGTCAAAGTTGGTTAGATAAGCGCCTACATGTATCATCTGCACGTTAACATCCCTCCCACCTCGCTGGTACCAGGCCAGGCAGAAGGCCCCTCACTTACAAAATTGTAATCTCTTGCTTGTTAATTTTTTAAGTCCTGGTCCAGAGCACACTGAAGTCTTTTACCGGCTGACAGGGACTTTGAACCAAGCTGACCTCGTCTGAAGCAAACTGTACACACGCACCTGTTATACGGAGCTTGCCAAGTGAACTGCTTTCAGTTTAACTTCTGCTGTATGTTATTAACATGGCACAGTTATTAGCCTTTAAAACACCTTTTCCTTGTCATTTCTATCTTTAGTTTTCCCTTCCCGCCCCCCCGAGTATGATTTATAGAAGACTGACTTAGTAGGAAAGTATGTAGTTGCTAGACGAGGATGGAATTGCATTTTTTTGATATCATGGCTGATTTAAATTTAAAGGACTCCGAAGCAATATGAGATTAACACAATCATGACAGACATATGATTAGTGTTGGCTATTTTTTCCCACTGTGAAGTTTTTCCTTTCATTTTCTTCTTTACAAACAGGTGAAAGTACCCACTAATTTTCTGGTATCTTTGCTTAAGGAGCACGGGAGCAACTGCCTCTTCTGCTTAGAAAACAAGAGCTTTCCAGCAAAACCGTGTGACTTAGGACAAGGATAAAAGCTATCTGAGATGCAGTATTTACCGTGGCTGCCCCGCTTAACACCAGTGAATAAGTATTAGTGTATACCTTCCCACTAAAAATGTAATGATAGGCCCGATACAGTGCAGCCCGACGCAAGACCAGGGCCTTACCTGTCACGCACAGCGAGACGGAACGGCAAATGAGCCCCCTGCGTGGAAAGCTCAGGCAAAGGGGGGGGGGGGGTCCGTTGGTCACACACCCCCACGAAGCTGGGGGTCCCCCCAGCCCCCCCGGCCCAAGGCACCCC
>JANZLQ010000030.1:3995204-4037088 GCA_026212715.1 Elanus axillaris
ACGTCCCTCGCTGGGCGCCATGGGGTGTCCCCCCACCCGCGTCCCCTCATGCAGCCTCGGGCAGGGGACGGCTGTGGGCGGCGGGCAGGGTGAGGGGACACTTGTGGAGCTACAGGGCAGGCGGGGGTCCTTAGCGAGGCGTTCACCAAGATGTCCGACCCACGGCTTTCTGCTGGCCAGAGACCTGAAATAAATGGACGGCGAACGTTTGCCCACATGGTGTCTTCATTTTTGTCAAAGTCTCTGCCCCAGCCCTGGAGGAGGGAATGTGTTTGGGGCCCCAAGGGAATGTGTTCGTGGCCCCAGCTTGCGGGCCGCTTGCTTTCTGACCCACGGGCCTTGACAAAGATGGAGGTTCCATGGTCAGCCTGAGGGGTGGCGGGGAAGAGAAAGCGAAGGCCTTCCGAACGCGTCGTGGGAGTTTCTCAACGTTTTCACACTCGCGGGGAGGGTTCACAGTTTCATTGCAACAGAGTTTCCCTTTGGTGTTTCGGTTTGCGGTGTCACCTTGAACTTGTCACCTTCAAAGAGGGTTGGCAAATATTTCGGGAAGGTGGAAGCCCCATGAGTAATCGGATACCTGGACCTGGTCCTCAGAGGAGCGAGTGGTGGACAGCCCTCCTCACCCACCCGGAGACTCCTCTACTAAAATGTTGGTGTGACCAAGAGCCATTCCACAGTATTTTGGAGAGTCAACAGGAGGTGAGCTCTGAAAATCCTTGACAGGCAGAGGGTGGGCTGTGGGGTGGGGGTGGAGCGGGAGAGCCCCTGGCTCCTGAGGCGACTGGGCAAAGTCAGGCCGGAGCACACTCAGAACGCTTACGAGCGTGCAAACCTGCCTTCGTCCTGTAGGTTGCTTTTAAAATGCCGCGGCGTGGTGTCCTGGGATGATGGAGGGGAGCAGCGCAAAGCAGGAGAGGACAATATACTGAGAAGAGGGAAGCAGGAGTTGCTTGGGATTGCCTGAACGGGTCTTTGAATTAACGGCACCAAATCTTCATCATCCTAAGGAGGATCTAATCACCTCCAGAGGGACCGGTCGGTGGTTGGTCTGTTGGACGGCTTTAAACCGCGTCCGCGATGGGGAACATTCGGTCTCCAACCAACCAGACTGATCTTGGACTGAAATAGAAACTCTCATGTAGATGGCAGGGGCCTTACGCCAGCTGCCTTGTTTCACTTGTTCGCTTAAATTGAGCTGAATTACCTGCCAATTTAGACATAGCCTGCGTGCGTCCTTATGTGTAAGTGGTAGAAGATCTGCGTAGTAGGCCACTTGCTTTCAGGCAAGTCTCATGGCTTTTGAAGACAAGGCTGGATGTATTTCAAAGCATTAATTCAATATTAAATCTGCCTTCCTGAGATCATATTTGGTTTTAGATAACTGTATTGCCAGTAACTAATTTCTTCCTGATAGGACTAGATTTTATTGGGAGTGAGGTCATTCCTCCTGGCCGTGGGTCTGAGAACAACTTGTAGCTGAGATTATGGAAGAATATTGTTTACAGCTCGGCATTTTTACAGGTTTTCTCGGTCAAGTGTCCCTATTTTGTTTCAATTTATTTTTTTTAGGGGAAAGAAATTTTTAGTGCTGTTCTTCAGCCAGAGAAAAGTAAAAGGGAAGCCCCAAAGCCACTTGTAAATACATGATTTTAACTTGCCGTTTGAAATTTTCAGGTGAGCTGATGTTTGAGGACTACCTCCTCTCATTCGTGGCAAAAACAAGTCACCACAAAATTAAAGCTTCCTGAATCAAAATGTGTGGACGCTGAGCGTGTGGCTCACAGTGCTAACTATAAAGCATACAGAGTGATTAATTACTTTGTCACAAAATTATGTTCAGTCCTGGAAATACTGAGACACCTGAGTAGTTTAATGGAGTATAAGAGAAGTATATCCATTTGGGACTTTGGTATGTGTTCATAAGGTAGTTGATACTTCTTAACTCTAGCAGATAACGAATCAGGCCCCTTACATCTGTAATTAATTTCCATCTGAGTGGTCGCTTGAGAGGTCTGGTTAACTTTTTATCTTCCTGCTGCCCAAAGCAGTAGTACAGTTTTATTTTAAGTGTAGTTTACATTTTATTTCCTAACATGTACTGGAATGTCCTGGGTAAACGTTAATGTAACTGATGCTCTCTTGAGTCCCGTATATTAAAATCATTAAACTTCCTTAATAAACTGTTAGGCTATGTTTTAGTTTTGTCTGTCTGCTTCCCATTCATGTCTTTTGTTTATGGGATGAATGTAGTTCTTCTGTGCTTCTCTTTCACGTCACATTTGATCCTCGAATTCTTTACAGAAACAAAATTGTGTTTGGAACCAAAGAACAAGGATGGTTTCTCACATCTTGAAGTCAGTAGTTTGCTCAGCTGGTGAGCTGAGGAAATAGGTCATTTTAGCTGTCTTGGGCAAAAAACAGTGATTAGTAATAATTTCCTTTCTAGCATATCTTCTGTTACATTACATTTCTTACTCATATACCAAACACTGTCTGGTTGTTTAATGGAATAAAAAAGGCACAGAGAGGAGAGCAGGAAATAATTAGTGATAATTTCTCTGCTTTTGATAGAAAAATGATCTGGTCCGGCAGTATCTCGAATGGTGGCATCTCACTGGAGAAGTCCATATGAAGCAAGTACTGTGCTGTAATGTGTTACAGTATAAATGATGAAACGTATCAGAAAACTCCCTTATGCCCGGTAACAAAACGCGTCTGTAATTGCTACTTAAGCAACACAGTCAAAGTCTGAAGGTGTCCCCAGTAGCAGGTTGTATTGCAGCAGTGCACATTAGCTTTACTCATGCAGTCAGAAACCCAACATGCGGACCAGCACGTGAGCTTTAACATGTGTTAGAGTCCCAGTCCTGTCCTGAACTGAAAGGAGGCCCCTCACCAGAACTACACGGTGGGAATCTTGAGAGGACCCTGCTGTGGTATTGCCTTGCTTCAGAAAGATGCATCTGTTTCCTTGTTGAGGCTACTGCTAATTACCTACTAGAGAAAACAGGTCTTGGGTTTGGTGTCTTTGTTCAATCACTGTGCTTGGACTTTCCATCCCCAGTTGGCTATTTAGATGTCACCCCTGCTTTTTGGAGCTACTGGCTCTCTTCCAAACCTTATCTTCCACCTAGAATTCTTTTTTTTTTTTTCTTTTGTAGTCTAGCGACTGGGAAGCACTCATTCTGTAAGGAATTGAAACGAGTGGATAACAAAATTTGTGAGCCAGTCGTTCCGTAACAGGACAGGTGGACTGGGTTTCCAGGCCTGCAGGTTGGCCGGTAATTCTGGTCTCTGAGTGGCCTTGGGCTGGGAGAGAGCTAATGACAACTCTCTTCCACTGTCTGTCATCTGACGAAGTGGAAGGATTTCTCCACAGTCATATTCTGCGTCTGTCTTTATTCCTCCCCCTGCAACAGCTGCCTCTTGCAGACATAACTTTTAAGTTGGAACTGAGTCTGACACTCATTTCCAGCTCTTTATGCCACAATAATTAAAACAATAAGATTGTCATTTGAAAATGTTGTTAAACTGTGACTGAATGTTACTGCAGGAATGCTCAGAATGTGGGTCTTGTGCACTTAGTGGAAAAATACTCATTCCTATGTAGTGTTGGGAATAAAATGCAGAAATCATCTACCCACTGATTTTTTTAGGGGACTGGCCAGACACAAAGCTCGGTTTTCAGGAATCTTTGTGACCCAGCTGAAGGTCCCCTTCTTCCCCTGAGACCCCAGTTCTGGAGAAAATGTACGTTCAGACTCTTCTTTGTGTGCAGGGCAGAGAGCTGTACACACAGCTTTTTTTCTTCCTAGGTGTAAACTAAGCCTACGTCACTGCAATCACTGTCAGTTGTGCAGAAAGCCTTCATCTCAAAGGGTTGGTGGAACTCTCCTTGTCTTACTCCTCACACATCAGCCTTAGGATCAAGGGGTACTATGTTCTTGGGATGTGTGCCTGGCCATGACTTATAGGCTATCGCAGTTCATAACTGGAAAGACTACAGAAATGCTGCAGGAAAAGTCTGTATACTTACATACTGTTTTTTTCTGTGAATGGGTAGAGTTGAATTGAAAGATCAGAAAACAGCCAAAGGAATTAGGGTTGTCAGTCAGACATGTGTCCAGCTAATCCACTTCCAATTTAGCTGCAGCTCTGTGTGAAGAATAAAAACGGTCTGTACAATCAACCTATGTCCCCTTCCCTAAGGCCAGTCTGCTCCAGCCACAGCTGGCTTGTCAAGTTAGATGATAAGGACGGTGCCCCTGCAGGAAGCCCATGTCTTTCTTTTTTGGCTGGCACAAGTGCACTGGCAGCTTCAGGCAAAACTGTTTCCCAGCTGATCAAGCAGGAGAAGCTTCCTATTCATTCTCAATAGACCATGATAAAAAGAATGTCGGAATTCAGTGGCACAAGGAGACCCAGGTCACTCGGAAGTGCCTGCCTCGTTTTTCAGGTGAGAATCAAAGTGCTGTCTCTGGTCACCTGCAGCAGGGGACCGGTCCAGAACATTCCTTCTGTCACAGGGCATCCGGCGGTGTTGGCTCTTCACCCTCATCTTCACAACAGTGTCTGCTCCTCCGCTCACTCAAGCTCACGGGCTGGTGAAATCCCAGCGGTAGGTGTGATTTGTGGTCCTGGACTTAACAGCCTTATTTGTGTTTTGGTCTTGTGTTCCGAGTCCAAAACTGGATCTTCTTCTTCTGAGGCGCCCTGGGGCATGTGACTCTGCAGCAGCTCCGAGACGAGGGAGCTGGTGGGAGCAGCTGGTCTCAAGCTGCCGCGGGGTCTGTGGTGATGCCCAACTGCGGGTCTATGCACTAAGGCGACGCTGTGCCATTTCTTAGCCAATTAATCCCAACAGCTCTTTCCTCGGCGCTGGAGTTGCATACATGTGAATATTGCATTGCAGGAGGCTGCCTGGATAGGGCTCTGCCCGAGTTAAGGATTTCTCTCTTTCAAGTGCTTGTAGTGTGGCACCTGCGATCCTGAGGGAATTGTGTGCTTATGAACCTTGTATGCTACAGAGCGGGTTGCCTTGTCCTCAGATCAGGCCTGAGGCACTGGCATTGTTTCATGATCAGAGGGAGAAAAGCTTTCCCATCATCAAAGCAAACATATACAAATGTTGCGTTTCCTCAGCAGGGGAGAAATTAAGTCTTTAAACGTAGGGGGTGGGGGGGAGGTGTTGTGTGTAGGGTTTTATCCCTCTAATTTCTAAATTCAGTTTATTTAATTATTTTAGCATATGCATTCAAACATATGCATTGGGAGAAATGCAAGTAAGAATTTATAGTATTTTCCAGAACTTATTTCTAGTTAATAAATTAAAATGTATTTATATGCTTAATAAGTTTTGATTTGCCTAGAATTCAGAATCCGTGTTTTTTAATGTACATTTGGCATCTTTGCTCCAAGGATTAGGATATACTAGGACTCTCTGCAGCCTGTTTGCTTCTTGCTAAAACATCTGCGTGTAATATCAGTTGCTGTGCTCTATATGAAATGTAAGAAGCACACAACCTTACCAATAATGTAAAGTTGCAAAGGTCAATCTTTATGGCTTTGTGTATCATTAAAACAGTAATCAATATTGGACTTCAGCTGTCTGCGGAGATTATGGGTGTAGTTGGAACACCATTTAACTAAAACTTGTAGGAGGTGGTGGTGAATTTGTGTTCCAAACTCTCATATTCTATGTCCTTTTACAATGTTGAGCTCAGTAATTAGATTAATTGTTGGGAATACATTTAGATGTTTCAGAAATATGCATTTATAAGCTTGCGATACTTCAACCTCTCTGGTTTTCTTTAGAAGGGGATCAGTCTATCCTAAATATGCATCTTGCCAAATAAGGCTTCTGTGTTACTGCAACAATCGTAACAATAGCCTCTGTACGACACCTATAGTAAAGTAATGAGTAATCTAACATATTTGTGAAAGGATGGTAATATGCAAATGCATGAGCATTATTTATTTGGGCTTGTATGACTGAAAATGCTATCGTATATGCATGCCTAATGCCAGGATTTCCAAACTACCCTAGAACTTAAAAGTAGTAGTACAAAGGTACAGTACTGCTCTTTGACGTCTTAAGACACTGCTACTGTCTGGCCATCTAACTATAATAGTTGATAAAATTTGCTTGTTTTAGAGAAATAAGGTTTTGTTCCTAACTTCCTTTTACACCCACTGGGAGCTTTGAAGAAATACTTGCTTTTTGGAATGAGCATTCTGTACTTTCATGATGAGGATGTTATTCAGGAGGATACAAGGAAATGTTAAGATATCAGGGCAGCCAATTTTTGAAACTATACAAAACACTCTTCCGCACTTTCATTGCCCTTGCTGCCTGCCAAACTTAAAGTGCTTTAGAAATCTGAGTTGTCCTCATGATATATGCTGTAATACCAGAAGTACTAAGGGCAAGTCATGCCCCTATTTTACAGATGGGCAAACCAGAGGGAAATGAATGGCTTGTGCAGGTTAGGCAGGGGCACACGTATCTCAGACCTGTAACTGACCCCTTTCCATCTTCTGATTTATTCAAATTTTTCTGCTGAACCTAAATGAAGAAAAAAAGGAAAAGGATTGGTTCATAGACAGGAAGTCTAATCTGTCCAGTTAATTTGTAAGTATTTAAAGAACAAGCAGAACTTTAAAGCCAAGTATAGTCTGTTATTTGTGTGTGGATAATGTCCTTATCCAAGGTCTCAGACATCTGTTGTTCTTTTATAGATAAAGTTGTATCATTGTCTTCTCTTACAAAGAACTAAAAGAACTAAAAAAGAACCAGCTTCATCTGAAAGTTGTAAATACTTCCTCCAAGGCCTGGATATTTTGGATTCTTAAAAAAAAAAAGCAGCCTGTATAATTGACAGAAGAATGTAAGCTGTTCTCACAGCCTAATTAGTATCTTACATGTCTTTTCAAAACGCTTACCCCTGAAAAATGGATTGGCCCTTGATCATCTCTCTCTGTCCCTGCAAGATGTTCATCTCTTGTGATAAGGGAAGGATAGATACTGGATAACTGAAGGAAATCTGTTCAATTTTAATTCCCTGGTTAGAGAGACAAAGTCAATATTGACCTATTGAAAGAAAGGCAGTTAGTGGACTGATGAAAAATAGAGGTTAAAAATCTAAAAGCAGTTCAACCCCAGCAGTACAAAATTCTCTTTTTATACTATTAATAACTATCCAGAAAGGCAGGTCCTCTGAAAAAGGAAGCAGTGATGGAAAGATGAAAAAGAATTCAATTTGCATGACCCTTTAATATTGGAATTGCCTAGCAGCCAATAACTTTAAGCAGAAGATCTCTCAGTGATAAATTTTGTTATTTTTATCAAATGCATTCCCACATATAAAGATGTGTTTGAGATTGAAAAAAATTCTCAGGTACTTTCTTGCACTTACATTCAAATCTGGTATGAGACCACCTGTAAACCTGTTAAAGGAGTATAGAAATCTTTTATTTCCCAAAGGATGCTGAATGACATAACTATCGGCATTTTCTTCTTCTTCCAGAATTTTTGCTGTCATTTTTTTTCTCTAGTTTCAAAACAACATTACGAAGGGACAGAAGAGACTAGGCACAGTACTGGCTGTCATTTGCATGTGGACATGAAATATCTCAGGTGGGATTCTCTCAAAATCCTCCCACTTTTGCTTGTGGACATTTCATTAACAGGATTCACATTCTTCCTAGGACATAGAAAACTAAATATTTTGAGTTAGGTTATGAAACTTTTCAGTTGTTTGCTTATTTCTCAGGTGCCATGCAATCAGTTTGCTAACCCCCTCATACTCCAGATTTATACTTACTGTCTAAACCAGGTATATTTGTATCTGGATATAGTCAAAGAATTGTTTCTTGCATGTGAGTGGAATGAAACTTCTCTTCACTGCACCACGTTGTGCTAAGATAAGCCTAAAAATAAAAAAAGAGCCTTATGGAATAGTATTTTCTGCCTATGGGAATTCAGATTAACATGTTATTATCTTAAATTGCAATAAAGATCTGTCATATCCAATGGAATAAAAGAGAACTGATCTACTCACTTACTACTGAAAGTAAAAATTGTCTGCTGAATGGATTCCTTACTAAAACTGTCTAACAAGCCTGTTGTCTCAGTTGGTGATGAACCACAAGGAATTTGGTGTAGACAAGCTCCAGACCCACCAATATGTTCAGCAGTTGATCACCACATTTTCCTTTCCATTCTAGAAGAAGAGCCTTCCAGCAATAAGTAAATACTTTGAGAAGAACTGCATTAGACCTGGGGCAGTCCTGAACAAAGACTGATTTGATGAATAAAATCCCCTAGAGGTAATCAATCTGCCTCACATCCAAAACACATCACAGTCGCTGTTTAAAGTACCACAATATGACATAAACTCTGTGAATCAGAGCTCCTCCAACCAGAATTAATAAGTTTGAGCTGCCAAGACCTGGTCTAGAAGAGGGTGGTTCAAGTTGCCCTAGACCCAAAGGTATGAGGGAGGAAGAAAGAGGGGGAGACCTGTTGTGCCAATTTGGTCGTGTCCTGCTCTTCCTGACATCTCGGCATCTTTTAGCAGACTGGACGGGGCTTTCACCTCTGAAAAAGAAGCACCGATTTTTCTCCGTCTTCCATCCAGCAGCCACGCTATGGATTGGTGGGAAAAGCGGGCGAAAGGAGGTAATAGAGAAACCACGTGTGTCAGGGTGGGCTTGGTGTGTTTGGGAAGCTCTTGTTGTTTTGGAAAGGGCCTGGGGCCCCGTCTTGCGGCTGGATCATGCTGGCTGGATGCATCCCGCCCTGCGACACCAGAGAGCTGCACAGAGAGCAAGCGCCTCGCTCTGGGTGCGGGGGAGCGGGGATCTGCTGGAAGCGACGGAGGGAGAGCACGAAGGAGTCAAAGCGAGCCTCGCACTTCCAGCAGGGCTTGTTGGGTCAGTGGCAATGACAGCAGAGGGCCAGCCTCCGCTTCTGCCTGTGCGGGTGGAGCCCGTGCTGCGCCTCTTTGCTTCGGCTTTAGGAGGTGTTGGTCTAATGGGCTCTGAATTGACGGCATGACGCCAGGGTGAATCTTTGATTTTTCCCAAAGGCGCTGTCCTTTACTGGATGTAATACCATTGCCTCTCAGGGTCTGGGGGCTGAACCTGAGTAGCTGATGAGGCTTAAGGCCTGAAACCTGGCAGGGCAGGGGAGCAGCAGCATCTCACAGGAGAAGACAGTCATTTGTGGGCATCTGTCCAAGAGCATGTGAAAGCATCTGCAGTGGGTCAGGCTTGCTTTGGTGGTGGGTAATGGCTTGGGACTTTGCTGTTTAAGGTCAGCCCTGCTGAGAAGAATAGATGTAAATTTGCTGAGGGAAGGTATGGTGCTTGCTGTAGTCTGCAGTTTAAAATAGTGGAGTTTTGTTGGTCGTGGGAAGGTTTTTTTCCTTGTTTGTTAAAGGACGGGAAAAGACCCCGTGTAAAAGGTTACCTGTTTTGAAATACAGATTCTGTGAGGATAGCTGCCCTCAATCTCTTGATGAAGGAGCTATAAGGCACTGCAGCAGTTGCTGTAACAAACAGCCGGCAGCGAATGCAGTTAGCAAGGGCATCTGTTGATCAGTACAGGTAGCAGATATCCCCGGCACTGCAGCTTAGTGCCTGAATTGTAGAGAGGCCTCTCTTCCTAGACGGATTAGACAGTGCAATCCTCAAAACCAAGTATCCCTCAAAGGCAACAGATTTACCTCCCCTTCACCTGAGATCTGCTGAGTCCACTCTCCCTCAGCAGGGTCCCACCAGAAGTGGGAATACCTTTCTCACTACTCACCATGGATGGTGGCAGACTAGGTCAGGACTTTTGCCAATGTACTCTGAAGGATGTCAGTCTCATCTGGTGTTATTTTTTCAGGTTTTTCCAAGCTTGTGTGTTCCCAGTAAAGTCTGGTTTTCTTGCAAGCAGGAAGCTATTTGTCATTTTTGAATGCCCAGACAATAAAATTTGGTTTATCAGATGCTCTTACAATCCCCAAATGCCTAACTGCTGATCCTTGGAGAACTCAGAAGATTTTCCGAGACTTTTTCTCGTCTGGCAAAAATTAGTTGAAGGCAGTCAGATGGCTTAAAGAGTGTCAGGCAAGGACAAATGGATGGACTGGCAAACAGCAGAGTGGCAGACTGCCTCATGTGCTTTGGAAACACTTGTTCATGCTAAATATGACCTAGAACAACTGTGCCTTGAGCCTGAAAGTTTTATTGGTCAATAAAATGAAGAAAAAAAAAAGAAAGAAAAAAGTGTCCTTTTTCTCATTTTTATCAGATATTTTATGTCTACTTATTAACTTATGCATAAGTTAGGTTTTTATAGAGGTGTAATGGATTCCTATGACCTATTAGTGCAGATAAAAGGTACGTAGGAAAAAATCCATGCACATTGTTTCACTGACATGAAGCCCTGGGAATACAAAGTTAGAATCAGTGCTATTTGCCCAAAGATTAATCTCCCTGTTAAGTTTAAGCATTCTTTGATTCACAGCATGCCAGCTGCCCAAACAATTTCTTCTAACTCAGGGCTTTGCTACTGGAAGATGTTACAAATACCATGAGATAATTTGCCAGCCTCAGGTTCCTGCCATGTGATCTTCCAGCTCTGGGTTGAGCTCCTGTGGGTTCAAACATCCTTTGGGCAAAGTGATGAGGTTTCTGTTACATGCACTGAGCTGAAACTGCACGAGTAAAGCACAGTCTTTAATTTTGTGGAGTGCTGTGTTTATATATTTTGGCAAATTTAGTTGAATCTTAATTATTTATATGGCTCCAGAATGTAAAGTGATTCGGTTTTGCAGAAATAATTGCTTTTGTAGCGTGAGAGCAAACACATCATTGTGGTGCTAGGAAGTCTCTGTGACAAATTCAGACCTGTCACCAGCAAGCCAGCAATTGCTGCTTGTTTCCGCTGGGGGGTATCTTAGTTTTCCTAAGTTTTAGCATAGGGAAATCACTCTTTTTATCTTATTTTCTCATGCACTTTTATAATGCATGCAACATTTTATTTACTTACTAGTTGCCATTCTACAGTCACTTCTATGTGTGTGAATTAGCACGTGTGGAGGAAAGCAATGCAGTGGTGTGGGATTCCTCTGTCACCTTGTGTTAGTGTCCTGTTGCTGGCAAGACAAGCTGAGCAGAGCGAGTGTTTCTTCTGGTGCTGTTTGCACAGATTTTCTAGGCTTTGAGCATTTCTTCTGGGCATGAAAATAAGGACTAAACTGGGCAAGGGGTGTTCCGCAGTATGAAACAGCAGCCCTTCCTTGCTATGTTTGTTAACTCAAGTGTAACAGAAAAATCCCTCTGGTAGCTTTGTGCCGAGCTTTTAGGTTGATGAGAAGCAATTATGTGCAATGTTAAATTTGGGGCTGATCGCTTGCTCATAGAGGTCAGATGTCCAGAATCTGCTTTTGCATTCTGGCTGATGGTACTGTTTGGTGCAGACTAGTTTAGCTTTTGTGAGGAAAATCCACAGTTATGAAGCTTTGGTATTTGTGTGTATGTAGGTAGTTCTCAGACAGACTTGCTGCTTGATTGTGGAATTTGCCTTTTGAGGACAGATCAAATATTAAACTTTTAAAATGATGTATCCCAAACTGTTTATGTACAGAACACATTATCACTGTGGTCATTGGAGATACAGGTGTACAAGTGCTCTGAAGAGGGAGTTCAGATGTATTTTCTGAGGTTTTGCTTCTTATAGCCTCCCTTACCACCCTAACTAAATAATTCTTCATAAATGGATCTTTGTTATTCTATCAAGTAGTATTTTTGTAAAAAACTAACATATATTTAAGATTTCCTTTTCAAGAGCAAATCAATTGAAGCTGATAAGCAGTCCTCTATCAACTGACTGTAAATTCTTGGTTTTGTTTTGAGTACAGAAGTGCTTACTAACATGTACCAAACCACTCCAGCTGATGAGATTCCCACTTCTTCCAGATGTGGGTGCAGAACTGGTTAGGTCATTAAGGGATGCCAGATTTCATGGAACAGTCTTTATTAATGCTCCATGTGAAACTTGACTAAGCTTTTTTGTATATTTTTCTACAGGTCTGACAGTTCTAGTCCTGTCGCAATTCATTGAACAAATCTTGATATTTCTTCCTAACATTTCATTATCCCTCATGCACATCTAGACATCCCTGGAATGCAGGAGGAAACAAACAAAACCCAGAATATGTGATTTTTATTATTACATGTTTATTGAATAGAATGTCTTCTGGTACTTCTGGTATTTAAGCAATAGCACACATGAACTGTGGTTTCTGTTCAGCTGTGAAATGACAAAATACAGATGAAGATATTTACATGTTTTCCCCTGAGGGATGCTTTTGCTTTATTAAGTTAAAGTTTGATTCTGCTGGGATCAGCAGTTACCTTGTCTGTGTCAGTATTTTTACAGCATAGCCAGGTACAAAAATGAACTTCTCTTTTCATTATTATATACTTATATGTACTTATATATACTTATATATATTAAAAATGTATCACATCTAGGACAAACTTCTTTTGTTGAAGGACAAATATGTTTTTAATTCAGTTTGCTAATTTAGCATATGGGAAATTCTGTGATAGCTGTTCTCCCACTTCGCTTGGTAGTAATCTTCCAATTTTGGTTGCAACCCTGGCTATGACTGGAGGCTAGACCTCTTGTGGCTGTCTGGACCGAAGAGCGTAATCTTTCCAGTATATGGGTGAACACAAGAGGCGTGGTTCTTCTAGTCCCTGAAATTGTTCATTCAACCAAGGAAACACCATGGGCGGTTAAAACTGCCGTGAGGACATTTGACCTGGAGTTGTCCTTCAAATGCTGAAGCTGTTCCTAAGTTTTGTTCCATCTGGTTGCTGCTGGCAAAGTGTCAGAAAGCACTGCATTTTTGGCCACTTTTGGAGTAAAGCCGGCAATACTCTTTGTTTAAAGGTAGTGTTGAGTCCTGTGGGCAGGACGCAGAGGTGTTCGCCTGAGGCAGGGTCCTCTCTAGTTTCTGAGAGTGGAGGTTCTCCTTCACGGTCGTAAGAAAGTGGCCCCTGAAACTGCTGAGTTAGCAGAAACTTGGGCCAAGTGAAGTCTGTAACCATTTCATACTGTACAAAGAGGGTCCGTCAGTTCGGTTACCTACTGTTTCTCAGGGCAAGCCTTTCATGCTTCCAGAGCAAACAGGTATGGCATTTGGGGAAGAATATGCAATTCCCATCTCGGGTTTAATGCAGGTATGTGCAATGCAAGCTCAGATACACGGCAAAGGGACTGAAGCAGCTAGATTTGGGTGGTAAGTGGGTGAGTGCAGCCACATACTTCGCCGCTGGTTTTGTTTCAGCCTGAGGTCCGTCTTGCACACAGGGAGCTTCAGCTGGCCAGACATAATGTTCCTCTGCTGGCTGCAGTTTGTGCAGCAGCATTTTAGGTTTCTGATTTGACCTGTGAGGATATTAGGCTGCCTGAGAACTTCTTCAGGGGGGCCACCCCTGTGGGAGTGGGGTGCCGGGCAGCCCCCCCACAGTCACCCACCATGCACACGGGCACCTGGTTGTAGTTTGGCAGATCCCTTGTGACAGCGTGGCATCTGCCAAGAGTCAAGTATTTATTTCACATTTCAGAATAAGTGAAAATATTAATTTTTTTCTGGATGCAGTGTGAAATGTAACGTGTTCATTAGTGATGGACAGCCTGCGGCTCCGCTGGCCCAACCCTCCAGGAGAGGCCTCGACACAGGACTCTCTCCTTGACACTACTTTATCAAAGGTAAGTAGTCTGAGATTTGCCAGTCACTGGACATGCTTTGTGAATATAAATTAATTGAATAGAGATTTAAATGTGATGCACATTTTTATTCTTTTGCAGATCACTGTTAATCCATCCTGTTTACACTTCCACACTCTAAGCAGAAACAGCTCTTATTAATCAATATACCAATTTGCTGTTTTACCTCAGAAGGAAACAAGGATTTTCTGCCTGGATGCTTTATGCATAGGGATACCACCTCTGGGATCCCATGAGCCTGCGTTGGAAGGCATCTGGGAGCTAGAGAAGCCTTGCAGTTGAACAGATTAACAGTGATTTCTTTTCTTCAGTCTGGCAGCAGGTGTCTGTAACTGACTCTGTGCTTTGCAAAATGATACTTCATCAAATAAATGCACCGTCAAAGTTAATTAGTTACATTTTATTTTGCAATTCACCTCCATGATGACATCCTGCCAGTAGTGGAAAGTGCTCAAAAACCAGATTGTTTGTGCTTTAGCTGGTGGATTTTATGAACACATGAAAATGAACTTTTGGAAAAGGAGTATGAAGGCTTTATGTTTGGTTTTGCTTTATTGGTTGGTGCTGACAATATAAATGATATTTAAAGCTTTTGGAGATTTTTACCAAGCCGGCAAGTTTCAGGAGTCTATCAGCAGTCTTCACTTAATAATGTCTCCTGCTCCTGTAGTGAAGCCATGAACGCATGGAAACCTCTGAACTGTGATTGAACTGTGATTGTCATGTCTGCCAGATACAATTTCTAACAAAAACAACATGCTGACCATATATTTCACGACTGCCAAACTGCTTGGCAAGGGGCTCAAGACAAATACCTGCATATTCACAATGCTTTGGGACTAGCGACCCCATCGGCTCAAGGAATGAGATAGATAGATAGATAGATAGATAATATCTATAGGAAAATTCTCACTGATGAAGCAGGGTGATTTTTCACTTTCTGCCCCAGCTACTGACTAAAGACAGTATTCACTGAAATACTCAACAGCTATGCAAGAGATGGCAAATGACAGTAATTATGAAAACAATTGTAGCGTTATAAGTATTACACTGTATGTTACTTATCTCTCAGCAAAATAAAAAAACCACCACATGTAGAAATGCCTTCTTTATAGATGGAGGATGTAGTACAAATCTACCTGGACAACATAATTGGTTCATTTTCTTTAGAAGTCTGAAAAATAGCTTATACTAATAACCATCATCAGCTGAATTGTGGAAGGATTGTGTTGTGCTTTTATCTGCAGCTAAAATCAGATATGCTGTTTTACAGTTGTGAAATCCAGATTTTATGTATGCTGCCAACAAAGGCTCTTTGATACTGCAAGCCCAAGAGATTATTCCTTGACAAAATAGCATCATGTTGATGCAGGTAATGTCAAATGATAACAGATTTTTAGGGTGTCTTGTATGTTGTAGCTTCTTTCCTTTTATTCTAGTAGCAGGAAACACCTAGGCAGCTGAATGCCTTGCTAACGTAATAGGAGCATTCACTGAAAGTTGTGTCTTTAGCCTTATCAGGATCCTTCAGATATTCTGGTCAGAAAACTTCAGCATTATTGAGGTGTTTTTTGAAACACTGGTGCAGGAGGCAGCTGTGCCAAAATATCTGGTGTATCACTGGCACTCACATTTAAAAGCAGTTGGGAAGAGAATCTAGCCAGGACCTGGCTGTGGGGTCAACGTGGCAGATTAGCTTCCGTCCTCCAAAGTGAGAGGCCTGTGTTCAGATGACAATTGTTCTACCCTTCTCCTCAGACGGTGGAAAGGTATAGGCAGTTCCAAGATACGGCTGAGAAGGGCTGAATCACCTTTTCGATGTTCATGCTTCACCCTGATGATTATCTAGAGATAAGGGAGTCTAGCCATGTTAATCATCAAGGATGCAGTCACACCTTTCTGTTTGTAGCGGGGCATTACACCTACATTGAAAATCTGGACTTTCTTTTTGTTTGTGTTCTTAATCAGCAAATTCATACTCTACCATGGGAGGAAAATTGGTTGGGAAGAGGGTGAGGAAGGCACTGCATACCTGCCAGTTCCGTGAGGGAAATAAACTGGGCTCTGTGGTGAATCTCAGCAGCTTGTTGCTGCTTCTGGGAAGCATCCTCAGTCAAGTGGACGGCTTCCCACCACTTTGTTTTTTAATGGGGTGGCCACATCCTCCCCATTTACCCCCCACCGCCTTCATCCCTTGCAAAACTGCTGTGACAGTGTAACCCACAATTACCAAGAGCAAAGACCCATCATTACATTTCCATCAGACTGTGCAAATACTAATTTTAAAACACAGGAAGTCCTTGTGTTGTTGCCTAACCACATTCTTTAGGAAGGAAACAGGCAGACAGGGGTTAAAATCTAGGTGACTGATGCTACTGTCCTGATAAGCTTGGTTTCTGTACCAATAAATTTCAAAATGCAATACAGCTGTGTCCTCCTTCTCCCAAGACAGTGAGGTAACTGTCATGAAGATTAACATTCAGTAAGAAATAATGGGGCTGTTCCAAAAAAAGCTGCAAATTTTGTTTTGTAGTTTTGGTATTTTAAAAAAAATGCATTTATACATCCTAGCAGGTCAATTTCTTTGGTTATGATTGCTGTCTACACATGCCATTAATGTTCAACACTGAAATACTGAGTCAGCAGCTTGCAGTTAAAGTGAATGCTCTCTCAGTAAAGTTGAGCGTTTATTTCTCCACTAATCTTATTTTATTTTTTTTCTTTACAAAAATCTTCCTTTACAGATCTGTCACTCATCAACATATGGCTATAATTAGCTGCTTATTTAGTCAGAATTGATGGGTAGCTTCAACCAAGCTTCAAGAAGCTTCAACCTTGTAACTAGGGACAGAATCTGGATTGATATGTGGCTATTACAAGACACATATAATTGTAGAAATCTTATGGCAGATTAAACACACAAGCACTAAACATGTGTGCTTCACTTTCCATCCCACAGTGGCTAGAAACAGGAGTTCCCAAAGCCAGTGACCTGCAAGTATTGGAGTATTTAAGCTGAAAAAGCAAAGCATGTATTTTAAATTGATTGTTTTCTAACAGAGGAAGTGATTTTTTTCTTGTTGGTATATTCAGGAGGGATTTTTTAAATTAAAAATAGTTAGGAATGCTATCCATCCTATCAAGTCTGTGAGATACTCAGCCATTTCTTGCCTGTGGATGCATGCTTCATACCTAAGAGCTCTATAACTTGCAATAGTAATGAAAGGATAATTGCATAAAGTGACTAACCAGGGGACCAGGTGGAACGGAGTAGTCTTTCCTGAGCTTGGCACCTGAGAAGGTGTTTTTTTTCCCCTTTTTAATTATAAACATGGGTCTAAACTAACTATTGGCCTAAGCATATATGTTCTCTGAAAATCAGTGAGAGAGATTTTTTTGTGTTGTTTCAGTGATGAATTTTCTCCAAGACTAAAAGCCAGCAAGGAAGGCAATCCAGACCAGAACAGTAGAGTGGCTGGAGCAGTTGGTAGAGCTCTGTGATCGGTAGGTAGAATATTGTTTTCCTTTGGGGTGTAGGCGTGGAACACAGGTAAACTAATTTGTTTTTCTGTTGTGATAAATTTTCGGGAAGACCTAGGCTCCTGGAACTTCTTTTTTCACAGTCACTTTTTGGGATTTACGGTAAATTTAGCAATCAGGAAGTGGAGTCACCCTTCCTGACTTATGATGAAGTACAA
Organism: Elanus axillaris; assembly: GCA_026212715.1. NCBI lineage: Eukaryota > Metazoa > Chordata > Aves > Accipitriformes > Accipitridae > Elanus > Elanus axillaris. The sequence goes on from JANZLQ010000030.1 coordinate 4,012,698, forward strand.
ATATCAGCTCTTTATTCTCCTGAAGGTCATATGACTTGAGAATTACTCTGACTGTTGGCTTCTCACACCAAAAAGAATAAAAGAGTGTTTTCAACTGAAAGGCCACTAGGTTCACAAGACACTTAAGCTCAACAGAATAAAAACTGTTGCAGTCCGGTCTCTTTGCACAACTGTACGCTTCACATGGTCTCTTAATACTTTGAATGCAAATAGATTTTCTCAGCTGTGAGTAGTATGACAATATTTGTTTTTCTCTTATTAGTATAGGCATTATAATGATTTAGTGCTTTTAGTTATCTTCTGGTTAAGTTTTTAAGTTCAAACCAGATTGCTAACTTGAACAAAATGGATGAAGCCTAATACAAAGATTTGGTATTCACGCAGGGTATGAGAAAGCCAGAGTCAACACTGGCATACCAGTATGAAATGACCATCAGGAAGTCTTAATATATGACAGTACTTTAGTAGTTCCCAATGTTTGGAATAAGAAATAAGGGCAGTATATCTGGTAAGATCTGCTAGATAAATGTTTGAGTTTTTAATGTTTACTAGTGTACAATCTACTTAAGCTCAAAACCTGTGACCTCTTTGACAACCAGACCTCTTCTAGAAGGATCAAATATACAGCTCTCTTTAGTAGAGGCAACAAAGTTCAGTCGTGACTTGATGCCTGTGTAAATGTCTGGCATTTCCTTCTATTCAAGGAAAATTGCATGGTACACATTTACTCTCAAGACAATCCATCAAGAGGCCTGCGTAAGCCAAGGAGTGTATGTTCATGACAAATATTTCACCCATAATTCATATTTTTTCATCCTGAAGCTTGCTTATGAGTAGCATAAAGTGGAAATGTGTGGGTGTGTAGGGGAGGGGAAGGCTTTCCTAGCTGAGACCCACACGTCTGGAATTCTCTTTCCATAGTCATCAACTGGCCGAGTCAGTATCCTGTGTGGGATCCTTCACAGAAAAACTCAAGATCTCTTCCTTTTCTCTTTGTCATGGTTTCCTTATAATTGTTGGTTTCTGTGGTTTTAATGTAAGGGGAACAAGGGGACAGTATTTTGTGTTCAGAGCGTCTTTCAGGTGCCACTCTGAGATGACCTAACATAATTATTTTTATGTTACGCTGTTCGATTAGTTGTTGATGAGATTCTAGCCAGTAATTACTGAGGAAAGAGGAGTCTTCAAAGAAAGGTTGCTTTTAAGTATTTGAAGGAAACTACAACAGTCTGAACCTTCACTAAGTTTTGAATGGCCATCTCAGTTATCTCTCTTGCATTCTGGTCCCCTGAGGACATCTGGAGAGTGTCAGTCAGCCACACAATATCCTCCACTTCTGCTGACATAAACCTGGAGTACAGTTGCTGAAGTCACTGCATGTTTGTGCAGCCTGTGCTGTTTAGATTTTGGTTCTAAACCCTGTCTTCCATGTATATTTGCTTTGAAAAGCAATACAATGAGAAGAAAACCTAACTCTTCTAATGTTTTCCAGTCTGTTGTGCAAATGATATTAAGACTTGGGTTCAACTACTGACCTGGGGGTGGCTAGGTTGTTTTTCCTCTTGTGATTAAGTGGCAAGGTGAGTTTGTATTGCCAGAAGCGTAGCTGCAACGCAGGGAATGAATGGACTGAGACAGACTAAGGGTTTTGTTTTGCAGACAGGCGAGACTTATTTTTGGTGGCTTTGGCTTGGTCATGTTTCAGAAACCTCATTCCATAAGGGTTTTTCCTGCCTTCAAAACCTCAGTTGTTTTAACAATAACAATAACAAATTCGAAATGTCTCCATCTCTAAGAGAACTAACTTGATCAAATTGAAAGGCTCATGTTACCCAAGACATAGGGAACAGTGCGCTTGAGTGCCCTGCAAACATTGTCTAGAAACACTGCTTTTAGGCCCTGTGGAGATTTCTGGACAGCAGAGTACCTGCAGGTACTGAATTTCATAAAACAGCTGTCTTTACAAGTAATATAGAAGTAGGATTGATTCTAGGCTGGTTTCTAGGCTACTCTTCTTGGTTTGTTTGAAAATGGGTAGGTAGCTTAAATATAAACCTGCCATTTCACCTGGCATGGCAGAAAGGCGGAAGAGTAGACTGTGCCACCATTTATAGTTTGCTTCCAAAACTGGTCCACAATTAATTCTGTTTCTTTCTGGCATATTGTTATCTGGCTAGTCCCCATCAGAACCTGAGTTATATAGTATAAAGTGACTTAAGCCCTCAACAGCTTATTTTGTCTTCTTTGCATTAGCCTGTAGCAAAACCATATTTGCTAACGGGGCAGGAAGAGGAGATGTTACAGACCCGCCACTGCTGACTTGAGGCACTTGACTAACATATCTCAATGAAGAGAACCCTTCCAGTGGCTTAAAAAAAATGCCTTCAGGCTTAAAAGCTGCCAGTCTGATACCCCTTTATAATGAAAAAATTTGAAATTCTTTGATTTTGACTATGTTCGTTGTAGAAATGACAACTACAACAAATTAGTTGGTAGGAAAGGAAGAGACGAGTTGTATTTCATATTACAATAATAATTTTTAAAATACAGCAAAAGCTACTTAATTCCGGAGCTCTGTTTTCATTGTATTTTACTGTGTAATGAATCAGAAAGAAAATGTGTAATTTTATTGAAAATATAAAGTAAATCCAGATGTTTATATACAGTAATGTCACTAGAGTCTACAAGGAGCATGTTATCCTCTCAGATTTGTTCCACTGAACACAACCAAACACCTCATGCTGAGTAAGACGGGGGCTTCCGTTCAAACAGCAGTGGTAAGACTGTGGGACTGGAATCTCCTGTATGAAGGGAAAATTTTAAGACTAATACACATAAAGTCTGTGGAAACATAATACACTGGGCTCTTTGTGCTTTAGAAACAAGCAAAGATTTATTATTGTTTTTACTTTGAGAATTTTGGTGTGTTGCATTTGCAACTGTACTAAAGACGTTATGTTAACTCTATCTCTAAGTGCACCAAAATGTTGGCTAGGGAAAGTTGTTCACTGTCTGGGAAAAGTTTTTTCTTGTGATTGCTCCTGGATGGGTTGTACATTTGGCTTTTAACCCAATGATCAGGTTGTGGTAGCAATCTGAGAGTCCTCAAAGCTGGAGACATCTGACAAAAGGAAACTTATTCCTTACTTGAAGGGGAGACTGAAATGATTGAATCTGGAGCTTGACTACATAAAGTTCTCCCCATTTTCTTTTCTGGGCCAGACTTTCATCCCTTGGGAAGATATTCACCCAGAGCATGTTTGCAGTGACTGAGGTCTTTCCATGACGTGCCCTGGCCATAGGCCTGATACTGAGGAGCGGCTCTTTGGTTAGTCTTATGACATGCCAGTTCTGAAAAGGAGAAATTACAGGGTCCTGCTCCTTCGAGCATCCCCATCTGGGGCAAGCCCTGGCACAGAAAATCAAGGCAGCCTAGCATGAGTTTAAAACTGTTTGAAAATGCAGTGCTTTATTTTTAATCAAATTGAACCCCATGAACCTCCATTAAATGGAGGAATTTATCAGTAAGAGAAGCCTCATAGGCTTGAGCCTATGTGATGAGAAAGTGAAAACATCCAGCATAATCTATTATTTGTAACTTTTGGTTCTGCTGACCCCTGTGATTTTTTGTGTGAAAGTGGCTGGCAGTTAAACTGTTTGAAACTTTACAGTAAGTGAAGTCACTGGGGTAGGAATAGAGGTGTGGGGACTGTTCAGACAGTCTTTTTCCATTCCTGTCTACAGTTCTAGTTTGGTTCCTCAACTGTGTGCATCGATGCAGTCTTTAATTAGATCACCACATCCTATTTTTCATTCTGAGGCGAGATTGAGGATCAGCCCTCCCAAGACAGCTATGATCCCAAAGTGGTTAAATACTGTTGTGTCTGAGGCAGTAATGAAAACTGCATGTCTTTATCTTGTATTATTGACTGAATCACATCTTTTGTTCATATACACTGATACATAATGTCCACAGTATAACACTTTTCACACAGAAAAATGCCAGTAAGTCACCAAAAAAAACCCCAAATCCTTCAATAGCCAGGCAAATTATGGGACATGACCCTGTAAGGTATCTGAGTGTATTGACAGGCTTTGCAATCTCCCCTCCCCATGCTCCCGTGGGGCCTGAGTGAGGAGCTGGCGTGGTGGGGTGAGGGGAGACAGCCATGTCTCCCAGTGGTCATTGGCAGAGGAGGGTCCTGGGCGTACAGCGAGATGTTGAGGTGCCTCTGGGCAATTCAGGGCTCACAGGAAGCTGTCACATAGCTGCTTGAGGTTCTCTTATTCCCATTCACTTCCTAATGCTAGACCCCAATTACAGCAGACTGTGCCACACCTGCCCGCAGGATCTTTGTGAACATTTCTGTTGTTACTTTGAACAGTGTCTGTTCCACAAAACATTCATTCCCGTTGATAGTTGTATGAGCTGTGCAAAGGGCATTGCCCTAACTTTAAAGGTGATAAAACACAGAGAAATTAAAGTCAAAGCTCTTGGTAACTTGGAGTACCTGGTCTGAGATGCCTAAAACCTGGATGTTAAAGAGCCCACATATACTATACGACATGTTCAAAGCGTGGTTCCCCCTCTACAACTTCATTTGTAGCTCTGTATACTGAGCATTTTAAAGCCAGACTGAAGGGTCTTCTGTGAGTGCCTGGAATTATCACTTTTGAAATTTCTTTCTCAGATGAATGTCCCGCATCCCATGGGGGTTGTGTCAGAGATGGGCACATCATTTCCTTTTCCAGCACCAGTATTCAGTTGCCTGAAGCAAGAACAGTCAACCTCAGCGTGATTTTCCCTGCAACTGCATCTTCTGACTGCTCATCATTCTTATTTCCAGGGAACAAGTAGAATCACTAGATACGTCTGTGAAAGGTTCATTGTACATTGTACAGATAAAATCTTTGGGAAGACAGGAGTCTTACAGTTAAGCGGTCTGCTCTGAATGCATGGATTATGACTAGTACAAAGGCTTGTATTTTGTCTGGATTTCACGGTGACTGTAAAAGGTGCATTCTTTTTACCCCTGTGACTGTAGTCCCAACTCAGCAGACCTCAGATCTTGCTGGAAAGCACTGAGTATGATTTTCAAAAAGGAATAGTTTTCTTTTTGTTGTTAAATCAGGAAGAAAGACTCTTCCCACTTCTTAGAAATGATAGAATTGATTCTGGTTCAATCTAAACTGCAAAAATATGCAGGTTAAGGAAGAACCCAATATGGAAGCTGTAGCTTAAGTCTTTTGGCAACTGAGGAAAGAGTGTTAAAAGCGAGAGATATTGGCTAACTTACTAGCTACATAGCATGGCTGTTTGCCTTACAGTACCAGACAGAACTTGTCTCTGTTTAGAATCTAGAAAATGGTGGAGTCAAGCCAAGAACATCAAATGGTATTTCTCATACTGCACCAGCAACAGTATGAAAAAACAGAATTAAGTGATAGCAGAACAGAAGGAGTCAGAAAACTTAGAAGGGTCGAAACAGAGTCTGAACAAGAGCTCCAGGTTTATAGTAGGAATAAGATGGATTAAGAACTGTGTCCTAAAGATGTGCTTCTTGCAGTTTAATTACTTCAAGTACCTTTGGCAGTATGATGAACAAAATATCAGTGTTTTGATGTTTAGAGACATATGGTCCTTTGTTTTCACATATTTTTGTGCAAGAAGTCTCATTGTAAGTTTACTCTAGGTCTAAAAGGTGATTTGACACTGATCAGTAGTGGTATTTTTTCTTCTACTGTTGGTTCTTGCCCAAATCAAACATTTCTTACTTGACAGATTACACAAGAAACAGAAGATTGCTCTCTCCTTCATCAGTAAACAGAAGCCTTGTTTCTTTCACTCAAGATGCTCCTCACTACCCCTGTTTTTCTTGCAGTATTTAAGTAATTGGTAATTATATTGCCCCTGTCCCCCTTACGTCCCAAGATTCTTTCTGCTGTGGTCAGGTCTTTCCTGCCTCCTTTTGGAAAACAGGACTGTGACTTCATCATATTGTGAAATAAAGTTTAAATTAGTGCAGGAAAAGATTGCACAAAATAACATTTTTTTTACTTCTGTAATAAGCTTCATAACCTGAGGGTAAAAAGAAATAGAAGTAATTGATCTAAATAGCAGTATATTTTCAAAAGAATCTACATAACTGCTTTAAAATAATGAAGTAACTTTACCTTAAAATTGACAGTTTGGTATGTAGATTGGCTGCATATGGCAATTTTTTTTGGCAAGTTAAAGCTCATTATCTTGCAGTGTAGTTCAAAGTATGTTGTGAACTGATCTATTTTGCCTGTTTCATCTGGGTAGAAGTTTGTTTTGTTTGTTTTATTTGTTTTGTTTTTTCTTCCCCCAAAAAGAAAGGCCTTTGTTTTAAAGTTGTAGTGAACAATAAATTGCATCTGTTCAATTCTCATGCAAGTATTGGAAAGCACTTTCTTAAGTTGTCTAACAAGGCCCACTATAAATTCCGTAAACAGGTAGGCATTACAGTCTGCTCTGAAGAACGGGTAAACCAATTAGAAAAGTTTGAGTTACTTTCATGTGATTGTGCCGCAAGTTACTTCTTGAATGCAACCTGAAATGTACTTCCAAAAATCATAATTGTTTTCTTTTTCATGAATCCATTATAGCTCTAAATTTACAAAGAATTTTTCCTTATATTAGGGTTAAAGTAGTTTTCAGATTTATGTCCCTTACATAAAACTCCCATACTGACGTTTTGTTCAAGTCAAGGTCTTTTGACAGTTGTAGTATTAAGACAGTGATGGATGATCTGACATAGTATGCAAATCTTATTTCTGCTTATAATGAATGATCCTTGAAGTGGTGTAGAAATGATTCTTCCTTCAGTGTTTTGGAAGAAATTGTTTACTAATTCTCATCTTTAGAGTGAGAAAACTATTATTTGCATATAGTTCTGTTTATTTCCATTCTCATGATGCTATCACTCATGAGGGAGATGTCTCTTCCTAATTTTTGGTGCACTTCTACAACAACAGAAGTGAAAAGCAGCATCTAAACCCAGCTGCATACCTATTACTTTTCTTCAGCTTCTCCAAATTAAGTTAAATTCTGGGTAATTCTCCTCTGTTGACTTTCTTTTCCAGTGGAATGGTTAGTAAAATAATTTGGTTTAATCCTTGTGCAGGGCAGAAAGATCTAATCCCAGCCAATGATGTGCTAGGCGATCTATAGCAAGTTACCTTTATTGCACTGTAGGAAATGGTCTTTGGCTAAGTCAGGATTTGGGCATTGAACTCAATGTGAACAAGTGTGATTATCGGTGTTATGAGCTTCTAAAGTTCATTTTACTTAGTAATTCAGATTATTTCTGTCTTCAAAAAACTCAGCCAAACATGTCTAATACGCACAAAGATTAGACATGTGACGAATCAGGGGGATGCTAAACTCGACAATGTTCTCCCTAGGCATGGGAAGAAAACAGAAGAAACAACGGAAGTATGCATGCAAAGGCCTCTCAGTCCCTGCCTTTTTCTCTCCGAAAGGAGAGTATTCTGGCAAGAAACAATCTTTTGACTGGCTTTCTAAAAGTAGGCTTTGCACCTACTGATCATCCCATGTTGTGCACACAGAGTGCGTCAAGCTCAGGGCTGCACCCTAAGGGATGGGGAGATGGAAGCCAAGGGTGATCCCTGGAGTAGCAGGACAGGGGCCTCACTGGCCAGGGCCCATCCTCCACTACCCACATCAGCCAAGCAGGACAGATTTGGAGATGGTGACTAGGTCCTATCAAGAGTTTGGATCATGAGACAGTATCATGGCCGTGAGGCAGATTGAAGGTCAAGCCAGGAAGTCAATCCATAGGTCGGGGCTAGGATTAAGTCCAGTGATCACCCAGCAGGTCCATAACAATAAGGCTAGGCTGAAGTAAAGCCAGGAGGCTGGTCTGTGGGTCAGGGCCTAGATTAAGGGGCTTCCATGGCCAGATATTGGCATGGAGGCCAGCATTCCTCTACCATAGCCTGGGCGAAGAGTGAAGGCCCAGGGCTGAACTTGGGCCCAAGGGTGTGGGAGCAGAGACCAGGGAGGCTGGTCACGGCTATTTAAGGCATATTATTGCACTCAGGGCCCTGACAGACTGGAGCTTTTCTGCAATATGTGCTCCAGAATATTTAAAGGAAATTGCTTTGCATTATTTCTTTGTTATCCTGAGTGCCCCTTCCTCCATGATGGAGCCACCAGAATATGAAGATAGCACAGATAAGACATTCTTCTTTTAATATACTGAATTCTTAATAAAGTCTCTGCTCCCCAAAGCCAAATAACTGCTTCATTTTAGAGATCTTTGTGGTGCATTTTCATTAAAGTCTCCTTCCGCCATGCTGCTGACATATTCCTTAAACATCACAAGAAAAAAAAAAAAAGATATAGATAAGGTGTTTCATTATGACTTGAAGATGACTTATAAAAGCCAAATGCTACAGTCTGCAGAGCGCCAGCAGAGCAAAGACTAAACTTTTTATTTAGTTTGGGTGCTTCTTGTTTCTTAAGAACCTCTTAAAATTCGTTAAGGAGGTGTGTGTGCAGAGGAAAAAGTAGAATTGCTGTCATCTTACAGTGGGCTGGTGAGAGGAAGGAGAGGAAGAGTCTTGACTCCTATATCTGAAGATATCCTGGCAAGACTGAAGGGGAGAGTGTTTTATGCTATAAAGCTAAGACATTAACTATGTCCCTGACCTGCTGCTGAAATGTGTCACAGAGGGAATGGGAGAAACTCCTGTTGCTCTTGATAAGAGGCTTCAAGTCGAGTTGTGAGCAGCTGAAGTGGAAAAACCTGGGCTTATTGGTAGATAAATGCTCTCCATGAATCAGGTCAAAGCCTGCTGTAAACAGATTCACATTTCTGTAGATATGAGCCAAGCAGTTTTATGGATTTTTTGTGCTTGAAATTGAACTCTTATATGAAACCAAGTGACATTTTCTTATCTTTTGCTGGCTGGCCTGCTTATTCTTGTGTGGTAATAGCCATACAATGAGTTTAAAATAACATTAGTGTTTGACTGATACACACATACTTCAATTTACACCCCACTTTCAGGATGCTGTACAGTCATGAACCTGATAGAAACTTGTGAGTAAGCACTCAGTGGAGAACTAGTATAAAAAAGCAGTGTGGAGTTGGAAAAAGGGGGTTGCAAGAGGTGCTGAGCAGCTCCTGGGGAAGAGAAACAAATCCTAACAACTTGTCAAGGGCTAGGTTTCTGATTCAGTGCATATCTTGTATGGTGGTTTATGTCCTTGAGGTTAATGGAGAACCTACACAAATGTCTGAATTCTTTAACCGAATGAGAGTCAAAATGGTCTCTTTTCCATGCTACTAAGTGTTAAAATACAATGATTCATTTTTTTATCTGTGAAGTTTTGCTGGTTTATTGCTTTTAGCGAGTTGACTTTAGAGTTGGTGACTACCTACCTGACTTGGCAGTGGGTTGCGAAGCATATTGTGTTCATTTTTTTCCAACTACTCAGTTTTTTCTCCCTTACATTGTGAAATTCTCAAAAGCATAATTGTCAAAAGCAGGGATTCATGCTGGGAACATGGATTGGCAGTCGTGAAATGCTCTTTAAAATGTTATAAGATTGCCATTTATCCTTTGAACAGAAATTTACTCTGTTCCTTTCTTAACTGGGGTTTCCAAGGCCCCTGTGATACTTGTTGTGCTTGTAGGGACAGCACATAGCAGCTATCTTCTGTCACCTTGAGTACCTTAAAAATGATGGCAGCTGTCTCATTACAGTGTTCGACAAGAAGCCGGAAAGTTGCTGTCCAGAAATAGTGCTGTAATTAGCCTGTTATCCTGCACTATCACCAATGACTAACCATCTGAAACGCCTTCCCTGGAAAATACTGTTCCATTGACATCAAAAGACCTGCACTATAAGGGTAGTATGCATGGTGATTTCCGTCCTCCTGACTTGACTCTAGTAGTTTGCAGAACTCCCTCAACTTAATGGAAAGGTAATAGAAAAAACCTGCAGTGTAAAACACTTCATGTGCAGGGCAACCTCCCTGATCCTGTGAATCCCATGCAACATGATGAAGTGTGCAGTGGCATTGACAGCATGTAGTTTAATGGTAGCTTATGTCTTAATGTTTCACTGGCTTTTATCTTGGGATGATATGACTGGGTGCTCCTTCTCCAGAACTGAGCCCTGCTCCCAGTGATGTCCTGTTTCTCATGCTGCCCTCTGTCTCTCTTTTGTGTTTTAATCTATGCCGCATTCCTCTGTTCCTGTTGGCCCTGGGCATCTGGCCCTGCACACCAGGTGGGCTTAGCAGGGAGCTAAAGTAACTTCTTGTGCGTTGTTGGGAGCAAACAGTTTAGGAGAGTGAGGTTTCAGTTTGGTGAAGAGTTTCTGTAAATGAAACACATCAAGTACTTAATGATCTCTTCTGCTGAAAAGCAATGATCATTTTTCTTTGAAGCATCATGATAAAACTCTTGAAGCTAGAAAAATTATTTCATTCTGAAAAACACATACATAGGATGAGAAGTAAAAAAAATTGGCAATCTTTACATTGACCTACTTTAAATCTCTATTTTTCATTTTAAAAATGCTGCCTAAAATCATTGTGATTGAGATTCTGAAAGCATAGCCACATTTTCTAAGTCTCCCATTTTATGTACTGCAGAGTTTTCCGCTTCATTGCAAATAGCATAATTGAGTGGGAAATGGCAGAGATGCTCTCTTCAAATGGCCTTTGGTTTTTCCTCCTTATTCAACATTCAGAGTTGAGTGAATCTCTTTGCTATTTTTTAAGCTTCTTGAACAGCTTTGCTTGTTTAAAAAGTTATTTGTAGGTAAATGCTCTTTTCTGCTCAATAAGCTCTTTCTCCCCTCCTCCTAACTATTATTTTAAATTAAATTTAAAGTAAATAAAGCTGTCTGTGCTCCAGTCACACTGCTGGACTGTGAAGTGGGTACATGTAGAAGTATTGTAGCCAGAAGCCACAGAACACATGAATATGTTTTGGTTTACACATGTTCAATGCATGTTATTTGCATTTGAATGAAGGACTAGAACCTTAAAAATGTTTGAGTTAAAGCCTTCATTCTGACTCCATCTTGATAGTTGGGAAATATTTGTCAACAGCTGCTTACTATTGCAGAGTTAAGTGACTCACTTCGGGATTTTCTGTTTGTAAAAACTCTTTCCATGTTAGGAGGCAATCCATTTTGTTGCTCTCTAGCTGTCTCATCATAGTGTTTTACCATGTGACTGCAACCTTTTAAACTGTCATTCCCTAAAGTTGAATGGGAGTCATGAAATATAGTAAATCCCAGATACACACATTGCTGACTGCTTTATCTTGTAGCATTGTCCTCCAGATTTGAACTGGCAGTTTTACGTGTAAGAATCAAAACTGAAAACACTGTCCTTGATGCATGTGATTGATAGGCATGATAGAGTTAGTGCATAACCCCTACGCATATGCCAACATGTGGGCTTATATGACCGTGTCAGGAAGTAAAGAATTTCACTTTTGTATTATTTTTCTTACTGTGGTGTTAAGAGAATAATTGGCGTTTGGAATCAACAACACTGTTTTCTGTTGTGTGGCTTCTGTGAAAATATGTATAAAAATATCTTTAAGAAGGTGCATCTCTGTGTGTTGTGAAAGGAGGTAACCTGTAAATTATGTGTTTTTGAAATAACTTCTTTTCCTTGAAAAACTGAAGGATGACTTACTTGGTGTGGCATTTGTTCTAGGTGAATAAGTGATGATCCCTCCAATTGCTGTCACTGTTTGTGAAGAAACTGGAATTGGCAGAGACAGTACTTAGCACATACACAAATTATATTTATCAACAGTACAGCCTAAATAAAAGCCAATTTAGTTGCAGTAGTTGTCTAGATCAGAATGACAAACTGCAGAAGTTTGGCTCAAAATGATAGATCACTTCTTGCAGAATAAACCTCTCTCTGATTCATTTTATATATTTCATGTTTTCATCTTTGGGCATAGAGAAACAGGTTTTTGCTGTGCCAAACTTTATCACACTGAACAAGACATGGGTTTCTATGGCAGCTGACTCACAGATGATGATGTATTGGACTGGGATTTCAAGTGTGGTAACCTGATTTTTTTCCTCACTTGGCACTTGAATCCAGTTGATCATCCCTTAAATGAGGGTATAGAATTATCCACTTAATACTATCTGCTTGATAGTATCAATGGTTTCTTTTGCCTTCTTATCAACCTCTTTAAACTAAAAAAGGTAACTTCAGTTTTGAGGTTCCTTTAACCACATAGGCTGATATACTGTGTAAGCTGAAAACTAGTAGCAGCCATTTTGAAAAGAAAACCAAACCTTTGATAAATTGATTTCCATAGCACTGTAGGAACCATGAGGCCGTGTTCTGCAGTCTCAGCACAGGGTGAGGAGCACTTAATTGCTTGAATAGCTGCTTTGTAATCTGCAGATGTTCAAATCTGTGTAGCCTTTACCTAAGCTATGCATCAAAGCCTCTCCTACATATCTGTGTTCTGCATATTGCTTGCAAGTACTTACTTAACTGTGTGTCTGCTCAGCACAAGCACAAGTGACCAGTGCAGGAGCCTGTAATTCAGCTCTGATTTGAGATTTCTCTAATTGAGCATTCACGGGGCAAATGAATACAACTCAAATCCCCCTCCATCTGTTAACTTGGTGCCTAGGAAGACCAGCCAAGGCCTTAGCTTTAAGTTCATTTAGAAATGTAAAACATGAGTTTTATAGTGGAAATGTTCTTTCCCTGCTATGCTAGCTTCAACAGCTGAGCTGAGGAGAATCCCTAGGCAAGCTAACTGTTGGACATTTTCAAGGAGCGGTGCCTCTAGGCAAAAGGAAATGGGAAAAGATCACAATGTTCAGAACAACAGGCTGAACCTGCATGTTTTTCAGAGCTTTTTTGGTAGCTGGAATGAAACAATAATATTCAGTACAATTTGTTAAGAGTGGATTCCAATTTGGGAGATTGTAGGAAAAATAAGAAGTCGAATGTAAAGCCGATTACAGTTACTGAAGTTAAGTATGTGGGAGATAAGTTTCCTTTCGGGCAGGTAGGAACCAACCCACTCTCCCCGAGATTTCTAGTTAAGAGCAGCCAGTTACAGAATCAGGGCTGGTTCTTCACTAAGACCCTCAAGTTGTGCTGTTGGTCAAGGCAGCAGAGTGACTTTGTCAGCTCACAGAGTGTGGGCAGGTGCCGTTCAGAGAGGATTTTCTCACCTGCCTAGCAGGTCTGAGGATGTATGCTGAGAAATGAGGTTGCTGGTGTTTTAAGCATGGTGACTTAAATGCTGGTAAGGAGTTGTACTTAGAAATATGACACAGCATCTCCTCGCTTTTCACTTCTTCAAGAGCCAGTCATGAATATAATATTCCTTGGACTAAGGGGGAGAAAAACACCTTGAAAAACCCACTAAAAATAGCCCTGTGAGTGCCATTTCTGAAGACAGAAGGAGAGAAAACAGACAGATGCACTTTGTTGACCCTTCATTCTCTTCCCCCACGCTCTCCTCCCACAACAGCTTAGATCGTTAAGCTCCTGTATAATTAAAACTTGGTCCAAGTCACACTAATTCTGTTTACTGGCCACAGTGAAGGATATAAATACCTAATCACTTCCTTACACAGAGCCTGCTTCCTGCTGGTGGTTTGCAGTTGCGAAGGACTGGGTCCCTCGGCGAGCTCCCCGTACAGCTGCTCACCCTGTGTGGAGGAGCCTTCCTCCAAAGTGCTCCCCTGCCACCACGCATTTATTTCCACAGATTCCTCCTCCTGTTTTTTCAAAGGGAATGATATCACTTTCTATAAACAAACGGCATAGAAAGGCTATTGTCAATGCGCATAACAACTGGGATTAAGTTTACAGAATGAAATTAAAAGGGGAAGAAGAGCGACTGTCTTCTGAGGTATTCCCAAGGGGCTACTGTTCTACTGGGCAGCTGAAGCCGCAGCGCCGAAAGGCCTCACAGACAAATAGGTCCTGACCATAAATCCACGGAAGTCATAGCAATGGTTAATTGATGGCAATGTAATTAATATAAAGTGCTCTCTCTTCAACATGGAATGAAAAATGTCCATTGGTAATCTTTGGAGCATACAGAAGTTAAACAAAGTGTTGCCTGCGCTAAGATTTCATGGGCGTGCTAGCTCCATCCAACATCCTCTCTCTGTAGGAAGGAATAATTGGGAGAGGGAAAGCACAGAAGAGGGGGAACCTTCCTAATCCACCTAATGGTGAATTCACCTAATTCATCATGGTCTTGTGAAGTTGTCATAAGTAGCAGGCTCGAAATAAGTAGCTACTCTTGAGCTCTAGTCGGATTGACATGGCTCTGACTCTTTGGGGAGGGGACGTGTACTAACAGTCGTACAACATGCTTCAAGGCTGCCTGTGGAGGAAGTCCTAAAATTAAATGGATGGTTTCCTCAAGACACTGAGCACCCAGAGCTGTTACTCTTGCCTGCCTTGGGCTCAGTGACTCCAATAAGTTAGTCCACGAGCTCCTGCTTCATCTGTGCAAGCTGAAAAGGCAGAATCGCAAACCAAGTGAAACTAAATAGGTGCACTGCAGCCACAGCCCTCTGCCTTCACTGGCAGTTTCAGGAATACCCACTGTTTTACTGTGTTTAGTGTAAATTATTTCTGTTGTTTCTCTCTCCTTACTTATGAAATCTGAGTGCTGTTCTAATCAAATAAGGTTGGACTGTATTTCGCTGATGTTTTACCTCTGCCACTGGGTAAAGTGCCTGGGGGTGAAAGATAGTTAGTTACATGAATAAGACATTTAAAGCTCTTTAATAAAAGTGTCTAAGCTATGCTCAAAGAGTGACACAGAATACATCAGTCCTCTCAAGATGTACAGAGGCTTGTTGTGCTTTGGTGTTTGAAGTGAGTCTGCTTTCATTTGGAGTTTTTAATACTTTTCTAAGCTATGTGGGGATGAAGGCTAATAGTTGTAGACTTAGTCTGTGGCATTTGATATGTACTGATGCTCCAGCTGAATCTTTTGTAGAAGCATTGACTTTTTCTAGTTTTAGTTACTCAGGATATTAATGGCAAAAGTAAAGTAATAGCCATATTAATAATACCTTGAATTTATAAGAAACCCTCTGGGATACAAGCTAGAGATGTGTCAATTTGAACAAAATCTGTGTGAAGTAGAAGCAATTTAACAGATGTGAATTTAAACCACGTCTGTTTTGGCTTCACTCATTCTCTGCAACAGATTGATACTGACCTAAAAGTCCTTCTGCGTTTAATTTCTGGCTATTGTTGCTTTGTTGTAGAATTAATGATTGAAATAGTTTTATTTGAATCCGGACCACTTAGAGAGCATTAGAATTGATTTGTCTTGTTCTCCTGTATCCTGTGCCTTTGCATGTCTCCCTATATTTCCAGTCTGTTCATCACTTTCTACAAGGCCACCTAACAACTGTCATGTTTTTTCCTCCCACCTTGGGGAGGCGGAAATGTAGCGGATTGCCCTGTGGGTGTTTTTTTCATTTATTTTTAATTATTACATGCAGTTTTCTAGGAGAGACAAAGCAAAGAAGTGGGGATGAGGTTTGTGTCGGATATTTATTTAACAGACTGAATGTGAGACTTTTTGTCTCCTACACAGCCAGCACTTCTTCCTCCCTGGCCCCCTCCTTCCTCTCCCCAGGAGATACCCATGAAGTCAGAAAGGAAGAGTGACCTACTCCAGCTGTCAGCCAGAAGTTGCAGATGGTCTTTTAAAATAAGGCTGCTGAGCTGTGGTGTGACTACTATTTTACCTACCTCAGCTTAGGTTTCAACCAGCCCTCCCTCATCTTGTAATTGGTTTTATCCAAATACTGAATCATTGGGTGTAGCAGTAATGCTCCGTCAACAAAGAGCTGTGTGTCATCTCAGCATTGCTAGTAAGTATGTGTTATCTGGCCAATTTATCTGAATGTTTAGCACTGGAAAATTCGTGGTCTGTTCGAAGGGTACAGTGGATCTAAGGTAGAGATACAGTTCATCATCATAAGAAAGAGTTTAAGCCCTTCTAGTACATTACCATAGGACCCTGTTACCTGTGTGATGGGAAAACATCTTCTGCTTAGCAGAGTAAGGTGATGCAGCGTGGACCAGAAGAGAGAAGAACGTACTTTGTTCTCTGTCCACCAAGGAGAGAAGTTATCACTAAAAAACCTCTGAGAAAGACAGTGAGACTTCCACACAGATTCCATTTTATGCTTTCAATGTAAGCAAGGCTTGCTTGTGTGTCAAATAAATACTAAGATTTCAGAGACTTTATTTAAAAAATCCACACTTTTGAAGCCAAATACTTGATTCAGCCTTAGGCATGGTGCCACAACTGTTACCTCCATAATTAACCATTGCACAATTACTGTCTGGCTAATGACAGTAATTAGCCTTCTTGGTGCTTTTCTCTCTCATTTCAGAACTTTCAGGTTCTATGGTTAGTTGTCTTGATGTGTTTTTTAGTGGAAATAAGAGTCAAAATGGTTCTATATGAATAACAAGATTTTTCAAGCTGCAAAGAATGGGAAAGGAAGAGTGAGAAGTTATTTTCTGAGCATTTTTAAAAAAATTGTGCTTTCATTATATTAAAGAAATCATCCACAGCCTCTAAACAGAAGGACAAATACTGTTTCTGAGTCCTTAACACCTTAACAGGGTCAGTATAAAATTCAGAGACTCAAAGAGAGATTTGTAGAGATGATGTGGAGTTTTTGTGGGCTTAAAATGAACCTAAAAATCCCTCTCCCCCCTATTCTTTAGCTTCTGTGGTAATTTAGAGTACCCTGCATATGTAATACTGGTTGGAAATGGGGACATGCTTGTAGAGCTAGTTTTTAAAAAGCTGATTTTGTTGTAATTATATTTCTTAGCAAAATAAGAAATTTCTTCTGAAAATGAAAGAGTAAACTCAAGCCACATGTGTTGTCTGGAGTCTTAGCACAGGGAGCTGTCTGGCGCGTTTATTTGGGTGTTTTACTTATTGCTTGTGTGGGTATCTGGGATTTATATTCTGCAATGGATATACAGAGGTCACTGTAAACTATGAATCTGCAAACTGCACAGGTACTTCAGCTGTGCTACTTGTCCAGTTGTTGTAAGTGCCACTATTCACATGGATCAGGCTGCCACGCATATGATATAATGCAAAGCCCATGACAGTCATTGCAATATTCTTTACTCCATCCTTCTTGCCAAGTCTGGGTGATTTACTTTGCAGGTCAACCTACAGCTCTTGGCTAACTTCCAAACTTCATATTAGCTAATCTACAAATCGCTGCTGTTCCAACAGTTCAAGTCAAACAAAACAAAAAAAGAACTTAAATGAGCAAGGGAAAATTGTGCCCAGTTCAATGAATAATTGGAGATGGAGTTTGGTCCAGAGAGAGAGGCATTTGAATCTGGGGAATAAGGAGCAGAAGACAAAAATGGCAGCTGCATAAATAATTGATAAAGTCTCAGCAGGAGTCCTTTTGTAGCTGAGACTGATGGAAATAAGGAAGCAGTGCCTTTCCCTCACTCCTTGTATGGACTGCAGTGATTTATCCTTTAGGCAATTGCCTGCATAACAGTGACATGAGAGGAGGAATCTCTGAAGGTGACTGCAGTGGGAAAGGCAGCACTTGGCTTATCTGTCTTTTGATTTGAAGGACAAGTGATGTGCACTAGTTCTGTTGCAGAGAGAGTATTTTCACCATATTTCTTTAGGCAAGTTGATCTTTGACCTGCCTCTTAGAAGTAATGTGTACTGTGGAATCAAATTCTAAGTGTGTCTTCTCCACCACTCTCACTTGGGAAGACAGAGATGATTTGTCTTGTGAGGTCAGCAGTCACCACTATACAGCAGTTACTACTGTCAATATTTCTATTGAAGGATCTTCACTAGGTTGACCAAAATAATGATGCTGAGAAATTGCTTCAGTTCAATATATCTGAGACAGTGCAGCTAGGATCTAAGAAACAGGGGTTTCTGTGCTGCCGTGTAAGTAATGCAGTAATACAGTCAAAAGCTCTTGCCTTCAATTCTGATGGTGGGTTATTCCCTTATGTTTGACAAAGGAATTAACCCTGACTCCTTTATGTCTGATCTCATAAAGAAGAGGTATGAAGAAGAGTTAAACTTTTTGGTGTTTCCTAATGGTGTCTACATACATTAAGATAGTGTATTGTTTTGTTTCCTTACACTGGAAAATTTACTGTTTGAAACCCCCAGGACCCAATGTTAATTTATTTAGCAGTTGCTTGTATAGCCGTCTCTAGTGTGTGCCACATGGCAATGAAGTCACTTAAGTCACCTATGGCTACAGTTGTCTCGATTCAGGTAGGTAGCACCATTTGCTCCCATTTCCTGCATACAAGGAACACTTTTATTTGTTAGCAAGATCTTCTGCATGAAACTCTGCTGGACCCTTGTTTTTGCAATGGTGCAGAGAAATAAGGTCAAACCTAACAGTAGACTGGAAAAAAGAGGGGAGTAAAAGCCGCAGCATACTGGCTAATAAGTGATGCAATGACAATGTGATTGTTGACTTTCCCAACAGATTATAACCCATTTCTGCAAACATCTTTTAATATGGACCATGCTAAAGCATTGATACTGTGCTCAACTTCAATTGCACTTTTTCTGGGGTCAAAAATAGAGTAAAAGTATGCGTGAAGATGCCTTTGATACTATAATAGCGATGCTGTGCTTTTCAGAAAATACATAGGAAGACAGAATCATTGTCATGACATTTGTTGTTATTTAACTGCAACAGATTAGGTAGAG
Organism: Elanus axillaris; assembly: GCA_026212715.1. Classification (NCBI taxonomy): domain Eukaryota; kingdom Metazoa; phylum Chordata; class Aves; order Accipitriformes; family Accipitridae; genus Elanus; species Elanus axillaris. The sequence continues at coordinate 4,031,490 of JANZLQ010000030.1, forward strand.
GAGATGTCATTCCCTCTGGTGTATATCTAGAGATGTTAATATACATCTGTCTTACACCTGAAGAAGAGGTGCCCTTGAGACTATTGCCATCAAGTTGCTTAAGAAAATCTTTTCAAAGCAACCAGTGAGTGAAAATTAAAACTTTTGTCATTGGGGTAGCACTATCTAGCAGTCAAAAAACTGCCTGCAGATTTAAGGCTTACTACATAACAGTGAAGGCTAACCATGAGATACAAGAACTGAGTGTTTCCTGTGTGAGGATTAGATAGCTTAAAACAGTTCATTAATTCACAGTGCATATCTACCATATTTAATTTCTCCCTGTGATGGAAAGACAAAATTCTTGAGTTTTCACAGCATGTGTTTCAAGTGCTTTCCAGGACTGGTTCTGTCCCAGCAGGACTCCACCGTGTAGGATGTTAGCTTTGCATTTGCACAGGTCACATACATTCATTAGGATCTTAAACTAATAACCTTCTTTTATTACTGGTTGAAAATACATATTTGAAAATCCAGGTTTCTTGGCTCTATGGCTTTCTAAGGCAGGCAGGACCAGGACTTACCAACTGTGCACTGATCTGATTGATAACCATAAACCAGCAAGCTTACATGCTCAACTTGGAGAAGTCAGTGTATTAACAATTACTGTTTGTATGGCTTTATTCATGCCTCTGTGATATATACAAGAGGGAGTGTTTTGACTGGAAAGAAATGAGTCAGCATCTAAAGTGCTGTCTACTTTTTTACTGAAAGAAAGGGGAACAAAACCTTTGAGTCAAAGCCCCTTTGCTGCTGTATTTGTATAGGAACACTCAACTTTGAGCATGAACAGAAGTGGGCACAGCATTTCCTATCCTTCAACATAATTAAAAACTTAGAAGTGGTCAGGAGACAAGAACTGTTTAATTAGGCTTCTTCTATACGTCTAGGGTTGAGCATACTTGACAGTACAGGCTATTGACCAGTACCAGTATTCCAGAAAAGCTACCCTTTTAATTGTTTTGCTTATGATGCCATGGCATTCAGGGTGTAATAACAGAAGCTGGCTGTAAAGAGTTGCACAAGAACCTCATGGTACTGAACAGCTGTTGAAATTCCATGTAGATAGGTATGAAGTGATGCTCAAGGAGCAGGCGGAGGGAACAACTCCCATCTGTTTGTCTTCCCATATTTCTGAGGGACAGCATATAGGCATTGTTATAGTCACCTGTGTTATTGTCAGCTTAATGCACAGTAATGGTCAGAGTCCAGAACAGACAGCACTGGACCACTGCATAAATCCATAGTACGCCTATGTCTGGCACCTTGTGTACAGTTATGGTATTGCTTCTCCCCCTGTACTCCTCTTTTCCATGTAATCCTTCCCCAAGCCTACCTCCAAAAGAGACAATAAAACCGAAGGAAAAAAGGTCAGAGGTATGTAATGACTTCTGTATGAGAAATCATCTAATAGACTTCAACTCGTCAGGCTGGAAGGGAGAAAGTTCATGAGACGTAGACCTCACGTGTAATATTTCAAGTGTCACAGACAATGTGAGTGAGGTTTGATTGATTAGTGACCCCTCTGATGCAGAAATAGGAGACATTGGATGAAACTGGCAGCACACAGGTTCAAAACCTTTTGTTAAGCAGTAGAAGTTCCTGCCTCAGGATGGTGATGATCGTAGATGTTTTACGTAGGTTCAAGGGGAGACTGGACAAATTTGTGGAAGAGAAGTCTATCCTCTGATATTAAATATTAGCTATCTGTTGCTCAGAAAGTGTGTCTGAGCTGAGAGTCATTGGAGACTGCATGCGTGTTACAGGTAAGGATCACTCCTAGCTCGCTCTGCTTGTACATTTCTCCCTGGGTGTGTCCCTTTTAACCACTGGCAGTGGCAGGCACTGGGACAGGTCAAGGTTTAGCCAGTGTGACTGTCCCTGTCTTCTGAGAGACCTCTGCACCTCAACCTGGTGTTGTCAGGTGATCTTTCCTAAAGCAGGTGACATGTACTAGAGACCCCAGGTAAGAGCAATCACCAATAAACCTAATCGGTGATTTGGCACATCTGCTATTGAGTTGGTATTTTGAGTTGGCTTCCTGCTGGAGAAGGAACAAGTGGTATAATCCACTGTTCTCTGTCCCTGTCAGTTCCCTTTTTATTTAGAATGCAGCCTTCAAAGCAATTCATTACAGCAGATGTACAGATTATTGTTTTGTTCTTTCAGTAATCCAAGCAATACCCACTGCTTTGCAATAGGCACGGCATGCACATGTGCCCGTATGATTACCTTCAGATAGCCTGTTTCTGCTCTTTCTGCCCACCCTCTTCTGTGTATCAGTGTGTATATATGCATACATACATACATATACACAACTTCTTTACCAGAACCCCACAGAACCACACAGTCACAGAGTGTCCATTAAGAAGTTCTTCCAAGACTTCATGTTATCTCATGTACCAAGAAAATACCTTCAGATATTTGAATGCCACCTGTTTGTCTTGCAGGCATAGCCAGGCTCACTAAGAAATAAAAGCTTTTGGTGAGGTTCTAAGTTAAATTTATGCAACTTGCTGTACAGGAGCATCCCTATGTGAAGACTGGTCCTCTACCCAGCAGCACAGGTAATTCAGTAGTAGCTGTGATTTTAAATGTCAGACTATCTGTTGCCTGAATAGCAGATACTTAGCTTCAAAGCTCAGCACAGCGCTGTAAGCAGTCTTCCTCAGAGACTACAGCAGTAGATGTAGTCTACAGCTCAGTGGCTCAACAACACAGGGGCAAACTAATCTTTTTAGCTTGGCATTAAGATAAAACCAGTGCACATAAAATATGCCTCAGTACTCATCAGATGGTCAAGGAATTCGTCAGATTATTTTTGTTTCCAGAGAAATCTGTTATATCTGGAAAGGAGATATATTGCAAATGCAGTCTGAAGATTTTCTCTTCCTCAGTGGGGAATAAGATACTAGACACTCCAGTCCTGTCACAGAGCGGAGACAGAGTAGTTACGTAGCATGTGGGACGTGAGTTCGAATTAAATTAATTAAATTGCTGTTGAAATTAATCTGGGTCTCACAGCTAAGTACCATAAATATGTAGCTAGTATTTTATTATTTTTCCCTTTAAAAAATGCTGAACTCATTTTTCACTGCAATTTTGAGCAAGTGGAAAAACCCTGTGTCATAAAAACAAATGTTATTTTTTATGAGCTCTGAGTATGAAAAAGGTTTTATAATTAACAAAACCATGTTTTGCATTATTACGTGAAACTACCTAAATTCCAGCACAGGCAAAACAAAGTCATGAGCCACTTTTCTTTACGTTTCGATTGCTTGTTGGATTGTCATTTTCAAACCCAGTAAGTAACGTTGTTGTGCCCTCCTGTGATCATGTGAATGAAATAATCAGTGTAGAGTTTGCATTTTTGTGCTAACGAGCTGTCACAGTGCCGAAACTTTGAAGGGCGAGTTTTTCATTGGTCTCAGTAAAAGGTACCATAGAGCAAAGAGAAGGTTGAAGAATCATGGAGCTAATCCTGTTAGGGTGGTGGCACTATCCTTCAAGGAGATGGGTATATGGTGGGAATTGCCTTCTAGTCAAGCTGCCAGAGGTTTCTGGCCTCTCCTCTCTTCCCCACTTTTTAGGCACTTGTAAGTACACACTCATTGCTGCATTTTTTCTACTTTTATTTCCTTCATTTTCCCACTCCACACAGAGCATTGGAAGCTCCATAACCCACCAAATCCCTCATTTTTAATAAGATTTTTGATTTCAAGTTCTCTGACAGTATCTCCATACCTTTGTTTTCTGCATAACAAAGCAATGCTTTTATAACTCAGGGAAGACTTCTTTACTGCCCTTCCCATCCTCCCTAGCAGTCAGGAAAGGAAAAATTAAGCTTTTAAATGTTCTTCCTTTACCCTTCTACCACGTGGCTGCAGCTTTTTATAGTCCCAGCCATCACGTCACCCGGGGCTTTTAGTGCACTGTCTTTAGGCTGGGTCAGTGCTCCTTAACCCTTTCTTACAGAAAATCTGCCCCACTACTTTCTGTTTAAAATGCCAGACTCTGTAAAAGTACTGCCCAGATTCTGGTGTAATATAAACAAAGCCAGAGCCCTTTGAAGTTTAGGGGAGATGGTATCTTTCTGCAGAACATCACAGCTAACTTTCAGGTTGCTCCAAAGTCTTTGTGTTACAGGGTTTCTTACTGGGAAAAGACAGAAAATGAGGCTGGTAGAGCCAAGCATCTGCAGTCCTGAAATAGCCATGTGGTAGCAAGTGCTGTGGCTGCTGCCTTTCCAGCTGGTCCGTACAAAATAGCCGTAATGATTCTCTTTTCCTTACGGCTAATGTGGCATAGTACTTAGAAGCTATGATTTCTGTCTTCCTCTGGCATATCCTAAACTTCCAGATTTTGAGCTGCCTGAAGGAGGTTTTTCTTTGAAAAGATAAGTATAGGCTAGTCAACTTCTTATAGCTGAAAACCTAGCACTAAATATGTATTTGATAGACAAAAAGGAGAACCAGTAATTTGGTTTAGTATCTTGATGAAAGGGACCTACTAAGTATGCTTAGACTGTGGAAAATGGGGTGAGGCTTCTGTAACTTCCCTGATAAAGCCCCAAAAGTTGGCGTAAAGGTGTTAATTCTCAGGAACAGACAGGTTGCTAGTGAGCACTGCAGGCAGAGCAGGTGCTTGTCCAGTCTTTATGCCATCCAGTGAAAACCAAGGTGTTTGAAACGTGTCCAGCCAGGGTTGTATTTCATTACAAATGTATCCTTCTCCTACAGAAATTTCTGTGTAAGTTTAACATTGTCTGCTTCACCTTTTCCTTGAAGTAAGAACACATGAAGAGGGAGAAGAAAAGGCTCTTGCTAACTTTTTCCCAGAAACTCAATCGGAGCCTTGAAAATGGCATTTATACCACGTGCCTTTAACCTCTGAAAGAGGCCCCAGGCTGCAGGACTATAGTTCCCGTACACATAAGACTTGTTTTGCCTCCTATGAACCATTCTTATTAGGGCCTTGGAGGAACTAATATGCCCTCATGGCCTTGACCAGCCTCACCTGGGGCCACCCTCTGCCCATGGGCCAGAAGCTCCATTTCAGCTCAGCCCTGGGCCCTCAGGCCTGCTGGAGTGGCTCCACAGGAGTCCATTAAGCTCCTGCCCAGCTATGGACCCTCTTCTTTGTGACCTGTGAACTGATGGCCGGGCCCAGCCTTGGCCCATCCCCAGGCAGGTGCCCGAAGCCTAGAGCTAGGCCTGTGTTCCCCCCCAGCCTGCCCTGCTCCCTGGGGGGGAGAGCCCCTGGTGCCTGGGTCCGGAGGCAGCAGTCAGGCCTCAATGTGCTCCAGAATCCTGCTTTGTGGGTAAGCAACAAAACCGTTTGTTTGAGCCTATTAGCAGTCTGATAGCAGGGATGTTTGTTGGTAGCAAATCACAACCCGCTTCCTTTTGTGCAGGTGAAGTTATTGCTTCATTTGTATTGATGAGTGCACGGTGAATAACGAGCAGTAAAATTAAAAAAAAGCTGCTGTATTGGGTTTCTGTGGCAAGGTTTTGGTAGTGGGGGGGTTACAGGGGTGGCTTCTGTGAGAAGCTGCTGGAAG
>JANZLQ010000030.1:4037188-4049149 GCA_026212715.1 Elanus axillaris
CTAGCGAAGAGGGGGGGGAGTGATAGAACGACTTGGTGGGCACCTGGCGTCCAGCCATGGTCAACCCATCACAGAATACAACAGAATACAAGTTAATTGCATAGTGCAGATTCACTGTGTTTGCTTATGTGAGTGTATATGAAAATACAAAAGCTTGAGAGAAGGTTATCAAGCTCCAGCAGGTAATTATAGCTATTTGGGGCTTAGGCTTCTTTAGGTGTTGGTTCAATAGCTGATCTGTAAGGATCACACACTATCCGGGATGCAGGTGGCAAGAAACGCTGAGTGGAGGCTTATGCCTGCCTTTCTCTGGAGTTTCAGCCTGGGAGTTCTGTCTGGGGGTTAAAGTGCCTGTACCCCCACAGGTCCTGGAGCCTAGAGCCTTCTTTAGAAGGCAGGCCCTGGAAGTTAAGGATTCAAGAAGTCTGATGTTTGTTTTTCTCCTATTCCAGAAATAGTCCCTGCAGCCCAGAATTTAGTGTGGGATTGCCATTGCTTGCTAAGGTATGCCAGCGCATGGTATCCTTCGTTTTGAAGGAGAGCCCATTCTTGCACTGCAGTCTAGTCTCCATTTAGAATGCAGTCGTCAACTTTACAATCTCTGCCCCCAAGACTGTATCATAAGCTGAATAATAATAATAATCATAATAATCTGAAAGAGAACATGTCACTTGATGGCTGAATGTAGAGTCTGAGGCCATTGGCAGGGTCACATCAAGATGTGAGCTGGTACCCTCGGACAGCAACTCTGTATTCATAAACCCATAGTGCAGATCTGTGTGTGTGTGTAAATGTATAGCTCTTGCACTGAGAACTGTTCCCTTGCAGCAGCAGAGGTTAATGTCTGTGCTGGCTTGTGAGCTAGTTTGGTCTTGCTTGGTCTCCTTGATTGACTTTTCTGTTGGTACCATTTTGTCTCAGTATGAGTCAGCTGTAGGTAAAGTTAGGGTTAATTAATTACTGGATACTTCAAGTATTTCAGCTTTCTTGTTCAGCTGAAGTGGCCTAGCACACCTTTGCCAAATAAAAACGAAGTAAAACACTTCAGTGCTGCTGAGTTTTCCTGTAAAGGGACGATCAGGGCCTGTCTGCTCACTGGAGGCGCTTGTGGTATGCGGCGAAGAGCCAGGCAGGGGCACAGCATCCTGGCAGGGCAGAAGCTCAGCCCGGTGTTGTTCATCCTCTCCCGCATGACCTCAGCCGTTGTTTACACTTACTTGAACCAGCACATGAGTGTCACTGAGGTCCAGGTTTTGTAAGAGCTGGGCACTTCAGCAGCTAGTCCTGTAATTTAGTCCTTGCCTGTAGGTAATAGTCGCAGGGAGGTGGGAGTAGACTCCAGCTACAGCCCTGCTTGTATAACCTTGACCTGAGGGCACTCGTGGCTTGGCTTTGTTGCATGCCTTCAGAGGGAATGGTTACCCAGAAGTGTCCTCTGTAAGTCTGTTAACACTTCAGATTAGCCAAGGTGGTGGGAAGAAAAAAGTTACTCTTCATAATGATGCCTGTTTAGGGGGGAAAAAAGCTCAACTTCTCAGTGTCTTGCAATTTTTATTATTTTTTAAATCTTTTTTTCTAATATTGTACTAATCCTCCCATGAAAATTAACTGGGTTATCTTTAGTCCCAGCCTCTTTCTTCCCTTCTTTTAATCCTCTGTGTCTGGGCCCCAGCCCATGGGTACTTTGTTGAAAACCGCTTCTTTCAATTTGATGTTACTTCAGCAATTGTTATATTATTCTGTATGCCTGATCCTGGTATTTCTGTCAGTTGTTATCTGGCAGTCACTGGAGTAGCTTAAAGCTAAAATGTCTCATAGTCTGGTACAGGAGTTAATATTATTGTAATTTTAGTCTACAGGTAGCTTCCCTCCTCCTTCAGTCTTGCTGTATATATTGGAAGATAAGCAAGAGAATCTTGTTTGTATTGTTTTTTAATTCTTTACCGTATATGACTGATAAGACTTGGGAAACAACATACTCATCTCTACTACTTTCCAGCAGTACTGACATGGCCTAAAATAAGCAGTAGAAGTAAAACATCATTGTTGAATGGGCTGCTTCCCTGGATTTGTTTTCCTCTTTTTAAATACTGTTTTCCAGTTATTTTTTTTTTCCTTCTCTGAGTAATTGACTTCCAGAAAAAAAGGTTGACTTTTATCTTCTCTTCCTGTTGCCATCTTTTTTGGCTTTTTTTTTTTTTAATGAACCTACATAAAGCACTAATTGAGGAAAAAAACACTTTGGTTCACAAACAGCCAGAGTGACCAGTGCTACTCATTTCTTGTTTTTTTCCAGAATTTTATTTGGCAAGCAAGATGGGTGTCTGTGGGAGGAAAGAAACTGAATTAAATTTGGGGAAATACAGGATGGAGCTTGAAAGGGTGTGTCCTCAAAGATGTGTGCACATGTGTCACACTTGCAAATGGGGTAATTGCATATTTAGTTTCCTGTCTGTATACATGTGTGGGAGCAAATGTAAGGTTTGTCTGCCATAAGGGAGATACATGCACCAAAGGCATCATCATTTTCAGACTGTTTTGAACCTAGTGCACTGGAAGAACTTACGCTATGGTGTAAGCCACTATGGTGGCTCGGATATTCAGTCCCGGTTTTACATCTGTCTAGCAAATCCTGGTAATAATTGTGATGTTAAATATGTTTTGGAGTATACTATCATCCATTAAGCAAGAATACGCTGGTGTCTCTTGAAGGCCTGTTGTCCTTGGGCCCCAGGAGAGCTTGGCTAACAGCAGCCTTACTCCACTGTGAGTTATAACTACCAGCACATCCTTGGTACTGCCTATGTCCTTCTTGTGGAGTAATACCCCTACTGCTCTATTTTTCTTGTTGATACTGCCACTTGGATAGCTTGATATAAAACTGGAAGTGTAAGAGCTGAATGGAGGCAGAAAGAGAGGGCACATACAGGTCAACATTCAGTGACAGTGAGGAAAGACATAGAAAGATCATGAGGCTTCCTTGTAAACAGTTTGTATTGGTAGTTAACAAAAAGAATATATTTAATGTTGGTTTTCATGTTTCTATTCTGTATCCCCAGCCTCCCACCTGGTGATGCTCATCTTCCATTTGGAGTCCTTCTGGTTGTAACTATGAAAAATAAGCTATTTCTGATACACCAATAAATATGCTTTCTTGCTAGTCCTAAAAAACCACTCCCTGCAATTATGATTGTGGTGACTGCACATAATGAATGATACAGTTAGTGGTGAAAAGTTTTGCTGTCATAACCAACCTTTTAAAATGTAAAATTTCAAAATAAGCACCACACTTTGTTTGCAGTTTGCATTTCAGATACTTCAAGACACATAATACAAGTTAAAACTTATTTCTGCCATGAAAATGGATGATATGTCTATTCAGTGGAATAACATTGGGGGTTTTTGTTTGTTTGCTGTGTGTATTTGTTGTGCTTGGAGGACTGCAGTTAGCATCTTATTTCTCTGTGTCTGCCAGGCTTTGAAATGAACTTAGGAGTCAATATCTTTGAGCCCTAAGGAAGGGTTATTATTGTCAGAAATGCAGATATAACTAAAAGTGTGTTAACCTTCTCTTGCTTTTTACTGCAGAGTTGAATTAGGACGTGCTACCTGCAGAAGTTACTTGGCCACCTAGGCATGCATTGTCTTTTGTTTTTCCTGTCTGAAATGAAGGCTTAGAAATGAACATTTTTATTCTAAGATACAAGCATCCTTTTCTGTTAGTTATGGAATTAACTTAACTAAACTCTAAGCTAACACCCTGATACTCCTCCAAGGGCTGTGAAATCTTTGAAAAGCTAGAGAATATACAAAACTTCAGTTGTGAAATGACTGACTTTCTAGAGGGGTTTCCAAGCTTCTGGAGACGTTTTGGCAAGCCAATGGCCTGAGTCTAATACACTTAAATTTTATTATTATTTTTAATAGGAACTCTAAGGATTGGCATGGGGTACTAGAACAGCATACAAATAATATAATTGTCACTAGTGCTTTTATGTCTGTTGTTGCCTGCTATATACTTGCTAGCTTTGCTATGGGCCTCAGGGGGTTTTGGCTTTGGGCTGGGTCTCTGTTCGGACTCAGCACATATGTCTAGGACTCTGCAACTCAAGGGCTTAGGCCCTGCTCCTCAAGATTTAAGCACACACTGGGAAAGCTCCAGTCTTGCAAACAGATGTTTTATTTCCCATAGGAAGTGATAGGCTACAAGAGGGGGTGGTGGGTTTTTTTTTGTGTTTTGTTTTTTTCGCAGTAACTTTTGTTTAAGCTGTTCAAGAAAGAGATAAGAAGTTACTATGCCCAGGGCCTGTCTCAGTTTTCCCACTGTTATTCTAGGATATGTTCAGTTCGGAGCTGTGCCTCTTCTGTGAACTGGAACAAAGATCGTTCTCCAGAAAAGCACCAGTAGCCTGTGCTTCCTGGTGAGGTGACCTGTAGCTCTTAGAGCCTGCCAAAACTGAAGGAAGGGGACTGCAAGAAGCATCTGCTAGTCCTTCCTGGTTCCACTTCACTAGTACCTTGTGCTTTTCTTCCACTTCTGTAAAAAATATCACTACTTTGGTAGCAGCCTGGGGGCTAAATTCAACTGGTCTGGTTCCTTTAAGCCTTAAAGTCATCCTATCAGCATGAATTTATCTCCCTTTGAGCCAAAAGCTGCCTGTGTTATTGTCCCTGGTTCTTGCTGAGGCACAATGATACCCTTGTGATGGATCATGAAGTGGGCGGGCAGGGAGTTACCTAAAATAATCAGTCTGCATCAACTGTATGCTGTGCTCAAATTATCCCTGCGCAGGTGTGAGTGTATTGCCCCACAGTGATGCACTGTTTGAAATTCTGGGTGGGTTCAGAGGAAATGGATCTTTCTGGACTCAAAAAATTATCTTCTGGCTAGGTAATGCTGCTTTTCAGCTGAGCGAGAGAAAGGCGGTAAGAAGATGAAGCAGGCAGGCCTCTGCACTGAAGCAGTCATTCTGGGAATGAAACCCAAGGGACAGATCTTGGGCAATGCAGCCAGTCCTAGGCACAACTGGAGTTGAAGTACTTGCTATGACAACTTAAACACCTTTAGGATTTGACTGTTTCATATGTGGGAGATCTAAACGTTGTCTAGTCGGGTCCTGTGGATTTTGAGAAGGATAGATCCTGTGACTTCTGGAAAATGCAGCTGTTCAGTCACATGTGATCCTTCTTGCAATGTATGATGCCTTATCTTTTCCTGGCTTGTTTCCAGGAGCTAAAACCTGTTCTTCCAGTGGCTCAAAACTTTAATGTAGCCAGTGCTGTAGACTGGGTATTGGTGGTCCCTATTGCAAGTCCTCAGGCTTAAATTAAATACTTTTGAGGCAATCTCCATTTTAAGGTGAGGCCACTTCTTTGTCTACCTTCTCCTTACATTCACTATAAAGTGATGGTAACAAAACAGTAACTGTGAGTGAGTCTGCTTGTAGTTTTAATCATATGCTTATATGACTTTAATATATACATGTGCATATATGCATATATAAGTGTTTTGAAGGGTATGTGTGTAACTTTTCTCTTCTTGTGCACTGAAGGCACGAGTTCTGTATCAAATCTAACCCCTTACTACTGTCCTAATAGTTTTTATTCTGGATAGTACTGGTGGTGTGAGATGGCAAAGTGAGGAGAGGAGCCTGTCACTTGTCTATGTGATCTTAGCTCTGAAAAGCTTGAGTTGGAGCTGAGATGACATTTCATCAGCCAAGTGAGGTTTTTCCTCCCGTCTTCCCCCTTCCTCCCTCCCCCTTGGCTGTGTTGGCCTGAGATGCAGCAATCTCTCTGCTGATCACTGCCTCCCATGGTGCACCAGTCTTCTGCTTTTTCTTTTTTTCCTCCAAGTCAAAGCACAGTCTTGCTTTGGCATACAACTCTTACTCAGACATGTCTATACCATGGCTTTAGTCTTCTAAATTCACTTAAAGAGAAGTTGACTCCTTCAAGCAAGCAACTTGTTTTGCGCTCTGGCTGGATGCTTCCTTCAGGTTTAGATTGTGGGTTTCAACTTTGTCATCCTGTACAGTGTTTCTTCCTGAGAGCATAGAGCTGCAACTGCTTTCTGTCTCCTGGGAAGAGCAGGGCTGCCTCTGAATGCCCCATAGCTTAATTTTCCCAGATTCAATTTGTATTGGCTTTAAATCTATGTTTGTTTGGGGAATTAGTAACAGAAGAATGGAGATGCACAGGAACTCAGTAAAACTCGAATATTTAACATGTGAAATACACAGACTGAGACCAGCTACTTGACACTGTTTTCCTGCAGCTCTGGAGAATCAGTTGGACTGGGGCAGTTTCACAGTTTTTTGGCTTTGTTGGGTTTTTTTGAGTCTTGGAGCCATATCTAGGAGATCTAGCTCTAGCTAACAGTGGCAGCGTCTGTAGTGGAAACCAGTCTCTTTGCTACAAAAACAATATGCCACTCTCTTCTGTTTAAAGGTGGGGTTTGTTTTTTCTTTTCTTTTTTTTTTTCTCTGTGACAGAATTTTCCATTCTGTTGCTCCTCTGTAAGCCTTTCAATGGTTTCAGAAAGTTTACCCTAATGTCTGTTTCTTGACCCTGATGAAAGATAGTAAGAAATCTGGCCAGTGGATGAAAGAGCCAGGAGAAAAAATACTTATCAGAGAAGGCAACTGGTGAGGTTTAATAGCTGGCTACTGTCTGTAGTTTGTAAGGGCAGAGTTTGTCTTGGGCAGTGAGGGACTCTGTGTTCAGGGCAAAAGGTTTCTTGAAAGAGAAACCATTAAATGCAAATACCTGCTTGGTACACATTAGGTGGCTGTACTGCACACATTTTTACTATATGGCCCTGAGTGGAAAAGTAAAAAATGGCAATAAAATATCTTAATTGTGCTACTGGATTTCTGAGGAGCTAGGAAATATTTTAATTTGTCAGGACCTTGATACAAGTACAATAGTATCTGACTTGGAATATGCTATACCGGTTGTGTTACTTGGAGAGGAGGTGACAATAGCAAAGATGCCACTGTTTAGTTCCTTCCACATCATGGGAAGGAAGAAAACTGTGTTTGAGGTTCCTTAATACCTTGCTGGTAGTTTTGGTACTTGCCATGATCCTTATGTGCTATCTAGGAAGTAAGCATTTATCAGCAGGGAATATTTTCCTCCTTATCTTAAATATCAAAAAGCTGCTCAGTCAGAATTCACCTCTGTCCTTAGGATAGCTGCTGTTTTGTTTTGTACTACTGTGATTATTGGTAAGGAACTGAGAAGTTTTATTAGTTTCCTGGCACGCAGGTTGGAAATTCTTTTTCTGCTCCGATGTTGAAGCAAAATAAATGCAGTGTGTGAAAGCTTGTCTGAAAACTTAGTAAGACTTTATTTGCTTTTGGTCAAACAGTTTTGAGGGCTGTCTTCACTCTCTTGGCAAGGGTGCAGGAAGAAATGTGGTCCTATACAGAATCTTAACCCTGCCTGGGAAAGGCCAGGCACAGTGCCCCTGTGAGTGGCAGAAGCTGCTGTTGGTTAAGCAAGCAGTAGTTGGTCACTTGGCTGAGAGTAAAGTCAATGCCTTCAGTCAGCCTTCTTGATAAGGCTGTTGACAGTGGCCATCCAGGTGGGTTAGACTCTCTGGGAATGTGTGTTGGTTCTCTAATAACTTACCTTAGCTGATTGGTTTGTCTGAGATATGGTTCATCAAACCCAAAACTTCTTTAGGTATAATATTGTTTCTTCTTCTCCTCTCCTATGCAAAAAACCACAGGGCTGTATTTATTTTCAGTGCTTTGTGGTTGAGACCAAAGCCTTCAAGTAAACTCTCTGCTTAGTTGTTGATTTGAAGTGTGTCACTTCAAAAGTTTCAGATATCAGAGGATTTTTTTTAACAGATACCAGTAACATGTAGTTGTCTTCCAGCAATCCTCATGGAGCACGTGAGCTACAGTGGGTGTTAGTACAGAGCAGGGGCTCTAGTCCAGCATAGCTGTTGAAGAGGCTAGGATTTATCTAACAGTCAGTGACTTCAGGAATAGAAGCACTTCTCAGAGGTGATGTCATGGCTAGTTATTTTTACAGAGTCGATGCTTATAAGAACATCTAGAATATACAGAGGATTCTAGAAATATTCTGTATGTTGGGGGGGCTGGGTCCAGTAGCCCAAAGAAGGAGGGGCTGCCGCAGCTCCATGCCCTTGGTTCCAACCACTGGTGGGGCTGAGCATGTATTCCCCGTGTATGCATGCACGCACCGCCCTGCGTGTATACAACACACACGCCCAACTGACCAGGCAGATCAACACAGGCAGGCACACAAATGGCACCAATGGCCTCATCCTGTACTCCTCTCTGGCTGAACAAGATGAAGGTCTCTTGGTGTGAAACATTAATACATAATTATGTGGGTGTCTTTCTCTCTTGAGATAGATATATATATATATACACACACACACACAGAGCCCATTAATTACATATTACCAATATATTAATTATATATCATTAATATATATTAACTACTATTAATTATAGAATTACTGTCAATAATTACCATTAATTATTACTAATTATAGTTGCATATATAATTATATATGCACACACATGTGTACAATGTGGATCTCTCCAGCAGCTGGGCTTAGGCATGCAGACTACCAGGTAGCTGCCCCTGGACCCCAGCCTCCCCAGTTTCTGGCACATGGCTATATGAGCCCACAGGGCCCACAGCCCCCCCCTGCTGCTAGTCCAGACCTCCACACACGCACAGCTTGCCAGGACACCCTGGGTTCTTCTGGTGGCTAAGCCCTTGCCATTAGAGAGACACAGGCACATGGTGGGGGAGGGGGGGGGCTCTGATTGACCCCCAGGCCCTACAGCCTCATGAGCAGCTGGCTGGGACCCCACTGATCCTTCCATAGCCAGCTCCTCTGATGGTCTCGACCTTGGAGGCGGACAGCCCATTGGCTTCCAAGGTGCTTCACCTACTTGCCAACAAGCCCTGCTTGATATTTGCTGGTGAATACATGCTCACTTGCAGACCTGCGTTCGTGCCTGTTGCTGGTAGCTGGAGCCCTGAAAACACACATGTGTGCATGTGCACCCAGAATAGAGAGTCACCCCCTTGGGAAAAGAGAATTTAATGAGAAGAGAGGACAGACTGTGCTGGTCAGGTGCAGGACAGGGCCAAGCAAGTGTCCTGACAAACCACTTGCTGACATGCGATTGGCCCTTTTGATTCCTTTATCCCTCCATTTTTCCCTCCATTCCTCCATTGTTCCTCCTCTCCCCCCCCCCCGCAAGAAACCATAGTAAGTCCTCTTCAATCCCCGAATTCTCTTCCTTTGCATCCCATAAGGTGCCCAATACCCCTAGGCAGTGACCCACCGCAGTCCAAAAGATGCTCTGTAGAGGTGCTCCTGTTGACCCCCAGGCAGCAGGGCTGAGGCTCTCCCGGGACAGCCCTAGGAGGGGCCTGGGCAGGGTGTCACCTTCTTCTGGAGGGGACCTTCCTCCCAGTCCTTAATTTGGGTTCCCACCTGTCTTTGGCCCCTGTGCTCCTCTGGGCTTCTGGAGAGGGGCCTTTGATGGGCTGGTGGCTCCTGGGATGAGCCCGGGAGTAGCTGGGGCAGGGTATTATTTGGGGTCCCCCACTGCTGATGTCTTTCTGTGCTCCCTGGTGTGCGTGCAGGTGAGCTTTATCACAAAACCCAAGGCTGGGCACAGAACACGCAGAACTCCTGGTCCATTGGGTCAGGACAATATCATCTTTGCACAAGAAGCTATGTTCTGTTTGCTTCTGTCATGAGGCTTCTACTCCAATCATGTTAGTTAAGAATAACTTTTGCATTCAAAATCCACAAGGATAAGAGAGTTTAGAGAAGCTGGAGGAGGAAAATTAAACTACAACCCCCCTCTTCCAGGCCTCTGTCCTAAGCCTGAGAAGAGGAGAAGGAAAAAAAGGAAGGAAAAAGGGGCTGGAGGAAGTGGGTGGTGTGTGTGTGTGAGGATGGACATGTGACTGTCTTAATTATATTCTTTTTTTTTTTTTGGTAAATACTACCATAGCCTGTACACAAGAGATATAACATAAAGCACCACAGCTGGGGCTGATCTGCAATGCCAGGAGACCTCTGCAAGGACCAAGCCTTTCCACATCCCAGAGTCCTTATGCTAGCTAGCTGCTCCTACACACCGCTGACAGCCCATGCCTCTCTGCTCTTTGTGTAGGGACTGAATCCCACCATGAGTAAGACTGTCACTGCTGTTGGATAAGCATGTCACACCAAAATACAGAAATTTAGTGTCCCTTCTGAGTATTCTTCTGGGCTGGTATCAAACCTGGCTATATCGTGGAGCATAATTTATGTTATGATACAAGATGTTTTTCTGATGTTTTTCTGAACATAATGGTCATGCTATTTTTTGCCCAATTATTTGCTGACTGGTAGTAGATAAGGGTTCTGTATGCTGCATGGTGTAAAAGATACCAAAAGAAAACACTGCTTTTGGATGGCTTTGCAGTGTCTGGAGAACTACCTCATTAAGGTAGACATAGATAATAGAAGCACTAACGAGCATTCTTTAGGATAAGATGTATCAAAACATGTAGAAGATCACACTGTGCAGAATCATCTGAGAAGGGTCAAACAGCGGACAAGCGAGGAAGACTATGGAAGACCACCAGAGACCTCGAGTACCCCTGCATGAAGGACACTTACATATGATAATGAGTTCCCAGAAAGTTAATGAATATGTAAAACTTTTCTCAGAAATGTAATGAATATGCATATCACACTTGTATATAAACTATGCAATTAACCTGATCAGGCGCACACAATAGGAGGAGAGATCCCCTGTGTGCCCAGCGCTGCAATAAAGGATACCTGCTTAATAGTCTCCTGACTATTGAGTCCTGATTTTGGCTTTTCACGGCATCAGTTAGGATTATTAAGGTCCTCATCAGCGTTTCATCTATTCTGATAATGTTTAGTAAGAAATGCATATTACACAAATATTCTATTAAAATCCCTTAATGAATTTGTAAGGAAAAATAATAAGACATTTGAGACAAAATTTAAAATTTTGCTCACTGTTATGTGCAGTCTTTGCTGATAAGATCACAGTGTGGTTCCCCATCCTCCTTGGGATGTTTGCCTCCGTCCCTTCTCTGAATGGGAAAGGTTCATTAAATGAACAGAGCACTACTAATTTGTATTTTATTGAAATAGTCCACCTTCACAGCAGAGTCTATACCAAGTAAATTTTTCCATGGCTTTTTAGAGGGCTAGCAGACTGTTGCATGTTTCTTAAATAGTTTCTTTATGTAGTATTTCTGAGTTACATAAGGTGGATGGGAAACAGAGGTGGGCAGTGAGGCCAAGAAGACAGGCAAAACAGGTACTCACAATTTAATTTGTTTTTCTGGTAGGGGAAAACTAATCCCAAGTAGAGCCTGTTTGGGGTTTTTTTTTTGGTAGTGTGTGTTTTAGGTTTTATTTGTTGGGTTTTGGGAGAGTGGGGGGCTAAGATTTTTTTGTTTGGTTGGTTGTTGTTTTGTTGTTTGTTTTGGGGTTTTTAAATATGCACGTTTAAAGAGATCTGTCATCTCTCATCAAAATTGTAGGCATTCAGCTTTTAAATGACTCCAACCCCAGTAATACCAGGCATTTGAGAAAATGTGATATATTCAATTAACAGTTGCCTTTGAAAAGCTTGACTTGTTACTCAGCCACATGTAACCAGGAACTCAAGTAGCAGAAGCAGAGGGTTTAGTTTTGTCTTGCAGAATTGAACTGCTTTGATCAGCAGACTGCCTTGTCATCACCTTCTTCATCTTACTTCACCAGAAAAGGAAGGGGACTTGTAGAAAACAGCTGCCTTCAGTTACATAGGTCTGATTAATCTCAAGGGCAAATCTCTGCTTTCACTAAGAAGTATTCTGGATTAGATACAAGGATGCTATAGGGTAATTAAAAGTTATGGTTCTGTGTCGTCCCCCCCC
>JANZLQ010000030.1:4062791-4116988 GCA_026212715.1 Elanus axillaris
GCAGTTCTTCACGAACTGCTCCAGCATGGGTCCTTTCCACGGCAGGCAGTCCTTCAGGAGCACACTGCTCCAGCGTGTCTTGGTTGGCTTTCTTCTGTACTTTTTAACAAGGGAAGGAAAAAGAGGTGTTCAGTGGTATGCTGAGTGAAGCAGTAAAGGTCATCCTATTCTTTTGCTTGGGTTTATAGCCATAGGAGAGTTTAGAGAATGTGACCCTGTCTTCAATGCTCTTGTTGCCCTATAACTTTTTACTGGTCATCTGGCTTTCTTTTGCCAAAAGTAATGGGTATGTCCTTGGTCCTTTGTACAACCTTTTGTATTCACAAAGTCTGTGACAGAATGAGTTGAAAATTTTTGCTATTTTGGTATGGTCTTAAAGAGGTAAAAGATTATTTTCATTTTCAATGAAGGCAAAAGAGATCATGAGGGAAACCCTTCCAGGGACAGAGCCCAACCTTTGCAAACCTCCTGCACATTGTAGGCGGTACTAAAACAAAACTTAAGGTAACTTGTAGTGTTAGATAAACTGCTGACAATAAGAATATGATGTCAGGCTAAGCAGCAGTTAAGAATATGATAATGGAATAAGTGATGGGACTGATTAGTTAGACAACAGGGATTTTTTCTGTTATTATTGACATGCATGTTGTCTGTTAGAACTAGCAACAATGAGGTTATGAAGTACGTTGCTTAGGAATATTTCTTGGCTAAGGTTTGCCAGCATGGGGCAAGTAGAACCATACAATAATTTATTTCTGTGAAATGAAGGACAAAAGTTCATGATCTTGGCCTACATGGTGACCACATGTCTAAAACTTTCCATATGTGTAGATACTTCATCTGCCAGGCACAAAGCAGATGTTTGGACAAGAGAAGTGCACAAGCAGCTTGTGTGTGATTAAGTTGATTGGGGCTAGCTGACTACAGAATGGTTAATCTTAGGGAAGTAGAGTTAAAAAGCTAATTGCAGCTGAATTGATATCCTTCTGGTTTATATGATAAACTGAAGATTTTTGGACATGAGTATTCCCTGTAGGCTTAAGAATTTAAAGATGTGATGAAAATTTACTCCATGTATTCATAAATATGTATGTTTGCAATATTGAAAGGGATTTTTGCCTGGAAACTTCTGTGCCTGAAGAGGACAAAATTATCTTCAGGATATTTTGGAATAAGAGAAGCCTCTGGCATTAAAATATATGTAAATATAAAACTTTTGAGAAAGACTGCTTATACTATAGGCAGTATTGTGCAAAGCAGGAGATACAGGCTTCAATCCCAGTTTTAGCTGTCAGCTGTTTAATGAAAAGAATGGTTCCTGGAGGAGGCTTGTACTTGCATTCTTACTATACTTATAGCCTTATTTTGTCTGCCTAAGCGGTGTGAAAATATTTTAAAAACAAAGCTACTCTAAGTTAATTACTAGCTTATACATTAATGTCCCCCATAACTTGACAGAATCAAGGAATAGTTGAGGTTGGAATGGACTGCTGGGGATCATCTAGTCCAACCCCCTGCTCAAAGCAAGACAATAAAATCATGTTGATCAGGACATTGTCCAACTGCGTTTTAAATACCACCGAGAACGGAGGCTCTACAATCTGTCTGGGCAACCTACACCAGTGCTTGACCACCATCACTGTAAAGAAGTTCTTGTTTGGTTTATGTTTAAGTGGATTTTCTGGTATTTCATTTTGTGCCCATGGTGTCTTCTCCACTCACTGCATACCACTGTGAAAAGCCCAGCTTTGTTTTCTTCCCCCCCCCCCCTTTCAGGTATTTATACATACTGATGTGGTGGGTTGACCCTGGCTGGCTG
Source organism: Elanus axillaris (assembly GCA_026212715.1). NCBI lineage: Eukaryota > Metazoa > Chordata > Aves > Accipitriformes > Accipitridae > Elanus > Elanus axillaris. The sequence goes on from JANZLQ010000030.1 coordinate 4,064,611, forward strand.
CTCTACCACTTCCCATTCTCAGCTGGACAGGGGAGAGAAATCAGAACAAAAGGCTCATGGCTCAAGATAAGGGTTACCATCACAGGCAAAACAGGCTTGACTTGGGGAAATTAGTTTAAATTAGATTGTGGGTGAGGCTGGCAGATGGGGGGCCTTTTCCCCGACAGCAGGGAGTCTCCCATTACCACCACTTGCGGCTTTCTTCTGGTACTCCTGCATAGCCCAGGTTTAGCTGGCTTGGGTGCTTTCTTGAACGGAGCTCCCAGACTCTTGTTGGCTGCGAGGGCACTGAATCTATTCTGGAACCGCAAATCTTAAGGTGAAGCAGGAACGTTCCTTCTGGTGCTAGAAGTCACAAATTTCCAGCCTTCACCATCCTGGGAGTCTCTGCTTCCCACCCCAACAGGCTCAGACTGACTGACCCTTCTTCTTGGGTATTTGAAGCTGCAGTGGAGGGAGACATCTGGTCAATCTCTTGGTAGCTTTCTAATGGTGGTGTTTGTTAAGAAAAACAAACTTACTTCCTGACTCAAAAGACACTGGATCATAATGCTGGATCGTGCTGAACATGGCCATTCATTCAAAAATCTAGAAAACAAAAATCTAGGCAATGCAGTAAGTGCACGTTTGCTTTCTATGTACAGTTACAGGTAATGAGAAAATGAAGGTTATCCAGCAGAAACCTGCTTCAGAGTTCAGCCACTTCAATTTGGAACTCCATCGATCTATTGCAGTAACCTGGTATTATGAAATACATGTTGTGTTGTTCAGACCACAGAAGTTTAAAACTACTTCTGTGTCTAGAACAGGAAACTGCCTTTTTTTTTTTTTTTTTTAATCAGTATTGGGGCTGGAAGGGGAATGTGCTCATCATTGTGAGCTTAGCACACCTATGGGGTCTTTGAGAGGAATCTAAGCACAATATCCTAGACCTAAGAGGTAGTTACAGCATTCCTTTATTAGCATTATGCATAATTGTTATTAGGATAGTTCAATGTGGAAAGGACATCAGGAGCTCATCCAATCTAATCTTCTGCTCTACAGGAATGAAGCAGGAAACCAAAGCTGTAGAGTGGTATATGAGTTCAAAAGTAATTACAAGAAATTTGGGAAAAATGAAGGAGTATTCAGAGAAAACTCTCATTCCTTGCTTAAATGTGAACTGTGATTACTCGCTGTGTCCGTCTGCTATGTCCACTTGCTTTATATGAAAAAGCAAGTGTTTTAACAGTGTACTATCCAACACAGCTTGATTACAGGGGAGGTTATGGTGATGGGGTAGAAAAAGAGTTCTCTAACTCCACAGAAGCTTCTGTGAGAACTCGGAACTTAAGCCAGAGGTTGGTTTCTCTCCTTTGCTATTGGCAGCTGTAGTGTCTTTTATAAACTGGAAAACACTGGGTTTCAGTTGCTGAAAACAGTTTATTCCACTTTTTCCACAAAATTACTTTGAATAAGGGAAGACTTAAGACAGGAACTGAGAAACTGACTGAGAAACACTTTCTTAAGCAAATTCATTTGCTAGAAAAAAATGAGGAAACCTTATTTCCTGACCTACCTGAAGTAGTTATGTATAAATAAGGTAACTCTAACAAATCATTCTTATTAGTACATGCTGCTGCCTGACACTTGCAACTTCGCTGGTGTGTTCAGTTTCCTTGTGAATCACAGCTTCTTTAGTTTCCTGGACATTCTGTTTCTTGTTATCTCTTTTTTTAAGCTACAATTCCCTATATATAAACAGTCTAGATAAAAATCTGCACCCTGAATGCAGTTACTGTGGGGAGCTGTGCATTTTGTTGTGGTACTTGTGGCAAAATGACAGAATGTACAACCGGGCCAGGAGGTGAAACTAAACCATGCCAAATATTTCCTTTAGGAAAGTTTATTTTAAAGCTCTTTTAACACATAATTAGGCCATGTCAGCAAGCCATGTGCTGTCCTAATGCAATTAGGAGAAAGCTGTTTAGTTAAATTGCTAGTGGTTGTCTAGACATCCTACTGGAATCTCCTGAGTTGGAATTTAATTAAATTGGGGGAAATTCTATGGTTCTAGATAGACTTATTTGGCTCAAGTCTCTTCTCGTTGAAGATGTGGTTTGGAGAAGAACTTCAAGTTTCTGTGGATATAGGAGAAGATATCTGGTTTTGGAATTAGATACTGAACAGAGGAGAAGAATTGGAGTTAAAAAGAGTAGAACTTTTGTTACTGCTTCCAGGGATGATAGTGTTCCTGAAAAGAAGCTAGGGCTGTACCACTATGGCTTGGCAATAAATGAGAACTTCAGAGAAATGTTCAAAGTTCCTTCTTGCTGTCCACAATTACCCTGATGCTTTTACCTCAGCAGCATCCACAGCTGTTTACTTTTAACCATCCGTTATGGTTTATGCCCTAAAAAATTGTTTAATAGAAACAACCTTTTCAAATCTTATGGTGCTATCCCCTCTGAGCTGTTATTCTCCATCTGCTTACATCTCTGGGACCTTTTAGCAATCAAGTTGGTATTCACATCTTCTACTGTGTTTATTTCCCCACTGTTGGGTTGGCATGCAGATTTAAAAGTTAGGTCCTTGGAAGCAGGAGTACTGCAGGAGTCCTTACTCTGCTGGTGCAGGATCAAGTACAGAGGATCCTGATTCCACTTGGGCACTCAAAATTCTACCTATCAAGTGTAATTATGGAGATTATTTTTTTAAGGGGGGGTGACTAAATGAGAAGTTAACAATTTTGAATGTTTTCTTGATTTGTGTCTTAAACATGGAAATGTTGGCTGTTGCTTTTTCTGAGACTGGAAGTGAAATTAAATACTATGTTAAGTATTAGCAGATGCTACAGAGGCGGACAGAATAGCAAAGGAACCACTTTGTGGACAAATGGTGAGAATTAAAACTAAATAAAGCTTTGTGTACATGCCATCATCTTGGCAAAATGGCTCGTTTTGCTGATGAAGTTCTTAATGTCTTTCTGGAACTCTGTAAACCAGAAATAGACTGCCTTATAAATAAATAAATAAAAAAAATTTAAAAAATCCTGATGTCTATCATCCTTTTGAGAAAAAGGATAAAAGTGATTCTGGATATACGAATGACATCTTCATATCTGCTTTTTGTTTGCAGTAAGAAGAAATAGCAAAGTTGTGGGTTTGGTTGTTTTTTCTTTTTTCTTTAAACAAACTACGTATATATCTTATCAAAGCATGCAGACAGTTCCTTTTATGTCAGTGGGGTTTCTTTCATTAGTGTGATACTGAATAAGGGCTACAGCTTTTTATATTGATCGAGTAGTTTATTGAAGTAAAATTTAATCTTAATCTAGTAGTTGTTCTGCAAAATTGTCTAATCTTTGTAAGGATTACACACCTCCTAGGTCAGTGACCCGTCTTTTGAAGGAAAAGATGTATCCAGTTACCAGAACAGAGTAAATCACAAAGCTGACTTCACTTCCAAAGTGTTGATGGGATTTTAATGAACTTAAACTGCCTCTGATGTAATTTGCAGGTTCTGAAACATAAAATGGTATCAGGTCTAGGGGTACGATCAGGGTAAAAAGTTGGACCATCCACTTTGGGGTCTCAGTACAGTATAGACGAGATCTTAAATCCAGCTTTTATGTTGTATGTTTTCTATTTTCTCGGTATTAATTTTTTTTCTGTCTCGTGAAGATGACAGATTCCTCCTGTGTTTGAGAAGCAAGAAGGTGCTTTGTAATGCTAGGAAAAGCCATGATCTCAGACACTGTGCGTATATATATAAAAAAAATATATAAAGAAACATTTGTCTTTGTAGTTGTGGAGCAGGATTTTATGTGGGCACATATACTATGATGCCACTGGCAAAGGTAGCAACTCCAGAGGGTATAAAATTGCATTCTTGTACACTCCAAGATTCCCACTGGGATATATGGCATCTCTTCCTAGAGAGTATATTTGGAAGAAAAAAGTATCTGTAGCCTCCTGTAGGCATCTGCACTGGGGAAACAGTGAAAGAGTGGGAACATTGCTCAATTTGGAGAGTTGAAGTAAATCAGTCCATAGCACAGTACATAACTTATCGCTCTGGTGTTAAGGATATCCCAGTACCCTATGGTATTTGAATTACAACCCATCCCCAAACAGCAGTAGGGCAGTGTCTCTGTTTCGTAAGCCATATTTCCACCTATGCTCTTGTATCAAAATCTGCATGTTCCTTTGAGGTCTCCTCTCAAATCTTGCAACACTTGCCCTGCTATACTGTTTGAAATAACTTCAGTCTCTGTAGGTACTTTTGTACTGCAGACGAGCTCAAATTCAGCCCAGACAGATTCCCTCCCACAGGATCATCTTATTTCTTCCTGTAATCCCTCACACCTGGCCAGGTAGGACTCCAGCAAGAGAAGAAGGGCAAACAAGAGATTGACAGGGTCTTCACAGAGTGTTTGCAGAGGTGAGAGCCCAAGCCACACAATGCAGGGAAGAGGTAGACATCACACTTGATGGAGTGGTGAGTAGAGACTCCCAAGAAGGGGGAGGCTGGAAGCTTCTGGCTTCAGCAGCAGGAGAAAGGTTCTTTCTTCTCTTTAATCTGAATTTACAAAATTGGTACTGTGCCCTAATAGCCAATGCAGGAAAACAAACTCCATTAAGGGAGACATCAGAGCCAGCTGGGCCTGAACAGAGTGTAGGTACCAAGAGGATGTGATGGGCATTAGTGGCTGGAGAATCATTTTTACATGAAATAGAAACACCCAGCTGCCAGTCAGACATGCTGTCACAGGAGGTTTGTAGCTTGTTGGGGCCCAGATCCAGGGTGTTTTAGAGGACTGCTAAGATTTGTCTTGCCTTCAGATGGTTACCCTTCATTGATTGTCCTCAGGGCACTAATGATGCCACCAAGTGAGACCTAGAACAACTCAAGAGGGACTATGGAGCTCTGGAGGCAAAGGTGAAGGATGTGAGAGCTCAGGTTGTATTGTCCTCAGTCCCACTGATGAAGAGGAAAGACTTGGGTAGGAATGGATGTCCCTTGAGAATTAACAAGTGGCTGTGTGGCTGGTGTTGCATCACCATCTTTGGTGACCAGATGTCCCTTTGCAAGGAGTGACAGATGGGATCCATCTGACAAAATGGAATAAAACTGCCTTTGTCTACAGACTTGACAACCTGGTGAAAAGGGCTTTAAACTAGGTATGGGGTGATAACAGCTTGCGCTTAGGAGAAGGAACAGAGGTTAGGGGTGGCAAATACATGGAGGAAGGCAATGGGCGAGAGCCCTAAAGAAAGCTAAAAATGGTCACAAGGGGCCAACCCCAAGCTCTTGCACGTGTGCAAGCAAACATTGGATAACTGGGATGCTGTGGAACAGATGGCATGACTGCGTACAGGCTCCTTTGTAAGGAAGGTTGGGTAGAGAAGGAGTCACAGTTGCTTTAAATGAAGAAGTGGTCCAAAAAACATCTATGAGAACCTGATGTGAAAGATGTGCCAGTTTGGAACACAGACTTGTATCTAACTGACATTGGGTACTGGCCCTTCAGAATGAAAACCAGACAAGTTTTTGTCCTTTGCTAATAACTACATGCTTTAACTGCCAAATGCAATAACGGCAGTAAGACTCGTAGACCATAGCAATAATATAGTTGCTTATGAAAACACAGAACCTGATGTGCCTCAGGTGCCACATTCAGGTTCTTAACTCTGTTGTACTTTCTGTCTACGTCTTGCTCACGTCGCTTTTTAGAGCTGGCTGCCTGCAGTGCCGTGAGGAGAATCCAGCCGTAGGGTTGGGAGCGAAGTGCCATCAACAGCAACACCTCTTGGGGGTTATCTAAAGTAGAGACATTCTGATTTCACACCTTCTTGGTTGTGTCGCTTTGTGAAGCAGAAAAGCGTTAGCCCAGCAGAGTCCTCTTGCCAAGGCAATGTTGGAGTTGAAATGGGATCAGAAATCTCTCGGTTACTTCCCCTTCTTTTCATTCCTACAGAGTTGGTGTAGGTGAATCTGCTTCGTGAGTTTGTGCTGGTTAAGTACAGCTGGCTCTTTATGAATAGAGGTCATAGTGCCAAAAAGCCATCCTGCTTCACATTAGTTTTTCCCCCCCCACTCTTTCTGGAAAATGGAGGAAATTTCCAAGCAAGGGGGATATTTGCAGAATGTTTTGTAGTTTATCCTATGCCTTCCTTTCTGGAATATTATAACAAATGTGTCTAGCAGGTGCAGACATTAAATCAAAAGGTAAAAATGTAAAGAAAAGCTCTAGTAACTAGTAAATATGTATTTCAGTTTACTTAACACTTGCTCAAATCTCTGACAGCTGGAATGAGAATGCCTTATTAGGACGAGATGTAATTTTCATGTCTGTCTCAGAGCTGAGGTTTGTTGTAGAAATGGGACCTACTATTCAGTCTTACTTCAATCTCACTTACTTTTAAAGGACCATAGCTTACTGCTATAGGTGGGAAAAGCAAAGCACTAGAACATATTCTTCTGGGAAAAACTAGTAATATAGGATTCTGATACAGGATGTTGAAGACATTTCCAAGATTTATTTTTTTTTATAAAGATTTGTGTTAGTTCTGCCACCAAAGTTGAGGTGGAAATATCTCTGAATGAGTTCATTTATTTGCATGATCAGCTAGACTGGAAAATTATTAAGTTTTATAAACAGTAAAAACATGAGAAAAGCATCAACTTTATTGTGCTATTTAGTTGCAAGCTTTTCTGCTTTTATAGATTGCTTTGTATGTTGGTCTTGCCTTTGGAGTACTTGGTATTCAAACAAAATTAATCTTCAGTAAAAAAGCTTTCGTATTTTGTGACATAAACTGGCTTCTACAGCAACTGTGGCTAAGGGTTTTGAAGATCCCTTTGCTTCCTGAACTCGCTGATGTATACTTCCAACCTGTTTATGCCTATTTAACTCTGGAATTGCACTTGAATTTCATATCCTGTTAATTTCATATCCTGTTAATTTCATATCCTGATTCCAAGTATATCCTAAGAAAGTTCTCCCACAAAAGAAGTGAGAAAAGACTGCTAAGAAATAATGGTGAAGTTTTAATAGCCTAATAGCAAAGAGGTAAAAGCACTGTAAAAATGAAGACTGATTCCTTACAGTAATGATAAAATAGTTTAAAAATGGAAGAGCACAATTGGTGGGCCATATGATCACCATCCGTAATTTGTGTTAAACAGAACTTTAGCAAACTATAAACAAGTCTTCACCATTGATTGTACACATACTTGACAGCTCTGTTCTTTACATTATATATTACATATTCATATAATTTCCATTATCACCACAACTGGAATTTACCTTTTATTTTAGAGGGCATGAATATTGGTGGTAAATATGTATAGTTGATTTTATATGTATAATTGTAATTATAAGCATACGTATTGCTATAAGTGAGTGTAGCTGATAATCCTGATCACTCAGTAATGTGATTTATCATTCAGTCGGTTTTTATGAATACTTGCATAGAGGTTGACTTGTAGGAAACCTGCTTAGGAATCCAAATATCCACTGTTTAATTTTGTCTCTAAATATGACAATCTGGTAAGACCAACAGATTCTTCCTGAGGTGGTGAAGAGTCAAGGCAGGGAAGCTGATTTATTTTTGTCCTGTGGATTGCAAAACGAGGCTGTTGAAGCACCTCCTCTGAGAAGGGTGACCAGTGTGTGCAATTATTATCCCAGGAAGGAACACACAGAGGAAATTCAGGATGCTGCTAAGGACACAGACTTAAACAGTAAGCAATTAAGGTTGATAACAGCAGCAGTGAAGTCAGATTTAATGGACTTTCTGGTCTTCTTTCTGTGGTGGTGGGAGAGAGAAAGAAACCTCATGAATGCAGAATTAAGATGCCCTTCAATTATCTTCTACTGTGTTCAGTAAAACTGAAATATCTGATATCCCGGAGTACCTAAGGCGTATCTACTGAAGTCTGCCTCAGTGTCTCCCTGAGATAAAATTGCTGTTCAAACTCCTTTGGGGTTTGGTTTGGGGGGTTTTGTTGGTGGTTTTTTTTTGCCCTCACTGAAATCCTACTTCAGAGACTTAAGTGGTGGAAAGCTGCCAAATTTTGTATTGCCTATGGACTACCACAAGATGGCAATATTATTTCTGTGCTTAATGAGACAGGAGTTGGGTTTTTAGCGAACTATCAGCCTTGTATTAAAGGAAAAGCTAATGGAGATGACTTCCTTCTTGGTAAAGGCTGGCATGTGTTAGGCTCACATCTCTTATTAGATCAATTAAATTTTAAGTAACCTAGAAATTATGTTTTAACTGATTTTGATGTTGCAATGAAATACTTGGTGTCAGGTGATACCATGCCAAGTTTGGGTTCATATGGTATCCTTTCTGTAGAAATAACATTGTACCTTTATAATAACATAATATGAGGCATGTGCCCAATAAATGAAAAACCAAACCACTCTGCCCAGTTCGGTCCATATTTCACTAATGTAACTAGATTTCAGTTTTGAATTAAATATTCCTTTCTTCTATCCTCGGTCTAAGCATTTGTCTGATTATCTGGGTTGGCACTGGATGCTGGGGTGTGACTTCCAAGAATTTCAATGACTGCAGGGTGCAAGAGTCATAACCTGTGAACTGTGCATAATTTTTTTATAGTGCAGTTTTTGACTGCATGTTGCAAAATTAACTGTGATGTCACCTTTGCCAAAGTCTAATGCAGAAGTTCCAAGAGCGAATAAAGGAAACAAAATATTACTGGCTATGCAGTTATCTTTGGACAGTCTCCAGGCTGAAGATGTTTTTTCATTGTAAACTACTAGAGGTCTCAGTGTGAGACCGTTTCTTTGGACCTACCACAGGGACCCCATGAGTGCCAAACCCAGAGGGGGAGGAGAATTATTGTCAAATACTCAAGGAAACCCAGCAAGTGTGGTCTCATCACCACATAAATCCCCACTTAAGCCAGTTTTGCTGCATGGTTTCTTTGTCAGGGCCTCTCTTTAAAGCTCCAGTGTCAAAAATTTGAAGTCAGGACAAAAATGTGTGAAAGATTGCCTTGGGCAAGTGGATTTTCAACTCTTAGTGCAAGTGCAGTACATTCTTGCTCAAATGGATGAACACTTTGTAGTTAATTTCATTATTTTGTCCTTTAAGAATAGCTGGTTTATTCTGGGTTATTCAGTGTGTCACGTATCAGCATGTGTATTGTTCATCAGTAGCTACCGGCACTAGAAGGTCTCACATGAAGAATGTCAGTGTTGTGTATGAAAGTAGAAAGAGGACCAAATTATTGATGAACTGTTTTGGTCTGTATGTGTTACAAAGAAGAACCTCTGAAACTCTGCCTGTATCTGCAACATAAATGCAGCATTCCTCCCCAGGAACCAGCTCTTGAAGAAGACTGGATGTCTTGCAGAGGACAGGAGGTACTTACTGTCTGGTCCCCGAGAGCACCAAGAGGTGCACTGTCTGTGGGTCCAGGAGATCAATTTTTAAGCTTAGGCTCTCCTTTTCTGAATTACATTGTGCTTGTACCCACAACAAGCCTGTCCTCAAGCCTGTCTCCAGCCTTGCCATCTGGATGGATCTCAGACCTATGTTATAGCTTTGTCTCAGACCCTGTCTTTTGCTACTCCTCGCTAGACTGCCTGGATAGACCCTGAACCTGGTTCATCACCTTGGCACATCTGGGACTTTCAACAGACCCCGCTGTCAGCCTCTGGCTCCGCTCCACCAGCTCGGGTGCTGCAGGATTGTGCCCGAACTGGTGAAGATGCTGCCCTGCCTGTGCCACAGTCACTCCTGACTTGTCCTGCCTTGCGGAGCACCTCGCTCTTGCTGGTTCTGACAACTTCCTGCTGTCTTCATCTTTGTAAGCTACTCAGACTGATGAAAACTTGTTTTCACTGGTCTCTAACAAATAATATCTCTAAATCGTTATTTCACAGGGAAAATAACGAGGGAAGGAGAAGCAAATTTTCTATATGCATGCTATTTGCTGATAGTAACAGCATCTAGGGCTGGCTCTTGCTGGTTTTTGCTTAGCCATCGCGGAAGAAGAGGTGATATACCAAAAAGCGTAGAGTTTTTAAACTGGCAAATGGAAACTAAATAAAAGTTCTTGCTTTTGTGAAGCCATCTCGCCATCTAAACATTTGCAAGATGTGGTTTTGATAAGGTGGGACACTTCTTAGGCCTGGCAATGTTATGTGCTTCAAAAGGAGCTTCTTCCACAGAACTTCATCTAGGTAGAAGGTGAAAGAAATGTTTATAGGCTTATTCTATTCTCTGCGTGCATGCATCTCAGTCGCTTTGAAGTCTCCTGCAGCTTAGCTGATTAATGACTCTAGTTCCACACATGATCTCATTAATGCAGATTCTACTTCTGATGTCCCTTCTTAGGTCTATGAAATGCTACTGCCATGATGCAAGTACCTTAGCTGCTTTGTTACCTTTCTGGTGCCTTAGATGGTAAATAAATTAGTAACCAGGGTGTTATCAGGGCAATGACATGGCTCAATCTGTAAACAACATGTTGGAGATTCTATCAAATGTGTGACTTGTCTTTTGGTTTATTTTGCTGTTGACAATATGGAGAAATCCTTTTGTGTACCTTCCCTTAATTTTCAAATTGAAAAGAAGCAGCAGGTTGGTGTTTTTTGGGTTTTTGTTGTTGTTGTTTTTCTTTTCCACTCTGAGACTGGCTTTAGGTAGTTTTGTCTCTCTTCTTAATGTGCCAGCCTATGACCATTCCAAAGTACCAGTTTCAACCACCAGACTGGAGAAGAAGTTCAAGCATGTTTGTAGTCCTTCTTGCACCTTAACAGACCATTCATTCCCCAGTGTCAGTCCCTAGAAGGTATAGGATAAATGTTTGCATGCGTTCTTTTAAATAAAATAGCATTTTAACTTTATTTTTCTATTATAGTATGTATCTATTTAGTATACTCTACCCTTGGCAAACGTAACTTTCTCAGTGTACTTACTCTGAGGTGTTCTATGCGTATTGTGCATAGAGCTAAAGATGGCAATATTTCAGTCAATGAGAGCATTACACTTGAATCTTGGGATAAAATTATGGATGTAGGAAACTCTGTACTTGGTTTGCAGACTAGTACAATTCTCTTCACTTCTTGCTCTCTTTAAGTCTTTCCAATTTATCCTGAAAAATAAGAAGAGAAAAGCTGTTATGACAGCAGTGGTTAGCTTAAAAATTGTGTTTGCAATCAGGTTGGAGTGATGCCATTTGTAGATTCTGCTCTTCTACTGTTTTTCAGCTACGCTTTCCCCAGTGCAGTGTGAGAGTGACTGCAGGAGAAAGAGGGATAATGGGTGCTATGCTAAGGTTCTTACCAAGTATCCTATGGCCTCTTCATCTGGAAGAAAGAATTTTGCTTGCCTAAAAATTTAGGGCCAGTATGTTGAAGCAAAGGGAATCTGGTATGGTATGTCCCAAGATATCTGCAAAGTCCCATTGTAGAAAAGCAGAGCAAAGAAAGCACAGAGGGAGAAAAGCACCATTATTGGCTCTGCGCAAAAGCTTTCCTAACTGACCTAGAAGTGAAGAAATCAGCAGTGGTAAAAGCCATAGGATTGCTAATACAGTAGAAGTAACAAAACTGCTCAGTGGTGACTTTTGATCTTGTATTTGGGATGGAGAGAGCACAGGGATGTTCTGTGGTAACTGCCAACCCTATTTTTCTCAACCTGCTCCTATTTTTCTCTTGAAATGAAAAAAAAATGAGACACTTAGTAGGCTGGTGCAGACAGCTTGTTGGTGTGAGTTGGAAATGGAGTATTTTACCCTAATTATTTTTTTTTTAAAAAAAAAAAGGCAAACAAACCAAACCCCCCAACACCTTAGTGTGATGAGACACTGCTGTGAACATAACTGCAAAACTCCTTGCTTGGATACCTGCTTGTTATCTTTGGGACAGCAATGCTGGGGCTTTCTGGGCTACAGCAAACTTTACATAATCCTGTCCAGGTCCATGGAAATCTCTTGGCATCTCTCAGATGTGACTTGTTTATTCCTTGCTTTTTAGCTATACCACAGGCTCCTTTGTCGGTGAGGTCCCACCTTCTGCTTCTCCCAAATACCCAGTCCTCTAGCAGTCCAAAAAATTCCCTCATCTGAGGGAACTGGACTGTAAAATTCTCATATAGAGCTCCTGGATTTAGAAAACAGCCTTTGAAGCTCCCAAATCTTCCTAAATAGAGCACCCCAGGTAATTGCCAGCCTGCAACCAGTGGTGCAGCAAAGTGGCTGGCAGCGACCTTTGACAAGAGTTTGCTAGAATGGGGTAGCATCTACTGTGGGTTAAAAGAAGTCAGCGGAAAGGAGACTGATAGGATTATGAAGATAAATCTTGGTAAATTGCTAAAACGTATTCATTTTAAAGTAATGAATTTCTCTATCCTCTTAGTTTGGTGTAACACTTCCTTTCTCCTAAAGGAATTTAAATGAAAGAAAATCATCCGCATTTGAATCCACTTAGAATTTTAGTTCTTACTTGTTGTAACTGCAACTTATGGTTGCCCTGTAATAGCATTCATGTTATGGATTTTTCTTTCGTACTGCAATTCCTGATCATCATATACCTCTCAGAGCAGAATATCAGCAATTGCAGTCACTGGCAGCCCTTCATGAAGGGTTATGGTTTTTGTTTGGTTTGTCATTTGTGGTTTTTTTGTGTGTAGAGATGAGGGAATGAGTCTGATCCTGATAATCATCAGTTGGTGAATGCTGAGGACCTGCTAAAAGCCCCTGAATATTTAAGAAGGGAACTGAGACCAGGGGTTTGCACAATGTTCTCGCTGGCTTGTACATCCCACTGTGCTGTGGAGTCAGTCTAAACAGACAATGTGATTCAGTGGAAGTCCTGAGGAGCTTCGCTTACTTTTAGGCTCCAAAAGGAATTAAGGGTGACTTACTAGCTAAAAAGTAAATACATGTACTTGATAAATGGCTTTTCATAGCATAAAAAACCCCAGTAGGATGCAGCAACTGGAAACTAAAGCCATACTCCTGCAGACTGAAAAAACTCTGTTTAATAGTGGAAGAAATTAACCTTTGGAAAAAGCGATGAAAGGGTAGTGGTGACTCTGTACCAACAGACCTGTCCGTTCAAGACTGGATGCCTGTCTGAAAGACAGGATTTTTCTGATTTTCTGGAGTAAGCCTTATGTCCCATACTTAGACATTTTATTGGACCAGCCGTTTCTGGCCTTAATGTATGAACACTAATGTCTGAAGAAAAGTGTCTGCTCAGTAAATCAGCTTCAGTTCTGCTTTTGATTCTGTTAATATTGCTCATGGCCCCTAAGCACAGTGCTGATGGAGAAAATTGGCCTGCTCTTTCCAAAATTTACGGTACTGGTTGAATTTTGAACTGACATTTGACATTCCAAAAGTGAAATTTGGAAAGGTGTGCTTTTTTCTGTAACATAGACTCTATATTTGTTGGCTTCAAACATAACTGGAGGCAAATTACTGAAGCCAATGCTTCCTTGTTGTGTTTTTGATGAGGAAGAAGATGATGGTCAGAGGGGTTGGGGTCAGGATATCATATGTTTTTTTTAAAGACCTCTAATGAGTAAAATGGTAAAAATGGTCTAAAAAGAAAAGGCTTGGATGGTGAAAGAAATTTTCTAGCAATGCCAGTGACTTAAAACAAACTGTCTCTGGAAAAAATCTTCTCAGAGGGGTTAGCATTGGGTTTTTGCTGCTGACAGGATGGTTTCTTTGTCTCCATTGGAGATCTCACCTTCTTTTCCATTTCCCTCCCGCTCTTCCAACTCACACACACCTTTTCTTAGTTTTACTGGCATTTATCCAGTAGCCAGTTTGTGTAATACTGCAGACAAGCACTTCTTGCAGAAGGCAGCTGAAGGTACGGAGGGTGTCATGTGCATTATTGAAGTCTCTGTTTTCAGCCTTTCTCTAGTCCAACAGACATCCCGGTTATGCTAATGATGGATGGGAATAGCTAAGAAGTTACATTTAAAAATGGGTATTTATTATGTACAAGTGACGGTAATTGTCTTCTTTAGCCTCCGGTATTTCACAAAAAGTATACAGCAGAAAAGTAGAAGCAGTCATCTTGAAACCACTGGGGTTTGATACTTTTGGCTGAAAATCTAGAAGTGGTTGAACCTTGAGAAATATTAAAACTTGAAAGGAGAACTGATGGAAACCAATATTAACCTTCCAGTTTGGATAGCCTAAATTTGTAATACTAGTAAATTTTTCAATGATCAATCTTAAACTAAATGGAGTCCCTGCATTATCTGTGAATAAGTGCTTTTCTTTCTTCTGAAACGTAATTTTATACTGGACTGAGTGGAAGTTGGCATCATTCCCTGTGCTCCCCATGATATCAAAGTGCACCATATATTTTAACTTTTTAGTAGCTTCTGCCAATAAAAACAAAAGTTATAATTAATAGTCTCAGCAGTTTTGCTGCCAAGGGTTCCTGGCCACGATTCTTAGCTTGTTTTATGCTGCAGATGCATACCTCTGAACCTTGTTAACAATTTTTTTTTTCCTTACCAATGATTAAAAACTACTGCTGTCCAAGGACCTAGCCCTACTTTAAAAATTAAAGAAAATAAAGCATGGTCATTAAAGAGTTAAGGTGCTCATGAGAAAATATTTTTGAGGCAAACTCTTTAAAGGAGCTAAGATCCTTGTTAAGGCTAAAGCACCGTCTCACATATCAGACAATTAATTGCTCTAAATAGTTTTGACTGTAGAGTTATATTGCAGATGGGGTGTGTTACGATACTGAAAAATGACTCTACACAATAAATGTATGGGTTAGCAGGTTGAGGACTTATCTCTTTGCTCTCAGGAACATCATATAATTGCCCTAATAATCTCAACCCTGTAATACTGGTAACATCTCTTCCACGGCGATATGATACTTTAAAAATTCTCAAGTATATATATGTTTCTAAATATATGATCTGATTTCTGACTGTAGAGGTAGCTTGAAGTGCAACTCTAACACAGGACATTTAGGAAAAGGTAATTTTTCGTGCCAAAAAAATAAGTCCAGTCTCCTAAAAAGGGATATTTTTTCATTCTCTGTTTGTGGAGTTAGACCACACAGTCTGGTTTTATATTATTGACAACTGAAATTGGCTGATGAACTTGCTTCTGCTGAATTCGATGGTAGAAAAGTGTTTTCCTACCATGTAGAAATGTTTAATTTTTTCCCCTGCTTTGCCTTTATGGTAGTCTTGCTACAGTAACATAAGATGGATATTGGTGTGGCAAGACCCTTATGTCTTGTTCAGCTCTTTGCTTTTCTTCCAAAGAAGCTTTTGTTCCGCTTATATATATATATTTGTGAGCGAGTCTCCTCTGGAAGGCTCCGTGTGGGTGGTTCAAACACTGTATCTGATCAGATGCTGTTTACCTCAGGCATCTGATTAATGAGCACATGTTT
Source organism: Elanus axillaris (assembly GCA_026212715.1). Lineage (NCBI taxonomy): Eukaryota > Metazoa > Chordata > Aves > Accipitriformes > Accipitridae > Elanus > Elanus axillaris. The sequence continues at coordinate 4,080,023 of JANZLQ010000030.1, forward strand.
GAGTGGGATTAATACTGTAATCAGTGTCTTGGATAGACGCAAATCTGAGGAATGGATTCAGGCTGTCATCTTATTCTGTAGAGCATAGTGACTGAGCTGAGTGAAACTGCAGATGGAAGCCTCAGAGTTAAAAGATCTATCTGTAATTTGTTATGTGTCTCCCAGTACTGTCATTTCTGTACTTTCTCTACTTTTTCAGAACTATAATGATTTGGGGAGAGCTAATTAAGTGTCCTAGTGCTATTGCAGCATTCGGTGAGTACTTGAGCTATCCCAGCAGGCAGTGCCTAAACGTACCTGAGATTTAGCTTTGTCTCCTTTTTAAACATGATTCTCCTCCCTCCTGTGTTTCTTTGCTCACCTGGTAATATGCTGCTTTTGCAGTACCTAAATGTTCCTGGTACACATTTTGTATTTATTATACTTGTCTATACTATGTCAGCTTTTCCAACAGGAGAATCTGAAATGCTCATGTAATTCAGGAATCTCACCCTGCTGTGGTCTTTTAATAAATTCTACCATATTTCCAGCTCTTTGGAGGGTGATGTTTCCTAGTTTTAGAAACTTTGCTATATTTGATGAGTCGCAGAGCTGTCGTCTTAGCTATTTCTGAAAACCTTGTGTTTAAAGGGCAGAAATCTTCATAGAAATCAACTTCCCAGATTAAGGGTTGTTAGATGCTCTAAACTGAAATTCTGCTGTCAGGGCAAGTTTTTGTATCTTATTTGAATTTCAGAAGTAACTTTTACCATATCAAGGGTGCTGTTTTGAGTGCTTGGCAAGACAGCTTGAGCATCAGTAACTTGTTCTTGTCACTGCCGTAAAGCTGAATTAGAGGAGCAGGAGAAGGGTTGTCTCCTGTTTAGCAATCAAATGGAGTATTCATTAATAAAAAATAGCTAATTTGCTGACTTGCAATACCAAGTGGACCACCCTTCCTGCTGTAACAATTCCAGCAACAAGTAATTCCACCTGCTCTGAGAAGTAAAAAATGATCTGTGGAACAGCTGGCTGGCTTCAAGGACATAATATGGAAAAGATTATTGATCTTGGTCTGTTAGGATTTATAAAGCTTGAGGATATCAGTTGCTTGCAACTTTGGCCATGTTTTCTCCATGCTTGCTCACCTTACTGGACTTCCATCAGTAAAGATCCAAGAACTAAAGGGACAGAGGGACTGAAGCTCTGTTAGTGCAATAGTTGACATCATATCTTAGCATAGTTGTGCTGGCTCCCGTGCAATAGAAGTGGTAGTGTGAGACTGTAGGTAGCCGGCATTGAAACCATGCTTCAGCATCTTCAAAATTGGCATCTGAGCTTTCCAGGTGGAAGGCAAATCTCTATAGGCTGCAGTGTGGAACTGGGGTGGTAAATAGAGCTTTGGGTGGGTCCATTTTATTATGACTGTCTTTAAGAATATATAGTTTTTTTAAATAGGAATTAAAGTCAACGTCACTGTAAATGGAGTTGTGTTAGTGCTACAACATGAGTTGTAAGCTGTGGAAGGACAGTAGGGTGTGAGTTACCACCTAGGGTGAAATTAGGCTTAAAAACATAAATTCAGAAGAAATCTAGGTGGAATAACGGAGAGATTCCTGCTCTTAATTATCCTCTAATGGGCCCTACCTCTAGGGGTCTCTGCTGCAGGAGGAGCCTCTGCTGATCAGGTGCCTGGGAGGAGACCCTCTCCTGGTCAAGGTTTTCATGAAGCGTTTCTTAGCCTCTGAGGCGGCTATGGAAGATGCTTCAGGACTGCTAAGCAGCAGAAAAGAACTTCCTCTAGTCTGTGTCAAGAACGAATGAACAGGAAACTACTTATTTTCCATATCATAGCCTGCTTAATAAAAAGCAGGCTTTTGACATCTTGACAGCTTTTCTTTGCTAGAACATTATTTTGATCAAATAATAACTAAGAAAAATCTTAATTTTTTTTTTTTGCCTTCCCCTGTTTGCATAATAGAAAAAAAGTAGCAAGAGAGAGCAAACATACCAGCTTGCATTGTAAAACACTGAAGCCACTTGGAACTATAAGCTTTCTGTGTTCCCACAACTTCTTGCTGTAATTCTTTTCTAGTTTAGTGGTTTATCTACAAACAAGCATCCAGCAGGACTGTGCAACTATGTAGGCGGGAGAGCTGGCAACCAGAGTATTCTGTGCAGCAAAATCCCTCTTTGCATTTGTGTGGAAGAACTGATGGGACAAGCTATGCTGAGAAAAGTAAAACTGGAAGATTAAAACGTGACTGTCTTTAAACAGAAACATAATCACCTGCTCTCTACAAAAGCTCACTAGATTTCAGAAGCAGATGGTGAGACCTCTTTACTCCTATTCATTGCTGTAGTTTATCATCCAATAAGAGCTGATGTAGTCCACACTGAACTCAGTATCCCTGCAACTATCTTATAAACTCTAGTAGAAGTAACCGTGTTAAAAATCTCTCAAGTAGATCTCACAAGATGCACTTGCTGCAGTATACATAGACCTAAACTCTGTTCCTGAAGGCTTCAGTCTACAGCAGATACTATACCAGAAAATTTAGAAGCAGGAAACCACTTTTTCACCCACAGGTTAGCACCCATGTGGCAAACGTATTATTTTTTGTTACAAAATCTATAATAAAATTGTAGGTTTCGCTTCTCTCTCCCACATAGGATCACAGAATTATTTGCCTTAAAAAGGATCTCTGGAGGTCATTTGGTCCAGTCACCTGCCTAGAGCAGGATGAACTCAGATCAGGCTACCAGCACATAAGGTAGAATGAGAAGATATTATTTAACTTTGCCATCAAAAGAAGCGCGTGATCTTGCCTATTGCACCCATAAGTAATTGTTCAGGTTGTTCTGAGTTCCCAGCTCTGAGTTGCTTTAATGACAGCGTGCTCCATTAGTCACTACGTGGCAAGCAGCTGCCATTGCAGCCTTACAAAGTTGCAGCTCTCATTTAAAAACAAACCAAACAAAAGCCTGAAAAATAGCTTGGCTTTGGTTCTTTGAGTACACGCTTTCTCTGAGGTGACACAACACACGGGTACAAGTAGTGCTCTGAAAGCACAGCAGCGTGCCATAGCACCGAACTGGCAGAGCCGCCTTGGACAAAAACTATGCCCCTATTGAATCTGATGAACTATTTGCAAGCTTTTTCTGAAGCCAACATATGGAAAAAATTGCAAGCCTTATGTTGGAAAGCTTTTTTTTCCCTTCTTGGGTATGAGATCTTCTTGTGAGTTCTGAAAGGCACGCATCTGCCGCCGACTCTGCTGGTCTGAAAGAGGGGAGACCCTGCCAGTCTATGTAAAGCTGCTTTTCACACAGTCAAGTAGCTGGCAGAGTGTGGTAAATAGTAATAAAAAAGGCTTAGGAAAGACTTTAATTAAAGTAAGAGCTTCACTAATTATGTTTGAGGCTACACAGAGGGAGCCTGACACTGGATAAATTTTTCATGGAAGAGAAAAAATTAATTACAGTCCCAGTCACAAGTTGAGGTCATTTATTTAAAGGGAAACAGTTCTATGGTGCTTCATAATTTATATGGCTGGGTATGCTTTACATAGCTGGACTTGTAATGTGATATTTACTTTTATGCATAATATTATTATGTTCTTAAAAGGAAACCGTACTCCAAAGAGGTAAAATTAAAATTCTCCTGTGAGAGGTGGTGGCACTCTTCACTGAAAGCAAGCAGTCTGATTTCTTTTGCTGGTGTGCATCCTGGTGGCATTTTGAAAGCTGTTCAGCTCAATAATATGGGTATTGCATATTAGTTCCTGTTTAGTTCTATTAATGTGAAAGGCAGAACAAAATGTGGTGCATTACAAGTGCCATGGCTTGTGGAACGGTACAGACAAAATTTTGAGCTGCTCTTAATTTTGTGTGACATTGGCAAATTCCTCCCATAACAACAGCAAATAGAGAGTGAACCTGCCCTTATATGTGGGCTAATGATCTTTGCCATTCTTTTCTTATTTAGGTCTCTCAGTCTTGGGTTGAATTGCAACCCAGGTGAAGCAACCAGCCATAGTTACATTGACCTTTGGTAAAGGAAGCGGCTTGTCCGAGGCCAGCTGTTTGGTTTTGCTTGCGTGTTCTGCAATTGTACTGCTTAGGCAGCACCATTGGTTTAAGTAAGCTGGTGTAAACTTTTTGGATTATAATGAAAATTGCTTTTTGGTGTGCTGATGTGAGAAGTCCTGATGGAAGGAAATGCTCCAAACTCACCAACTGTACTGGAAAGATGAATGTGTCGGGATTGTAGGTTATCCAAGTTGAACTGCAAGTAGCAACTACAGATGTTGTGTTTGTTACAGTGCAGTCTCATGCAGAAATGTTTTGAATTCCACATCCATGGTGTTTCTTTATGGGTATGTTTAAAACGGTGCAAGTATTAAGTTTAGTAATCAAAGCCTTTTTGGAAAAAAACCTTTGAAATGCAAATTATAAATAACAACCAAGGGTTCTCTAGGACTTTTCTGTAAGCTCTTGCTGTGAAGTAAATGCTATTCTCAAATTCATTGTATAACTCGCTTTCCTGTGTTCAGGCAGTTGTCCTGCTAGTGTTACTTGCTAAAACCTGAAAGCTGCTTATGCTAATTAAGAACTATTTTATGAGGAGAACAGAACAAGTTCTTTTAGCTCCTGACATCTGTCAAGAGTAATGTATGAGAAGGAAGGCCATAGTGCTGCCCTGCAGCTGGAGATATATTCCCTAGCTGTGCTGCAGTGGGTTCCTGAAAAGCCACGATGTCTGGTTGCTTCCCAAGCTCCAAGCATAAACTTTTGCAGTATCTGCCAAGGACTGGATGTTCTTGAGACCGTGCTGTACATTTGTAATACTGATCTAAATCTGTGTGGTCAGCATGCTTCATGTGATGGATTTATTTATTGCTTTATTTTTTAAAGCACAGTAAAGCTTTTTACCATGACTTATTACCAATTTGACATCTTGAGATGCTATAGGCAGATCTGAAAATCTTGGCCCTACTGTTCCACTATAAAGCCTTCCATGGAAAGTTGCTCCTGTACCCCAATGGCAGAAACTTCAACTGTGGCAGTTAAATACTCCTGATTCCAGAACTGTCATTGCTTTTGAATAATCTAATCAAAGTCCAATGTGATTTTTCATTAATTGGTTGTTTCTAAGATAAAGTAGATAATAGGAAATTAAGGTTTTGTTAAGGAGCTGTTTTATGACTTTAGAATAGACTATTTCAGTTGGCAGGGACCTACAATGATCATCTCATCCAACTGCCTGACCAATTCAGGGCTGACCAAGTTAAAGCATGTTGTTAAGGGCATTGCCCAAATGACAGGCTTGGGGCATCAGCCATCTCTCTAGGAAGCCTGTTCCAGTGTTTGACCACCCTCTCGGTAAAAAAAATGCTTCCTCATGTCAAGTCGAAATGTCCCCTGACACAGCTTTGAGCCATTCCCACATGTCCTGTCACTGGATATCAGGGAGAAGAGATCAGCACTTCCCTCTCCCCTTCCACTGGATTTCACCTGAGAGTGTCTGCTGTTCATTTTCAAGGAGGCATGGGCAATATTTTTAAAATGATATTATTTTACTAATTCTCTTTTAATTTGATAGCAGTGGTAAGTTGCTATTTAGCAACAGCCTGGTAAACATTCCATCTAAATAAACCTGAAATTTCAGGAAGTAGGAAAGGATGTTTCCATGTACACTGTCTTGATTACAGAACAGGCTGGATTTGCTGTACATGATTTCTAAGAGGCTTATTGAGCTTTCCTAACTTTATTGATTTTGAAATAGATTGAAATATTTGCCTCGTGAATAGAGGCAAATAGAGTTTCCCATCTTGAAGAGGATGATGGGGAATGAGTGTTATCTTGGGCTTTTAAGTCCATTCAAGTCCAGTGTTACCTATTCATGAAAGATAAAGCGTTTCTCTGCTCTGAAGCAATTTTTCCAGGCTAAGCAGAGGATAACGTTCTTATCAGGAACACAACCTAATGGTTTCTGAGCATCTGCACAAACCCAAGAACGACGAGCAGAAGTCTGTGTGTTTGTAGACTGGCAGTGATTAAGTGAGGATAATTGACCTAGGATTAACAACCTACTACAACAGACACAGGGCTACAACAGGTAAGGCACTCCGTACCTGGAATCCAGTACCCCAGAGCCTGGGACAGAAGTCAAGGTTCTTGGGTTTTTCAGGTATTCTGGTTTTCTGCAGTGTCTTGCCTCTTTTGCTGCTCAACTTTTAACTTCTGTGAAGATTGAGCATATGGAACATCATGAAACTCTTTCCATAGCTATCATTTGTCTCAAAAGGTGCTCTGGTTGGATTGTTATAATAAAAGGCTGTCATAATGCATATAAGCAGGGAATCAAAACTTTTAAAACCACCAAGACTAGGAAGGTCCATCTGAAAAATCTGCCTTATGAACATGTGGCATCACAGATAAAACCTCTGAGAGTCAGTTTTTCATGTGGAATATGATCAAGTGATATAGAACTATGTATTGGCTGAAAAAAAAGAATAAGCCTAGAAGGAAGCTGGGAGGTCTACACAGGAAATAAATACACAAGTAAAATGCTGCAAGAAAGCACCAGCTGTCTTGCTGGTGACAGGTGGCAATGTCTGTAGGAAATCCATTCTTGCATTCTCTATCTAGCTCTTTTTTGATACAGGGGCAGATGTATAGAACTATATGATCTGTTCTGGCAGAACTACCTTGATCCAAGACAGACTGAGACTCCCAAGCACAGTTGCATCCCCATTAATGTGAATTCTGCAGTCCAGGTATTACAGATATGAGGAACGTAGCTGAAAAAGTTAGTATGAGTACAAAAGTATCTGGATGACTAAATATCTTGTATTAAGCAATATAGCAAAATGATTTAATTTCTTTTTTTTAACAACAACAAAGAATTAAACGGTGGTGTGTGAGCAACAGTGCATGGCACATGGCTCATTCATTACCGTGATCTCAACTGCTGGAGCCGCAGACCTGGCAGGACTCTGGGGAAAGTCTGTGGAAAGGTACCAAGACCAGGACAGGAGTATCGTGTCCACTGCCACAGCTTCCTGCCAGCAGCCAGGGAGCTCACAGTTGAGAAAAGCTGTTTGTGGCTTTGTATAGGGCTAGCATATATGGCTGTCAAAATCTTTACTGAAGATGAGAAAGGAAAGAAGGATCCTGCAAAGCTGGATATCACTTACATGGTAATCCTTAAATAAGCATTTAGGCATGTGATGTGAGGTTGCTATGTATTTCAGGCTTGGTTTTAAGTTTCTCGTCTCTTATTCTGCAAGGTGAATTTTGAAATGGGGAAGTTGCTCACAGTAATAAAATTCAAATTTTATCTCTTGTGTCATTTGGGAGAACATATAAAGAGGTTCTGACTTCTCAGCAGCTCAAAGGTATATTTGTTTTGGTAGCAATTTGCTCACAGTGTTTTATGATGGTGCAATGACAGAAATTGCTTGGTCTATCAGTACAAACCTTTTAGGAATGAGATCATATTCCATCAGCTGACTTGCATGAAATTCAAACATTAATTTACAGGTTTTGGAAGAGCACAAGAAGCCAAAATTGCTACTTACAACATCTGGAGAGAATACTTACTGCACTTGGTTAAATCCATTCATCCGTTGGGATAGAGCTCATTGGGAAGAAAGGATAAGGTGAATGCCAACCCAGGAACGTTTGTTTTTCTCTCTTCACTTCCTCCCTCTTCTCTGTTAAAGAAGTTTGACATTTAAGTGTAGAATGGATTAAATTATTCCCAGAGTTTTAACGTCTGTATCACTGAACCACCTTGTGATTGGAGCGAGGAAGCTGAATCAAAAAACAACCTAATGCAACTCCATAGTGCTTGTTTCACAAAAGCTGTACTGGGAAGCAGGGGAGAAAGCTACAGAAAACTCTGTATTTGCTGTATATCTTTATTGTGAATATTGGACAATGTTCTTGCATAGAGTAATAGGCAGTAATATGAGAAACTAATAAGAAAACTGTTTACTGGTTTTTCTCTTGTGCAGCTGCTTTAAAATTATTGTGGGAAGTGAGGGGGGAAATTGAAATTCTATTGTTTTGTTAAAGAACGGTTCTTCAGTCCTTCATATTCGTATTTTTTAAGTACTTCTTGCCATCCACTTTCATCATAAATAGTTCAACAAATGGCTTCCTTCTGCAAAACGGAACTGAGATGGGCTGTGAACGGTTTTGAAAAACACATTTTAATAAAAGAAAAACATTAGGCTAACTAAAAGCAGTGACTTGAAGAAACAAGCCTTGAAGCTACCAACCCTTCTATGAAGTCAAAGTTCAAACTATCTTATTTAAGTGTGGCTGTATAAGGAATTATTTTCCTGTGGTAAAATGCAACTGTAGAAGCATAGCTGGAAAGCAGGGGGTAATATATACGGACAGTTATCCAGTTGGAATGGAAAGATTTATTTTTCACTTAATAAATTTCTCAGGTTTTAAAACTATGTTTTACGTTATCTACACTTGTGAAAAGTCTGTGCTGATGTATCTGGGGAATGGAAGGTCCTAATTCATAATGGCTGTGGGAGAGATCCTCAACTACCATGGCAGGTATGAGATTCCAGGAAAGTAAAGATTTTAAATTTTTTTCCTCATTTTTTGTATACTCTAGGGAATAGAAAGCATTTCCTTTCCCTTTCATTAATCTCTTCAAGTATGATAAAGTAAGAAAATTAAATCTGAAAAGAAGTGAACAGAGCGTCAGTATAAATTCATCAGTATAAATTCTTCCTAACTGGATGCACAAGTTTTCTCCTTTTTTTGTTTTCTTTTTAACATAGAACTGGACACGCTACCCTAGATGTGGTCTTACAAATAGCAAATAGAAGGGACTAACCAATTTCATTAGCCTGCTATCATACATGATGGTATGTCATTGGTTTTCTCTGCTGCAAGGGCACAGTGCTGACTCTTTTTAAACTTGCTGTCCATCAGCACACCCAGATTTTCTCTGCATAGATACTTGCTCATTTATAAGCCCCTGGCCTGTAGAGTGTGTGGGGTTATTCCATTCCGTGTGCAGGGCTTGACACTTGCATTTGTTGAACTTCTCAAGCTTTTTGCCAGCCCAGTTTTCAAGCTTATACAGGTTCCTCCGAGTAGCAGCCTTCTCCAGTGTATTGACTGCTCCCAGCCTGGTGTCTTATGCCTGTTTGCTGAGACTGCACTCTGCCTCCATCCAGGTCATTAACAGTGACATCAAGCACTACTGGCCATGTCATCATTCTTTGAGGAATGTCCCTGCTACATGGCTGTCGGTTGGACTTTGCGCTGCCAATTTTCACCCTTTGAGCTGGGTAGTCTGCCTGGTTTTTCAGCCACCACCCTGTTGCTAGCTGATGGAGTCCATAGCTCCCCAAACTAGCTCCAGGGTTACTGCAGCAGGCCGTGCTAAAGACCATACTGAAGTCAAGGTACACAGCACTCGCTGCTCTCCTCTTGTCCACAGAGTCAGTTGCTGCCTCCTGGAAGGCAAACAAATTGTTCAGGTGTGATTTATGCTTATTAGATCTCTGTTGGCTTTTCCTCACCATCTTCTTATTCACCATGTGCTTGGAAATGGCTTTCAGGAAGATTTTTTCAATAGCCCTCTCAGGGACTGAAGTTTGACTGACTGGCCTGTGGCTCCCAGAAGTCTTTTGATACCCTTCTTTAAGATGGGTATGACATTTGACATATGTTCTTTACGTTGAAGTTTGAGAACTGGAAGGCTTCCAAACAGATTTGCTTCTGCAAGATACTAGAAAAATGTGGGGGATCCAACACTTGAAGGAAAAACACAAGCAACTTGTTAGTGGAGGCTGTCACTGCAGCTTACTAAAGCCCTTCCTTGGAAAGGGAGGGAGTGAACTACACTAGCTGACCATTATCAGCCTTGTGGCTATGTCAAGAAGACACATTGGTTTAGAGCAAACAGCAAGTTTATAGGCACTTTACTGATCAGCTTAAAATGTTCTGGGCCTTTTTTTCTTTAAAAAACAATGAAAATAACCTGTTCTTGAACAGGTGAATGTGGAGAATAATCCTGTCCTGAACTGTGCCAAGTGATCCAGTCCATTTCTTCAATTTCTAACTTCTGTGAACAAAGATAAGCTTAGAGTGTGTCATGGAGAAAATTGAATCAACATACCATAACATTATAATGAGCTGAAAATGTGATGTCAGTCTGCTTGTAAATTCAGGCCAGCAGGAGCTGTGCATGGTTCACTGACAAATAAAAAGATAATTTAGCCAAGGTGTATATCATGTTACAGTATGGGATTTAGGTATTCTGCACCAATAGCAGAATTTACAGGGAAGCAATTCTACAGAACTATGGCTACCAAAGCACTTGCTGGGAAAGCTTTCTGTAAGCATTAAGTATGTAATGATGTGCTTATACTCTTCAAGGCTAGGGTGAAAAAGCAGGAGATGTATTTATCTTGAATGGAGCCAGCAGGCTGCACGTTTGTAGTGGGATCTTGCATAGTACCTGTCACTGCTATTAGAAGAACTACCTGAGCCTGTACCTCTGTTCCTCTTTAACACAGTTAACAGCAACACATACAGTCTTCTGCCTCTGCTTGTTGTTCTTCTGCTGTTGTGTTTCCTTGGCTTAATTAACAGCAGAGGTTGTGGGTCAGGCAGTCAGTGCAAATAACATAGAGCTATATTAAGTAGTTGCTCCAAGACAACAGGAGTCGGCATAGGACTCTAACAGTCGGAAGACATTTGTCTAATTTCTAATCTTTTTATTTGCTTTTCTGGGGAAAGTTTAAGGTATTTGTATTTTGCCTTCAGCTATGTCAGGAATGCTTCAGTACTGTGCTGTTTTACTCCTGCGACATAGGCGTTCTGTGCTCTTTGAGAAACTGCTCAGCCTTGATGGCTGAACTCCCACCTCTGTGTTTGAGAAAGCATGACTTCTGTTGTGAGTCCTCTTGACTTGCATTGACATCATCAAATAAGATGGGCGATGCTCTTAGTCATATGGTTTAATTTTAGGTAGTCCTGCGAGGAGCAGGGAGTAGGACTCTATGATCCTTATGGGTCCCTTCCAACCTGAGATATTCAACGACTCCACAATTCTGTTGAATTCACTAAGGACACTTAGTTTTGTTGTCACCAGTGTTTTTGTGCTTGCATCTTATGTAGAGGTATACATAACTGACTGGTTCTGGGTCAGAAAAGTAGAAAAATCCTTAAAAGCACTTTGCTCTATATAGCAACTCTCTGTGAAAAGACATTGCCAACCTTCCTGTAACAATTTTTTTTCCTTAACATATTTTGAAACTCCTTCTGTGTTGGATGTCTGTCTTTAAATTCTGGCGGGGCATGGGGGAGAAGTGTGAAACTGAAATTCTGCAAGTGTTAAAAAACAGAATAATGAATATTTGTTTGTTTGTTCAGCTTTTGCAAGCTTTTGCTTCAAAAAGCTTCTATAGAGCTGACAGCTGGGAGCTGCCAAGGGAGGCTGTCCTGTGATGGAGAAGTGGCACCCAATATGATGAATGCTCCCACAGCACCAGAATGGGATCAAGTCACCTACCTGGTTTTGGAGGGGCTGGGCCGTCTGGAATCATCAGCTTTAGCTAAGGCCTGACTCCACTCAGATTATCCTTGCACTCCTTTGTGCTCCCATGGCAGGGAAGTTAAAGTTGTCATTCCAGAAAGCCACCTCATCCTAGTGGGACTCAGCTACCAAAATCAGTGGTGTTGTTTCAGCTATAGAAATTAGTAGTGCGCTGACCTTTGGATATGGGTAGTTGCTCACCCATAGTGCTATTATTCAGCTGATGAGTCTGTCGCACTCAGCTTGGCTTTGCAGAGCACCGGTTTTGGCTGGGCAGCTTACAGAGAGAGTTGACAAGGAATGTCTGGTCGCTTAACTTCTCTGTTTCTGTGGTGTTCCCTCAGGAAACAGTTCATGCTTGGCTAACTTGTGGTTTCTAATTTTTGAGTACTTAAATCATGCAACTAGAACATTCTGTTGTTTCTTTCAGTCTCATGACTGCTAATGAAAATTGAGGTGATGTAGGGGCCGCACAATACAATACTATTTGGATACATCTTGATTTTATTTCAGCTGGAGGGCGCAAAGAGCGTTGAAAGTGTAATGCTAGCCATGGCAATTGTTGAAAGAACCACTGCTGGATGGAGTGCTAAAGGTGAAGAAGTAAAACCAAAACAGCCCAAAAGCACAAACTAACCCCTCAGGTGTTCAAAAGACTGGAAATTTTCTCTTGTGATTGTACAACATGCACAAAATATATGGCTTAATGTAATGATTTTCTTGAAATTTGTTGATAGCTAGATTTGATCATCAAAGAATGGAGTCAGTAGGCAGTTATGAGAAACTGAATGGTCCTGCTGTATTTGATTTGAGACTGTAGATGCACCTTCTCATGTCATGCATAAAGACAAGCCATCTCTGCAGAATGCAGCCGCTAAGGATTTACTTAACTGGCCACTGGATGCCAGTATTGCTCTGCAGAAACTGGTAGCAGAAAGCTTATTTTTGTGACTAATATTGCAATGGCTGATCCAATGTCATTTTATCACTTGTTTTTAAACTGGGATAAAGGGTCGGTAAAGTGCTAGAATGAAACATACACTTCATTTTACTTTCATGAGAGGCTGAATACAGAGCGATTGTTGATTCATATTTGACCTGTATTAAAGCACATAAGATTTTAGAATCATCCATAGCAGCATACTTTGTAATGAAAATAACATCATCTTTGCAGTTGGCCCTTTTCAAACTGTGTTTAATCTGTTCTGCTGCTGGTCTTTGCTACTTTGAAATAGCTTGCAGAAGGAAATTTTCTTTGCTAACTCAGGACTGAAAATCCTGATGCTGACCGAACAAATCTGTAACATCTGTGACAATTTTAAAAATCCTGTACTTGTGGGCAGAGTCCCAGGACTTCAGAATTTGAAGACAGTGGCTTCTGTCCTTATGTCTAGGAGTTCATACTTGAAGACACAGGGGAGAGAGAAGTTTATTCACTGCCCTAATAGTGTTAAGATATTTGTCAAGGAGATGCTTCTGATCTAATGGCTATCAGAGGCTGAAATGAGGGTTTGCATTGTTTGTTGTTCTTTTTTTTTCTTCTTTTTTTTTTTTTCTTTTTTAAGAGATGCCTTGTTCTGGTGAAGGCTCAGAAATTATGAGGTTGCCAACCTGGTCACTATTGCCACAAAGATTAGTGTGCAGAACGCAGACAGGAGCACACCACTGTTTACCTCATGCTGTATGTTCATTCAACAAGGGGACACTGGATTTGGCCAACCTAACTGCCATACTGAAAGACTTGCGTGGGAAAGTATGCTTTCTCTGTTTCATGTCAGTCCAACGTGCCATCTCATGTGCTGGAGCGAGCATGAAAAATCATTACATCCCTGAGAAGCAGCCTCTGGGTAAGTAATCAATGGATGAAATGGAAATGATGGTGACTTCATTATTTGGCCTTGGCCTTGCCATGCTTTTACTTTGTCCCTAGAAAAAAGTAACAGCTTTTCCCTTTAAGTATGCCTTAGAGATAGCATTAAGCTGGAAGTAGCTGGTTTTAGTGCTATGGAAGAGGGAAATCGCTTCTTCAAAGTTTTATGAGCTGATATGGAGAAACAAGCAAAAGAAGTTTCTGTAGTATCCTTCCGTTGTAGGGGAAGTGAGAGGCTGTTTAACAGCAGGCTCCATTTGTTGTATTTTAAAGGAAGGGGTATAAAAAGAAGCTTGTGAGGCACTAGCCTAACTTTAATTAGGATTACCGTGCTGCTTAGCTGCCTGTCTTTAGATCACAGAATGCTGGCAGGGATTCGGAGCTTGAAGTAACTGGATGGCTCATACTCAGGGACCAAAACCATTGTCCTGTTCATTAGCCAGGTACACTGACTTCTCCTGCCAGTCTTAATGTGTAGTGCTCATTACAACTCGCTCACTCTGAGGGGTTCTAAGGACCTTGCCCCTCTGGGAGGTGTGATTGCCTGAGGTTCATGGCCACCTTGGAGACGGTGCGGCTGAAGGCAACCTCCTGGGTGGGTTCCCACTTTCTTCTTAACTGCAGCCCCGGCAGTAGGAGCCACAAGTTCCCACCAGCTGGGCTGCGGTGACCGGCTCCTGCTCACAGCAAGAGGCTGAGCCCAGAGTCTGCAGGAGCCAGGAGCGGTGCAGGCAGAGTCCTGCTTGGGGCAAAGCAGCAGGAGGGCTCTGGGGACAGGGTTTGATGAGCAGCGTGTTTTCGACGTGTGTTGCAAGGAGCCTGAGCAGCCCGCGGCGTGAATCGGGGGGAGTTCATAACCGTGACGTGCTCTCATGAAAGCCGGGATCCCTCACTGCTGGTTGAGAAATAGTCACTGGAGCTTTTTGTGCCACCTTCAGCCCCTGTCTCAAGGAAGATCTCAGAGCAAAGCAAAGTAGGTAGGCAAGTTTTTTCTTGTGTTTTGCAAGAAAACCAAAAATGAGGCTAAGAATTGAAATGTACAGAAAAAAAGAAAGAGAAAGAGGTATCTCTGCAGTCCAGGTAAAAGCTGAAGCCAAATGTAGAAAAAGGGCTCTCTGGGTTTAGAGACGCTCTGAGCTCCTGGAGCTTGTGCAAAGGAAGTCCCGAGAGGGGGAAGAGGGGAAAGCCCTGCAGAAATACCAGCCTGGTTTTTATTGTTGTCGTCATTGCAATGTCCCTGATGTTCAGAAGCATAAGTTCTTTTGTAAAAGCAATATAATGATTTTATAAAACCATTTAGAATTGAGATTAGCTCCTAACCTGCATGAATATGGGGCAAGGAGAACATTCTAGCCAAATATGTATGTGCAAAATGTGTGGCATTTTTATACATTTGCTTTCAAAATAAGTTGGGTGGGTTTTTTTAAGTTTTAGGTTTTCTTTACTGTGTGTGATTGATTTATTTATTTTTAGGAATACATTAGGAAGCAAAGCAGATAGAAATCTATGAAGTGCACAGAAAGCACTGGAGAACACAGATGTTCTTCTTTAATTTTTCCTTACTGTCATATAAGATGTAGACAAAACTAAACAGAAGAAATATGGCTTTGAACAAAATGCAGTCTTTTAGTTCTTGATATATTTTTTCTTTTTCAAACAATTTCTGTTCAGATAATTCTGTTTTTGTCTAGCAATAGACAAAAATACTTTTCTGAAGGAGCAGTCAAGAGCTAATCCATCCATCTCTGCTAAAACTCCCCAAAAGCAGAAACCCTTCCAATACGCCCCAGGCCCCTACAGCTAGCTCACGGAAACTAAAGGCTCTGCTAGACTGCGTACCTGACTGTTTTTCTTTGCAAGCATTTCCCCAGACGCCTGAGACTCTGAGCAGACATTGCTGTTCAGCACCGGGATTCTTCAGCACTGCTGAGCACCACTTCAGCTACAGACTTCTTCTGGTGTCTGTCAAAATCCAGACGGTAACAAAATAAACAATGACAATTTTGCTTGGATAATAAAGGGTCAAATTTATTCTTTTGAAACTCAGGATGCAAAGGCTTCCATATATGACCCTCTAAGCATCAGAGAGATCGAGAAGTTCTGCCACACTTCACAAGACCTGAAGACATTTTGTCCACCACCTCCAAGGACTGGAGTTTGTAAGTATCGCTGTTAGGTTTTGTGATACAAAGCTCATCTGCACACACATGGAGGACCACAGAGAGACAATGTGAGTGGGGAACCCCAATTAATACCCTGCCCCAGCTACTCCCGGGCTCATTCCAGGAGCCACCAGCCCATCAAATACCCCTCTCCAGAAGCCCAGAGGAGCACAGGGGCCAAAGGCAGGTGGGAACCCAAATTAAGGACTTGGAGGAAGGTCCCCTCCAGAGGAAGGTGACACTGTCATGGGGAGTCTGAACATGGCAGCTTGATAGAGGGGAGGCTGCTGCAGCTCCAGGCCCCCAGGTCCGACCAGTAGTGAGGCTGAGCATGTATCCCCAACAGGTACATACACACAGACAAACACCAATGTGCCACAGATCAGCACAGACAGATGCACTCAGCACGCACAAATCCACAAACAGCACCAATGTCCTCATCCCGCTCCCTCCTTTGGCAGATCAAGGAGAAGGTCTGTTAGTGGGAAATACACACATACGTACGACATGGCTGGGAACCGCGTTTGCAGCACTCAAACAGCTGTGGCCCACGGCCTCCTGGTGAGATGGACCACGTAAAAAGGAGGGATAGGAAGTGCTCAGCATGGGGCAGAGCTCTCAGTGGCATAGCTGAGAGCAAAGGGAGAAAGTCGGAGTCACTCTGCAGAGGAATGGGAGGACTGGGCTGAGTGGGAGTTCAGCTTTGTGCAGAAATGTATGCTTTTTCTCTTGACGCCTCTGATCTTCTTCTGAAGGGAAGGAAGGAGATGGGGTTTTGTTCAAATCTTGCAGAGATGTGAGAGGAAAAGGTAGTGGGGTTTTTGGTGTGTTTTTTGGTTTGGTTTTTTTTCCCCTGCAGGACAACAGCTTTACCACTGCAAAGTCAGCTGTTTGCTCTGGTAAAAACGGCAAGGAGGTGAGGATGAGCAGGTTGCCACTGGACCATCCAGTGTCCCTGCTTACTGAGAGGGGAATGGCTGAATGGGAGCTGCTCCTGTCTTCAGCAGGCTGTGGTACACTGGTAGTCATGAAAGATCCATGCACTGTTTCACGGTATGCATATCCAGTACTGTTACTCCAAGTATGGGTGTTTATTGCTTGTGCAAGTGGGGGAAAAAAGTTTATCTTTTAAACTTTTTTTTTTAATTACTTTAAATTATAACGAGAGAAATAGTTACAATGATATGCAAAGTGGAGGCTGAACTACAATATCAGTTTCATAAACTGATGCCTAGGATACAAATGCAGCCCTGATATATTACAGTAAAGTCGTCCTGTTTCATTTGGGTTTTGAGTCTTTGTTTGCTTGCTTGGTTTTGTGTTCTAGGTAGCTATTATATCTGCAGGCTAATTTGTTGCCTTCTCTGAGAATAAGGCAGTTTCTAGTTCTCTTTTTACTTTTTTAGCACCTCACAGATTGCAAGTGGGAAATTCTCTCTCCACTCTGCAAGTGATGGGTGTCCCAGCAGCGGGCCCACACCAACAGCCAGCAAGGCTGGTATAGGAGTGATATACGATTGTCACGTCCAATGTTTGACCACCAGTAAAAGTGCCAGCAGTGGGAAATGGAAAAAAATGTGATTGGGCACCATCTGGCGATTTCCTGATTATGGTGTTTGGCCTAAAGAAGCGTATGGACATGGTACTGGATTGACCCGTGGTGAAAAAGAACAAGGAGAACAGGGCCAGCGGCTCCTGTTCCACTGAGATGGAAATAAAAGCAAAATGCTGCTCTTCCCTTTCCTTGCAGCTCCCGCGGGGAATCCCCAGTAGCTGTCGGTGGGCAGATGCCCGACTCCTGTGGGTGCGGGGTCCTCGACTTGCAGAGAAGATGTGGCAAAAGCTGCAGGGAGCGGGTGGAAGAGCGATGAAGTACACAGAAAGAAGCAGGGTGGGGAGGAAAATCTCTGCATAGAAGACAGCCCAATATACCCTGGATGCTGACTGACAACATGAAAACAACACCAATTCTGGCTTTAAATTTGCTAGAAATACACATCTCGTAATGCTCAGAGAGGGCCATTCAGTGGCCTTCAGTGAAGCAAAGAAAATATGAAGAAAGGAAACAGGAATTTTTATTAAATTTCCCTTTTCCACATTTCTGTGGAACTACTGTATGTAACTGTTGTTTTATTGGCCATCTGTAGTAATTAAAAACTCAACCAGCACAGCTTTCAATCCTGTTGTTCATCCTTTCCTAGCACAGATGGTCTAGGTTTTGTTTCACCTGTGCTGTAAAATAAAACAGGCTTCATGTAGAGTTAGTTTAAATTTTCACTGCAGTCAGCTGAAATGCTTGGTTTTCCTTTAGAGATTTGAGTAACTCCTCCTCCTTTTTGTTTAAAGCACAGTCCCTTTCAGAAATTACAGCTAACTTGTATTGCATTTCAGTAGAAACACAGCTTTGTTTACACTTAAATGCTAAATATTTTGTTCTTTCAAGCTTAAGGAAATGAAGTGGGTTGTATATCTGGGAGAAAACACTTTTAAACAAACCATGTGAACAGGTGTGTTGATAAATTGTTTTATGATTAATTCCCACAGAAGGTGAACCTATTATATATACTAGAGGACTTGGGTGTGTTTATAGAATGGACCACACTCCTCCTTTCTTCCTCAGAAGTACTATTTCAGCCCCTGATGTGTTGATTGCCTCACAGTAGCAAGTGGCAAGAGGGTATACTGTGATAACAATCCGACTGGGAGGGGGAAAAAAGCGTTTGTCCACCAAATACTTGTTTCTTCTTTTTTGGACTTTCTGGCCTCAGCATTTTGTTGTTCTGCTTAGATAACTACTGAAGATACAGAGTTTGGAGAATTTTAAAGATAAAATCAAACTTGCAGAAAGAGCTGATATGGCTGAAGGATGTTTTCCCCTCTTCTCATTACATCTGCTGATCCAAACTTTAGACCACTAATCTTTCTGTATGATCTTATGAAAATATACAAACTAAAATTAGATACACTGCCGTATTGTTCAATGAGAGTAGTTTCTTTGTAGAGGAATTTTCTTCTTTTAGCATGAAATTGCTTGAGTAGGAGAAGACTCTTTTCCCCCTTCCCCCCCATATTTTTAACATGAAGAACAGGGGATTCTAAGTGTGACTTCAAGTGCATATCCTATGAGTAGTTATCCTATTTCTTGCAAGAAAAAAAAATTGATCTTGATCCTTAAGCCAGTGCTGAGACATGCTAAGCCTTTTGCTTGTGCGCTCTTCTCCTAAAGTTCACCTTTAGCGCACTCTTCTTCAGGGTGTCAGTACATTGGGAACTTTTTGTGAAAGGCTGTGTAAGAAGCATAGGCTTTGTGTGGGGGCTAATATGCTCTGCAGATAGACTTGGCATGCTTAGGGATAAAGGAATGTTTGGGTTTGCTCCTTTGAATACACATCTGATGTCCTTTAAACATATTTTTTCTAGTGGTAGACCTTTGGGTGGCATAAGTTAAGTTACACCTCTTGTGTTAGTCCTCCAAAATGTGTCAGTCATGACAGAGATGCCCATGTTCAACTCGTGAAGCTGCAAAATAATCTTATCATCAAAACATACCACAAAATGCCATTTTCCAAAACCTGAGATACTACACAGAACATCATATTCCTGAGAGGCAGTAGTGGAAGAAGGCTGCTGTACTTTAGGTCCCACTTTTTCACTGTAAACCCTGCAGATAAGGAAATTGGTTTGTGTGCAAAGCTTTGGGAAAGTATGTTCTCCTTCTCTTTTAAGCATCCTATTTCTTTAATGTTTTAAAGCTAAGAGGATTACTGTTTATCTGTTTGGTGTGCCCAGATTCCATTCAGATGCAATGTCCATTCTAATGTCTTAACTTTGTTGGCAAAATGCTTGTAAAATACCAGTAAATGTACATGTTTCTTTTGTTTAGTCCTTGCTGGGGAGCATGTTTTCTATGAGCTATAGTTCTGGGAAAGATACAGTGGGTAAATAATTGCAAGCAGGCAGTGCACAGACTTAGTGGATGAATCATTTTGTCCTCCTAAGCCAGTTGGTGTACATTGGCATAGCTCTGACCTCAGTGGAGCTATGGATGTTGGTTTATATTATCTGAAGTTCTCATGCCTAGGTTGTTGCTCCATTAATTAAAAAGGGAGCTAGAAGACAAATCTAGTTGCTTCATGTGACTAATTGAATGCTTGTTTTGGTTTTGCCTCATCAATTCTTTTATTCTTGGAGTTTAAAACCATATGAAAAGTTAAATAAAACAACCCAATGCATTTCCACACTGCTTTGAAGTGATGGTCCACCTTAAAGCAGGAAGAGTTACAACATTCTAAGCCTCTACAACCTCTCAGCATATCTTCCTTGGAAGGCAGAAAATTCGCTGCAAACCTATGCTCATCTTTGCTCTTTCTGTCTTCTGTTTAATAAGAGATGCATCCATTGGCTCCTATGTCTCAAATACATGAGCTGGTTTTTTAGGAACAATAGACAATGGGCTGTCTCTTTCCTTACATCAATTTAATTACATATGTTTTCCAGACAGTACCACTGCTAATTCAGCAAGGCACATGTGCATGTTGCAAAAGCTCTTGTAAAAGAAGAACGATTGAGATTTCACGTTTCTGCAGAAGGCAAACACAATAAAATCCCTGCAATTGGCCCATGTTTGCTCTGCTGTTCTAAAACTATAAATGTTTTATGGAAACACTGGGATTTATATGTACATTCATCCTTTAAGGAGAAGAATAGGTCTTAATCCACTGGGGACTTGGCTTACTAGGGATGTGAATCCTCTGGTCTTTCCGCTCCTGCTGCGTATAGCTTTCTGGAATATGGGATGACACTCACACCAGAGCTCCACTGGGCTCCAAGGCAGATGGGCAACTGATGGGTGATTGCTTTCTCACTAAGTAGACTGCTTAAAAATACCAAATAGTAATGTAGTTACTGCAGTATGTTTCTGATTAAAAAAATGTCCATTTTGCATTCCTCATCCCAAAACCACATTTAGTAATGCCAAAAGAAGCAATGAAGTGCTCTTCCTTACATAGCAAAACCAGAAGAAAACCTACTAGTGTTGAGAGGTTAGCATCGAAACTTTGATACATAAACACGATTACCAGTCACCTCATTACTGAAAGATTGACCTAGCTTTGTATGTCAAAGGATCTACTGGTAAGAATGAAATCTATGCTGTTATTTAAGTGGCCTAATCAGATTGTGCCTTCTGGCTTGGAAATATTGCAGTGGTTTCCTTTTTGAGGAGATTTTTTCCTTTTGCTTTTTGTCTTTTTTGTTTCTTTTTTTTTTTTTCCTCTTTGCTGAAAAGCTCTTGAAATAACTATTAAATAAAGGCAAACAGCTGACAGTCCTTTTCTTCCATCAAAGCATGGAAAAATGTAGCCATCTGCCTTTCTGTGAATTGTAAGGGAAGGAGGGGAAAGCTATGCTAAATATCTGAGGAATGATGAAGTAAGGCAAGCTGTGCACTCTGATTTTCTGTATCGGCTGCATAACTCATCCATCACTATTACAGTTTGCAGCTGGGGATATTTCAGGGCTCTGACATGAACTGTAGTGGGAGATGGAAACGTCCTGGTGAGTTGTCTGGCTAGTGTAGTTATGAGGCCTCTGCTGTTACTTCATGTTGTAAGTGCTCCTCTGTTGCTGTTATGAAAACTAGTATAGTCTTAAACAAAAAGTTTGAGTGACTTCTGACTCTTGGAAAGGTCTAGACCAATGACCTGCAGTTCCAATTTTGGTTACGTTTGGTTTTTAAAAGTTCTTGGAAGTGGCATGTAGACCGCAACCTTCTTTGTGTCTTCCTAACCATTTTCTTCAGCCCACATGCGGAGGAGAACCTGTAAGTAGAACCTGAATTTGAGAAGAAAGGGATGACATGCTATTGTATCCACTGCCTTGACTCCTTTTTCTACCTCCTTTTCTTCCCTAAATCCTTCCTCTTTGCTTAGTGCCCTGCCCTGCCTGAACATTTAACTTTCAGTTTTGAATTCCAGCCTCTCCTAGTTTTAACAGTCCCTACGTCCTGGCAATTCTCCCTACCATCAGCCTTCTGGATACTGTCAGAAGAGTCCAGGTGTTGTCAGCTCTGGGATCTAGGAAGTGGTGTGGCCAGAGCAGAGGTAAGCGAGCCTCATCTCTCCCGGGAAAAGTAGGGTGTCTGAGATGTGGCAACGTCCTTCCACGCCACTAGTGTGCAGCAGCTTCATTGCAATACAATAGAAGTGTTTATGATATATGATGTATGGTTTTAGTTGAAAGAGATAGCCTAAACTGGAAGAGTTCTTGGAAGCCTTTCAAGCTAAGTTTTGAATTTCAGGGTTTTAGAAAAGTTCATAAATTCCTTCCCTAAAATTCAGAGATTTAACATTTTAGTTACAGTTTGTATAGTATATATTAAGTTTTGGTAGCTATGTTTTACTGAGAAATCTGCTGTGCTGCTTTTTCAGGGAATCTTTCTATCCCTATGCTACTGTAAATAATTGCTGTCTGTACCAGACTTCTCTGCTGGGTTTTCTCATGACTTTCAAAGGATTCTGAGTAGGCTTCAGTGTAGTAACTTCATGATCTAGGGGAGAAGCTGTTTCCAGCATAACAGGATCCTACTTTACTTGTAGGACTGACATACCTTTAACACTCCTAGTTTTTTTCTTAACCTTCTGAATACTAGAAAGCATAGTTGATGTAGCTGTTGTCAATTAAAATATAGGAAGTGTTTATTGGGATGGCCTTACTGTACTAGCCTAGTGGAAAAGGAAGAGAATTTTCCTTCTGTCTCGAACATAAGGTATGTGCTGTACTAAAAAACCTGTACGTGTACTGAGTGCCTTGTTACCTTTCAACCAAGCCTCCCGTTCAGCCTAGCACTTGCGTTACCAAGACTATCCGCTTTCCCTTTTCCCAGGCCTTGCAGCTTAACCACAGAACAGACTGTTTTCCAAAGGTGTAAGTTCTTGAATTTGTCATAGCTACTAGCAATAAATTATCTTACCCATAAAGACACAGAGGGAAGGAGGTCAGCATAATTACTTGTGTCCCATGGTTAGGATCCTTAGAGCGGGCTAAGCTGAAGGAAGGACCTGAGGGCTTAGAAGCCTCAGAGAAGGTCAGGTGGCAAACTTGACTATGAACCATGTTTTCTCTGCATGACACTACTTTCCCTTGACCAGGGAAGCCCATTTCATTTTAGACATTTTATTTTTCTCTCTGTTCTCTCAGTGTAAGAACAATGTTCCTTTTTTAGAAAGCTTTTAGTTTTATTTTTCTTGGCTAAGATTTGAGGTTAGGTTTACAAAAACAATGAGCTGCTCAGTTTTTACGATAGTTATAAATATAGGATTGACTATTCATAAATCTAAATAAGGCTGTAAAATACAACCTGATTGTAAAATAAAGAATGGAAGGGATTTTTTAGTTTAAGCATATGGTCTTTGTTTCATGTGTGCTTACATCTCCTACTCCATAAAACAGCCCAGCTGAGCCATTGTAAATGATTCAGGTCAACAATTCCACCCTTTTGTATTAGGTACCCTCGCTGTGACATACCACAAAAAGCTACCTACTTGGCAGTTACTGGGGAGCAGTATGCTCATGCGGAAGGCCCCAGTTTGGATTTAATGACTGTTGACAGAAGGCATTATTAATACTTTTTCAAGTTTGCTGATAGTTAATGCATGCCAGTGGGTTAAGATGCCTAGATCCTGATGCAACAACCACAGTATGGGAGGTTAGAGGACTCCTCACTGCTCTGCGGTGACACCTCCTGTGTGACCGAGGGTAGGGGCCAGGTCTCCAATAGCAAATGTTTCTGTGTTCACTGTTAAGGTTTTGAATATTAACTTTGGTACTGGTGACAGAGCTATATCCCCCTCCAGTGTACTGCAGATGACTGGGAAGATAAGTCATTTCTAATGAAGTCTAAAGTTAGGGTTTCATACTTCTCCCACAGGCCTCAGATGAGGGCTCTGTTGCCTTCTACTATACCCAAACCACTGTTTTCTCTAGCAAAAAGTGTGACATAATGGAATTTATTTCCTTCAGCAGAATTGGCATGTGACATCTTACATGTAGTGGCTTGTCACCTCTCAAATGCAAGATGTAATGCATTGCAATGTTTTTTCATGCTTTCAGAGTATATCTTCTTATAGAGATTGGTAGCCAGTCTAGACTTAAAGTTACAATTTGCTTTTATTCATTATTAAGTTCCATTTCATTGTTTTGTGCTCCTGCCCTGAAATACTAGTGTGCTTTTAAAAATAGTCTAAACTTGCTTGATGAACTGCACCCTGATTATTCTAGTAGCTGCATAAAGCAGCTTCACAGCCGGGGTGAGAAGAATCTTTCAAGCCTTTAGCAGTTCTCATTAAATCTGGCTACTTACAAAAGAAAATTGAGATTGTGAGCTGCATACCCAGTTGTAGCTGTGTAACTTTTTACTGTTATTATTTCATCCCCATCAAAGCTGTCTTGTGATCCTGTGACAACCCATCCTTGGCAAAAGACCAGCGTGGCGAGCCTGCACTTCTTGGCAGACAGACTGTGTTGCATTCCCAGTGTAACAGAGGGATGTATGCAACAAAAGTCTTACCCGAGAACAGTGACGGCTTTTGTCTCAACCTCTAAACCACCTATATCCCAAGAGAAGATAGGGTGTGGACAGGGTGCAGACTCCTCTGGGTAAGCATAAGACAGTGGGGGGTGTTCATTCTCTGCAGAGAGGCCTGAATTATACCTTAAAGCGGTTATGTCCTCAACCTGTAGCCAACACTGGGCTTTTGGATTCAGGCTCCCTCTCACTTGCAGACACCCTGATTCTGAGGGTCTGGGATTTTCTAATGTATGGTGGCACAGTCACAAGAGGATATATCCTCTAGTTTTATCTGTGACCTGGTGGTCCGAGCCTTCTTTTTGCAAATACGGGTGTTAAATTTCCCTGTTTTGAGGGCACTGAGCTCAAGTCCTCCATCTGCTGGTGGGTGCCCTATGGCCCATGTCATTTTTGTAAGCGGCGTCTGCCTTTGGGGCCATATTGCAAGGGAAGGGAGTTGACCTGTTGCTTCAGGTCTTGGGCACAGAAAGGGTTTGGGGTGTGCGAGCATACGTGGCATATGTGAGCACTTGACTTGGGGTTACAAGAGATTTTGCATGTAAAGCAGCCAATTAAAAATGTGAAGCAGACTGAGCAATCCCCTGACCTCCCCTGCCATGTTCTTTTTGCTGTGAATTTCTTTCCAAGGCACGCGAGGCATGACTGTTTTTCTGCTCTGGGATTCAGTTGCTTCAAAGGCATGGTGATACTCAGTATAGCTAATGCTAAGTCCCTCATCTTTCTCTATTTTGTATCTTAGAACTGACAATACTGGCACATTTTTCTAATGCATACCTTTCCTCATATCTAGAAAATGTGTTTTTCATGGAAATATGTATTACGCTTTGAGGAGATATTCTGCGTGTATTCCCAGTCATGCCATGACAGACTAAAGCAAATATCACTCAGCTGGAAACTCACTAAAGTTGGGCAGTTTCTTTTTGTCTGGAAAGCACCTGCTATTTTATGTACACCCTGTAAAAATGATTTTACTAACCATTAATTTACTACTGCTATAAAACATTTAAACTTACTCCCTTTCACATAGATGTGCAGCACCAGCCCTTGGTTACAGGTAGGCACCAGGTAATACCTACAGTAATTATAAATTGTGTCTAAGCCCCAGAACTGGTTCTTTTATCTTTCCCTGTGAAGTTTCCTCCTGCTCTGTACTGCCATATATACATATATGCATTTCAGGAGCTCATCTGCAGGATCTGGGCTAATGTCTGTTTTGTTTTATATGCGCGTGCGCGCACACACACACACTAATTAATATCTTGGTGAAGAAATGCCTAACAGTTAAAATTGTGGTTTAGATTATGTAGCTTTCTCTTTCATGTAAGTATGTTTCATCCGAATGGGCAAAGGTTTCAGGCTCTTCTATAGGCAGGTAAATTTGGAGTTTATAGTTAAGGAGTTAATTTAAACAGAAATACTGTTGTATGGTAATGAAAAAAGATGTCACAAAGTTGCGATGATCCAAAAAGGTTGTGGTGTTGGACTCAAATGGCCTAAGATGAAGATGGTGAGAATCCCTGACCCATCCCCCAAACTGGATCTCATCAGCACCGCTGAAGCAATTTGGCAGCAAACTCTTGCTCTCAGGTCGCTTCCCAGCCTTTTGACAGCTGTGTGCTCTCTTCATCCAAACCCATGAAAAAGACCTGTAATTCATTGGCAAGCTTGTTAAATTGTTTACATGTGTTACTTGGTGGATTTGAAAGGTAATTTTGAAGACATGCTGTTAGCGTAGGTAAATAGCATAATCCATAATGCCTAGTATTTCCCACTGTAAAATTTTGTGATGTTTTCTGTAATTTTTTGCTAAGCTTTAACAGTTTTAATGGAAATTTTCCATTTTGGATACATCTCAAGCAGTCCTGGGGGTGGGGAAATGGGCTAAAACTTCTATGATGAAGACTAAACAATTTCAAAGAACAAAGGAGACGATATCTTCTCCTTTCTTAAGGTTTAGCAGCCTCATACTATGAAGAAATGACTTGATGTTCAATAGGAGCCTGCCTTCATATTAAGTATTCTCTTGCTCATCTAGGGAGGGTAAAAATCTCAACTTGGTTAAGAAATAAGATCTTTGAAAATACTATGAAAACTGTAACCAAATCAAGAGTAGACAATTGCAAAAGTTAAGTGATAATGTTTCATATCCACAACATAGTTCACCTGCGTTGAACTACCGCGCTGTATGAAATACAAGGGGAATATGAGCACTGAGTTAACTCGTGCTTCCAGTGTTGATATGGTTGTACCTTGTCTTTTCCTCTGGGCAGTGGGGATAAGTCTACTTCAAGGTATGGATACAAATTAAGTTTCATGAGCCACTCATGTGTTTTAGTAATAATATCGTAGAATGTATCTTGTATTAGAAAAAAATAATAATCATGCTGTACAGTAAATAGAGTTTAGGGCAGTGCATTGAGGGGCAAGAAAAAGGCAAAATGTTGAGTAACTGCTCTATAAAGGAATACTGGTCACCCGTGGCTGGTCTCGTGAGCATCCTGTGGAAAAACCACAGTCAGTGGACGTAATGCAGTACAGTACCATATATATACATATATATGTGTGTGTAGGAAAAGATAGGATAAAGCAAATTAAGATCAACTTTGCAACCACACTGCCAAATTAAAATATTTTTTGCATATGTGTATGCATATGTATACTGCAGAAGTGTAGGCAAATATTGTATCAAAGAGGAAAATTCCAGTCAGAGAGTGGATTTTTTTTTTAAAGCCATGTTAATGCTGTTTAAATTTGTTTCTAAAATTATTAACTGTGTTAAACTCAGAACAAAATTCAACTGCAGGTTTATTTTCTTGTGGAAATAAAATATGAACAAATGTTATAACCGCTGGTAAGGCCTGAATTTCAATCAATTTCCAAATGGTCCTAGAACAGATGCTTCTAATAATGGCGAAGCGAGTGTTCCATTAATTATAACACAAACTTGTGCCCTCAGTAGACAGCCAGCGTTCAATATATTCTCACTGCTTTACATTGTCATGCATGCATGCTAATTGTTAACATTCATTAGCAATCTTTATTATAAGCAGGGTTCTGCTTTGGCCATGAGAGACCTGAGCTGCTATCCCTGGAATTTCTCTGCCATTCAATATTTATTCCAAGCCTACATTTAACATTTCTTTTTTTTTGATGAAAATTCATTTTAATGTAACAACCAAGCTGATAACAGTAACCAAGAATGTGTCTGATTTTAGAGCCAGAGTTTTGTCAATGTTTGTGCTGGAAGCAAGCTTCTGTTACTCTGGTTTATGCATTACTGATCTTTGTTTTTCTTTTGTGGCTGGAATATAAAGTTCATGAGTTAGTAAGGTTTGGGAACACCTGAGTCTTTTCAATTTTTGAGAGCGCAACATTTTAAATCAAAAAGGTTTTTGATTTCCATTCCTAATAACTCATCTAGAAATTTTAGTTTTATCTTGTACTTTCAGGTTAAATTAATAGACATTTATTAATGTTGCTTTGATCTTTTGTGGGAGTTATTTTTAGCAAGTAAAAAGAAATTGTAAAATGTTATTATCATCTTAGAGGCAACAGTGCATGTTCTTTTACTGAATATTTATTTTCCTTGGTATTTTGGTTGTCTTGTAAGATTGCTCAACATCCAGTTCCAGTAATACAGTGTAATGTCAGACACAGCTGGAACAGGACTAATAAAAGCTCTAATGTACTGATTTTATTGTTTACCTACCTAAGTATGCATGCTAAATATAGCAACCCTTTTATTTATATTTTTGTACAGACTTGAAAATTGGAGTTTTCGATAGGCAGCCCAAGAGTTGTGGTAACACATGGTAAAACATGAAATGTACCACTCTATAGGACAGGGAGAAGCTGTATGTCTCAGTCTATCAACCATTGCAGCAGTGGAAAAACTCACTATTTGGGGTCCTAGTTGTGTCATCAGGTCGGAGAGGACTCTTCAAAGTGTTTAAATGCTTCTCCACTTTGTAAATCGGAATTTTCAACCAAAACTTAGACAGCATATTTCAGGTACCTTGTTTCCCAGCTGGGCATTTTTGAAATGCCTGCATATCTGATAAGATTTCAGACAATGCGTTAAGGTTTTACAATTTCTACATAAAGAAGAGGTGAAGAAGGAACTATGCTGCAATTTGGAAACTAAACAGATAGTTAAATGTTTCCATTGCAGACTTTTGCCCATATCAAACTATTTTACAGGATAATTGCACTACAGACAAGTTGTTTGACCTGGCTTTGTTGGAGGATAAGAAATACAGATATCAAAAATCTCAAATGAACCTTTCCTGTTGTGGCTGCAGCTACTGGTTCCTTTACCTACTCATGGCTCTGGAATAACCCAGGAAAGGAGTATGAAAACCCATACAGAATAAGAGATAGGATTTGCATTATTTAGGTTCAACATATTTCTTCCACTTGTTTTTTACCCAGTTCCAGTTGCACATGTTTGTTTGGTTTGTTCTACAAACTGCTCTTCCAACACCTGTTTTCTGTTGATCTTTAACCTCCCTACTCTCCCTTTTTCACTTGTTTCTTTCTCTTCCTTCACCTCTGGTTGTCATAGCCCCTTGCTTAACTCTTCCTCATCTCTGTCTTTCCCTAGTGCAGAATGTGCTCATATAGTCTCTTCAATAAAAAACTAAAAGTAAACATTTATGTAGTATAATCTATAGGATCTACTTATTTCTTACTAAGTGAAGGAGTTACACATATAAATCTGTAATCGATATGAAGAACTGCCGTTATGCAACTGTGTGTATCTTACAGAGAGCACCAGTTTTCCAGCCAGGTTCTCCTTTACATCTCTTATTCAGATGACTCTTGATATGCACAGTAAGATACGGCTCTGGTGCTTTTCTTGGCCTAAGTAAATAGAGTTGCATGAAACACAAAGCAGTAGTCCTTCTCAGGGCCTGTGATGAATCAGGAAGCATGAATTTTATTGCTTACTGAAATTTGGAATTCCTGTCAGTAAGTCCCTGGTCTGCTTTGATTTGTGTGATAAAAGGGAAGGATACAAAGAGTGCTTCGGATTTTATTGTTTGAACAGCCAGTGCTTTTTTGTAAAGACATGGCAAAATAGCTTGTCTAATCCCATCATTATCAATACAAGGAAAATGAATGTTACCGTTGTGTGTTCTGCAGCCCCTGCTCAGAGTTAAGTTTCTGTTGGAATTTCCTGGTTCCTGAATTCAATTTTAGGTGGAGCTTTCAATATTAAATGGATTTTAAAGGTATGAGGATGTGGTGTGTCCAAAACTAATGAAGAATTGACATCAACAGCAGTAGTGCAGATGATACCTTGGGAGGCAGGTGTCACAGGCCAGTGTGAAACATGGGGTATTTTGAGTGTAACACAACACTGCCTGGAAAAGGGAGATGTAGGGAAATGCGTCTCTAAGATTCTGGCAAGAGCCACAAGGAATTGGTTAATGGGAGCGTGCAGAACCTTACCTTAGGCAGTGATGATAGGTTAAAACTCAAATTGTCAGTGAAAAGGACTTGTATTCAGTACGTGGGCACTCGCAACTGGCAATAGGATGTGCATGGCATAGAAATATTTTTTCAAAACTAGGTACAAAAAGCAGAGAGTGATTAGAGCAACGTATTAAAAAAAAAAAAAAAAGGCTTATCTTCTTGTCTTAGCTTCACTCAATGTTCCCTCAAGACTTTTCTTAGTGCTTTAACTCAATACCTGTTTTCAGCAGGAGAGATCAGGTCTTTGAACAAAGCTGGTGTTTGATGTCCAGTGTCATCAGTGGAGACCAACGCCCTCATCACAATGTCCCTGATATTATGCCTGTAGGTTTTTCTGCTATTAGACTGATGTCCCTTCACCTCCCCCCAGTCTGTTGGCATGTTCCTTATCTCTGCTATTTTCTACTTTGCTGCTGCCGCCACTAATTTTGGTTTAGTTCCATGACAGCTAACCAGCTGTAACCATGTAGTCTTGCACACTGTAATCACAAAAGAGATGTTTTGCTCTCCACAGTAGCTAGCTGGAATTGGGGTGTCTCTATTTCTTAGCTAGCAGGAACATTTTTTTCTCTTCCATTTTATTGCTGAGGATCTGAGATTCCCACGCTGTGCTATAACCCTGTCATGAAATTCTACAAAGGAATAGTTTCTGGTTCAAGATATTCATAGACCTTCACTGCACTGAAAGTTCACAGAAGACTAGGTCAAGTAATAAAACTGTGCATCATAGATGTGAGTCTGCATTAGACTTACAGTTTTGCCTAGTCCCATCCTTACCTTTTGCTTCTGATTTTTTTTTTGTCTAATAGTCTAGGAAAAATGACATGTTTAAGAGTTTAAAGTTCAGTGGGTTGTTAATGCCTACCTTCCTCTTACTCAGTTGGGGTTTTTTTGGAAATGTTGTAGTTTTAATATACTTCGACAAATCTCTTTCAAAACTTCTTACAAATGTCATAAACAGTGAGTGATGAGATGAATACTGTTTGGTGTCCTCTGGAAATGTGGTTAGTGTCTAAATGAAAAAGGGAGGATTGGGAAAAATTTCAAGTAGGAGACTATTATCTGCCTTCTTCCGCCACTGCTCTGTGATACATAATTTGATATTAAAAAATGAAATGCTAGACTGAATATAACACGCACTAAAGAACAAAAAAATGAGCTATGGGCTGAGGACATAGTAGACACTTGACTTCAATGACAGGTTTCATGCTTTTGTTGAATATTTGTTTGGGGATTTTTTCTGAAATCAGAATTTGGTTACAACTGAACTAAGCCTACTGTATTTAGATCAAGTGTTAATTCCTTGTGTGTAGCAAAACGCACAGTCAGTATGTGTGTATTAACACATACCTGTCCCACGCTGTCTTAAGGGATGGAAAAAAGGACATGTGCTTCTGAAAGCAGCAGGTATGGTTTAAGAACCTAGTGCATACTTTAGGGAAAATACCCTCCAACTTAATATGACTTCTGTTGCTTAGTATACAGGTTGGCTTTTTTGTCTTTCTTTATCATAGGTAACAAGAGTGAAAGAGTCTATCTTCTCTGCTTAGCATTCACTTTCTTGTCCCCTGAGCACCATTTGCAGTAGGCTAATAGGCCATGATAGTCACTTTTGGTTGATAAACTCAATTAAAATGAAGTTATCAAAATAAAAAACTTGAATCATAAATATTCATAGTGATGTCTGGAAAAATGAGAATTTGGGAAGGAGGAAATAGATCTGAATGAATTTGAGAGCTTCTTACGAATCAAATGTTTAATAGTATTGGTTTATAAATTCTCTTTTAATTTTCCCACGGTAATTACATGTTTTTATACAAGGAAAGAGGCTGCCAGGGGTGGGGGCAGAGACGTGGTACCCTAGTGAAAGCATACATAAAATTCAGTTGCTGTTTTAAGAAGAGTGAATCAGTGAAGTATCTTAGCGCACACTATGCAATTTGATGTCACGTGATGGCTGAACTTTCACATTTAAAAAGACATAGAATTATTTTTTCCTAGTATTCTTTGTGCTATTCTGAGAAGCAGTAAACCTGGTGGCTGGGCAGGTTTATTGGATTGGTTGAAGCCAAGAGAAGGTTGATGATGAGCCTGTCCAGGGTGCAGCTGGAGGGATTAGCAGCATGCCAGCAGTAACTTCTGAGGATGGAAATGCTTAACATATCCAAGATAGGATTTTATTACATTTCTACAGCGCTGTTGAATGGCATCTTGTGTTTCATGACACAGCTGTAGAAAGTACAACATGGCCCCAATACTGCTGCATGAAAGGGCAGCTCCTGGCTCCGGGCAGAGCTCACTGACTTCACCTGTGCTCCACTCAGCCTCTCATCCGTCTGGAATGACCAGCTCATGGAAGAGGATTTAAAGTACACGTTTCCTACTTGTATGTCCTCAGAGAACCCATAAAAAGGAGAAAGTTATTCAGAGGCGCTCAAATACTGGCAAGATCATTACATTTTTCCTTTTCTTGCTGTGTTCTGCAGTTCCCCACAAACGTCAAAGATGGGCACAAGAATCAGTGCAGGGATTCAGCGGGTTGTCAGCAAATGGGTTTTTGTACTTGTCTTAAATGATGCTGATCTCAGTATATTAAAAAGGAAATCAACCCTGCTGCTTCCTTCCAATAAAAGGAAGAACGTAGGGGGCATGCACATTCTGTGTGTTTTTTCTGCTAATTAGCGGTTTGAAGGAAAAGTACATGAAAAGCTCCCCACTGAGCTTACTGAATTTTATGTAACAGCCTTATTATCTGGTATTAGTGTTAAATGTCCATTTTCTCTCATGCCCCCATACTGGTAGATGAAAACGTACTGTTTGGGCTTCTTATGTTGTTGGCTTGATTATACAGAGTGCTAAGGGAAGACAAAAATCCTTTTTAAATGAGCTCAGAGCAAGAAAAATCTGTTCCAGTTGGAAAAGTGCTTGGGATTATTTTGGAATGTGTTGTTGCGGCTTTAGCAATAGTTAAGTAAAACTACCGTGTAATATTTTAGCTGCCTATGGGACTCTTCAAAAAGCAAACCCCATGATGTAATTTCTCCCATCTTCCCTGCTGTTTTGGGGAGGGAAGAGGGAAGGTATGGTGCAGAATTATGAGAACAGTCTCCAAGATAGACTTTTGTTAGGCTACAGCTTGAGGATACTTGAGAGTTTCTTTGCTTTGATAAATAAGTCTATTGCTTTGTCTGCAACTTTTCACATGCTTTATACTCCCCATATATTTACATAGTTTTTGATGTTTATATGTATGGGGGCTGGCTGCTTTAAATGTTTAAATTGTTACGAAGTAGATGGCTTTCTTGAGTTGTGATTTGCTAATTGAATTGCATGACCAGAATATTTAGTGTGAGATAATGTAAACAGGCAGCGCAGGACATGTA
Organism: Elanus axillaris; assembly: GCA_026212715.1. Lineage (NCBI taxonomy): Eukaryota > Metazoa > Chordata > Aves > Accipitriformes > Accipitridae > Elanus > Elanus axillaris. Next base: position 4,113,066 of record JANZLQ010000030.1, read on the forward strand.
TAGCAATATGGTAGGAAGTCTGAAAAAGCTGATACGTGCCCTTGTTTACTTCCTCTGAATTCTTGTGGCATTTTTGGCATAAGCATTTTGGTGTAACAGAAGCTACAAACTATATTTGATAAATCTACTGCTAACACAGATATCCTGCTGTGTTACTGTGTTGTTGGTGCATTTGTAATACAAAAGGTCAGTATTTAGTCACTGCCTTTAAAGGAGAAGCTGAGGAAAAGGTAACTTGTGCTTATTCTGAGCCCTTGTTTTGCTGGTACTTGCAATAGAGATGAGGGGTTTCCTACTTCGGGAAAGTCAGGAGCATTTTTGCACTGTTGAGCACCTACTACTTTTATTCTCAAAGATGGTTACAGATTTTTGATCTAGACCTAGGAGTTGGCAGCCTGGTTTACTTGAGTACCACTGGCCATGAGAGCTCATGCAGGAGAATGTATGTTTTCATCCTGGCCTCTTTTGTTCTCTTAGCAAACCCTGTGACGCACCCCAACATTTTAATTGCTTCAGGGTGTGAGTATGAGGCTGCACTTCCTCTGTGCACTCCCTCACACCATGAATCGGTTCAAATGTGTTTCTTTGCTCACCCAGTGACGACCTGTTTCTTGTCAACCCCCATCGGCGGGTGGCTTGTGACTACCTGTGTGGCCCATAAAGCCAAGGCTTCACACAGGCGTGTCAGAGCCATCTCCTGCCAGCGTTTCACCGGCCTTTTCACATACAGATGGTGCCGAGTATATTTTCGAATGGAAATATTGAGCCCTACCAGACTTGAAGAGAACTTTAATTTTACTTCTAATCACTAGGAAGATTTAAATCCACTTTGGAAAGGGTCTTCCACTTCTGAACTATTTCCTCCCTACGTCCCATGCAATGCCTACATCGCCATACATTGGCAGTGTGTGCCCTCTGTATCCGTTGCTGTATGCACCTCACCTCTAGGTAAAGGAGTTGGGGCTATTCTTGACAATTTTCACAATGTACCCTTTCAAGTATCCTTCCAAATTGTCTCCCATCTTTCTTCAAAGGCATTCCTTTAATCTCACCACTTGTGATTACTTTAGCCTCTTCACCCTTTCTTTTCCTCTCTGATGCTGGTCCTGCCATTGGGCTCCAGCTTTACCCATTCAGCCCAGGAATTTTCTAGTTTAGATGAGTGTGGCTCTTGAGGTTGTTTTGGAAAGGGATTTATTCTCAGAAGATGTTCAGTGTTACCGCAGTATAAATGTATGTATTGTCAAGAACTAGAACAAGATTTCCCGGTAAATAATCATATGGTTGGAAAATGCTCTGTATGTTTGCAACATGCCCTTCTACTTCTTCCCTTCAATCTCTAAAACCACTGGGAACTGAGCAAAATGATGGGATATATGGGCTGCCCTAACGGGTACTTCTACATTTAAAAGTTTCATTGTAAACTTTTGGTGCATAGGTCAACTCATGCAATGAATTTAAGCACATATTATTTTATACTGTAGTCCAGAGTTTAGGAAACATTTCTGGTTTTCGTGATGTAATTATGAGGTCTGAAAGGAACTAAATATGGTCCTCTGGTCCAGAGATGAGTTTGCACTGCTGATGTTTGAGAAGAAAAAATCCCTAGATAACTATCAGTGAGATTCTCGTTAGTCCCTTAACTTAATTACTTCTCAAAGCTGAACTTTACTTAGTCATATCATCAAAGCATAATTTACTTTGCTTTAAAAAGTCTTTTCCATCACCTAAGAAAGCCAACTTGAACCTTACAACTAAGGTACTGAAATGACTTGCCTTTTGCATTTTATTTTAAAACAACATTTCCTTTCAATGTGAACTTTCAGTTTCCTTTAACAGTGGAAACAACAGCATTTCATAAAGGTTAACACTTGTCAGTCTGTAAATGAAATCAAGCTCCATTATCTATACCTGTGAAAGGGGAAATAATTCACTGTGATTGTTTCTCTCATACATTACCATTACTGTGAGTATAGTCCATAAATAGTATCCATATGGCATTGGATATTTTCAGCAATGTCCTGCAATCTGTAAGTCATTTTTCCAGGTGATGTCTATTTTAAAATTATATATAATTTTCATTATTACATCCACAGTATAAGTACTCCTTTAAATGAACATTTTAAAAGTAAATGGACCATAACCACTTTTGTAGATCCTTTTTATAGTGGCATGTGTGTTCACATTTGGACACTAAATAACAGTTTCTCAGACTGACAGAGGCTTTTACATTGTAAAATGTACAAAGCTACAGGGTTACGATATGAAATGTTGGAACACTAACCCAAAACAGTAAGCTGAAAGTTAAGGGAGAAATAAGCATGTAGATGCAGAGAGGTTTTTTTCCTCAACTGTGACTATTATGAGTTCCTTAAGAGAGAGATCTCTTGGGCTCAAAAAACCACAGTGCTCCCCAGTCTCCTTCACTGTTGAATTTTGGACTCAGGGAAAGCTAACCATCACATATCCTTTTTTGGAGGCTTTTGAAAAGCTATTATTTTCTGATGTTTGCCTGAATTAGAGTGATTTTTTTTCACATTTAAAAATCATACAATGCTGCTCAATGTGAAAAGCTTGGTCCCTCAGTTTTGAAGCTTTCCAAGCTTCCCCATAATCTACTGTAATTTAAGACCATCAAACGGGAGATTTTATTATATTTTTAAAATATTTAACTATTTCTGTTCATCCTGCTTGAATTCAAAATCACTTCAGATAAATTCCTGAGAGTGTTTTCAGAAATTTTCATATCTTAAGATAAAGGCTAATCTGGGTACAAAAGACAGATGGATGCTGTTCGCTCACTTATCTCCCTTCTGCCTTCTACCCCTCGCCACGGCCTCTCCGGTGCTCCTGGCAAGCTGGTGACAAGTAACTTAAGATGCTAGATTTCTAGAGCATGCTTAATTTTTCCCTCTTCTCAGGTGAATTGCTTCACATATAGGATGTTTGCTTGTGCAAATAATCTTGGAAGATCATTTAGAGAAAGGAAAAAAAATATCAGTTAACCTAATGAAGTAAAGTGGTCAGAGCAATAGCTCTGAAGACAACCAGTGGAAAAGGATTGCCTTTTCCAGGTTATCCTAAGTGCTGAATGTGGGCTGCACTGCTCTTGCCAAGCTTTTGACATCTTTCAAAATTGTAATGATAAGTTTAAACCCCTACTGGTATCCTTTTGGGGAAAAGCTGTCAATGAAATATAAGCTACCAATCCAAAATAATGGTATATTTTGAACCTGGGAATCGAGTTAAATTAATGTCACTTCTAGAAGACAAGTATGATAATTTTTGCTGTTACTCAGTTTTTCAATTGAGGCGTTCGTTGCTTAATTACATTTGACTTATATGCATAAATAAATCTGCAAGGTTAATACATTCTTTTCTAGTAAGTATCTGGACACTTTCCCATTTAAAACTAGTCAGTGCTCTCATAATGCCCCTTTTCTCTCCATTCTCCCTCCCCGCTTTCAACTCCCCCCTGCTGTCCAAAATGCCCTGGACTATTGTGCAGAGAGGAAAGGCATCTGTGTGTCCACAGGCATCAAGATTAAGGAAATAGCTTCCAGATTTAACGCCCTGCAATGCTGGTGCTCAGCTGATAAATACAAAGCTTCCAGTCCAGCATTTCAGCCCAGATTCAGAAGACATGACTTTGCCTTGTTACAGTGTTTTATTGCAAATTTTAATGATAGTGATGGAGTTACACCAGCTGAAAGGGAAGAGTACTAATTTTAAAGACGACCGGCATTTGCCATACAATTGCACGACAGTTGAGGTTGGGAGGGACCAACTAGATCATCTAGTCCATCCCTACCCCACACAGAGCAGTGCCCACAAGAGTAGTCAGGACTGTTAAAAGTAATAATTGTTTATCAAACTAGAATGGGCAATGCTTAATGAAACAATGTAAACAGCAAAAATGTGCT
>JANZLQ010000030.1:4117088-4127571 GCA_026212715.1 Elanus axillaris
TTGCTCATATCTTGCTTACTATAATTAATAAAATTTCAATTGATCATTATGGTTGAAAGACTCAATTTATAACAAGGACCACGTCCAGCCGAGTTTTGAGTATTTCCAAGGACGGAGACTCCTGCAAACAAAGAAACCTCGTATGAGTGAGGGTACTGGGGTTTTGGCAAGGTTTTTGGGGTGTGGGGAGGGCAGCAGGCTGGGCTGCAGGGGCGGCCGTTGCTGTGAGGAGAGCGGCGGGGCTGCCCCGGGGCCGGACCCAGCCGGTTCCAGCCGGTTCCAGCAGCCCCACCGCCCGGGCACAGCCGAGCCCCTCAGCCACGGGCGGGCAGGCAGACGCCTCAGGGAAAGCCTGGGGAAAAAAGAAAGGGCCAAAGGGCTGAGGGAAACGGTGTGAGAAACGGCCCTGCCAGCCCTGAGGGGAGAGCGGGAGGAGGGCAGGAGGGGCTCCAGGCCCCCTTCCCCGGCAGAGGTGGCCCTGCAGCCCAGAGAGAAATTTCCACTCGCCACCATGTGTTATTATCTATACTTGGGAGAATCTAGTGAAATGATTAGCTTTTTTTTCACGTCTGTATAAGGCCTAGGTTTCCTTAGACATGAACTCCACAAATCCTTGTTTTCTCTCTTCAGTGGATATCCTGTCTAGAAAATTGAATATTTGGCCTAAATACAATAGCTAAGGAGTAAGCTAAGCCACTTGAATAGCTATGGACAGTAATTCCCAATCTTACTTTGTAACCTTGTCCTGGTTTCAGCTGGGATAGAGTTAATTTTCTTTCTAGTAGCTGGTACAGTGCTATGTTTTGGGTTCAGTGTGAGAAGAATGTTGAGAACACACTGATGTTTTCAGTTACTGCTAAGCAGTGTTTATCCTAAGTCAAGGGGTTTTCATCTTCGCCTGCCCAGCCAGCGAGAAGGCTGGAGGGGCACAAGGAGTTGGGGGGGACACAGCCAGGGCAGCTGACCCCAACTGGCCAAAGGGACATTCCATACCATGGGACGTCATGTCCAGTATAGAAACAGGGGGAGTTGGCCTGGGGGGCATCATTGCTCAGGAACTAACTGGGCATCGGTTGGCGAGTGGTGGTGAGCAATTGCATTGTGCATCACTTGTTTTGTATATTCCAATCCTTGCATTATTATTATCATGTTATTACTGTTATTATTACCCTTATTAGTTTCTTCCTTTCTGTCCTGTTAAACTGTTCTTATCTCAACCCATGAGTTTTACCACTGGATGGGGCCAAGTGAGTGAGCAGCTGCATGGTGCTTAGTTGCTGGCTGGGGTTAAACCACAACAAACCTGCGTTCCTATGCAGAAATGCAGAGGTACCAACTTCAGTGATTTTTGTGCTGCATGATGACTGATCAGGCCCAACCACACCTTTTCTCACTGTCTTTTTAAGTGATGGCTGTTTATGTTTATATCATGCTGGCTAATTTTTTGCTTTTTCTGAGAAATTAGTTGAAAGCTGAAAACAATGGTAACAGGTAACCTGTGGAAGAGAAGGGGCTTTCTCTGTTTAAAAACAGAGAACGTGAATGGTAATTTTGGCCCTGAGGTATGTTTCTGGCAAAGAAGGTTAGCTCAAATGCTGTTTTGTTTTTCTTTAATAGGAATACCTAGACATCTTAATCCTGTCCTTCATACTGTCAAAGAATACCTGGAAGAAGCCTAAGAAACATGGAAATACTTCAAAGATTTTATTTTTTGGAATAACAATCTTAATTTTAGAAAACATTTTGGACCAACTCTGGAGCAGGCACTGTTGTGAAGAAATCATCAGTATAATTGTGTTCTGCAAGGGGAAAAGAGGCATAAACATGATTTTTTTTTTTTTTTAAAGAAAAAAATACGTGCTTTATCTGTGTCATTCCCGTGTTACCTTTAACTATTGGAGGTTTAAGAAAGAAGATAGCTGATTACTGCTGAAGTTCTGTGAGGAAGATCACCAGTTTCCCATGGCTGTCTTTCCATGATTTAAGTTGGCATTTTGCACTTAAGTCTTTGTGACAACTCTGCTTTCCTCATCGCCCCATCTTCTGAATTTTGAGCAACTAAAGGCCCCATGCAAACTGAGATGAGGCTGCCCAGCTGTGCAAAGGTGATTGTGTCCTGTGATGTGGGAGCAGCTCCCTTTCTCCAGCTGGTTGTGGTATGGAGCTACAGTCAAGAGAAGCATGACTTGGTTGGCTCCTGAGCAACGTGCCATCTTTTCTCCAGCTTCAGGGCTCACAGATGTAGTTGGCTGGTGGACTGATCAGCTGGATCCAGCCTGTGTCTTTGAGGACCTGAAGAGAATGTAAGCACCATATTTTTTGTGATGAAATATAGCAGGTAAAGAATCATTATTATATTATTACACTGTCGGTTACTATGATAACAAAATATTTTTGTGAACCTTTCAAGCATGCTCTCGTGTGCGTGTCTAGGTTTTTAATTTCTTCTGGTTTGGGTTATTTATTGGGAAGTGCCTTGCTGCAATTGTGGTGGTTTTTCTCTGCTAGTGAAGGATATATTCTTTATTTTCCCCCAGGAAATCTCTTTGTAGATTGCTTTTTCTCATCTTCTGTTTTGTGATCTTGGTTGCACGGGAGCTGCAATTTTATGGTTGTCTCGCTATCACTAATTTTTGCTGACAGTTACATTTATGCAAGTGTAATATCCTGTGATTGCAAACAAGACAATGTCTTCCCGGTACCTGCTCTCAGTTTTGTGATATCTAGTGACCTGCGTGTGTAAGCCGTTCTGCTTTCAACTCAGATGTCTCACTCCTGGTGTTGTGGTGACAGGGCACTGATCGTGGTGCTCTGACAGCAATATTTTATAACTATATAACCTGACTTTGTGGCTCTACTGAGTCCTTTGTATCAGGGAGGTTGAACTTGTTTTGCCCTTTCTTTCACTCCATTATAACATTGATGCTTCTGCCTGTGCTTCAACCTTCTTACCTTTTTCCTCCTGCCAGTTCATTTTGGTCCTGTTGTCGCATCGTTCAGACTTGGGTATTGTCCTTCTCCATAGCCCTAACTGATGCCAGCACTCCCTCCAGTTCCCTTTCAGCCCCTAACCATGAGCCTCACATATGAAAAATGGATTAAGTTTCATCCTTTTTAGAAAAAAGAGGCATGTTTCTTTTTTATTAAATTACAAAAAAAGGCAGAAAACCTGCCTTTTCTCAGGCCAGACTACTTCTTTCTGTTGCTGTTTCCATTATTTCCATTGCTTACCCACTGCAAAGATACTGCTGGTTTTACTTTTATCTAGCCCCCTTTTTCCTGTGCAGGATGCCAAGCACACAGGAAGGAAGGGGGAGAGAGAAACAGTAATAGTATTAACTAGGATCCAAACAGAATAAATTTCTGAGTAATTCTGGCACCTCCTTTCTAGTATGCTTGAGTGAGTGGGGCAAATGCTTTGCAGAAGTGATCGAAAAAAATTCAAAGAGAGTTATGTACTCACAGATCTGAGTTAACAAAACATCTTATCATGTCTCAACTTAAACCTGTAATAAGTTACACTGGAGTTACAGGAACTATTCATATGCATAAAGCTTGGATAAGTTCACTCGCTGAATTAAGGTCCAAGTTCTCTTCCCTATTGTATAATAGTTTTTGAAGTAAAACAATAGTCTTTGTAAATGATAAAATGAAATGAACCCGAGAAGGAAACTTAGCAGGAACAATGAGTACTTTATATCTCCCCCCACACCCCCCGCCTTCTCCCTTCTCTTGGATTTGGCAGGATTCTTCAGGAATGGAAAACATACCTTAACATTAACCAGCATACATGAAGTGATTTCTCAAAATTTCTGCCTTTAGTAACCTTAGAGCCAAACTTTGAAAGGGTCTTAAACTCATGCATGCATACAATGTTCATGGTCACCTTCCTGATGTTTAAGTGTTTTTAATGAGCCTACAGTGCAGACAAGATGCTGCTAGGAAAAAAAAAAAAACAGTCGTACATATAAATGACTTCAATAACCATGCAGTTGAAAATATTCTTTCTTATGTGCCTTTGCTCATGTGAAACTGAAGAACTTCAAAAATGTGGCCTTGAAGGATATTTTTAAAGCAGCTATTCAACTTGGATCCAGTTGTGTATGCATAATTATATATATACATGGCCTGATGGTTATCTGACACAGGTTTTATTGCCAAGGGACACATTCCATTATTCACAATGCACACTAGTATAAGTCTACTATGCCTACCTTTGGATTTATGTTGCTGCAGTGCTTGAGAGCCCTTGTCATGGATGAGGAGCCCGTTGTGTTAGGCTCTGCACAAATGGAGAATACATAGATGTTCCTGGTCCCAAGAGCAACTCTCCACAACCTATGTGGATGCCTGACAGGCTTTAGGTTTTTTTCTCAGCTGCACTTCAGACTTGGGCAGGGTTTTTCTCAAACATCAGCTGAGTATAACGCTTTCATTTTACATTGATGACAATATAGTGTTTAAGAGGTTTTTCATATTGTAAACCCAGACCTTAATCTTAGTAATAAAAGTCTTTCATAATATTTTAATTTCCATCATCAAGAAAACCTGCAGGAAAATTCTGTGTGTAAAATGGTTAAATTGTAAATGGTACATAAAATGATGTTGCTGTTGTTTCTGTCTTTTAGTAGGTGCAATAGTGCTGAATGAAGCATGGAGTAAGTTTCTTTTCCTTTTGTGATTAGGTTGTTAGAGCTTAAACTTGGTGCATTCGTCAGACTTAAAACTATTCAGATGAGCATATGGATAGCTAAAAGGTGTCAGTGCTCATATCTACTATACAATAAAAATGAAGATTGAAGAGGCGCTAATGACAATCTGTGGAGTGCTTGAGTAAAGGAAAGAAGGAAGGTGCATACAGGGACAGTAACTTATTGCTCAAAAGCAGCGAGGTTGGTGACTTCACAGCCTCTGTGGGCAATCTGTTCCACTCCTTCACTGTTGTCATATGCAGTTCGCAGTTCTCTTGTTTCAGTTTACACTCACTGCTTCCCATCCTCCCACCGTGTACCACTGTGAAGTGCCTGACTCCATCTTCTCAATGACCTCCTTGTATGTATTGGAAAACTGCTACTAGGTCCCTCCAATGCCTTCTGTTCTCCAGGCTGAAAAAGCCCCACCGGTGAACTTGCTTTGGTTTATCAATGTCCATCCTGTATCAGGGGCCCAAAATCAGACACAGCTTTCTAAACAAAATCTCACAAGTGCCAAGCAGAGGGAGGCAATCCCTCCCCTTGATGTCCTGGCTGTGTCCCTGTGAACACCTCCCAGGGTGCTGCTGGCTGTCCCCACAGCTGGATGTTCCACCACTGGCTCGTGCCCAGCTTGTGCCTGCCAAGGCCCCCAGGTCCCTTCCCACAGAGCTGCTCCCGGCCAGGCGGTCCCCAGCCTGTGTCCTTGCACCAGAGCATCCTGCCCAGGACCTAATAACCTAACAGATAAATACAATTTGAATAATGTCTTAGTGCAATTTGCATGCAAGTGTTGTATCATTCCTGTAATGTTTGCTAATCAAATGATCATGGCTGTACGTGTATTAAAATGCTATATATGAAACTTAAGAGATTTTATAGCGTCATCCTAGCTATGTTGTGCTACTTAATTAACATTGATCGATTCTTAAAATGCAGATCCAAAAACTAAAAAACCTTAGTAGGAGGCAGGAAAGTGAAATAGTGAGGTGAGACTGAATGTTGAAATGTAGATGCAGATTTGCAGCTGACCGTACCCAAGGTCCAGACAAATGCAAGCAATGCATCTGGAGATGCAAAAGGAGGTGGGATTACATTCTTGACCCAGGTTCCCTTTTTGCTGATCCATTTTCAGCTGTTTGATTAAAGAGGACATCTCTTGAACACCATATATCAGTATGCATCAGTTTTTTGCTGTAGCCTAAGGTGCATCAAGCCACAGAAAAGCAGTGAGCAGAGATGGTAAAGTTCTGTAGAACCTGCTAGAGACATGAATCTAGCTTTATCTCCTTCAAAACCTCTTCTAGGACATTATTTTTTTTCTTTAATCAGTCTCCAGATCCTATTAAACAGGAACAAAAAGAGGAAGAGGAAGTACATGGTATCTGCTTTCTACAAAGCAGTCTGTATTTATTTGTTTAAGTGAGACAGAATCTCAATGTCTTCAGTCTTTCTTAAAAGCAGATTTAAGCAAACCATCCGGGCAGCCAGCCAGGCAGAGTGTGCATTTTTAGGCACCGACTCAAAGACAGTGTCAAGACATATTAAGCTGGGTGCCTAGAAATAATATATATGAGATTAAAAAAAGAATACTAAAAGATCATCTTGCCACAGTTGTGGCTGATTATTTGATACAGGACAAAGAGAAATTGCATTGTAAGCCATAAAAGGGTGATGAAAAATGCTTTGAAATCTTAAGCTAATACAGTATCTAGGGCTGAATGCCATCAGACACTTCACTATCATGTGTCACCTGAATCTAGTCTACAAAGAAGCTGATTCAAACCACCACCTTCCCAGAAGGTGTGTAGTTTCTTAAGTATTTACTTGTGTGGAAGACTTGCTTAAATGACTGGATATCTCAGTAGGAGATTGCCTTACATTACAAGGATGGAACAACTATGCTGATTCCCCACTTTGTTTTAGTATGTGTGTGCAGCAGTACAAATTAAGCATCTCACCCACAAAATATCATAAGATGAATAACTGACTTTGTTCTTAACCTTCAGTGCTGAGATGAGAGCAGTGTTTTCCTCGGCTTTGGAAAAGCAACAATCATAGGTAAAGATTAACATTTTTCATGGCAAGATGAAGTAAGTTTCCTTTTCCTTTTTACTCAGCATGTTGTCGCTAATAACGTAGTACTTATACCAGCTGAGCATACCTTTTACCTCGAATACTTTGCAAGGCACAGTAGGATTCACAGAGGTTAGTCTCGGTAGATGGTGCTGCTGTGTCTTAAACGAATTCCTAGGATGAGCTGCAAACTGCCCTAGGCAGGAGAGGCACAGTAAAGGTTCTGCTTCTGGGGAGATTACAGACAGCCTTAAAGAAGTTTTGGGTTTTTTTAATTAAGAATGGGCAGGAATGATTTGGTGAGGTTTCATGTGGCTGTAAAACCTGTACCAAAAGAAAAAAAAAAGCTACAAAGTAGGTCATATGGTTTATGAGCAAAATGGACTCTGTGCAGGATAAATCAACTGCACGACCAAGTCAGGAAATAAAACTTTAGGTGTACTGAATTATTAGTGCTTATGGCCTTTAATTGCCCATAAATGATATGACCGTGCCTTATCTGATGTTGCACTTGTCATTCAAATAGATTGAGGAAAACTCTTGCACAGGTTACATAAGAAAGGGAAGTTGCACAGAAAGGTTCTGCTAATAAAGTGCGTGAAAACAGCACCGTGCTGCACTGGAGTACTCTGTTGTTACTTCAGTACCTGCCATGCAGAAATAAACCAGCAGATTTTCTTTCATGCCTGAAAAGAAAGCCTGAAGGCATGTGTGTCTGAAAACATGAGATTTATCCACCCCCACCCCCCTTGCATTTCTTACAAGCATTTCATCACTGGGATCTCTGGATTTCAATAGTGCAACAGACTAATGGTGCAGTCTGAGAGTAGCTCTGGTCCCTTCTGTTACATTGCTCAAAGCTGGTTTTGGCTTTTGCACAGTAGATAGCAATGCCTGGATCCTAGTTCTGCTGAGCCAGCTGGGCTCTTACAGCCTGTTTACAGTTGGGAGCTGCACTGCTGAGAGACTGAGGACAGTAAGAAATATAGGCGCTCTTAGGATAGTGGGAGGTAAGGCAGCCCGAAGACAAAGCCCTAAGTAGAAAATAGAAAATTAGGGCAGCATGAACTTACAGTCCAGGTCTGGGCCAGTCTTAGCCATGTAAGTAGCCTACATAATGGATAAACTGAAGGGATTTAGTCTGTTTAATGAGCAGCATGGTCTTTTTTAAAGAAATAGATGTAATTAAAATAGCCGACTGCTGCCCCACAGCATGCTCCCAGATGGCAGCACAATCTTTAGGCCATAGTTTCCTTCTGTTTTTTTGTAGGCAATCCCTGGAGCAAAAGAAGTCAAGTTACTGTGGTGACTTAATGCAGAATGGGTGGGCATCACAAACAGAAAAACACCCCTTCTGTCGAGATGCCCCTAGACACATCTTTTCCATCCTGAGGAACTGATAAAGTCTAGCTGAGCCAAGCTGTCTTAGATACTTGGTTTATTCCTCAAGAGCATACAATACTTATTTTTACATCACATCTGTCTGGCTACCACCCCCTGTCGTGAAATCCTCTCCTTGATATGTGTTAATAAGCACACTCAATCTCTTAAACGTTTGTTTTTTAAGGCCAGAGAAGATAGATATGATTCAGAGAGAACACATCACTGAAAACCATGGACCTAGCTGGTACCCTTAAACTGCGAGCAGAATATCCTGTTGCGATGCATAAGAATTTGCACTGGAGAAGTGATGACAGGAGATGATGTTTTGCTCTTACTACATATTAAACATATCATTGACTCTTATAAAACTGCAAACAAATGTATAGATTGTGACAGGAGAAGTATGTGGACATGCAGACATGGTATTAACCTGAGCACTTTATTTCTTAAGTAGCTTACATTTTTATGGAGAAAAGCTGCTTTACAACCCATTTAAATGAAGATTAACTTGTTTAATGTTTAGCTTCATTCCCAGTAGAGCAGTGCCTGAAATCTATTTAGTCTGAGAGAAATGCAAGAGCACTGTAAGTGTTTTGACTTAATTTGAATATTGCTAATGATAAGGGACAGAGACCCTTGAAAATGAGTCCAAACAGTCAGCTGTTTACATAATACTTGAGTCACTTGGTTGGACTGCCATCTCCTTATCTTTGCATGCACAAGACTATTCCAGCCTTCTCAAAAGTGGTCTTAGGGGCTTGGATCCCAGCCTCTAAACTCTATAAAAGACTGAACATGCTTAATTAAGTGGCTGCTGAAATGACACTAGCCACAAACATTACAGAATTTATAAATAGATGATTGAATCTGTGTCTGGGTGTAGCAAATCTTGAAGTCTCAAAGCAGACTCTGAGCTGTAGTACATCGACAAGTCTTATAGGAAGCCTGGTGACATAAAGCACAGTTTGCAAGTAAATGGAGTTTGCAGAGTCTTAGAGCCCTTGGTAAAGCTGGCAAGCCTCGTTTTTCTGGTCAATATATTGCTGTCCATAAAACTCAATGCATCTCCCAAATATCTATGACTGATCACCTCAGATAGGGAACCAGACTGTTCCACCTTTAAGCAATTATTCTGTGTGCCCAAAAGTGGCTTTCTAGAGAGATGCTTTGCTCCTTGGTCCTTGCATGCTGGTCTAGCTCATGCCTATGCTTGTGATTGCTCTGGATGCCTGCCTCAGGCACAGAAGCTAAGTAGGACAGATGAAATCGCTTGAACTAAAGTAATTTTTATTTTTGTTTGCTGAATGTTGGATGAACTTCTTCCTCCATTTAAATCTCTGCAATTCTAGAGTATTTCTGTAGAGTGCTGGGTTTTCTGATACAGATAGCTAAGTCTTGTGTTGGGACTTATGCTTAAGGACCAACCCCATCAAGGGTCAGATGGAGGTACTCTCCTGCAACAGCAGTTACTCTGCCTGGAAATTGTGACCTCCAAGAGGAAATCAGGAAGAAGCAGAGGTCTTCCTGTGGGAGGTTATGCCACTGTTAGGAGCCACCACCTCCTAGAATAGGTTTCTACTGTCAAATACATTGTTTGCTCCACTAGTAGCCACAGGCAGTGACAATCTGAGTTCCACTCTGAGACTTCCCGCAGGATGCTTCTGTCTAATAACCCAGCCCAGCGGAACTATTTCTGAGGAGTCCCAACCATCCTGTGATGGTTCTTGTTTCCTACATGTGGAAAAAACCCAAGACTGAAGTAATTTGTGGATTTCTGCTGAGTCAGTTGCTAACCTAGGAAGCATTTCCTTGGGATGTCATATTTGTTTGTCAGTTGTGTTCAGCATCTGTTATGCTGTTGTTACTGTGATGGCTGTGGTGAGAAGGCAAGAATCAGTGAGAGTCCCCTGTAATCATTGCAGACAATACTAGAACGAGCAACTGGACCTGTGCTTTGAGTTACCTAGCAAGATTTGTGGTATATATGATTATTTAAATGCCTGAGGAATTCTTATATAAGGCAAGCAGCAGCATGAGGTATTTTAACCTTAATTTACTTCTAAACCATTTCACTGAATTTGGTACCCTGTCCCCTTTTTGCTTTATTGCTCGGGGGTGTTAGAGAACGCATATGTGGTGTCCCACACTAATGAATGGAGCCCCATAGACAGTTGAAGGCAATCCTCATTTGTGCTTCTACAATGTATTTGTACAAAGATGAACAGTGTCATCTCATTCAGTGAAAGGCCACAGACTTCTATCTATCTATCTATCTATCTATCTATCTATCTATCTATCTATCTATCTATCTATCTATCTTCCCTGCCCAAACC
>JANZLQ010000030.1:4127671-4147061 GCA_026212715.1 Elanus axillaris
TCTATCTATCTATCTATCTATCTATCTATCTATCTATCTATCTATCTATCTATCTATCTATCTATCTATCTATCTTCCCTGCCCAAACCATTCTTTTGTCCCAGTACTGGTGATTAGTGTTCCTTTTAGATCCCAGATCTACATTTTAGTACTTGCAACTGCTCCTTTCTGCCTCTTTTCCCAGAGAAGAGATGAGTAAAAGGAGGGAAAAGAGAGGAAAAGATATGGGTGTATCCAAGAGGTGACTGTAATAGTATGGGCTGAGAAACTTCAAAAGCATCTGAGACACACATATTAATTCAGTAGCCTCAGGAATCACTGACATTTATAAACCTAAATAACTGTTCACTTCCTCTTTATCCTGTTCATTTTTCAAGGCCAATCTGCTGTGCTGTCCATTTGTAAAAGGAGCAGCCTGGCCACAACTTTATTTTGGTAGCCAATCTTCCAAAAGATGTCTTTTGAACTCAAAAAATGCCGTAAAAGGTAGGGGAACAAAGCTAGGTGTCTCTCTTGAGCATGTTGAAACTGTTGGGGCAGTGGATAAAGTCGTCATTTAACTTCTGTCTTCCTTTTTTGCTTCCCAGAGGGAGGCAGCTGTTGAGCTTGCTTGGCCCTGCCATCCCTATGGCATAGAGTGGCATGCTCAGGTGTGATCTCCATAGTCCACAGCAGGTGATTCATTCTGGTGGCTGATCCATGACAGGCTGCTGGGCAGGCAAAATTATTAAATCCTGCATCAAAAGGGAGGTATAATTCAGGCCATATGTCAGGGCTGTGTGTGTAGAAGCGGGTGGGTGAGGGACCACGGTGGAAGTAGAGAAATAAGCACTGAGTCAGCAGCAGAGATGATTGAAATTTATCCAAAACATGTTGCCAAAGATTTTGGTAGCACCTCCAGTATTACTAATTACAAGGTTGGGAGGTTTGGAGTTCCAGTGATTGGCAGCTGCACCCTCAGAAAGGGACACGGGGAAACTTCTCATCTGTCAGGATCTCGTTATTTGCAATGGAGCCTGACAGCTCTAAGGTTACACATGTATAAATCAGTCAGGTAGAAGAGGAAGCAGACAGTAATTTTATTTTGCAGTGGCACAGGGGGAGAATTGTCATCCCGGAGTCTGAGCAGCATGACCGCTGCATGTGCTGAGCAAGCATATACCATTCTGGAGTCCCTTCTGTCACTGCTCCTGCTCCCTGCTGCCAGCACTGGAGCCTTCCTCCTCACAGCTGCCCTTCTCCTCCTTCCTCCGATGCCTGAGAGAGGCCGAGGCAGACAGCCGTGCTTAGCTGACCCCTTTCTGAGCTGCGTGGAGTTGAGATCACGCTGCATTAATTTCCTACGCCCTCATGTCACTGCTTCCTCTCCTCCCAGTCCCAGGAAAGGCTGGGCGGGGAGGAATCCCACTGGCCTCTAAAGCAGGAGTCTCGATGCAAGAACAAGATAAATTTTTTAGGAACAAAATGAATCCCAGAAAACCAGCCCAGGCAGCGCTGGGAGTTGGAGCTGGGGTTACCAGGATCTCATGACTGGCTCTCCTGCCAACATCTTCACTTGGGTGTCAGCTGGACCTGAAAGCAGACTTGGTTTGTTTTATATTTCTTTAATCAGACCTGGAAGAAATAATCCAGATATGTATCAACTGCTAAATGTTTTTTCTCATTCTCAGCTTGTGAGTGATGTGGCTTCAGGTTTCCTGTTTGGATTCAGATACTGTAGTGAGTTAGACATGCCCATAAACTGTGTAGACTTTCTGAGGTGACTGATTCAGTTTACTTATCTGGCAATATATGATAGTTCTGCCAGGTCTTTAACCTGAGTTTCAAAGCATCAATTTCTACCTACATGGAGAGGATACATAATACCTTCTCAGAAATTAGGCAGGATTTGAGACTTTTTTAGGGGATGAAAGTGATGTAGGGAAGCAGAAGAGATGGCGGAGGAAAACTGTTTTGGTATCTACTATTACTAAGCTGGGAATAGCTTCTCCAAGGAGATACTACACCTCCACTTACTTAGAAAGTTTTAAAATGAAGCACTGCAGAAGATGTTGGGGGAGGAGAAATAGTCCTGATTTCTGAACATTTCTGTAACATGGACTTGTTGATTCCCCCTGCAGGTTGGCGTAAGGTGAGGCACAGAGCAGTGTGTCCATTCACTTGAAATCGTAGATCCACTTAGGAAGTTTCAGGTTGCAATCTGTGGGTAGACGCATGTCTCATGACATTCCCGTGTGGGTAAATAAAAATAAAAGCTAGAAAAATTAGGTGCTGTCTTCTGCAATAATGCTGTAAAACATAACCTCTAGCATGCACTGTGGATAGGCCTCTTGAAAAGAAAAAACTCCTCTGGATGACCACCTCAGAGGCTCTGGAGGTGCAGAAAGTATTCTGATTTTGCATAAATTTACTCAGGAAGAGAGAGCTTGCTGCTGTTACGTATTGTGTCTTTCTCTCTCCCCTTATCTCCCTCCTTTTCCCTTCCTCCTCCCTCACCGTCTGCCTCTTAGCGGTAATTAATCTAGGTACATTACTCATTGGGATAGTATTCTGTTTTTTCCTCCTTATAAGCCAAAAGCACCTAACACTTGTCTTTGCCAGCCCTGGGGTTCATAAAGTGCCAGAGAAATTGAGGCGTTTAGTAGCTTCTCTCCTTTTCCTTTTTTTAATGCACAGAGTGAGAGCTTTTGTGTCAGCGCACAGCTATGTAGCCCTATCCTATTGCTTCGGTTGACAACTACGATCTCCTTGGTCTCAAATGGAGCTGAGACCAACAGACTGGCATCACCTGCCCCCACCCCCACCTCTTCCCTGACATTTTTGTGCTTGAAGTGCTTTTCCTTCCAAATGAGAAGCCATGGATCCATTCAGCATCACCTCCTTTATTAGCCTTTATAAAAGAAGTTGAGAAGATTTCATTACAAGCAGGAGGGGGAGGCACTGGGGGAAGGAACAGTAAGTCGCTCTAGGCAGGAGAAGTGGAGCAGGGATGGCAGGAGCTCAGGCCCTGAGTGTTGGGTTGGGCTGGGGTTGGGCTGGTGACTCTTCAGCTCCTGACACAGGGCTGGTTTGGCTAGTTGACCCAAGCAGGTACTATGGTCTTTGATGCCTGCGCTGAGGGCAGTCATGCAAGAATCACGTGCAATGTGAATACATCACTTTTCCGGAAGAAACAGCCAAGTGCTGAGCTCTTGCCCATCCTCAGTATAAATTTGACTCCTTCCACATCGTTCTCCAGATTTCTTCTATCATTCTTGGTACTGTGTTTTGACGAGGCTTTCTCAGCACATTGATTGACTGGTCATTACTTACTTTTCCCAGCACCAGACAATGTCTCCATTCTCCTCTCACCATTTCTACAGCCCAGCATCCTGCTGCCTGAAGTCATGCACTTTATGTAGCTCGCCTTCCCGCCTTCTCTCCTATTTTCTCTTGTGCCTGTGGTTAAACACCCAGATCTGTTCATACCCCTCTCTCTGCTGGGGTGGGGGCAGGCATTTTCCATCTTTTCTCAGGTTCTTGGGCTGAGCAGTCAAGAACAAAATGCTGTAGAGGACGTGGATGGCTGCAGAAAATGCCATTTACGTCAGCTTATTCTCACGGGGGAAACCTGCAAGTTGTAAAATATATATATAAGCCTGTTGGCTGAGGCCTAAAGTGAAAATTAAACCCTTGCATTGCACTTCCTCACCTTGCCCAAATACCAGAGGGCAGAGAAACTTAAAGGAGTGTTCTGTCTCCATCTCAGGGGGTGAGGGGCAGACAAGGGCGAACAATGGGCAAGTCTAAAATATACTGGGTTTCGCATGCATTAGTAAGTTTGAGAGTTTTTGCTGAAAAGGCAGCAGAGAAAGGCTGTAGCAGTATGCAGAAGTCCAGACCAATTAACCCAACCCATGCCTGAGATTAGCACATCCACTAGTGTGCAGGAGATGTTTCCAGTGTTGGAGTGCAAAGGTTAAAGTGGGCAGAGGAGAGGAGAGAAAGGGACACGAGGTGTTTTTCTGCACGTGTTTGGCAAATTCTGGCACAGAAAAGGCCTCTTATGAGTTTCCTGGGAGCTGAGAAATGAAAGCGGCTGCTGAAGGATCACCTTAAGGGAGATTCCTGATAGACTGAATTTAGCTCTCTGTGTTAGCCACACTTTCTAAAGAGCTGAAATAACAAACTGTGAGCAGAGCAGCAGGGAAGTTATCACTGGTGTTAGAAAGAGGGGTGGATTGGTGCATGACTGGCAGAGGGAAGAACTGTTCATGGCAGGTAGCAGGACCCACTACAGGATAATATCATGGCTACTGATTCTCTGAGCTGACACTGGACCTTGCTACTCATCAAGGATGACAACTAGGTGGCTTTAGCAGTTGTCTTCAGCAGAAAAACCCCCAGTAAGTTGTCATTGCAGTTATACTTCAGGCATTTTCCCCTTTCCACAGAGGAGGGCCAAGCCAGTAGTCTTTTAAAAACTCTATATTTAAAAAGTATCCTTGTTGCTGCAAGTTGCGTTCTGGCAGGAGGGTCACACATGCATGGAACTTTGCAATAATATCCAAAGATTTCACACGTCAAAACCCTCTTGGTGCACAAGTGAAAGTGCGATGCTTGCACTGGCATTAAGTACATAATGAGAGAGGTATGGGGGCAGGGGCCGTATTTGAGGAAATTACAAAATATTTCTTGAGTTAAGTGTGTTTATGAAACATTTCAGTCAGGACCAGTTATGCACCAGTGATTCCCAACCACATTCAACCCTTTTCATGGCACTGCATGCTGCTTCCTTCTGTCTCCCATCTTGACAGCAAACCCCAGAATATTGTTGCTGCCTCTGCCTTCCTCCACTGCTGTCAGTTTGAGAAAGTGCCAGTGGAAAGACTTAGATAACCAGCCAAGTAAAGCATACTAGTTGGGTCTCTCATCTTTAATGTTGCCATTCAAGCCAGAGAGGTTATTTTAATTGGGACCTAGTATTAGAGATAAAATTATTTTTTTCCTGGAAAGTGATTGTGTTAAATTTAAGATTAACACTAAGATTGATTAAATTTAATCTGGACCCAAATTTAACTTTCTATCACTCAACACTGGCTTCCACAACACAGAAGAAAAAAATTAAAGCAGCCAGAGCATGGGTTACGTCAATCTCAGCTATTCATTTTTAGGATATTACAGGGGGCCAATGTGTTCGGACAGTGAAAGGAGAGAAACAGCCTGGTTTTAGATGTGCTAAGTATCCCAGAGAGTTCCTGGTACACTCAAATTTTGGACACTAAAGCTTCCTGAACATCAGACACTTAGAGAACAGAGTACATCTACATTACTTGCAGTACCAAATGAAAAAAAAATCTTGGAGTTCCTACTCTCTTGCTGATTTGTTGGGTTTTTTTCTATTACTTCATTGTAAATGATTAAAACCTACTGACAGTATCTCCTCTGCCCCCCCCCCCCCCCCTTTTTTTATTAATTCATGATGAATTCTGTTTTCTGGCTGACAGAAGTACCCTGTCATGGTTCGAAACTCTTCCAGTGCTTGGTTGGCTTGTTGCTTGCTTGCTGAAAAAAGTGTTTATGTCAGGATTTTTGGAAAGCAACAAAATGTGATGTTATGGAGTGGGAGGAGTTATTTTGTTTTGTTTCTACAGAACTTGAACTTTGAGGTATTTACATTGTCTAATATGTGACCCTTATTAAGAAATAATGCAAAATTTTCTGGTCTGTTTTTTCTATTCATTCTTTTTTTATACCTTTGACAGGGTAGTAATGTCAGTAGGATGTGGCATTCCGTGCATACACTGGGGTCTGGCAGACTTGCCAGAGGGTATGACATCTAGAGAAAATTCTCAGATATTCCCATGTTCCATTTTTGTTTCCTCACTTGAGTTTCATGCACATCTCACAGTCACCTGCTGCTGTATGCAAGTCCTCTCGGATTAATAGGCTTGATCTTAAAGATGTCTTCTGTTAAAGTCTCTGTATCTGAAGTAGTCTCTCACACGTCAGAGTTTCATTCCATAAGCATCCTACATAAGGAGTGAACTTTAACCCCAGTGCACAAAGTTTGAGAATTCAAGCTTTCTGTCAAAAATCTTTTTACTGGAACAAGGATGAGCCCTCTATTTTGTGAATACAATGAAAGTATTAAAAGATTAAGAATTTGGCTACTTACAAAACCAGAGACCATTCTAAATCTCACCTTTCCCTACAATCACATATGTTTGTTTAAAGACATCAAATGTCAAACTGGTAATGGTGTTGCATGCGGAGCAAGGGAATATAGTTATTGTCAGAGACGGGTGCAAAGTTTTAAGACATGAAATGATGATTTTCATTTAGATAATTCTCCCAATGCCAAAGAGGAGGCTATTCTCTACCAAAAAAAATTAAGAAAGTGCTGATTGGCAGTTCCATCTGTTAAAAGATGTTCCCTCTACAGTGGTGTTTGTTTATACTAAAAAAAGTGACTGCAAATATTATTAACTTACACTAATCATGTGGAGTCTAAGAAAATTTCCAGAAAGCCAACAAAAACTGTGGTTACAACAATCTATGACTTACTGCACTGATTTATATTTTGGTCTGTTGCACATGGTGCCTAACAAGATCATTTGGAGAAATGATGTTCTGAATAAAACCATTGGTATATCAGGGTCTTTTGCTTTATATGTCATATAAGAGTTTGGTTCCTAAAATGAAAAAATAGGATAATGGGGGGTCCGGCCTAGTTTATAACACTGTTGTCCTTTCTGCGTATGTTCTCAAAATGCTTGAGCATCCTAACTCCCTATGGATTTGATGTTGCTTGGCTCCTAACTAAAGGCAACTTGCTCACTGGACAGCCAACTTAATTTTACTGTACGTAATGTGTTCTGAATTATCTTCCGCATGTTGAGATGGGTAGTTGGCTATATGGTCCACCAGAAAATTTGGACTTTCAGGTCTTTAGAGATTCTTTTTCTGACATGTTCTTGTAAACAGCTACTTTCATCTTTGTGCTTTCAAACTGAGGGTCAAATGTACTTCATTGAGTATCTATCTTTCTTTTTCTTTCTTTGCTTAAGAGAATGCTATCCCTGGTTTACTATGTCCAGCTGGCACATCCTCAGCATGCTGATTTCATTTAAAAAAATCACTACCCATTGCAGAAGCCAGATGTAGCTGATTAGCAGTGTTTTGCTCATCGTATCACTCTGCTGGCTGAACTGTTCAAAGGGCCATTCCTGCAAACAGTGCAGTGAGTACTTCTAGAGTAGTGAGAGAAGGGATGAAGTGCTTCATCTGTGATGTGCCTGAGGGTGGGACTGTGCTTTGACAGGGTGTCTGTCATCCCACAGCTCTAGGATTTGAGATGGTTCTTCAGACCCCATTACTGGGGTTCACTTAAGCTGTAGCAACTTCCAAGCCAGCAGCAAGTTGAACAGGCTTGCAGGCAGCCCCCCTGCCCAGCCTCAAACTTGCAGGTACAAATTTGCACCTGGGGAGCAGACTTTCTTTTTCAAGGCTATGGACAGCTTCCTTTCGAAAAGTATGGAGCAGCCATCAATATTGTGAAGATCCCCATAAACTTGTTTTATAGTTTCAAACTGTGATACTATCAACTCGGACCTGATGGCAAAAATTACAGTGAGCAAAGTACCACTTGCATTACATAAACATCACAGTGATTTACGAGCGTTGTTCACGTTGTCCTAGGAGATGAAAGCTGGAACGGTAACTGTCACGTGATTACAGGAAACCTGAATTTTAGATTGTCCTAGCTCTTGTATCCCCTGTACCATATCAAGCAGGTCAGGCATTACAGTCATTGGTGTTTGCTTGAGTTTCATCTATGAGATGTGACATATAGTTTTGCCCCCGCCAAAAAAAGACAAGTTGATCTGAAGTTTTCTATCTTGGTACTTTGTGCTGCATTGTTTCAGGACTAGCCAAAATGATAATCATATCTAAAAATAGAACTTAGGAAGAATAAACAAGTTACGAAGAATAAACATTGTAGTGCATTAAAATTATGGTGAGGTTGGTTTTCTGTTGTTTCTTTTTCGGTGGGATCTGCCATCTCTGGAAAAGCACATACTGGGCTTGAGCCTTGGAGAAAACTGCTTGCTTGCTCTTGGTGGAGGCTGGAGTTGTTCTGTGCTGCCTTTTTGGACTGGATGAATCTGGGAAGCTGAGAGGCAAACAGCAACCTTTTCCTCTGCTTTTAGTGAGCATCCAAGCAACACTGCCTTGAACGCTGCCAGCAAGGAGAGACAGGGACTGGCAAGAAGTTCGTGGTGCTGGAGAAGGGAGCAGGCCTGGCTCAGCAAGCAGACGGGGAGCCAGGTCTGTGGAGGGGGGGCAGTAGAAAACATGGGCTACAGCTGGTCTGTGGGAGCAGGACAGGAGCTGGTGAAGAAAAGGATAGGGTCTGGAAGGCAGGGAGCTCTGAGGAGGGAGAAGGAACTGAAGAAGGTTTCATGGCTGCAGCAGGGACATAGCATTCGAAAACAAGGCGCTGAGGTGCTCTTTCCTGCTCTTATCCCTCCCTTTCCCATTTTCTTGGCTTCAGCACCTGAAAACTGAATTCAGCATCAGCTGGTGTGAGATCTGGTTAAGCAGCACCCCTGCCTTTCCCTAAACTGCTTGGGCAGGTGCCCCTAACTAAGTCTGTGTCCTAGTGCATTAAGGGACAAATCAAGGTTGTATATGAAGGTTGTACTCAGTGTGAGCTTCTTTATAAACAACAGCAAAAATTTTCATTGCTTGGCTTCAACAGTTTTAGCATTTATAAGGTATTTGAGTGCAGAGTATACTACATCTGATAGAAAAATAGCCTTTTTCATGATGTGGGTACTTATTTTTTTCACTTGGGATACTTTTTCTATCTATCATTTGAGTAAGATACTCTAGTCTTCAGTCCTTACCAAGAGACATCCCAGAATTTAATGGTGTAAATAGGCATCACTAACTTAAGGTTTGCATTTCAAGGTTTAGCTTTACCACAAAGTACTGTATATTCTTCTTTTGGGAATCTACATTCTTGTTCATATATACAATATGTAGCCTCTGTTCCTTAAAAATAAATCTTAACCAGTTGTGATCATGAGATAAACCCCAACACTTGAAACGCCTGACTTTGACAATGACTGGTAGCACGTTTTATACCTGAGTACATAGGCATGAAACTGGACCCTTTGGAATAATGAAGAAGTTAAATGATAGCCCAACTGAAAAATTGTCATCTGTTATTTTGACAGATTATCTATGCTGGGAGAATGATTAGTGAATGGAGGGAAAGGAAGGTGGCAAAGATCAAAACAAGTAATTTATCCTAGTCTTCTTAGTTTTCATACCTTTTACATAAGAGTGCTGGACGTATTCATGTATCAGTGAGATGGAGGAACTTCCTGCATCAGCGACCAATACAGTCCGATACATCCACAGCTAGAGAGGGATGATAGTAGAGATGCCAGTTATGCTGCCTCAGGGGAGACGGAATGTAATTTCAGAGAGAGCAGGGCAGGAGGACATCAGCATGTAACTACCCCAGCAGAAAATCAATATATTTCTGAGCACAAAGCCACTTGTAACTTTTAATATTGAGGCTGCCAGATACAGTGGGAAGTTAGTTGCTTTTGATGCAGCAGTCAAAGGGTCAAATTCTTTCCCCTGCTGCTCGAGTGTAGCTCTGTGGCAGTCTGCTGGGCTCCGCCAGTGAAACTGAAGAGGAGGATTTGGCTTGCAGCCTGGTTTTAATCTGCACGTATGGTATCAATTTTGGAAGCATTTTCTGGTTGTCCTCACAGTTATAAAAGGGTAGAAAAATATATTTATTCTCTTCCCCAGTTAAAAACCAGACTTTTGTTAACTCATTTGTGTTAATTCTCTACCTGAAAAGTGCAATACTTAGATTCATGTTCAGTTTTGCCATAGGGTTGCCCTTTCTGTTAGTAAGTACCTCTGCTATCTATCCTAAGGCAAAGGCTGCTCTGGAGAAACCACTTTGCCCCAGTGGATCCCAGTTCTCTCCTGCACGTGTAGCTGGTGCTGAGTCCATTGGGACAGTAACCTACAGGTCCTCCTTCTGACCATCGGCACTGGAGTCTCCTGCCCATCAGCCTTCTTCCTCCTTTTTCTTAGCATGTTTGCCTGGAAATGAGGAGTGTCACAGAGCACGGGATGTTGGCATTGATAGTGTACACCTCCAGCTGGCTGCTGAAGAGAAAGTATCTCCTCGCGCTCACCGAAATCTTCAGCTTTTGTGATGAGCGCAGTAGCCATCAGCTATTGATAAATTGTCTGGTCCCGTTAACGAGCTCTGACCCTCTCAGAGCTCCATCTCAAGCACTGTCATGCCTTTCCTAATTGCTGGTTTACTATAAGATTTTCCTGAGGTGGTCTCAGGACACATTCCTTGCTTTTGGTCCCTTCTGCACTGTTTTATGTCACCCCTGTCTTTGGGGTAGAGGCTGCTTCCTCCTGCTTCTGAGAAAGACCAGCAGCTCCTGGCTCTCCCCAGGGCACAGGACTGCGAGGAGCTGCCTGCAGCAAGGATCTCAGCTTTCCTGTGTAATTGCAGATCATATCATATTTTCTTCAGAATCCGAGGAAACTGCTGTGTGAGAGGCAATGAAGCCCTTTCAGTAATTTTTTTTCTTTTTTTTGTTGTTTTCTCATCTAATTTCCAGTTCTTCTTCCCTCCCAGTTGCTTCTTCCTTTGTCTCTCTTCTGGCCCTCTTTTTGCACTCTTTCTTTTTTTTACCTCTTACATCTACCTTTACACTCACTCAGCACCCAAGATCAAAATTCCCCTGTGGTTGTACAGACCTATTGCTTCTTAACTCTTTTAATGGCCTAAAAATCTTCTTTAGCATAAAATACTTCAATAAATAGCATAAGATAACCATTTAAGAAGCAACTGAACAACAGTGGCAGGCCGCATGTGATAAACTTAGCTTTATTTACGCTACTAGGAAATAAAACTACTGGGAAACACATGAGGTGAGAAAATTCTGAAGTAGGGAGGTGGGCCAAGGCTGTTGGGTGCAGAGTCATAAAAGGGTAGCCCTATCATGTACCAGCCAGTAGACAGCACTTGCCACCTTGAATTTCTGCTGACAGCTGTCCACGTGTGCCAATACTATTATTGTAGGTTAACGAATCATTGGAAGTTTATTTCCAGGAAATTGGCACTGCAATCACTTCTAGCAATTTCCCTAGATTCCTTGACCCTGTAACATCAGTAGCTCATAATGATTAAACCAGGAAGCAAAGCAAGAAGTTCGGCATGCTTTCTAGACCACAGTGCTGCTCTGGTACTTTATGTGGAATACGTATCATCTGTGTTTGTGCTGGTTTAGATTTCTCTCTTATGAAAGACAGATCACTAACTGCTGAACTGACCAAAATTACCTTCTAACATACTTACCACAAAAACAAGTTTTAACACCTGCAGACCAGTATGGTCATGTCTGTATTTCAAGAACTGAGGATGCCTGAAACAGGTTCCCTTTTAATAACATGAAAAATTTTGGCTATTCAAAACTGCAGCTGATTATGATCATCATGGCCTTACCTTAATTTGGCTGCTTTGCATGTTAAAGATGAGAGATGTCCTATTTTGGAAGTACATTCCTAGTATTCAATGTAATTATAAAACCAGCCTGAGTTCTTTACTTTTTACCTGCAACATCAGCTTTTTTACTAAGTCAGAGAATACAGGTTTCTGTGTCTATCAGATTTGTTCTGGCTATCTACTACCAATCACTATGACAGTTCCAGTTCATTTAAGTCTTTTGCTTTGTGTAGTAGTTTGGTCATGACTCTAAGTATGGAGCGGTTTCCATAGTTTTCATATTTAGTTTTGGATAATGGTAGCAACAGTAGGAAATCTTAGCTAATCAGGCCATTGAACACAAACATGCCAGAGGCTTTGTGCATCTGGGGTTTATCATTGCACCATGAGACAAGTTCTGGCCATTGTGTGCATCACAAATTTAGATCTGCATGACCCAACTGACAATAATTTGAGCAATGCTGGGGTAGGTTTATGACATATTCAGAACCTCAGGCTGTGTTGTACTGCACAACACACTGTCCATTTTTAAACACTGATATGCTAAGTCTCTGCATAACTCTTGCATCACTAGTGGGTTAAACAAGGCTACTGAAAAGTCTTCCTGAGTTTTAAGGATTTTTAGGCAAGGGAAACTATGAGAGCATATTTAAAATTTTACCCTGCAAAAGACTGAGTTCCGGGGCCAATTAAAATGTAAAGAAACCCATAGAAAATAAACTTAGGTAATGCCTTCACACATTCAGGGCTAGATTAATCAGGCAAAAATTATTTGAATGGATTTGGCCAATGAAAGTGACATTTCTGTACACAGTATGCTTTGATCTCTTTTTCTCTTCCACCATGGAATAGATTACAAAAAAAGCCTACAACTGTGCTACACAAACAAGGTTGTTTGGTTGTACCAAGTTTTTGTTCCAGCAGTGGAATTCATTAAAACAGCATGTTCTGTATATTGCCAGCAGGTCATCAGTGCTTGCTTGAGTCAAGTTCCTGACCTTTATTTTCTCTTGCCAAGTCAGCTAGATGGTCTCATTTTGGGAACTGTTAAAATATCTAGCATTATTAATATATCTAGTGTTATTTCTCTCATAGCTGAGAATATCTTCACAGGAGTGCTCATTGGACTTCTTTGGTAATTATCATCTAGTTTATTTTATAGAGAGTCAGATGCCTAATTGTAAATAGTTGCTGAACAGTATGAAATAAAAAGATTTTTACCTCACCTAAAGAAAATTAAAATGCATTTGGAAACCTCTTTAGGATTTGAGGTAATCTTTTTTTCTTCAGTGAGATGGTTGGGGGGTCATCTCAAGCAGCTACTCAACTGTATATGTTCCCAGGGAATTATGCGGACTTGTAAGTCTCTAGCCTGATGTTCTGGTTGCTTTTATAGGTGTAACTGAGGTTAAATTCTTCTACATTGTTACCCCGTCAACATCTCCAATAAAATGTGCCCCTGCGCTCTACTCACGTTGGAAAATTGTAATCAATCCGCAGAGGTCCAGCTCAGCATGTCCCTAATCTCTGTGTTTAAATGGTGTATTTCACCCCCCATTTTGGTTTTGGCACTGATCATAAGCACCTCATTCCATACAAGTCTAAGTGTCAGGCCAACTCCTCTGTTAGGGTTGCTGTCTAGGTTCAAGAAATTACACCTTCTTTGCCTGCCTCCCTAATTTTGTAGATGTTCTCAGAACAGACCTAACCCATGAGAGTCTACAAATGCAACGGTGGTTGCTGTTCTCTCTGTGCTGAGCCGGAATGGGGGGCAAGATATTAACTGTGACATTCCTCCTCTCAGGAAGTGGAAGACTCTGATTCAACTCTTCTTGGCCTGAGGAGGGCTGAAACCTGCATTTCCCAAGTAATCTGCCAATTGTTTTAGCAGTCAGGCATGCTGCAGAGTGACAATTCTGATGTCTTCAGTCAACACCGAAGAACACCAAATAATCTGAGCTGCAGTGTACCAGGTAGGCATGGCTGTCTGTGGATGAGGTGGACATTCACATGGGTGACGGGAGCTGTGTATTCGACATCCTACTCCTGGAACCACTTGGTATTTTGTTTAGTGTGCCACCTCTGCCATTCTGCTCCTGCTAGGCACCTCCCTCAGGAGAGACCTGTGGTCAGTTCTTGGGAAGAAGCAGCCATCTGCTTCTAATGCCAAGCTATCTGAGCAGCAGAGAGCTGCTGCTTTCACCTTTTTCTGCTCCCACTCTCCATTTGTTCCTTTCCCGAGTACTCCTTTTATCAGGTAGTTTTAAGTGACCTCAACTCAGTGTCTGATTTCAGGCAGTTTGTGACTTGGAGGCTGACTAATTTGGGTTCCTTTGTCAGATCTTTAACTTGCGCGGTGTGCTGTAAAATGAGCTTTAATATCTAAGTTTGAGATTTTGGATCCCTCTTTACAAACTAGGCACCAAAGTTAGGGAGTGTCATGGTCAACTCTGTGGCATTTACATCATTCTGGGTTTCACCTTTCATACCTATTCCTGTAAAGACTTGCAGATAGTCTTGAATGCTGGGCTGTCCTATGGAAGCAAGAGCCTGTGGTGAAAGCAAATGTACTGATTCCAGGACATAAATTGGACAACTTGTCCTTCCCACCACCAGTACACTTGGAAAGATTTGAGGCCCTGGAAGCATAAAAGAATGCCTCCTGTTATCAATATGCACTAACTCTGGAAGTCGGATAACTTACAGCAAAAAGATCTGGTCCCAGAGCTTATTGTTAATAATAATTAACTTACTCATGTATTCCTAATTGATTGCCACAGGCTGCAGAAAGATGAAACAAATGTGACCAAAGCCTTTGCCTGTTTGTGCTGTTTTGACCAAGCAAAAAACTTGCATATTAATGAATCCCCCAAATACGTGTTGTTTAACCTGAACATTTTAATGAGTCCTCTCTCCTGTTCTTCAGACTTTGGCTTTCCCACAGTAGACAACTACACAAATATGTTTTATATACTGGATGCACAAAACCAGCTTTGCTGCAATAAATTACTTTACTGACATGATCAACAGGGTGTGAAGAAGAAAATACAGAGAATTTTACATTAATAAGTGAAGAAGGGTGTGCTTTCCTCTCTTGCTTTTCATCAATGCCATTCTCATAATTTCAATAGACTTAAGGCAGGTTTATTTCTTTCAGTTATTAAAAAAACCAACATGTATACAAATTTTGTGTACAAATTTTGTCAAGGTTATTGAAATATGTGAGAGCATGTGTGTCTGTTACAAGATCGGATAGATAATTTGCAGTGTGCTTGGTATGTGGCACATGTGTTTAGAATTCACCTAAGAAGAAAGAGCGGCTCGAACAAAAAACTGTTCATGAGGAAAAATAGTAACTTGCTTTTGAAACATACATGAGACTTTATTGATCTCACTGTACTTAGATGAAAATGTCTTCAAGCTGGAAAACAGTGTACAGAAGTTGACTTACCTCAGACCTATCATCCTGGGAACAAAGAAGGTTTTTTTTCTGTTTCCAAGCTGCAAATATTTTGCAATAGATTAGAGTCAGTGAGGAAGCTACAAGAACTTCACCAACAGAGGTCTTTTAGCTCTTCTTCTCTTTCCTGCTCACAGGGAAAGGTGATCTTGTCAACATGGTAATGAAAAAGAGGCAAGCTTCGTGCAAAGGAATTTCGCACAAGAACACCGCATATATGAGGGCCCAATGGTGAAATGCCAAGATGTATATCTGTGTGCTAACTCCGCTGTTATTACAGTAAGCAGGCTTTTACGGCATCTAGATCCACAGCATTGTAAATACATACCAGGCTCCCCTGAACGAAAGCATGGTATTGATTTTGGTGTACTCTTCTGCACTGTTAGGGTCCTTAATGACATGCTGTTACTTCAAACAGCATGACAAAAACTTACTAAAAGAATCTATTTTTCCTCAGTAATTAGAGGCAAAGCAAAAGTTAGATGATCCCAAACAATCTCTGATGAGAACTTCTCTTAATGCTTCTTTTGATCTCTAGTGCTCCTGCTCCAAAGTAAAGCAGGTAGGTAGATATAAATCTTATTAATTTTTTCATAGGAAAGTGTTTCTCTTCTAGACAAATTTTAAACATTTTTTCTCAGCATTAAAAAGGACTTTGCCACTCACCGTACTGAGACAGCATTTCTTAGTAACACCTAATGGCCTTTGGAACACTGGGCCAAGGTAAAAACCCAGTTTGGGGTTTTGAAAAACAAAGGTAAGGTACCACAGCAACGATGCAGCTCCATATGTCTTTCCTCCATTCTCTTGCATCCTGCCCATTTGAGCTGGCAACAAAAGAAATACAAAGTCTGCCTGCACTGGTGATGCAAAGTTAAAGTTGAACACCTTGGACCTGTTCTGAATTTGGCGTAAAGTTGTTTCGTGTCCTCCATCCCTTTTTCGGGGGAACCTTTCTGTCTAGCTCCTATGTACATCAAAGGACAGATCTGTGTGTTGCCTCTTGACATCATCTGCTTTACAATGCCAGTAGTGTTGCATGAAGTTATTTTACTATAGGATTGTTAGTAGTGAAATGAATTTGGGAGTTTAATGTTGGGTAAGGGAATACAGGATGTTAAATAGCAAGATATCCCTAAGAATGAAGCTATACAATTCAGAGGATCTAGCTTTTTCAGGCATTTGTTATAGCACAGTGAATGCAGATCGTTTCAATATGATTTCAAAAGCAGATAAGCAAGTATGAGCATTACAGGAATCAGTCAAAGAAGATGGTTTGAGTTTTGAGACTATTTACCTCAACAATGCTTCAAGAGTGCAGAATACCACTTGGCAATTTAAACTTTGCCTTAATAAGAATCTATGACATTGTCATTTCTTAGAGATGATTTATTTCTTTTCATGGATGAGAAACACAATTAGAAAACTCACATCTATCCATTACTGAGATTATGCTGTGTTCTTGAGACCTGTAATAGAACCATAGATTGTTTTGGGTTGGAAGGGACCTTTAAAGGTCCAACCCTCCTGCAATGAGCAGGGACATCTTCAACGCGATCAGGTTGCTCAGAGCCCCGTCCAACCTGACCTGGAATGTTTGCAGGGTGGTACAAGTTGTGATGCCATTCTGAAGTGCTTCTTCACTCTCCTGTGCCTTCTGCTATGTGGTGTGGACTTGCAAGCCCATGAGAGGCATGAGGCATAATCTACAGCTTTCACACTTAAATTTCATAATGATTATAGTAACTTTACTTTGCAAGAAGATTATAAATGGTGCCTTCCCCTTTCCAATGTACTTTTGTTATTTTCCTCTTGCACAGTACCACTTTCCAAAAAAATCTTTTCCCTTTCTTTTCATCAATCATTATGTAAAACATTGTTCTGCCATCCCTGAGGACCCATGCACCCCTAGCAATCATATACAAACTATTTCACACAGCCATATTGAAAATGACTAAGTAGTATGCATGTTGGGAAGTCACAGACAGTATTAAGTGTTCAGTTGCTTGCCTATACAAGGTTACTGAATTAACCTAGACCTGATTAACGGTACTAGTTACCTCGTTAAAGGTAATTGAAGGAAAATCTGGTGATTCAGTGTTAAAGATCTACAGAAATACAGTTTTAATAAAAGCAATTGCATTTGCAGGTAACTTTCAAATAAAAATAAAAAAAATTATGAAAGGTTCTCTGTATGCAGAATTATTTGGTTAAGTTTCTTTAGCGGCTAAGTAATCCATCCTGCAGGTCTTTGAAATGAAATTAAGGGAACAACTTCACTAAAGTTTTAGGAGTGCAGAAACTACATTTGAGTGCTGGGCTCAAGATACGTGTCAAGCTCCAGAAGAAACTGCCCATAGTGACCTCTCAGAATGGCAAATGTGGGACCCATGGCCAACTGAGCCGAGGAGAGTCTTCTCTGCTGGCGATGGTACAGACCTCTCGTATAGCACGTCTGTGCACATGCTCTTGCTGTGCAGAGTGAAATCTGTCATGACAAAGAATCTATCAGTCTGCTAAGACTTGTGTTCCTCATATGTTCTCACTGATGAGCCGTAAATATCATCCAAACTAGCTGTATGGTACAGTACTATAGTTATGGTGGTCAGGTTTCTGTTAAAAGTACCATGTAAAAGAGCTGAGAAATGTGAAACAGATGAAAAAGTTGTAAAACAAAGATGAGGTATAATGGCTGATCTCAGGATAACTTCAGAAATTATCGGTGCCATAAAGTGATGTGTTAGTCTATGGCTTTAGGAGAAAACATAAATGCAGACCAGGTTTTCTATTTTTCTCTATTCAGCTAATGAGAATTTGACCAGGGTGTAGGCATTTCATCTTATACTGACCTGCTATTTTCACTCATTTTGGAAAACAATTGTGACTTGCTTATTTTATGTAATGGCTTTTGCAACCCCACACGTACATCTAATTTAGCAACTTGCTGGATCTTGCATCCCTCATGGCAATGTACACCCTGCTATGCACCAAAGCAGGCCCATGCTCTGTCTTGACTTGATCCGAGTTTCCTGCTTTGACCACATCCTGTTCCCTCTGCCCTTGGGTCAACATTTTCTGTGCAGCATTCCCTCCAGTGGGCTGGATGACAGTGTAATTTTGTACCGCAGCTCATCTGAGATCGGCCAGTCTCCCCCTCCTCCTAAGGGCAGGCACAGTGGCTGCTTTACGTAAGAGGGTCATAGGAAGAGAGTGGCTTCAGCCTCCTTGTCTTCCTCTATGTACCCACAGAGCATAAAGAGGACTCTAAATCGGTCAAAGTTTTATGGAGGAGCTGAAGGTCTCAAATACTTCCCTGTGCATGCAAGAGGAGATCATGCAGCTAAAATGTGTGATGATAACCCCCTTAATTCACTGTGTTAATGACATTTATTCCTAGCATTGTAATTCTCCCTTTCCCATTTTACCTTCTTCCTCTCCCCCTCCCGCGAGCTGTGAACCACACAGGCAACCTACTTCAGAAGTTTGACTTTGTCATGTTACTGAGGGTATGCCACGGCTGTAAATGCAGCTTCTCCCAAAATACCATTGCCTCGGTTCCTATGGCAAAGTGGCTAAAGCCTCATCAGGTCAAATGATCCATTCAAGGTACCAGGGTGCTATTTTCAGTTTTGAATGAGCTAAGACCAGTTATCACAAAATTCAATTGCAACAAATTTGATTTGCTTAAAAGTGGCATGGTAGTATCCAAAGCAACAAGAGGAGTTGCCATGAGAGGCATCTTAAAATGGGTGGACCACTAGTCGAAAGATAGTGAAAATGATTAGCAAAATATGATTTTGAAAGTGTATCACTTTGAGTAGTGTTTTTTCCCAGCTCTCTATTTTTCTTGTACTGTAAGGCATAAAAGAAACAAATATCCTAAGACACAGGCCCATCTGCAGCCTCAAGAAAAGCAACTAATATGAAAGAACAGTAACCCCAGCTCTGGGTTTTTTTTTTGTGTTGTTTAAAGCCCTACATAAATCAAGAGGAGGCCCACAAAGGGAAGACTGGTTTCAGGGACTGGTCTTGATTTTCTGCTTAGGATAATCAAGATCAGGAATCCATCTCTAATTAAAGGCAAACAGAAAATATGCAGGATTTTCACATACATTCTTTTCATACTCATAGTTTAACGTGTTATGTATACAGTATTCTTTTCCTTTAATTCAACTTTCTCAAATTATGTGCAGACAGCTTCAGCTGCAGGGAAAGGTGGGAGTATTTAGGATATCTAGGATTTAACTGTTTCACTCCTACTACAGAAAGACCTGTTTCTTTATCAGAGGTATTCAATAGAAATGTGGTTTCTATTTTCAACAGAAAACCTCAGTGATTCTGTGCGATTCTGTTGTGTGCGGGATTTTTTGGGGGGGGGGGTTGGGTTT
>JANZLQ010000030.1:4154334-4168116 GCA_026212715.1 Elanus axillaris
CGTCCCCCCGTCCCCCACCTCCTTCTCACAGCCTTCCTAAATGCCTTTCCCTCAACAGGAAGGGATCCTATGTGGAGTGTAAACATATAGCTCCACCTATTTCCTTTTTTATTTTAGTGCATTTCAGGTTTTCAGTATTGTTTAAGCATAAGATACAACATACTACAGAAATGGCAATTCATCCGACACTTCTTTAAAAGTTAAAATACCAGAAGCAAACTTAGTGCTTTCTTTTGCCCGTATTCCTTCTGCACAATTCCACATCGGATGCAGTAAATTATAGTTGTTGGCATATTGAATTATTTTCATAAGGTCATGTCAAAGGATTCCTTCTCTCCACTTCCCAAATTCTTCAAACTTACCAGGAGTGTCAGAGAAAAGACTGAAGCATGTGATACTAGTTGCATTGCTTATTTACGGGCTCACTGTTTTTATTAATTTTTATTTTCAGTTTTACTTGCTCTCTCCTAGTTCGTTGCTGAAATAGCAGAAACATCTGTCTCTCTTCCTTCGTTGAGGAGAATCATTTATGAGTCCCAGATTTACCAACAGTATCGGTTACATCCAGCAAACCTCACTCTTGGTCTTATTAATTACTTTCCATCTGCTTTTCCCTCAGGCATCTTGGTTAGCAGAAAAATGCTGACAATCAACAGTAATGGCTTCTTAAGTTAGTTATTTATTAAGTCAAGACTTTTGCAGATACGGTTTCAATAAATACATGGGGTTTGGGTTTTTTTTAGAAAGAGTCATCTTTGAACTGAACCTAGTTGAAAAACAAAAATGCAACAATTCCAGAAGCTGGGGACAGTATGGGAGGGGGGAGTGGTTTGCTTTTTTAAAATTTTATTTTATTTTAAACTGACTGATGGTCTTAGCCTCTGCTTTGAACTTTTACGCTGAAAGAAGCGCCATTTGGATTCTGTAGTTGCATGCTCAACTCATGGAAAAAAGTAGAGCTCCAGAAGCTGCTGTTAGAAGCAGTTACTGTGGGCAGAAGGGGAAGGTCCTACCAGGGTTTGGGGGTTTTGCTCTTGTCTCTTTTTTTTTCTGTTTAAGTGAACATTTATATTCTTCTTTTCCCATGAATTTTCCCTCTTTGGCTAGGTTGCTCCCTCGGGCTCCTACTGGGAAAGCAGCATTGAACTTGCGGTGCTGAAAAGATGATTAATGATAGGCAAAACTGTATACAACATGCAGTTTATTTGGGGGGGAGGAGTGCACAGTGAAAT
Organism: Elanus axillaris; assembly: GCA_026212715.1. NCBI lineage: Eukaryota > Metazoa > Chordata > Aves > Accipitriformes > Accipitridae > Elanus > Elanus axillaris. Next base: position 4,155,567 of record JANZLQ010000030.1, read on the forward strand.
GCTGCATTGGAGAATTCTAGGCAAATGGTGTGTGAAATTGTTGACAAATTGCCCTCATTAAGCTCACTAAATGAATGCTTTCATGAGAACATTGGCTTGATATCACCATGTATAATATAACTTCTACTTGAAATTGCCTGTGCTGCTATTCTTATCTTTTAAACCCTTGTAACAGCTTTAACATCCTGATAAAGCCAACCATTGTAGCTGTCTTCACTGTTTAGTACACGGGATGTGAAGGAAAATTGCTGAGGGTCGTTTCCATGAGTGATTCTGAATTATTCATTAATTTATTTGTTATAATGAAACATTCTGGGCCCGGTCACCAGAGTTCATAAAGGTCAAGAAATGGATTTAGAAATGCCTCAAGTTCCTCAGACTCTTTAACTTGATCCCTGTCAATGAAAGGGGCAGTAAGAGGACAACAGTCACAGAAGCCTCTCTTTTAGGAAATGCAACTTTGGATACTGTGTAGCCTTGTTGATGGTATAAAACTTTCAGCAAAAATATTTTTTAAAGGTGATGGCGCTTGATGATTCAGCACATTCACTGGCATTCGAGTAAGGTCAGTGTGCACTATACATTTGCCCTACCAGTTGAATTCTGGCCGTCAGCCTAAATATGCCCCACTGGGCAAATGATGAAGTGTGGAGCCATCACAGGGAGAACTGCATAGACTACAGAGGCCTTCAGAGATGAAGGTCAGGCCATGGCCTAGTGTCCAGGCTTGTACCTTACACAATGTGTGTTTGCTACCAGGTTTTACTATAATAAGAGCAAAAGTGTCCATGCAAAAAGCTACCAGTGTTTACCTTTGATTATGCAGTTGCTTTAGCTGCTGCAAAGGAGCAAAAGATGACAGTCAACCCCTATTGAAAGATGATCCATACAATGAAAAGATGAAAAATCCCTGTCTAAACCAAATCTATACCATGCAGCAAATGAAATGAGTATACGTATAAGGCTGTCTTTGTGTTGAAGACTGCTGGTAATTTTGAACAGAAATCATAGTACAGAAGAAAAATGTGGCATGAAGATATTGTCAACCGTTGACCCACTTGGGGTAAAAACAGATGTGGCTGGTCCTTCTTAGGCCTTTTACTGCAAGGAGATCCTGGCTGGAAAAAGCTGTCAAACAGGAAGAAGAGGAAAAGCACACCACATAAACAAGAGAATGGGAGACTGGTTTTCCCTCATCTTCCTTGTCTATCACACAGTGTGACTTCTCAACTTAGACTCTTGCACAGCTCCAGTAACCCCCTTTCCTTTCATTACAGCTAGGTAAGCACGGAGACAGGAACATCTGGGAACTTTAGGAGAGATTTTTCATTTGTAACTTGGCTTTCCAGTACAGGGAAGATTGGGAATGTTTGAATTACATCAATCTCCACTATTATGAGCTGCACTAGAAAACTACGTAAGCAGCTGCAGACAGGGAAGGGTTTGTATGTGTGCTCTGTAGTTGGGCTCAGGCAAAGCCTGGGGTGTACCTTAGGGTACCTTTGTGGGCCGTTAAGTTCCCCTCACTGACTTTAAACTAAAGTACCTTGAAGAGAGTACTATGATCCCTTCCAACCCTAACACTGAAGGTGTGAATACACCTGTGGTGGAGGTGACTGGCACAAGCACTTAGTAACATAAATATCTGTCTACACTTTAGTTCAGATAAATAATACAAAGCCACTTAGGTCTGTCAAGCTGTTGTAAGGCAGGTTATTTGGTTTATTTTTTTTTTTGCTCAAGGATGAGCGTGAACACATCTTCCCCACTACTACAAACTATGCAGTCCAGGTTTGCACATTTAGGGAAATCTCAGATGTGCTCCATCACCTTGGTAAACTGTTTCCTTGAGTATGGTGTCTCCTCTGCTGTAAAAATCTAGATATTCTGTGGCTGTGAGGTGCTGAGGCTAAAGCTTAGGTGGGAGTTACCTCTGGGATTTGAACTTGACTTCTGTTTGCTAGGCAAGAGCTTGAACCAGCTAAGCTGTTCTTGCAAACAACTGTGTAAACTGTGTCCTCACTGATCAACCCGCTGTCCAGAATAGTCTGGAGTGACCTCTCTTGGTCGGAAGTGTTGTTGACTATAGAGTACATTGGCCCTGAAGTGGGGTTTTGAGTCCTTTAGAGAGGCAGCATATGGATAGTTATCAACGCTGAGCATCCTGGTACCTCATAAATGGAGCACATAAACTGTGTATATCATTTTACGTGGTACAGGATTTAAAGCTGATCATATAAAGTAATTTTTCTATGACCGTTAAGTCCAGTCTTCCTCTCTTTTAGCAATCATATTAGAAAAAAGTAACTTAAAAGAACTGTTGATATGACCTCGATAGCAATTCTGCCAGTGATTGCAGACTAATGCAACATCTGAGAAATTTTAAGATTAGCAGGTTACAAAATCAAGGGGTTATAATAATGACTACATTAACCCACTGTGTTTAACCTGGGAGTTAAGACTTGTTGGGAAAGAGGGCAGGAAGGAAGAAAGAGGAATTGTGAAGAACATGGAGAAATGAAAAATACCCTGCTTGGGCAGGGCTATTGTCTCTATTGAACACGTGGGACAGATAATCTACAATCAGTACAAGCAGCCTTTCTTCAAAAACAGCATCTCCTGGGAGGTGTCCCTTGAAAACATCAAGGATTATGGTGCCAGCTGTCCAGGTGTTCATGAGTATGGCTAGCAATCAGGGTACTAGGAGTGTTTTTTTGTAGGCACCCTCAAACCTTTGTTGACAGCGACAGTTTGAGACTGGAAGAGATGCGAGGCAAATCCACGACCTGCACAAGGTGGTGCTCCCAAAGATGTGGTAGCCCTGCAACAGAGCTTTGTAGCAGCTTCTTGCAGCTTCGGGGAGCAACAGACTGAGCTGGTAAGGCTGTCGGGGTCTGGAAGATCTCTGAGCCTTGAGTGACCAGTGGCTCAGTCCCAAGTGCTCCCTGTTGGAGTAGACCGTATTTAGCTGCTAATGCCTTGACGGTCCACTGGTTCTGGTGAGAATAGCTACTTTAAAGGCATCATAAGCTTGCATTTTGGAACTTGCCCTTGTGATGTATATCTGAAGTATCTTGCAGCATTATGAACTGAAGGAGAAAGCTGAGGTCCACTGTTTCTCCTAGAAACAGCTTTACATTAAGACTCTGGCTAATGATCCTCCAACAAAGGGCTGTGGGAGTTGAATATCCCACTGTCTTTCACCTATTTGTAATGTACACCCGTTGCCTGTGAACCTGGTGTGAAGCAGGAGGATTTTTTTGCCCAGATGCCCATCATTCCAGTGCACTAGAATGCACAAACCTGCATTTATTGATGTTTTAAGTGAATACCTGGCACCTTGACCAGATGTGGCTGAGGAGTAGCATTCAGGTTTTAAGCCATTTTGGCCACAAAGCAGTAACTTCTGACATATGAGGACACACAACTTGAGATGGTAAAAATCAAGTACTTGACAGAGCAAAGTCTACCAGAATAAACCTGTTAAAGGCTTTTAAACTGTTCATGGCAGTTTCTCTGGTGGTTGGAAGATGCCAGCTTTGAAAGCAGACAGTCTTAATTTAAGCTATTAATTTTGATATTCCTTTAAGCAGTATAATATTAGATTTTGACATATAAAGAGAAAGCAGTGAGGTGGAACCCCCACCATCTAAAGAGAAAATATCCAGAGCCTTAGTAATAGACAATATTTCAATTTGGGATCTAAAGTTTTATGTCACCCACTCCTGTCCTGATTGCTATCACCATTTGCTTGATCTGTTTGACCTTCTGTCCAAGGGAAAGGAATGAGTTAGGTACTTAATCCCAGGTCCTGTAATCTGCCAGTTGATAGGAAGGCCTCCTCTGGGTTTCTTTCCATCAGATTCTGAAGAAAGGATCTACCGTTGCCTGTTGCACTCTTTGCACGGTCATCAGATGTCTCTTTGTGCCAGGTTTTGCAGTAATGAAATGGGCAGACTCCTCCTGGAGCTATCGGTGAGGCGCACGTTGTATGGTGAAGAGCAGTCTCACAAAACAGGAGTATCAATGAAGATCAAATTGAAAAAGTAATGCTTCAGCTATTGGCTCACTTATTACTAAGATCCCTATAGTATTTCTCTTAACTATGAAGGACATGTGCAAGTGATTTACTATGTATGAGCAAAAATATTTTGAATAATAGATCTGAATGTTGGAAATGAAGCAATGACACTTTGTTTCTCAGAAGCAATTGACTGATTTAATTAACTGGAGGAGGCAGGGGGCCTTTTCACTGAACCTGATGCACTGCGTGCTAGAATCACTCCGCTGGAACATTTGCCATAGGCGGAGAAAACTTGCTCTGTTATTACGTGGAAAACCTCCTAGCAGAGCATGCAAACAAGCTTGTCCTATTGTGCAAGGGGAAGTATACGTGCTCTTCATGGGCTGATGCTTGAACTGTTCCTTTGCATTGGGACAGCTGCCATCAGCGTCCTCTCTGGTTTCATGCCTGGTGTTCACACCTTAGCTTTTTCAACACATAAATGCTGATGTTACATAGATGTTACATGCACTTTTCCTGCACTGTAGCACAGTAGCCCAGCTTACAGTATTGAAAGAGTTTCTTGTTCATGCTTCTTCAAGCACCCTTTTTTCTCAGCGTAGCACTGCTGTCTACAAATGAAATTCTGGTTCTTAGTTGAGAGTGCAGGACGTGGTGATAGAATGGCATTAGTGTTACTGACAACAGAGGCACCATTTGTTGGCTTTACCTTTGGGAGAAGGCACATAGCTTGCTCTCAGTGGGCGCAAGCTGCCTCAGAAGGAACTTAGTTCAGCTCCATCTATGAGTCGGGTGACCCAGTAACTGGGCAAGGTATGATTCTGCCAGGCCAGTGAGGAGATCTAGGGGCATCAAAGAGACTTTTTTTCCCCCAGTATGCCTCGTGCAGAGTTATCTGTGAATTCTTCACTGAAATCCAGGGAAAGTCAAGCCAGGATCTGAAGGAAGTCCAGGCTGGCTGTGCAGGGAGTGACACCACCAAGGGAAAATGGGGCATTCCAGCTGCAGGCTGGACAACTCAGGTGTGATGTCTAAGAAAGCTCTGAAATACAACAAAACTTTCTGATAGAAACTTGGTGAAACTTCCCTTCATGTGGCTGAATTGTGCTGCTTCTCCTTATGAAAGGAAGAAAGAACTGGGAGAGAGCCCATCGGGGCTGAACAATTCAAGATCCACTGCCTGTGAATTTTCTTAGGATGTTGTGCATTAACATCAGTCTGAGGCAGAAGAATAGAACTGGCGGCGGCAGTGGCGAGAGACCAGAAGAACGTTGGTTCAGGGAACACAGATGAAGGCTGAATGTAGAGGGAAGTTAGTGGAGATATAGTGCTGAGGAGAAAGATTCTGTGGAAATGCGAGAGTTTACTGGTTACTGCCTTGGGAGGGAAGACAGTACAGGAAGGAAGCAGGAAGGGAAGGCCAGAAGGGTGGAAGGCAGCTTTGTTGAGTGAAGTATCTGGGATAAATGGTGCCTGAGAAGGTGAGACTACAGCTAGCCAGATGTGAAGAAAGGATGTGAAATGAGGTGTTGGTGTGCATGTGGTATGGGACTGTTTGCATGGGGAGTGGACCAAGATCAAAGCAGAAAGAACAGTGCTTATCGAGGTGTAGTGGTTGGAAGAAGCTCCATCTAATGCAGCATCCTTTGTCCAGCACCCATGATCCCGCAGCACCTGTTGCCTCTTGGGAGAAGATACACACCACTGAAAAAATGCTTTATTTTTCCCCAGTGTTCATTCCTGCAGGCTGTTTCTAGGCAGGGGTTTCCAGAATTTGTCCACATCCCTGTTTGGGGAGCATCCACAGTGTGAGTGACAATGTATAACCCAGGCCCAAATCTCATTCTGCTCTGTTTTTCACAGGAAGGAAACCTCGCCACACCAGCTGCACAGTGTGCTGTAGGCAGGGTCCTGAGAAGAAGGACAGCGTAGACACAACCACAGTGCTTGGAGAATCTTCTGTTGCCATCAGTGCTTCTCTTAGTCCAACGAACAGCAGTCTGTTTAGCAGAGCTTAGGATTCCAACCCTACAAATGATCGCTATAGATGTCAATGAGATGAGGCAATGTATCTTCTTAAGTTCATTCTTTGCTTAGTTCATGGAGAACGCACCTGCCAACATTGTCTTTTAAACTAAACAAAAAAACCCCACATTAAAATCACAGGGTCAGACAACAGTGACGAAATGCCAGCATTAATTTTACCTCTACAGTCCTACTATGTCTCCATTATGCTTATGCATTATAATGGCATAATTTACATAATTGCGAACTGCTTTCTGGGAATGAAGTGGTTTTGCAGCGTTGGCTGTACACCCCAGCCTTGTCTGTTGTGGAAGGTGTGGACAAGGCAGGGGAATTCAGGGTGGTGGTTCTGGAGTAGCCCACAGTCTTCGTTCCTGTGTTTTCTAACACTTGAGACTCAGGAGCTTGACTTTGCAAAGACGCTGTTCTTTTCAACAGATTTTACATGTAACGTAAAATATGTTTCAACACAGTCTGAACTTGATTTATTGCTTTTGTGGTTGGAAGAAGGGAAAAATCAGGTCCGAGTGAGGATTTTCTCCTGTAAAACTGAAAAAGATCATCAAAGATGTCTTAAAATCTCAGATTGGTTAAAATCTTTTTGTTTAAGATTTGAATTAGTTGAACTTCTGAAGGAAGTTTAAAATAAAACCAGATCTTTATTTGATAGAACTGCCTGTACTTCATCTGTTCTGTGATCCCATCAGAACCTATCATAAGACAAACTCATTAAAGTCCAAGGTGTCCTAAAACTTAAGCACCACCTTGATTTAATGCATTTTAACCGGAGCTATTGAAGTCATTGTGGGACCAGAGCCTTTTCTTGGCTGGAGCAGCCTGACCTCATGTGAGGGGATGCTATGAGAGTTCTCAGCCAGCAGAACAGACTCTACTAAAAGCTATCCCTTAAAATACAGTTTGAGCTATCCTTGGATCCTGCAGCTTTTTAGCCATGTAGATCAAGTCGCTCATAATTATACTAAAGCTACTAATGATAAAATGGCACATACTCTCAGCTCATATAGCAATGAGGCCATAACTTTTATCTATAATGATAAACTAGATATTTTCTTTTTCCTTTCAGAGGTAGGTAATATTAATGGATTATTTCGTAGTTAATAAAACAATATGCTTTTGATAATTGCTTTAAGTTGCCAGCAACATATTAGTCAAATTTCTTTTGGATTCTTTTTTACTTCAGGATGCCCAAAAGCAGTCAACACAGATATTATCGTGGAGCGTTCGCAAAATATATGCAGCCATATGAACATGGTGATGTAAGAGTAGAATTAATTAGAAAAATATTACTTGGCTTTTGCTGTCTTTAAAAGGATACCCATTTTTTTCATCATTTTATTTAAATACAAAGTGTGAAAACAAATGCTTAAAATGCCTCAAGTGTGAAAAATCAAAGCTTCCTACACCAAACAGGAAACTAGTCTTACTTTTGTTGCTGGAATTTGAGGGCCTGGGATACAAATGGCTTTTAAACTGAAGTTCGACATAAAGCCAGTAGAAAGTAGCTGGAAGTTTTTGATTTTTCTTTATTATTATTTCAAAGAGGAAAACTTAGACAAAAACTGAAGAAAAAAACCCACCAAAAACAACTGTGGCAGAAATTCCGGAGCCAAAATATTTAGTCTTGGAATTGCTGTGATGATGGCTTATGAACGTAGTTCAGTTGCTTTCAATTTTTTTATTTATTTATTTTTTTTCTTTATCCAGAACCCTTTGTTTGGCTACTTCTTCCAAAATTTCTGTGGTTTTATTCATGGCATAGGAAAAGGGTGCATCATGAGACATGTAATGTACCACAGAGGGAGGCCCATAATGAATAGAGATGTAACACAAACACTCCCAGGGACGATTGTAGCAACACATCCAAATAGAAACATTTTGGCCCATAGATTTCTTGTTCTTCCTCAGCCCTAATAATTTCCAAGTTTCTCTTGCTGGGACAGGATACAGGGCTAAGAAAAATGCATTGATGTCTCTTTGTGAAGAAGGAAAATGGCAATACAGGAAGGCACGTCTCATATAACAATGAATCCTTCCCAGCCTTGCAAAACCAGTAGTTGATAGTACTCCATCTTCTTCCCTCTTAGGTGGGCTCATACTGCTTATATTAAGGGGCAACAAACCCAATGGTTATTCTTGTCTTTACAGAAACCACTTCATCTCCTTTGGATCATTGAAAAGATGGCAGAACTGATGTGCTTTCAGATTCTTTGCGCTGTTTTGAAGGCTAGAGTATCTTAAAGGGTTATTGTAAACAGTTTCACAAATGAATTACATGACGTGGTTCAGGCAGCTTAACTCAGTCACTGCCAGGAGACTCCTACCAGTCTGTTGTATTTAAATACAAATACACCATGTTTGTAGTTTACGCCGAATAGTCTCAATTTATAAGGTACTGACCAACTGGAAGACAAAGAGAAAAAAAAAAGACTACTACATAACTTAGCCAAGAATGAGTGAAACAACTCTGAAACTGTTAAAAGAAACTATCTTCTCAGGACTCATCCACAGGCACCGTAATGGTACAAAGTCCCAAACCATATGGCTAGGCATAATAGGCCTCCCAGACTCCCACAGCGAATCCCACAATGAACCAAGTGTTTGGTAAATACTATAAGATGACTCAGTCCTCGTTGAAGCTTGTAGGTCCTCTTTGAACTAGCATTTCCCAACTTCTCTGTTCATGTTGATGCTTTTGGGCTTATGAAGCTCCAAGACTGACTGTCCTAAACGCCTTGCACAAAACGGTTACCCATTGTCAGTGGTATCATCTGTGACAACTACATTTTTGCTGAGAGTTGTATGTCTTCGTACCAAAATAAGTTTGGTACTTTACTGCTTCTCCATGTGCCCTCCATCTCATTCTGCTCTACAGAGAGTATGCAGCAGAAATATTCAGCCCTTCGTCTGAAAGCTGAATTCAGATCTCCTAAACTAAGATGTTCTTTCCACTCTAGGCTTTTTATCTGCAGGGAGTGGGGTTTTTTCTTTTTTCTTTTTTCTTTTGTTTGGTGTGGTCTTTTTCCTTTCCTTTTGGTTCTGGTCATGTCGGAACATGCCTGGGATTTATGCCATAAACTTGATGGAGTGGTGACTTGTTTGTCTAATGTCTTTATTCTTTACAGGTCTTCCTCAACAGCTGAAGCTCCTGTCTCACAAAGCACCAACGTATGCTGTTCTCCATGAGCAAAAATACTCCTTGGCAAAGGGATTCATTTTAGTTGTGGTGCATCAAATTTTGAGTTTGGAGGGAAACTGCTATATTCCTTCTCACAGAGGCTCTGTTCCTTCTGAATTCCGTAAAATTATTTATGTAGAGCTATGCATTTGGGTCTATGTGAGATTATGTTTCCAATCGATCCAAGAAATTTCTCCCTTAAGAAAGGTTGCTGCAACAAACACACAGCCTTCTAGGAGTTAGAAGTGCGATTGTTGGCCTTCCTGTAAGGCAGAAACACAGGAAAACTTTCAGGTGGTTGACCACCACAGGATGCAGAGCACACAGCGTGACATGAGGAGCTGAGAGCTTGCCTAGGGAGTCATTTGCAGTGGCTACTCCCATCACTGTATTTCAGGCGAAGATTAAGCGCAGCTGGGCTGCACATGGAGCGGGGACATGTGTTGTTTTCAGCCTGCGTGTGCTCTCCCACAGCTGGGGACCAGCATTGCCCCACAGTACCTGCTGCAGGGAGGACGGTATGGCTGGACATCCCAGCCACAGCTGCCCATCGCCAAGTTGGAGGCAAGGACCGGAGTGACAGAGGTAGGTTGCTGTGCCATAGAGAGCCCTCATTTTTTTCTTTAAATTCCTACCCTCCCTAGGTGAGTTCCTAGCAAGTGTTTGGGGTGGGTTTTTCAAACCCTGCAAGCCACACAGCAGGACAAAAAGTACTTGGTTGTATGTCTTTGTTGGCAGTCTGTGGGCCCTTAGCGTGAGGCAAACGTTAACCTTGCATCATAACCTTTTGCTGTTTTACAGAAGGCAGATTGCTTCTCCACCACACCCTGAAGAGGTAACTCTCAAAAAAGAAAATAGAAGATGATAAAAGCAGACACTTGTGTCAAAGCCTGCCTGCCTTGGTGCAGTATGAAGTTTATTAATATCAGTGGTTAGAAAATAAGCTTTGATCACAGAAAACTGTATTTTTAGACTGATCCACATTTTCTTTTAAAAAACCTAGGATTGTCATTTGATGAGTCTAAACCCAGAAGACAATATTTTCTTAGCCCTTCACTGATATTTGAGAATTGACAGATATGTGCAGTCACTTTGAATCAGGACCAAAACTTTTTCACAAGGAGAAGCATTAATGACCTGTATCTGATGGGATTAGAGCCTAATTAACATTGCCCAATTACTTGTCAGTCCTCTGTGCTGCTGGTACTCATTTCAGCTTCAGATAATTAGCCCATCTCTTAAGGAAAATGCATATTTTTTTCTTTTCAACTTAACCTCCCATTCCCAAAACTTCAGGTTTTAGATACTTTCTCTGTAGTGCTGTCAGTGTTGATGCTTTTGCCTCTGCAGTTTCATACGCCATTTGCATATGCTGACGACGATGTAATTTGCTCGGAATTATCTGTACATGCAGTAATTGTCTTGCGTATGTTGTGATATATTTAGGAAGACAGGCTTTTTCATACATAGGATCATAGTGTGGTGCAAGGAAAACTGCTCAACTCATGGTGTAACTCAAATCAGGATTAAAGCAAGTTTTGTCTTTTTAATAAGGACATGTAATGAACCTGGCAATGGGTGAGCTGTATGCTGAGGATCAGTATCAGCAAAGCAACACACAAACCACAACAGTAGGTATTTGCAAAATGTTAGCAAACAGCTATAAACTTCTAAAGACCCTTCTACGACTAACCTTAAAGAGTCCTAGTCTCACACACGCATGGCTGTGGGCATGCCACTCCCCAGGCTGTGTGGGTTACAAGTCTTGAGCAAACTTCATCGTTATTATTGTTATTTTAGTAGCCCTTTGGGGGCAAACATCCTCTCAGGGCTGGCAGTTTCGGTATTAATGTGTTCACACACACAGCTTATCCTCACTCCCATTTGGCAGGATCTCTTGTTGTCCAGCCCCTTCTCCTGGGCAGAGGTGGCGTGGACTGCCCCGCAGGAGTGAAAACCTTGATTCCCAATTCTCTTGTTAAGGTGGGCTGCCCTCAGGAGAGACCCTTATCCCATTAATGGGGTCTCGTCCACCATCCCAGGTACGGAAAGTCCTGTTAGATGACATCGGTAATGGTAGGCAAGTCCCTGTCAGGGTTCGTAATAACAGCCCTAATGTTTTTGCCTAACGGGCTTCTGATCATATATTGCTTCTCGTTTCCTGACAGTCCTCGTGGTCCTGAGAGTTAAAGAGTCTGTCATTTGGGGTGAAAGAAGCAGCAGCTGGGTTTTTTGAAGAAGGCCAGATTAAATAAAACCATCTCCTCTCGAAGCACCAGCCCTATAGATACCCAACAAACTAGTTTGGGGATGTTAAGCAGTCGGGTTTTTTCCTTCTAGCTGGTGACAAAGGCCGGCGGCAACTCCCTGGCGTGGAGCGGTTTTGGGAAGACTATTTGGGAAGGAGAAAACAGCTGAAACTCTGCCGAAGCCGGGGAGGACAGGTACACGGGCGGCCTGTGCGGCTTCCTTGCGCCCACGGTGACTTTCTGACCAGAGCCGAGAGCCGCATGGGGTCGGGGTGTGCCCCGAAGGAGCCCGGCCCTGGGAAGGACACACACCCGGCCCAACACCTTCCACTCCCGCCGCCCGCCATCCACCTCCCCTTCACGGCGGCCTTCGGGGCTCGGCCCTGCGGCCGGGGAGGGCCCGGTAAACCCCCCCCACGTCGGGGCAGAGCTGGGGGCGAGCTGAGGTGGGGGCCGGAGGACGGCGGGGCAGACCCCTGTGAGGAGAAGGGAAAGGCGGGAAGGCCGGGCCGGGCAGACCCCTGTGAGGAGAAGGGAAGGGCGGGAAGGCCGGGCCGGGGCAGACCCCTGTGAGGAGAAGGGCGGGAAAGCCGGGCGAGGCCGGGCCGGGAGGACACCGGGAGGCGAGAGGAGCCCCCGGGGCCGGGCGCTGTGGCTTTAAAGGCCGTGGCCGGCTCTCGGCTGCCTCCTCCCTCCCTCCACGGCCGGTGCTGGGCGCCGGGAGGAGGCGCCTGCCGCTAACAAAAGTCGGCGGCGGCCGTTCTCCCCTTCCTCCCTCCCTCCATCCCTCCCCGGGCAACAAGTGGCTGGCGGCGGCTTCCCGGGGGAGGCGGCAGCAGCGGCGGGGCTCGGAGGAGGAGGAGGAAGGCGGAACGGCGCTGAAGGACCGGAGGAGCCCCAGCGCCGGCCGCGGGGCGGTGGAGCCTGCGCCCGGGGGCCGTCCCGCCCGTCCTGCTTGTGGATTATAACTGGAGCCGCCTTCCCTGCCCTGACACCCCGGTTGGAAACCGGGGTGGGGAAGGCGTCCGGATACATCGTATTTTTGTTTCTTCCCCC
>JANZLQ010000030.1:4169451-4197757 GCA_026212715.1 Elanus axillaris
TTTTTTTCTTTTTTTCTTTTTTTCTTTTTTTCTTTTTTTTTTTTCCTGTTGTTGAGGGCTTGTGGGTGGAGCGAGGGAGATGGTCCTGTGGTCTGCTCGATTCTTTGGGAATCCAGAAGGCAATTGCCAAAGAATACACCTCTCGCATCCAAAATATGCGTGAAGATTGTGAAAAGGAAAGGGGAAAAACACTGCTTCTCGAACAGATTCTGCAGTTCCTTTCATTTACTGCCAAACAAGCTCTGCTTTTGGAAGAGTTGAAGTCGGAAGCTTTAAGCTAAAGACATGCTCACTGTTGTGGGCGTTTCACTTGCTTGATACCATTGCTAGAGTAAATTCTGCATAAATGGGGTCAACCAGGAAGTTGCAGTCAAAGCCTCTTTGGATTCCTCCTGAAAGGGGAAATCCTAGTTTGTCCCTAGATTTGAAAGGGTCAGTGTTTATGGAAAAATCGTGTTGCTGAGGAGTGTTTAGCTCCATGATAGGAAGGCATGGCTGCATCCCAGAGCTTTCCTGTGAGTTCAGAGGAATGGTTGCTTTGATTAATGTACCATTTTGCGGGAGGAATGTGATGGACACTGAGTCTTCTGCAGCCCTTGGCAAAGTGGAGGAGAGCTTTACTGTTCCAGAGCTACCTGACGGGACCTGCAAGGAATTGGAGGATTGGTGCAACTAATTAATTCACCTCTTTTCTCTGTTCAGAGTGGAGGTTGGATCCTGGGAATGCAGACTACATGTGGCAAATTAATCTTTGCGGTACAGACCATGACCTGGGTCTATTGAGAAGTAGGTAGAATACTGCTTTAAAAATAAAACAAAGTACAAATAAATGACCCCCCCAACCCCATGGGTAAAACTTCCATCTTTTAATATAGGTAACTTGTCCTGTGCATTGTTAGTGTGCTCATAGATCTGGGTTTCCTGGCAGCTTCTATGCATCATCAATTACTGTGAAGCTTAGAGAAGCTCCTTTGCTGCTTCTTTTCTGGCTGATGCAGAGAAGAACAAATCTAAATCTGATCAAGGGAGGCCTTTTTTCATAAGCTGCCAGGGCTTTTGATGCCTCTGACAACTGAACTGCTTAATTGCCATAAAAAGTTGCTTTTCAATAAGATGTAATTATGATCCCTGGTGGAGGTGTAGCACTCGGAGGAAGCACCCAATTGCTGTGTGCTTTAAGAGCAACCTGAATATCTGGGTTGGAGATCAAAGAGTGGCATTTGTGGTTTGGTATGTGGCATGTAGTTTTCAGCATAGTGGGCTTTGTAGGCTAACATTGTACTACAGTATGCCATTTTAGGGATGGAGAAAAGTACCTTTGTTAGCTGAACTTATTGAATGCTGTTTGCTCATTTGCTTCTTGCTAATATCTTAGGGGAGATTTCAGACAGACAACTGCAAATGGTTGTTAAAATGGCTGTTGTTTTTCACACAGCCTTCCCATCTGCTGTGGAACTGCAGAACATTAGGAATTTGCCTGAACTGCTTCTCATCTCTAAGCTGGAGAGATACATTAGGGCAAGATAACTCCTGCTCAAGATACCACTTCTAAACCACCAGATAACCTTCATTGCTAGGAAATTATATTTTGCATGGTTTGTTACATTGTTACACTTACGAGTACTAAACAGTTTTTTGAAATTCACATACACACTGTGTTTGTAATAATCTGAGGCAGCTGTCTAAGTGTTTGTGACTAATCACATAAACTACACCTTACTGCCTTATTTTTTATTTTTTTCTCTTGTCTGAGGCTTTATTGAATAGAATTTTGGAAGCTACAGTTATGTTAAGATGGACAGGAGAGCTGGATGTTTGAGCAGTCTAAATTAGTTTGCTTAGAGAGTCTGGTGAATAAGTCCTGACACCTTTGAGTATATCTGTTTTCCATAAATTTAATTTGCTTAGATGGGCTAAAACTAGCTCTGAATGGAGCTTAAATGTGAAGAAAATTCCTTCTCTGGAAAATCATGTCATGCATGTGGGATATGAACACAACACTCATTTAAAAAAAAAATAATTATAACACACCAAATTTTGTCTACAGGAGTTTACCTCTTTTTTACAAATAAATTATTTTATACAAGTTTATTTTCCTAGTTTTCATTTTGCCTTTTAAAATGTTTCTGTACAGGGAATGATTTCTGAAAGCCTGTTTACCTAGAAAAATAGGGAGCTTCAGGTTTCAGGCTTATCATAGTGTGCAGTAGATTCTGACTGGAGTGTTAAAGCTTGAATTAGTCTTTCTGAACGTGTTCCAGCATTGAACAGCATGACTGAAGCTAGTAGATCGTTGGGGCAAGAAATCCATTTCATCACGGAGCAGTTCTTGTTAGGTTTGCACCTATGCAGTGGAAATGCATTCTCAGTCACTTTAGCACGAGTGCTTATTGTCCTTCACTTCCTTACCTTAGCGGTAAATCATTCACCTTTCTGTCATTGATTTAGTTCTTTGCTAGATTTTTTTAATAAGAGGAGGTATGCCTATCTTGTGTCTGATAGTGGAAGGAGCAGCCTGTTGTGTAGAAACTATCAAAAATCAGTTTTTTTTGTTTGAGGATCTTTGTTAAAGTGTATTGCTGAAGAAAATTGCAGCTGACCAAATAAGACATGATTCATCATCACTGATGAGGAGGCTGAACTGAAGTATATCACCTGTAACTATTGCCGAGTTGATTAGACACCTAGGCAGTTGCTGGCCATACTTTGCTGCCCACTGTTTCTGTAACAGTTCTGCGCAGAATAACTTTATGCATGCAGGGCATGAGGCAAGGCAAGGGCTGGCTGTAGAGCCTGCTGTTGGAGTGGGCAGCAGCCAGCTTCTCCCTGCTTTCTTTGGGAAAAGGTGACTGAACGCTGTCCCTCTTACCACCTGAGACAATTTTGCATCCACAAGAGGAGGACTTCAAAATTGCAGCCTTCTATTTTATAAGGAATTGGGCTTTGTGACGTGAGCTGGAAGAGCAGTCTGTGTTCTTATGTATGAAAGGAAGCTGTGGCATTGAGGTGGAATGGCTGCTTTGCAAAATAACTTCTGCTCAAGTGACTTCTTCATTAAATTGTGAGAACCTGTCAAATTTGAGAGCAGCTAAATAATGGTACAATGTTTTGACAATACCAATGTTCAGATGTTATGAAGGGATGTCTTTTTAGGGAGTCAACTGCCCAGATTGCTGCAGCTGTTGATAAAACTTCCTTTGGGTATCTCCTGCGCTTTCTCCTTCTAGGAGCTGGTGGTCTAGAGGGTGTTGGTGATGGTGTGCAGCAGCTCTGGTTGATCAGCTAAAATGTATCATGAAAGACCTGATATGACACAGGAGCTAGGTGGCATGGAGAACAGAGGACGGCAAGGGAGAAATAGATGAAATGGCAACCTAGGCAAGGAAATCAACTTCCTTCCTGAATCACAAGCTTGCTGACAAACTGATATTTTTTTTTTTTTTAAATTTGAATCTGAATATTTAATTTGGGAAGATTTACATGGAAACTCTTTGGGAATAACTTTAACTCACTTCAGGTTTTGAAAATGTTCCTTCTCCAAACTTTTATTTGTGGCACTTTTCTATTCACAAACCACTTGGAGAGAGATTTCCTGTGCAGATCCCAGTGTCCTGCTAATGCAAGTGCCAGTGCAGAAATGTGCCTATCTCATGGGATATAGTTGGCACAAAGCACAGACAACATGGTTCACAAAGGTGGCTTTAACTATGATGCTGTGTGAGCTGGTGTACAGCAGCTGAAGCTTTCTAGGGATTGCCAGCATGTAGCACTGTGGTGAAATGGGTCAGCCTGTGTTCATTCTGGAGGAGGTTACTCGCTTAAATCCCTCCCTTCAGCAGGGGGAAATGGTTACAGACCTAAGATTGCATACTTGTGTCTTCTTTCTTGAAGGTGCTGTTGGACACAGTAGCTCCTTGTGAATGCTGCCTTTGATTTCAAACTATATCTTCACTAATTCAGTGATGGCAAGTGTTCTGACACATCAGATGTTGTATATGGAAATCTTTTAAATCCAAAAGTTCTGTTATTCAGGTCCTATAGAGTTTTGCATATATTAGGATTTTTTTCCCCACAAAGCGTTGGTGGATTAACTTCACACGCGGTGCTTATGTCAAGTATGAAAAACAGCATAACGTGGTGATGTTGCACTAAAGCAACAGTGTTAGCAATGGGTAAGCTATTTTGTTTAAAGAGCTGAACCGTAATCATTTACCCATGGTTTATATGGTTGTTAGTATCTCATAGGATATTTTAGTGAGGGTAAGGGAATGGGAAAGGCAGTAAATTAACTTTTACTGAATTATTTAATTACAAAAGTGCGACCCCCCACCCCCCAATACCCTCCCACGCACCCCCGGTGCTATCTTCTCTGTGCACTGCAGCTTCAGCAGCAAAGACAGTGTTTGATTTTGGTATTTATTTTTTCCCACCTCATGAGAGTCCCAGAGTCAAATGAAGAGTTTCAGCAAGTTAGGTGCTAAATGGCTCCTAGGCTGTACAGTTTTTCCCCCACTTTGTTTTGATGTCTGAGTTGCATTTACACATTACTATCTGATGTGTTAAAGTTTAGCATATAGCTCTTATCGCTGTCTTGCTTACTGTTCTGATCCTTTCCCAGGTGATCTGTTGAGATAATGTATCTTGCTGTTCTTGTAGAAGTCTCTTTTTTTGTTCTAGTTTGGCTAGTCTTCTCTTGTACACCTCCCCACTGTGTAATAGCTGCAGCTGAACCTTAACACCCTACATAGGACTACTGTAAATATTACGGTGCTGCTCAATGGCACTTTTTGTGTTGCGCTTACTTACGCGATCGTGTTCTGCTTTCTGGGGCTTGGCCAGGGTTGGTTCTTGCATTTTACCTGTAGCTAGGTTTCAGTAGCTAGGTTTCACTCTGCTGCATTCAGGGAGTTGAGACTTGCCTGTTAACAGCAAGACTGGGACAAGAAATAAAACAACACTCAAAATGTCAATCCTTCAAGCAATGCTGATTTTTTAAAAAGTGAATTTGCACTCTTGACAGTGGCCAACTGTCTGCTAACTGAAAGCAATGTTCATAAATACTGCTTATGGTATTCTTTTTTTTTTAATGTAACATCCAACTGAGCAATTCAAAAGGATTGTGTGTGTGTGTGTGTTTACTCTGTTTGTCTCCAAAAAGTAAATTTTCTCTAAGCTCAGTGCTTTTGGTGCTTGTTTGTTGTCCAGATCATGTGGCAGGGGCAGGAGGGTCTGACACAGCACTTAACTGAGCTGCTGTGCTGCTTACAGTTTCTCACAATACAGTATTTTCTATTTTAAAAAATGAACTGCCTGTGTGTGTGTACACAGGCATGTGTGTTTATACACACACACACAAACTAACAGATTTGTGGGGGATTTAGGCTTTAAAAAGTTGCTAATGTTATCTGTAGCTTTCTAGAAAGTAACTTTGTGGCTCACGCATGTATTTCATAAAATATTATTCTTGCATAAAATGCTTCTGGGGGAAGATAGGGTCATCTTTATTTTATTTTGTTAATAGATATAAACTAACTGTACTCTAGGGAGTTAGCTTTGACTTGGATGGTTGCTTCAGCCTGGTATAAAATTAACTGGATGGTCTTTCTTTTGTACACTTAAAAAAATTAATAAAAAATTGTTAACTGGGTGCCAGTTAGAGGCCTGAATAAACTTTGGTGCTGGTGATGCATGACATGGAAATCTTCCAGTAGTCCTCTCTCAGCTAAGGTAGTAGGAGTCTAGCACTTGCACACCCTAGTCCTTTTTTTTACCTATTCCCCACAGGCAGGGAAGGAAATGAGATTGCTTTGGTGATGCTCCTAAACTGAAACTGTATTTTTGTTTTCTTGAAAGAAAGTCCTTCTACCAAACTGGACTTCATAAAATTCAAACTGATGTTGATACTGTATCATTTGTTGTGGAAAAAAATTGACATGTATTCAGAATTGGGTACGTGGTTTTAAGTCTAAATTTGCTAACTCCAAAAATCTCCTCAGTGAACTTTGTTTTCAGTCCTTTAGCTACTTCTGGATTCCTCACTTTTGTGAACAATTCCTAACTAGGAATTGGTTTGCTTCTTTGTGGGTCTTGTTTGTGTTAGGGAAGTGATTGGCAGAAGGCAGTGGATGACATTTGAAGGCTGAAATGCACAAGTGGTTTATTTTTGCTCTTTGTTTTGTAGTCAGCTATCTCTGTATTCTTTAATACAGGACATGTGCTTTGCTAAATTAAGGCAACTATTTAATTAAGGAGTAAAAATCTTCAAAACTTGAAAAATGGGTGATGGGCTGCCAGTAGAATCTGTCACTACTTCATAAAGAAAAGGAATATGCAACACTTTCTAGGTATATATATGAACAACTTGTGATTGGATAGACACACTGCAGGACTTTGTTAGTCAAGCAGCATATAGGCTGAGTACTAGTAGTGTTGTTGTAGCTGATCTTGGGGGGGGAAAGTTATTAGTTCTGTCTTATCATACCTCTCACTTAGTTCCAAGTCTACTTGTGTGCCTCCTAGCATAGACATCACATTAAGGACAGCTTTATGCGAGACCTCCTTGGAGGAGCTGAAGCTTAGAGGACGTGCTATCATCTTGATGTTATGCTGTAGGTCATTAAAGAAGCCCCTGTTATCCTAGATCACACCTCTTACATGCTTGCCGCTGTGGTGTCTGTATCTGTAGATGCCTGTTCATATAGAAGGAGAAATCAGCAGGGACTATGGCCATTCTTTTCAGGAAATTATGAAGGTCTACGTATTGATCAAAGTAAGGGTCTTTACTCCAAGAAGCTCCGAAGCAGAAACAAACAGGTCTGAACTGTGCTGATCAGAGAAATGCTCTTGTGTATCATCTACATGGAGGTGGGAAAAAGTGCTGTTGTGATTGTGTTACGTAGCTGAACTGTAGGAAGGTCTGGAATAGGCACAAACGGTTTCAAGTACTGCCTTGTCGTGGTTTAACCCTACCCAGCAACTAAGCGCCACACAGCTGCTTACTCACTTCCCCTTCACCCAGTAGGATGGGGAAGAAAATTGGAGGGGGGGGAGTAACCGACTTCATGGGTTGAAATAAAGACAGTTCAATAGGACAGAAAAGGATGGGAAAATACTACTACTACTACTAGTAAGAGAACATACAAAGCAAGGGATGCAAAATGCAATTGCTTGCTACCCACTGACTGTTGCCCAGCCTGCCCCCCCAGCCAACTTCCCCCAGTTTATATACTGGGCGTGATGTCGTATGGAATGGAATGTCCCTTTGGGTCAGCTGCCCTGGCTGTGTCCCTTCTGTGTCCCCTCCCAGCTTTTTGTGCCCCTCCAGGTTCTCGCTGGCTGGGCATGAGAAGCTGAAAAATCCTTGGCTTAGTATGAACACTACTTAGCAACAGTTAAAACAGTGTGTTATCAACATTCTTCTCACCCTAAATCCAAAACACAGCACTATACCAGCTACTAAGAAGAAAATTAACTTTATGCTAGCTGAAACCAGGACAGCCTTAAACGAAAGGCTTGAGTTGCCTTTGTTTGAAGGCATATTTAAGGAAAAGGCTCCAAACTACAGTAGTATCCAAACTCAACAAAAGGAATTTCTTGGCAAAGGAGGTCTTTTCAGCCTACATACTTCTGTGACCTTTGCCTTAAACAAGTGAATGGGGAAAAAAGTTGTTGGGTGATTTTTTTAATGATTTTTTTTCCTCCTTTTTTCCTATATGTATTTCCCCCACCCCAGCAAGTTAAAACACATGTTGTAAGACTACCTGTGCATGCAAATGGATGTTTAGCACAGGTATCTTTATTTATTTGAACTGGGTAATTACTCTAGGGATCTGCATGGCATTGGGAATCTTTTTCCTTCCTGTGCTCAACAGCACTGTTTCCTGAAAATGCAACCTCAGGTTTCATTTATGTGCATGGGCTTTTAGACAGAGGAATCTGTAATGGCTTATCAGTCATTGCTCTGATTTTAGTGGATCTTTGCTCATGGGGAAGGGTTTTTTTTTTTAACACATCTGTTTTCAGAATTGAGATGTGAAAATGCATAACATACAGCACCTTGCATTCAGAAACAGGTGGCATAGTAGCTTTGATGAGCTGAAGAGTCATGTAGTTCCACTTAACATTGCCATCATATCCTTCCTTTAGTAGTGCACATGGTAGTACAGTACATAACCTGGAGCTCTGTATTCCAGGCAGGCTGTGCTAGTAAACCCTTCCAAAGACCCTTTTTGCAGTAAAGAGAGAAACAGGAAGCTCTCTTTCATGCCCATTTTTTGAATCAGGAAATTCCTGTCTAGGATACACAAATTTGTCATATTAACATCTTAAATTATGTGACACTTTTCTTTCTTGGGTATTTGTGTACAAATGTGTATCATAGCTGCAGGAATACTACACTCAAGTCTTCTCAAACAACACTAACTTGGATGAAGGTGTTTTAATACTTTCCAGTGAATTTATTAAAAAAAAATCTTCCTTGATTTCATTCCTTGTTCCTGTAAAACCACTAATGAAATTTGCAGATGATATTATAAAAGGAGCAGTTATGAGGTCAGATATCTCGTTTTGTTTGTTTGTTTATTTTAAGAAAGAAAAGAAAAAGAAGCCAGAAACACTGGCATAATAACAGATTGTTAACTAGGAAGAACCCCTTTTCATCAAGAGTCACACAGACTTGTTTGACAGCGAAAGGAGAACTTGGATCAAGTCTAGTTGTCACACAATCCTCTTTCTGTGTAAGCATGACTGCATGGGATAGAGGAACTTGGATGTTTTTTTTCCTTAAATTGTGTAATAATTACTTAAAGAACTAGTATTTCGTTTAAATCCTATCCTTGAGAGATAGTAAAGCTATTGTGGGAACTGATGAACAGAAAGTACATGTATTTGAGAGTTTCTTATGGTGCTTGTAGCTCTTATCATGAAATATGTTGTTGTTTTGTCACTGGTGCAATGATGTTAGTACTTGATCTAGCTTACCACTGGAGTGCAAGACAAAAGGCAACAGCTGGTCACCAACAGAAGTACCGAACAGATCATCTTTTCTGTAGTACCTAGTGAAACATACTTCTATTGTCCATATTCCATTTGCCTTTTCTCTAACAGTTTATAAGGAAGTTGCTTGTGGCATCAACATAACTTTTTTTTTTAAACTAAGATGATGGAAAAAATAAGCTATTGCTGAAATATGTGATGAAAATTGTTGATATTATACTGTGAAGACTCATGCTTTTAGAATTTTTGGAACCTTAGAATTTACTAAAAGAGGTATAAATAAAAGCCTCGGAGCAGAAGGACTTCACTTCCAGTTAGCCATGCTAGCATTAAGCTGAAACTAACAATATGCTCTTGTATGTCAAGAAGATCTAGTATCTGACCTTCCTCCTTGAGTTCATGTTTGACTGTAGTCTTTTGTAGCCAACAAGCTTGAAGGCCTTCATCTGTTTTTAGCAGGGTTTGAGAACATAGGTGCTCTTGTTGAGGAATTGCTCTCTTGTTCTGCAATACTAGACTGCCAGTGGAAATCAGTACAGGCAGTAAAATTACATGACAACATTTTTCAATCAACTCCTGGCCATATCTCGATGTCTGCTTTAGAGCCTGAAGTATACAAACTCACAGATTGGAAGTGACATCTCTGGAGATGTCTAATCCAACCCACTGCTCAAAACAGAGTCAACTAGAGCAGGCTGCCCAGAACCATGTGCAGTCAGATTTTTGAGCACCTCCAAAGATGGAGACTTTACAACATCCCTGAAAAAAAAAATACGGATGTTTTATTATGTTTAAATGGAAGCGCTTGTAATTCCGTTTGTGCCATTCCCTCTTGTCTGTTCACTGGCTGTCACTGAAAAGAGTCTGGTTCTGTCTTCTTTACTCCCCCGCCCCCTGACATATTTATACACATTGATAAGGTTACCCATTGAGCCCTCTGCTCTCCAGCGTAAACTGGCCTAGCTCTCTAAGCCTTGCCTTTTATGTCGGGTGCTCCAATCCCTTCATTATCTTGATGGCCTTTACTGGACTCTTTCCAGTATGTCCATGTCTCTCTCATACTAAGGAGCCCAGACCTGGACCCAGCACTCCAGATGTAGCCTCATCAGTGCTGGCTAGAGGGGAAGGATCAACTCTCTTAATCTGCTAACAATGCTTCTTGCCAGCGATGCAGGCTGGGATACAGTTGGCCTTCTTTGCTGTGAGGGCACATTGCCGGCTCATGTTCAACTTGATGTCCACCAGAACCCCCAGATACTTTTCTGCCAAGCTGTACCTCCTGTTGGCCCACTTGTCATCCTGTTGAGATCCATCTGAATGGCAGCAACCCCTTCGTGTATCAGCCACTCCTCCCAGGTTTGTATCATCTGGGAACTTTCTGAGGGTGCAGTCTGTCCCGTCATCCCCACTAGTGATGGGGCTCCAGGTGCACTTCATGCTGCTGGTCACAACAATTTTTGCCTGGCAGATTAGTCAGCCTTCAGTTTGTCTCGCTGTCCATTTAGCTAGTCGGTGCTTCCTCAGTTTGGCTATGAAGGTGCTATAGGAAACAGAGCTGGAAAGTCTTACCGAGGTCAGGATAAACCACATCTGCTGTGCTCCCCTTATTCACTGAGCCAGTTGTTTCGTTGTCAATGTCTGTCAGGTTGGTCAGGCATGACTTCCACTTATAAATCTATACTAATGACTCTTGATCACCTACCTTCTTGGCTTGGAAATGTTTTCCAGGAAGCTCTGTCACTTTTCTGGGATTGAGGTGAAGCTAACCAGCCTGTGGCTCCCTAGACTGTACTCCTTGCCCTTCTTGAAGATAGGGGTGATTCTTGCTTTCATCCAGTTCTTAAAGATCTCTCCTGATTGCCGTGACCTTTCTAAGATAATTGAGAGTCACCTTGCTATGGCATTGGCCAGATCACTCAGCCCTCAGAAGTGCATCCCATCAGGTCTCATGGAATGGTGTCTGTCCAGTTTGTTTAAATGTTCCCGAACTTTATCCTCCTGTACTTCTACTGGTTACTTATGTTTACAAAAGGTACTACCAGGCTTTCAGCAGCAATAGAGTTCAACTGTAGCAAGTTCTGGCAAGTGTTAAGGCTGTCTTACAGTAGTTGAGTATCTCTTAAACAGTGTTCTGTAAACTTGTGTCTACAGCTGGTTTGGAGTTTTTCAGCTATAACTTATTTTTACCTTGTATTATTAAGGTTTAAAAAAAAGTCTTCATTTCCACTGTATAAAGAAACTCACTCTTCCTCAATGACTATGCTTTCTCTTGGCAGAGAACAGATAAAATAGAAGAATCCTCCTAAGAGTTGTGGTGGTAGAATCTGGCTCTGGTTTTTAGGTGTGGGTTTTTTTTTGGTTGCTGTTTCTGGCAGCATAAATGGTCTATGCTTTTATGAAAAGCTTCTTCAATGGAGTTTTCCTTGTTTCAGAAGGAACAGCTAGCCCAGGATCACATTTTTTTTTTTTTTCTCTCCTAGAAAATGAAGATCGTTGCTTTAATTAATGAAGAGGTTATATTTCTATTAATCATGGTAGGAAACAATTTCTGCAGTCTTCAAGTTGATGTAGCCATGACTGGTAAAAATGCTTGACAGTAATCCATATTCTGCTGGTGTAAAGATTTGCTTCTTTCCTCATATTCTAGAATTGGATCAGAAAGGATTTAAACTCCCATTTAAACTATAGTGCAAGGGATAGGTTAATTTTCAAGTTTAGAAGAAACAGCTTATTTTTCATAAGTGAAATAATGAAATAACGATTGTCTTAAATTTTCTTCTGAAAATAAAAAGTAATCATTACCAGATGACACGGTTAATTTTTAATGCTCTAAAGTGCTAGTAGATCCTTCTCAGTTTAGCATCTTCTATTTAAAACTAAAGCCCTGTATAACACAATGTGTTTTGGGTATTGCTACTTGGCAATGAAATTTACATTTTGGTTTTAGTACCAAAAAGCTACCTTTACATTTATTCACCTGTTAACATTATCTATCCCTTGAACATTTGTTCTGTGTGGGAGACAGGGTAACTTTCTAGCAGGATGGAAGATTAAGTGCCCTGTGACATAAGCAGGTCTATGAAAGATACTGGGATCAGAGCTACATCCACAGTGCCTGAATTAAAATGTTCAAACACAAAAGATTTTAGGGGTGACTTTTTTGAAACAGGTTTTCTTTCCATTTGTGTGTATAGACTATACAGCATAGTCCGGTATGAAGTTTTCTTTGGCACTCATTAGGCATGAGCAGAATATTTTGCTTATGTCTTCATTCCTCTTGGGAAATTATTGCTCTTTATTCCCCTTTGGGTGTACCTTTTGTTGCACTGCGTGGTTGTCTTTATGGAGCAACATGAATGCTTGTCATGGGTATTTATTTGTCTTGCCAGGAACTGCTGGAACAAAGGTGAATGTGAGACTTCCTCTCCCTTAAACAATTACTAATTTTTCCCACTTTGACTCTGGTTTCAAGAGGCTGTGTGTGAGAGAGCTTTTCTCGTATCTGAGAAATGATCCAACTGTGGATGGGCTTACAGTTTATCAAGAAGTAACACAGAAATTGCGAGCAAGTGGAAGGGTTAGTTTCTGTATGGTTGTCCAGGAATTTATTGATTGAAGGATTGTATTTTGATGTAGGGTTTTGGTGATGATGTCATTTACTTCTCATTGTGAAAGTACATAGTATATCAATCTGTATCTCTGAGAGCTGAACTGGATTGGCTGTCTGGCATCTTAAAAATTATACATATTTGTCTAGTTGTGGGTCAGGAACGAAGTAGAATTGAACCACCTTGTTGCTTACCTTTTATGAGCACAGAAAGAAATGTTGGCAGCAGAAGTGGGACACGAGTGAATGTTGCAGATCTGTTCCCTTCTGGGTTTCCTGCTTTCATTTTGCCAGGCCTCATTTTCTGTAAAAAATATATTCATGCCCTTCTGTGGATAAGATCTCCTCCTGCTCTCCCCCTCTCTGTGTCCTTCACTGAGGTGTAGGGTTTCTTCATTAAGTCCCTACATGAGCAAAAACATTCCTAGAAAGTGAAGTTTGGCTTCCACAGGATTAGAATCTAAACCAGAACAAGTCTAGCCAGACACAGGAGCCTTTCATGCAGCAGAGTTGGCTGTTAGTGGTTGTGTGGTTTGTCTGTTTGTGCCTTTTAAGCACCAATTAATCCTACCCGTGTTTTCCTCAGTTTTCTTCCTAACTGAGGTATTGGCACTTGGCTGAAAGGAATGTGGTAGGTAGGACACAGAGCTTGGTCTTTTTGTGGATTAAGTCAAACTGATAACTGCCTTGTTTCTAACACTAGCCATCCATGGTTTTGAGGAAATGTTAGACAAATTGTGAAGGATTCTGAAAATCTAGGAGGTATTTTCGAGCCAAGGCCAAGTCTCTAACTATGCACTTGAGAGAAAAAGAATCCTCACACAATCTTGTTTTAACCCTGTAGATGCTGGCTTATGGGTAGCAAGTGCAGTGTGGACAAAATTGCTGTACAATCAGTAGAACTCATTCTTCTAAGTTTTAATTTGTTGGTTGAAGAAATCCTGTGTTTACCAAGGGCTGAAAGTGGTGGTACTTGGGCATTGGGCAGCCCTGTGAAGAGAGCCCTCAAGTCTGCTGGCTCATACCCAGAAGCAAGTGTTTTGTGCAAGATAAGTCCTTTATCTCATATGGTAAAGTCTTCCAGTAGGTACCATTCTCCAGAAACAGTGAACACAGTCTAGTACAAAACCTCTCTGTAATGCACAGGGTAGATCAAGCTCACCTATTGGTGTGTAGTAATGTAGCCCTGTAGTCCTGGATGGCTGATGAAGAAGCCTGTTCTACGTACCAGACAAGGAAGGGCAGGGTGGGGATGAGAGTGGTGGCTCTGGAGCCCCTCTTTCACACAAATCCTTAACTAGTAGGCAGCATGACAGTACTTAAATAAGCATGCTGTGTTTTATTTCCAGTTTTACATGACAAATCTGCTTTTGGTCTTTGTGTTCGTAACCTGTAGCAGTGTTGGAGGTGCAGGATGAGCAGTGTGAGAGCTCAAGGGCAAATGCAAAGGATTATCGGGGTTTTCATTGATTTCTAATCTGCTTTGATATAGCGTACTCTCCAGAAACTGGATGATAATGGTGCAATGTTACTCTGTGATAACTTTGCACTCAACTTTTTCCAACGGCCCCTCAAGCCTTCTGCAATTCCTTCCATCTCTCTAGAGCTTTACTTTTTCCTCCTGTGGAGAGGTATACATAGTTTCTTCTTCGTAGGTCTTGCAGGTACTATACTTCACCTGGGTGGTATTTGATCTGATTGAGATTCTGTAGTGTCCAATGAAAAATCTTTTTGTTAGAGGCAAGAACTGCTGCTATCCCTTTTTAGATCCTCATAGGTTTGGATATGTGTTGCCAATACAGATAATTGCTGCTTAAATCAAGTAGGGTTGTAAGAGAATTGGGGACTG
The DNA here is from genome assembly GCA_026212715.1 of Elanus axillaris. NCBI lineage: Eukaryota > Metazoa > Chordata > Aves > Accipitriformes > Accipitridae > Elanus > Elanus axillaris. Next base: position 4,183,902 of record JANZLQ010000030.1, read on the forward strand.
CTCTTTAGTTGGTAGCAGTGGATGTCAGAACTAAGACTACCAAAACTGTTCCACCTCCTCTCCCTCACTTTACAAACAGTAGGTACGCTATGTTGATTTGAAGATGCCTATTACTCTTTCCCAGCATTTATTGCATTGTAACAACATGTGCTGTTCCAATGTGAGGATTTTTGTGTAAAACCTTTTCTTTGCTGTAGACTTGACAATAGGAGGCTTCAGGAAAAAATTCAATGTAATCTCCACTACAGATTTTAGAGTATTTTGAGTTTTACAGCTAAAAGCACAAAGAAGTGGGGTTGCAGTGGGGAGGCATGTGTGCGTAGAAGATTAAGAGAAAAACCTTTCCTGGACCATACAAGAGATGTTTAGCAGGTACCTAGCAGAAACTTCTCTTGAATTAAAAACATTCTTTCAATGAATGCCTTACAGATAGTTGGTCAGTCTGTTTCACTGGTGAATTGAGATGTTCCTGGTTTCAACTGTGTGTGTGCTTGGATGATAGAAAATGGTGTAGATTAGCAAATTACATGAAGTGTTCTCTGCTATTCTCTTCTACGGCAATATCAAAATTGAATTTGTTTCAGTTTTGAGAAAGGGACCCTATCTTAATTTTCTTTTTAATTGTCCTTCATGATGGAGCTATGAAAAGTAAAAAAAAAAAAACAAGAAACAAACCACCTTCCTGCCAAACAATGAAAAAAAAGCCCAAAACAACCACCCCCGCCACCTAAACACTGAACAGTCCACCTGCCCCAAATCCCAATCAAACAAACACCAAATCAAACGATAACCCCCACCCCCACAAACCTAAATATGCTACTTCTTGCATTTAGGTTTTGAGTTTACCTGCCAGACAGCTGAAGTCCTGTGTTAGTGATACCAGGACTACAACATGAGTAATAGGTTTTGGACTTCTGCAAAGCTGTATGATGAGAATAGAAATACCTGAACAACAAAATTTTTTAGGAAACTGGCCTTAAAATTTTTAGTTCTATAAGGTCAATGTATATAATGGAGGTGTTGTGTATTTACACTATGCAGTATTGTTGATATTCTGGCCTTCTAATTTAAGTGTAGTGTATTTAAAAAAATAAATTGCTTTCATAACTTGCTTCAAGCCCCTATTTATTCTTAGTGTACATGCTAAGTTAATGGAATTTCTAAAATTTTAAGCTCTAGAATTCTAGTAAGAATCCTCAAAGTAGTTTTCAATCTGGTTCCAGTAAAATGGCTTTGAAGAGTTAAGGCTGAGAATACGATTTTCCGTGTTCTGTGATCAGCATTGACTTTTGTGATCTAAAATGGATGGCTTATTTCTGAAATACTTCACTTGAGTGATGGAACTGCATTGTTATTACTTTTTTCTATTAAAATGCAATATTCTGATAGGGACAGTCAAATGTATTGAGTTGTACCTTAAGAAAAATGCTAACAACCCAGCACAAGTGATGCAAGAATTAAATGTGTCAAGGAGAATGGAAACCAACTCACTGAACTTTTCTTGAGACTGTCTAGCCCACATCAGTTACACAGGAAAGTCATTAAATCCTGACTATCTTCTGAAATGCATCAGCTGAGCCCTGATAATTCAAGTTGTCAGCAGACCACAAACCAACTAATTGCATTTTTCATAAACAGTTTACCATAATGTTTTCATAGCTTCAGCAGAGAAGGAAAGGAAAAGATACGCCCTCTGACTTTTTTTATGTGAGACTGAGAAACAAAGAAACTGTGGCAAAATCTGTAATCTTCACCAGATGCATGCATCTTCAACTCTGATAGGCTTTATGTAGGTGTTTTTTTTACCAGTGTTGTCTGTTTCTTGGTTGTTTTTAGTTTTTTTTAAACAAGTTTATATCCACACATCCCCTTCCCTGGTATTAAAAGCTTTACTAAGATCTTCATTAAAAGCAGAATGTATTTGAGTGTATTCCCTATATACAAACAATGCTAACACTAATGCTTGTGTTAATATATATTAATGTAGTGCATTGAATTGACCCAATTCAATGTGACAGCCCTAGTCTTTTTTTTTTTTTTTTTTGTATGGCTATACCCTTTGGAAAGCTGGGGAATTAAAACTTAATTATTGATGTAATGTGTCTGTAGTTTGCTGCTTTTCTGGTGGAGATGAGATGAGACACCAGATGCAATAAGGTGGGTATTCCTATGGGACTCTGGTGTTCTGTGAGGGAGGAGACAGGAATGCTGCATCTGACCAGTGGCAAAGTAACTCCTATAAAGTGGGAGCTGTGCAATCATAACTTTTGTGAACTTAAATAAATTTATTGCTGACTTCCATTTACTAAAGGACTGACTTTTACCTTTCTCTTTCCCAATAGGTGAAAGAACTAGAGTAGCTTAATATTATCTTTCCTGTTTGATCATAGTCCAAGACACCTGAAGGATCTAGCACATCAGGGAGTCCTTCAGTGCTTTCTAACTAAGTTGGGAAGAGTATCATTGGTTTGATATTTCTTGACAATTGCCTCTTTACAGTAGACATCAGAAGAATCCTCTAAGGAGATCGCATCAGTTGTGAGTGGTAAATGGAGAACTCATCCTTTCTTATGTTTTGTAGTTTCTTTGGCACTTATACATGAAGATTTATTCTGAAGTGTGATGATTTGATAGCATTGTACAGTTAGATAACACCATTTAGGTAAGTGACACAAAGGCTTTCAAAAGCATTTTTTAAAAAAGCTTGCCACTTAAATACTTCCTGTGCCATCTTGCAGCGTCTACTGCTACAAAGCTCTGCAACAATGTTGGAACAGTTAAGATTAGGCAAGAAAGCTGTTCTCGTTTTTCCAGTTGGGACTTTGAATGTTTGAATGAAGTTGAAAACAGAACAGGTAAGGAGTCCATGCAGAAGCTGCTGAAGGAATTTAAGTTTGTAATTTTGGGTCAAATCTGGTATCGCTTCTTTGAGAGCTGCTTCTCAAATTGTCTCTCTGCAGCTGAAAGCAAATTTCAATCTAAGGTCAATCTGGATTCACCTTATTGTAGTCTGAGAGACTAACATCACTGGTTGTCTCTGATCCTTGGATTCACCGTTAATCCAGTTGCCTGCTGCCCTCTTGTAAAGTCTGACAACAGTTCCTCATAGTTCAGTGGCTGTCTTCAAAGTAAATAAAACCTTGGGTATGCTCCCATGTGGAGATGGTTGGCTGGCTACAACTGCTGCTTGACTCTTTGCAGCTCAGGTAGTGGTTTTTTTTTTTCTGTACTGGTGTAGTTCAGACTGTCCAGAAGTGTTTAACATCCTGAAGAATTTTCCCTTGCACTTCCCAATCCCTTTTGAGTAAATTGGGAGGTGACTAAGAAGCTATTCTTCCCTTGCTTAATGACATAGTTGCCTCCTCAGAGGAGTATGAATATTTTTCTTTTGCTGTGTAGTTTGAGGAGAAGTGTGGGAGAGTGGGCACTGCAAGTGCTTGTGTTGTTTTGAAAATGCTTCTTGGGATCCAGACAAAAAGTAATGTCTGGAATATTTCTGTTTATTGTCTGTGAAAGGCACAGGAAATAAGAAAGGCCAACTAAATTATAGCAGCCAGCAAACTCCTCTGAAGCAAAGGAAAATTTAGGAGTGACAGAACTGGACCTTGTTGCCCACTGGGTGTCTGTTGCACATTTCTCATAAATCTAGTGACAGAACTGGATCAAGTGTCCTTCATTCCAGAAAAGCAGAGGGGGAAATGAAGCCAGAGGTTCAGAGCCAGATTATCAAGTAGAAAAGGGGGAAACCTCTCCTCCTCTCTCTCAAAGTCTCCTAACTCTGTAGGTGAGTTCTCAAGTAGGTACCAGAGCTGCAGGCAAGTTTGTAGGCAGGATTTTCTTCCATTTCACTTGGTAGAACAAATGGTATTGATTTCCTCTTGCTAGAGTTGCTGATGGTAGTGGAGGATGTCACGGACAGATATTCCGTCTAAGAGTGAGGAAATGGATGTAAAATACTGGATGGTCCTGTATTGCCCCAACTAGTCAGGAATCTCCAGGCTTGGCAAAACTTCACCTGCATTGCTGTAAAGATAAATAACCGGCCAGGTTTGCAAGTCCCCTCGCCTCAAGGCAAAGTTGTTCACATCTTCTGCCTTCTGTTTTCTTGCGGCTGAAACTGTCCAATCTTTAGGTTAAACAGATGCATGGAAAAAAAAAATATATGGGCATTTAGCCATAGTAAACAGACTAGAGTTGCTGCTTCTTTCAATGTTTAATGACAATAAATTGTTGCAAAGTAGTTTATGCCTCATTTGTAGCAAAGTACCACTTTTATCTTACAATTTTGTTTGCACATGTGTGATGTGAAAATGGTATTTAGACTTGAACATCTTTATTTTTGGTTGATACTAACCTCAAATAGTGGTTGATTCCTTGGGATTCATTAGCGTGCTTTCTGCTAACCTAAGATGTGTGCTTGACCTATGAGAGTGTGCTGCTGTGGGACTACTTGCCTTCCTCCAACATGTGGGCGTCGGAGCGTTTGCCCTTCAAAGCAGTACTTTTTTTTGTATGGGTTTGTATCGGGGAGAGACTGCGTGTTGTGCTGTTATATTTCTGTCATGGGGTTTAATATTCATTTTTTGCTCTTATCCTAAGAAATGTTGTGTATTGACTGTGCAGATGATGCTCATCTCTAAAGGCTGAGGCTAGGGTTTGCGTGGTGACTGTGCCTGTGTCCAACAACTAATGATTTAAATTAAAATCTTAATGGCAGTTATCAACAGTGGCAGAAGTAGGAATTGGAAGTAAAGGGCTGTATGGGCAAGCTTGCTCCTTGCTCTCTAAAGACATTCCTGGAAGTACCTTTGCACAGAGCCTGAAATACACATACTGGCTGAAACAAGAGATCCCTGAAGCCCGGTGTCCCATCTTCCACAGTAACCCTTAGTGAATCCTGGAGAAAGAATAGTTTGATGGAATCACATGAAGAGTTATTTGACAGAATCTGTAAGCTAGAATTTTTTTAGGGGTATGACTGGTATCTGAAGCAAGAATATGAGATATGTAGATGTTAGGTTTTCACTGCTCCTTATGTGAAACACTACAGCTACAGTAGTCAGTACAAGTGAAAAGCTGCAGTCACATTTTGTGTTTAAAAATTAAATCCTGCAAATTGTGCTCATGCATCACCAGTTATCTGAAAATGTTTGTTTCTGACACCTTGTGGTTGAGCTCCAGAGCAGCAGCAATACGAGACATTTCGTTAGAGAGGGTGAGTGGTTTTTCTCCTTGCTGTATATAGTGCTGCTTTTCTAGCTCTACTACAGAAGAGCAGTCTTGTTGTGTGACAATGTATTAACCTAGCTGTGTGAACTACTCCTCTCAAGATGAGAAAATTAACTGAAGCTACATGAATTTGTGTTGAACTATGAAGGACCCTTCTAGGGTTCTGGAAATTCGATTTTGTCACATGTATAGTGCATCCCTAACTATTGGATTTATGGACCGTAAGAAGTAAAGCTGCCTTCTTCCAAGCTTTTTATTTTTCCTGCATAAGCGTTTTTATTGTTCATCTGTTTTCAATAGCTCTCAATAAGGGATGGGTTTTATAAAACATTTTTACAGTAAAAGCTTTGAAGCATATCATTGCTTGAGTTCATCTTACCCTGAAATAGCTTTTTCTCAAATACTTTGCTTGTATCACATGGGACTGCTGTAGCTCCAAGCCCTGGCTTGGACTTGATGGGTCCAATTGGGACAACTTTCACTGAGAGTGACTCTGTCTGCAAGTCTAAGCCTCTGTTTGCATGCAGAAGGTATGCTTGTTCTTCTGGAAGTCACTACTTCAGAACAAGTGAGACTACCTTTAAAATTGAGGGCAAACATATAGTGAGAGCTAATCTGCCAGCTAGCTATAGCTATAACCGCTTTTAGTTTGGCTTATAGTGGGAAAAGGGCACTTTCAAATGTAGTCTGTGATGGTTTCCTTGGATCAGGTAAAGTACCACTGGAGAATCCATTTATTGCTGGTATGGCTAAACTGAGATCCTCGTCCCTGTAGAAGCTTTGCATGCGAAGAAATGTGGTTGCTAATGGACATCACTACTTCAGCAAAAGTTTCTAAAGTTGATCTGGCCTGTGAATTTCAAATAACTTGTGCAGAGTTCCTTTATGGACTTGAAGCCGTTCCAGGGGTCTAAGAAGAATAGAATTGTGGGGTCTATGTTTCCTCCTTGGTAAGGATAGAAGACAGGCAAATGGACACATTTACTATCTGTGATTATTGGCTGAATCCTGCAAAAAGCAGATTTTGTAGCTTGATAACAGCTCTGACTCAAAGCTACATAACTTGCATGTCTCTCTGTTTGTAATTATCTAATCCTGCTTAGGCTTGCTTTTGTTGAATGCTGTTTTTTGTATGGTGAGCATTTCCTGCAATACAGGACTAATACAGGACTGAGGTTCTTTCCCATCACAAGGTAGGATGCTCCATATCTGAACAAATGTCTGGTAGTAGTGGCTTAATTTTTTCTGACTTATTCCATAAGTCATACTTCTCTTTAGACCTATTGAGGACTCTCTCCTGGACTATACTCTTAAAAGAAGAAGGCAAAGTACCTAAAATATTTAGAGTACTTAACTAAAAGCTGACTACTGTCAGTGTCTGCTGCTCTTCTCCAAGGAGTATTCTTGTTACTGGCCCATTTATTCACATTTTGTGTCTACTGGCAGCAACAGCTCCTGGATGTCAGATACCTACAGGCATGTCAGCACAGCGCTGCTTTCTATATTGGGGAATCTCTGTTAATGCTCTGGATTAAACAGAGCAACTGGGACCTGGAAACACTGACTGTTGTGCATGCCATGGTCCTCCCCATCTTAAATTAGCAAACAGCTGTAAAAGGTGATTCAAACTGGGGGAAACCCACTTTGGGGAAACTTGTTCTGCAGAAGTGTAAGCAGAGAGGAAACTTAGGCCTGAGAAGGAGTTTGATCTACATGTGTTGAATTTTAGGTATACTGCTGATTTTGTAGTTCTGGAAATACAGAAGCAATCCAACTACTTTTTAGTTAAATGTCAGGTCTTTATTAAAAGCCAAAGTACTTGTATGATTTACCAGTCATTGATTAATTCATATTAAAAAAAACAATAAAAACGTTTTAATAAATACCCCTATGGGAATTGTCAAGTTCCAAAAATGTAATAGTAAGATGTGGTTCTCAGTTCATACACAAATCCAAAATTCTTAAGAAACGTATGAAAAATGACAGCCTAACTAGGTACAACAGTGTGCTCCCAGTGCAGCTAGGTCTTCAGAAATTTTTCCAAGCAGGCATTCAGACTTCCTGCCATGAGAAAAATCAAGGTAAATATTTTGCTTGTTTTTAACAGCAAATCATATAAATTCTTTTTGTTTTCTGCTTAGTTATGCCTTTTGTTAGAGGGTCTGTGCACTGAGGCTTGCTTCTGTCATGAGTTTTCTGTTTCTGTTCACATTCTTGTCCAAATCACCTGCAGCAGGCACAGGACCCAGAAGCTTAAGCAGTTTGTGTAGGCTGCTTAAGACCTCTACTATTTGAGCTAACAGCAGACTGTGTTAAGCCCTGGTAATAAGTTGTTGTTATTCCCAGAGATTTGCTTATTCCGTTGCACAATTGACCGACGCATCAAATATTGTCTAGTAATCATGGTTGCCTCTCCTTTTAAATACAGTTTTGCCTGAAGATCAGGATGGTGATATGGGTAACTACATAGACCCCAGTATTTACAAATATGACAGAGCCCTCTATCTTACTAGTACATTTTTCTGAAGCAGGTCTGTTAGGCAGTCAGAATAGTTACAGGGAACATTTAGCATTCATTGCATCAGTGTTCACTTCTGTACAGGTGTCCTTGGGTAGCTTTTAATGTGAATGGTGTTGCAGAGCTCCTAAACGATATGTAGACTGTGAAGTGTTTGTAATGCGAATTCTCACAATAACTGGCCTGGTTATCATTTAGAAAGGTATGGTTGAAAATTGCTATGCTTTAACGCAAGTATTGGAACCTTTGACATGAAAGAAAAAAAGCATTTAGATCCTTTACGTCAAAATTGACATTGGAATGCAAAGACCCTTTTTGACTGCTTCTGAGTGAGTTTGGAACCTGGCTGGGGAATGGCTGACATTAAGCATATACTGTAACCCATTATGAAGTCAGATTGTAGTTAGAACTTTCAAAGTTTCTTTAAGAATTCCAACTTAAATGTAAGTACTAAGTGAAAGAATATAGGTATATTTTGAGGTACCCAACCAATGCATGTCATTTACCAGTACATATGGAGTTACATACATTTTTGATGAAAGGAGGTTGAGAGGAGGAACTCTGAGATGAGATCTGACACCTCTACCTTGCTGGCCCTAAGTCATGTAAGTTTTTCATATAAGCAAATGTGTTTCTCTGTTTTAATTCGGCTGTGCTGTCTTGCTCGCCTGCCAGCCACAGTACTCTCCACTCCAGACGTAGCGAGTTAGTAGTGGTCTTTGGTGAAAACACATTCCAGAAGCCTCATCTAAAACGTGGATGTACAGAAACAGGTGTTTGCTCAAGGTCATCAGGACTGCCGTTGCCTCTTGCTTAGGTAGCATGGAAATTAATGGCCTAGTCATAGCCATGACCCAGGTAATACAGTTAGCACTGATTTGAAACAGACAGAGAAAAATAATCTGCTGTTATTAATCTTGACAGTAGAAGTAGTGTTTGCAATGTGTACCAGCTTTCAGGGTGTCTTTAACTGTGTTTTGAAATCATTGCAGTCATGAATTTTGACAGCCTTTAGGTGCTTGGATTTTTGTGGAGAATTTTAGCCTCCATTTTTTAAAAATGTCTGTCTCTTCAGAGGTAAAATGACTATTTATACAAGAACTTAAAATCTGATGTGTCATATGGGATTAAATTTGAAATTTAGTGTTTGCTACTGTGTCCTGTAGAAATCCAATCTTGGCATGAGAACAACTTAAAATACCATGCTGCAGCTATTGTATGCAGCAGAGAAGGTTCCCATTCCCATAAATTTTTGTTTGAACACAGAATGTTCTTGTAAAGACAGTCTAACCTCACATCTTCCCTGTAAGGTACTTTGTCTAGAAACTGCTCAATTTAATGAGTTCTCATGGCCAAACATACAAAATTTTTCATACATTTGGAGCACTACAGTGTTTGTATACCAAGATCAGGTATTCTTGAAAATATGGGTTAGACTTAAAGCAAGTAGCTTGCCTTTCATAGCATTTCAATTATTTTAGCAGTTATTATTGCTGTTATTGGTTGGTTTGTGGGGTTTTGTTGTTGTTGAGGTTTTTTGTTTCTGTGGGTCCCTGTGTAACCCTTCAGCCCTCTTTCAGAATGCCCTTCCTGCCTGGGCTGGTAATACTTTGTTGTAGAGGGCCAAAGATCTCTTCACTGTATGGTAACAACTGCAAAGAAAACAAAACTGTACAGCAGCAGTTTTCTGGTGGCCTCTCAGGTTGGGGCACAGATGGTGGTGATTTGAGCGGAGAAGAAGAAATGAAGTATTCAGCGGGAAATAGTTGATTCAGGTAGTTGGCCTGATTTTTGTCTTCTCCATTTCTGTTAATTTTTGAAAGTGAGAGATTAAGCACAAGAATTAAATTTGAACTCAGACGAGAGATGCTATTTTGGCAAAGGGGGGCTGTTTCTAGTTGAAATGTAAAACAATTGATTACATCTACTGCATTAGCCTTGCCTGTGTAGATTAATTAAATCCTCTGATACAGCTTCCTGTTGGGGAAAAAGTGGGGATTGAAATGAGACTTGTCTTTGAGTGAACAAAAGCTTGGCTAATGTGAAGAGAATAATAAGGTGTTTTCAAGAGGGAGTTAGCACAACGGAGATGTTGCTCGTGTTGTTCCTTCAGAGACCTGTCTTGACTAGTATTTTCATTATTGACTTTGAACTAGACGAGCTCCAGCAATTTGTGAATAATGATGGGAAGCATCCCTACTGCAAAAGGACTATGGCAGTACAGTGACAGGACTTTGTGAAGTGGTAAAAGTAGAAATGGCATGAACTTTGTGGTGCAAAATGCTGAGTAGTGCAGGGAGGAGACCATTACAGTAAAACTTTTAGTAGGCATCTTGTTGATTGGAGGCAGCTGAGGTGAGGGGTCAAGAGTGTATTGCTTGAGTCTAAACTGACTGTGGATTGTCAGCATGGCATAGTATATAGCTGGAAAGGCTACTGTACGTCAGGGGAAGTATTTTGAATAAAAGAATACTAGAACCTGTGTAAAAGATCCTATTTAGAGGACCAGAATAGCAATACTGATTTAAACCAGAACATCTGTAGGAAATTGCTCTTAGAGTGCTTGGAGAAAGTGGGAACTCTACCTTCCATGTAGACTTCCTTTGACTGCTATGTTCAGGACTGTGAAACTAGAAACAGGTCTTGTCTCCCAGAGGTAGAACAGGTGTTCTGGGCAGATGTGTTTACCCTCTGCATGCTTCTGGGGAGTCATCCTTGGTTCCTCTACGAATGTTCAGAGGGGCATAAATCAGTCATGGGGGAAAAAAAAAAGGCTGAAAGTCGAAGTTGTAATGCTTGATCACAGGAATGAAATTATCAAATTATCTTTCAGACTTGGAAACAGGGGTAGGGATTCTATGTTAAAGCAAGAGGTCTTTAAACTGTTACAGTGGTGCTGGCCTTTCTCCGTAACGTGGGAGAAAAGTCACTTTCGAGGTAAAAATACCTAAAAAATCCTGACAGTCATGCTTGCTATTTTGTTATCTTGCTGTTGGGCTTTACATTTGTAACTGTCTAGGAAAATGTGGTGGCATGGCTACTCTGTGGACCCTTTCTCACAGGAGAAGGCCATTTGGAAGGACCCAGACCATTTTTCCTAATACTGGCTGTACAGCTTTAATTTGCCTGAAGTCAGTCAACTATGGTTTTCATTGTTCTTGGAAAATGTGAGTGGCTTTTGTACACCTGGGTGTAGACCACTCTCTTCAGCCTGATTTTAGGCACCCAGTGATCTGAAATGTTACATTCCTGGTAGAACAGCACTGCTCACAAGGTTGGTGCTGGTCTGTAGGGAAAGAGCTGCTATGAGGCATATCAGGCCTCCGTGTCTCTTGGTCTGCCCTACCGTGGGCTTTGCTTCAAAATACGACTGTTTAATTAAATGCCAGGACTGTTGTCAAATTCCAGCATGATGTAATTAAAACATTCTCCACAGCCAAACTCTGACTGAGCAGTCGGTGTTGATCAGGAACCTGATGCACCCTGGGGTAGTGCTCTCCGGAGGATGATCTTCCAGTTTGAACAGAGACTGAAGGGGGATGAACAGATGGGAAGCAAACAACTCATCCGCAGTAATGTAAAGTTTTCAGTGAACTGAATCTCTTCCTCCTGCCTGTGCAGGAGAAGTAGTAAGTAGCCATGTGCAAGCACACAACTCAGTCATCCATCAGTGATAGTTTTGTAGATTTTGACAACACTGTCATGGAAGTCAGTCTAGTTCAGTGCGCTGTATCAGTGCAGACTTGTTAGATGAAGAGGGTGACATGACCACCTACTTTGTCCCCTGATTTTTAACAGCTTTTTAAAGGGAATAAATCATTGTGGAAGATAGTGTGTGTCATGACCCTGCATTCCTTTGCAGGGATACTGTTATATATCACTTGGCAGTTTGTTTTACCAACTGTGGTGGGTACTTGATCAACTTGCAGAGAAGTTTTTATTCTCTGCTGTTCTTTTCAGTGAAAACTAGATTAACTGCTTGCCCTTGCCACCAGTAGGAGAAAAAGCTTTCCCTGGACACTTCAAGAATTGAAATGTTGGTTGGGTTGGTTGTTCCTCCTGTTGGACTGCAGCAATGGAATAAAATCCCAGTCCTCCAGAGCTTGTTGTTTTGTGTTGAATGAGCCAGATGGATATAGAAAGACAGATTTAAGCAAACAAATAGTATTTAATACTAGTTGGCTTGATAGGTATTTGCCTACCTATTGGCAGACTATTTTAAGTCACAGAGAACTTCAGCTGAGAGACTCAGAGTGGGAGGTAGCTTTAAAGAGATTTCATAGCTTGAAGGGTGCCTTGGGAAAGTGCCTGTGGGTGTCACTAGGGAGCAGATGGAATTGAAGGCTGCGAAGGAAGAGCTGTTTGGCTGGTTTGTTTCAGCTGACTTTGTTTCAGCCGACCAACAGGCAGGATGGGTACAGTAAACCATGAATAAGTCTGAATCAACCAGTCGCACCTCCCTTGTGTGAAGTAGTGCCTGGGGATAGTTTTAATCGTGTTGATCTTTTAAAGTGAACGGTGAACTCAATGCAGTAAGATGTTTTTTATCAGTGGTGCCTATTTTGGAAAGGGAGACTGCCAAAATGCTTAAGAAAGGTTATTCTGCAGTGTTGTAAAACAGTGGAGTTGTGGTAATGAAAGCTGAGGCTGAAATTTATCATTCTGAAATAGGGAGAGTTTTACATAAAGGTCACCCTGGTGACAGATCGAGCTTTATGTAATAGATTCCTCAAAAAAGGTTCCTTTTCAAACAGGTATTTGCTAATGGTTTTAAGGTAAGAGAAAATGACAAGGGCACGATAGTAGACCTTTCTGAGAGGTGTGCTTTTCTTCAGAGTCAGAGGTGATAACTGTGCCAAGAAGGTGTCCGCTGTCTGGCCTTGTCAGCCAGAGCTCAGAGACAGATCAACCTTTCTGTCTGACCCAGTCCAGTGGACACATGCTCAGTATCTGTCTTTTCCTTTGTGTGCCAAAACCACTTTGGCAACAGATCTTCAATCGTTATGTGTATTTTTAAATGCTTTAGATATTAGATTCAAAATGTATTTGGTCACTTGTGAGTGGACTGACTTACTAAAGATATTTGTCATTAATAGATGTCTCTGTCTACAGCTTCAGATGTTATGGTGATGCTTTCTAAGTATGGATTTTACTACTGTAGCTCAAATTAGACTGTTTTTCACTTCAACAAAAAAGTGTGTTGTATTGCAAAGGAGAAAGTCAAAGAGCGTCACATCTTAAGTAATCAGTGAGAGAGCTTGCTGTGGTATCTGAAATACAAATCATTAATTTCAAAGTAGTAACACTGATGCAACTGTTGCTTTGTACAACTTCCATTTCTGAAGTGTTCTTAAAAATGGAAACACTATTACATTTCTTCTTGGTTGTGTGTATCTGTGTGTATTTATATGCAGAAATAAGGTCCTTTGCTGAGTTTTCAGGTCAACGTGGATGTTCAAATAGCATTTATTCTTTGGTTTAACTATGAATTACTAGTGCCATGCTGATCAGTTGCAGCAGGAATCTTGGAAAAGAAACAGTGGTGTTCTACTGTCTAAAACTTAGTTATTTTCCTAAGACAACTTCCTTTTGGTAGATTTTGATTTTTATTTCAGAGGTGTAATATGATCATTTCATTAGTACACACATCTGTTCCACACTGTTGGAAGCACAGGAGGCTTTTTAGAAAATATTGTTTACATCGCCTCAGCTCTGCTAACCAACATTTTACATATAGTCCTACTTGTTTTCTGACATAGGGTAAGTTTTTCTTGTATTCTTCACTTCTTCCTTCCCTCCCCTACAGACTGTCACTGCTTGTGTTTTGAGGAAGTAACATCTAATAAAGTTTGCTGCCTCTTTTGACAAAGGCTATGACAAATAGTGGAAAACCAGGTGTGATGATTTTAAGCATTCTCACCTTCTCTCAGGTCCTCTGGTTGTGCATTTAAGATGAACATGCAATTATTGGTGCAAGTGGAAAAGTCAGCCTGTTTGGTTTAAAATGCCTCTGGAGCTGGCTTGAGCTAACATAGTGTCCTGGGTTCAGCTGGGATAGAGTTAATTTTCACAGGGACCTGGGAGGGGGCATAGCCGGGGCAGCTGACCT
>JANZLQ010000030.1:4197857-4222823 GCA_026212715.1 Elanus axillaris
ACCGGAGGGGGGCGGGGGGAGTGAGCGAACGGCTGCGTGGTCCTTTGTTACCGGCTGGGCTGAAACCACGACACATAGCAGATTTTTGCACTGAGGCACATACTGTGCAAGAATGTGATCTGCTCCATTTGTGTTGCAAGCATTGCTTACCACTGGTGCAGGTGAGGCAATAGCTGAAGGGAGGGTAATTGAACACAGACTGCTGCTGTGCTGGGACCTGGTTTGGGTATTCGCTGTGCTCCCTGGACAGAGTTAGTGGGCTTGATTGTTCCAAGCTGGTGTAGGACTGGGCTGGTCTTCCTGCTTCTGTAGGGCTTGTACTTATGTGTAGAAAAACGTTAGCCTTAGATTTCCTTCAATGAAGGTAAGGAGTACGCAAGGAAATGCTCAAATAATGTTTAAGTGAGAAACTGCTGCTTCAGTATTAGTTTCAGTAGGTTGTATAGTTTTGGTGAAGTCAGTTTTAGTAAACAAGTGCTTGTGTTTCAGTATTAATACATATCCCATTGGCAATTATTCTCTGATATACAGAATTATTTTTGCATTTCAATTCAATTAGATTTTGTACTACATAGTCTTCTATCAGTTCATTAGTATCTTAAAACCTTCTGAAGGCCCTTTCTGTGTTAAAGAAGTGGTTTAGCTCATAGACTTTTCCCCAAACGTAGCACTGAATAGCATAGTGGAGAATGAGATAAATCAGCAAAATTTCTAACTGGGCTGGGCAAGCAGTATTGCTCTTTGTTGTCATAGTACAGATGGTTTCTGAAGACTAGATGTTAAGAGGAGTAAGTCGGGTTCTTGGCATGACATGTAGTATTTCTCAAACTGTAATTTTATAGTGGCATTTAGTTAAAACATATGTTGAAAAAAAAAATCATATGAGCAGTTAGCAGCTCTCCTAAGTGTAGTTAGCAAAGGATAAGCTGTCCTTTTAAAAGGATATTGTGGAAATGAGCACTGGAGCAAGCTTCCTGCACCTGTGTCTCTTTGACATCAGCTATGTTTTGATCTGATATGCAGCCATGGGCATACCAAGACTGGAGAGATGCAGGTGTTTCCCTCTGGCTCGTGTAAACTATATGCTTCCCTGGAAATTAAATGCAGCTTGCTATTGCCTACAAGTACAAAAGTAGACACTTGCTAGTTAAGGAGGTGCTTAGGTATGAAAGGTGCCAAATAGCAATAGGCAAGACTTTTCAAAAAGGAGGGAGTGTGAGGAAATGCACAACTGTCATCAATTCCCAGGACATAACTTCTCTGCTCCATGCTCTACTTCTGTTTTCGAAAGTCCAGACTTGCTCTGTCTGCTAGCAAAACCTTACTAACATGGCTGTAAATTCTACTTAGAACTTAGTTGCTAGAAATCATCAGACAGGTTGGAGCAAACGCAGGAAAATGCAAAATAAATCCCAAATGGCTAAATTGTGAGACATCTCTAACTCCACACTTGAAAGTCGCTTTGAGAATGTTTCTTGTCAGACAGATTGTGGTCAAGGAGTTGGAGTAGTTCTCACAGGAAGGAGTTAGCAGTGATGACTGCTTTCAGCAAAATGAAGCTAACCAGAGAGACTGAAAGAACTGGAAGAAGTTGAGTTGTATTTTGTTCAAAGGCAAAAGTATTCACTTATGTTTGGATACTCTGTCCTAACGGGTCTGCCATAAAGGCTGCTCTTCTGGACTCTGCTTCATTTCATTTGGTTCATCAGGTCACATCTTTCAGAGTCACTAGGAATAAGGTGCTAACCCTTAAGTAGAGGCAGTTGGGCCGTTTCACTTCACTGCACTGCATAGGTAGTGTAGCTGGTTTCAGGATGATGCAAAAACCATTAAAATGAATAATTGAGTGGAAGCCTATGCAAGGAGAGAACCAGAAGGAGCTTGTAGATAGTGTGCTTGGACCTTAGCCTGTTGACCACAGAGCCTGGTCTGTGTTTTCCATTAGCCTCAGACCAGTTGACAGCCCCACTTGGATTTCTAGTTTCATTCCCAAATTACCAAGCTGATTCTTGATGCTTTTTTTTTTTTTTTTTGAGATAATGCACTGCTTCTTCTGTAATCATTGCTGTTACATTGCCATAGGCGATTGTACCACTTCATATGCCCTCTCTGAACTTTTACAACTCCCTCAGTTATTACAAACCTTAACAATGTTTTTTGTTGCATTATTTTAGAGAATTTTTGTTCATATTTCTTTGGTGTGGCTTGTGTTAGTTTTTACCACTACTGCTTAATTAAAACATGTTAAAGTGGGATCAAGAAGCAGAGATGATTTACTGAGGTTACACTGAGCATTTCAGGGCACTCACATGACATTGTAGTAAGCGTGGTAAAGATTTGGTGTCAAATATTAATGCAAGCATCGTGTCCTCCTCTGTCCTTCCTTCTGTCCAGGTGATGAGCTGGGTCAGTGGAAGACACTTAGTGTTTATGAATGACCATTGCAAGAATCAGTGTGGTGCAGGGCAGGGTGGTGGGCAGCTGGAGACCAGCCCTGCTGTAGCATTGCTGAGGCAGGGAGTGGTGGCCCTGGGGGTGGCTGAAATGGGGTCCTGGGCTGTGGGCAAGGGGCAGGGAGGCCCAAGGGAAGGGGGAGCGGACATGGACAGAAAGGCCTAACCGCCCCCGTCATAACAGCAGTGACTTTCCCCTGGTGTGCTTTTTGGTTCCCAGAAACCATCTGGACAAGAACATCCTGAGCAAGAGATTGTTTGGACTGTCATGTGTAATGGTCACCAACATACCCACTGTATATAAATGTGACTAACCCCTTTGGCTTCCAGTATTCTGGGCCAACTCGTTTTACACCTTTGTCAAAGGCTTTTGTGATTTTACAGACCTAATCTACTTCTCATTATCTTTTCTGTTTTTGTCTTGATTGAAGAAGTCCAGGCCAGTTAAAGTTGAATTGAGAGCTACTCTGGCTGTGCCAAACTAAGGTTAAGCAGTTGCTGTCCTTACCCTTCTTCCAGCTGCTTGTCTTGGCTCTGGCTATTAGTGGCTGTCCTGTTGTTTCTGCTCTCTTTACTCCTGCTGCAGATGTGCCCTAGTTTCAATATTTTTTTTTCTCTAATGAGGTGCTAATACTGAATACTACAAGTACGATTTGTCATACCTTAGAACAGAATTATTTTTTGTCTGTACTGCAGGAAAGAAAGAGGACTGAAGCATGCCTTTTCACAAAGATATTGGATAAAACATTTTTAAAAGCAGTGCCATTTTGAAATTCTTTCAGAACTACTCAGTTCAATCTGAGCTTCACAGATATACTTCAGAAGGGATTTTTTTTTAATCCTCAAACTGTAACCAAGCAATTTTTATGCCAGTGACATGCTTACTACTAAATAGAATGAAAAAAATTTCAAAATTAATTACTGATTAATCAACAGATTAGCTAATCAGCAGATTAGCTAATTAGTAGATATTAGCTACTTTCGTTTTTGCCTTATTGTGTCCTTCGCCCACTGAATACCTGTGTGGGTTTTAAGTTACAGGACCCCGGTGAAGATGGTAGGGCAGGCTAAAAAATGTCTGTTATCAAATTTTTGTTGCTAGTCTGTTGGGATACCTTGGAGTGTTCTATGCTTAAAATAGATGAGGAAATTCTAACATCTCGTGACTGATGCATTTATATTTAACTCTTCTGAGTCTTTTCACACCATGTTTCCATGTTCTCTGAAAGGAAGGTTTCTGTGGAAGACAGCTGCAACATAGATAATGCTGCAGAAGAAACAAAAATGCTGAATTGGCACTGAAAGCTACATTATTTCTATGGAGAATTACTAACCTGCTCATATTCTGGGGATAGATGAGCCTTTGCGTTTTGGATAAGCATCTATTCCCAGTGTTCAGGTAGTGACTGCAGCAGCAACTTTTAGTGTGCACTGTCTCCGTACAGAGTTAAGACCAGTAGATGATTAAGTTATGCTATTGAAACTACAGAGAGCTTTCAATAGGAATAATGGAATTATTTCTGTTATAATGAAGTGATCTGTTAAAACTTTGTTTTAAAAATAAAAAAATAATCAGGCAAGTACTTGTTGGTGGTTTTTTTTGTTTGTTTGTTTGGGTTTTTCTTTTATTTTTCTTGCTAACATTGCCAGACTTCAGTGGTGGTTAGTGCATTGTTAGAGCTTCTTTAGATTTCTTCCTCCTTTTTCTCTGAATTCTGTGAATTCAAAGTTGATTGTCAAATGTACAGTGTGAAGCCTTAGTTTGATTCAGTTGTCTTTTGTAAGCATGGATTCTTTCATGCTCTTAATTGTTTTTAATTTGGTTATGTGTGCAGATGATTTTGGTTTCTGAACCTGCTAGTATGTGGCTTGTAACTTTGCCAAACTTGATGGTCAACAGAAAAAATATAGACATGTTTCTCAAGTGTGCAGTTTATCTCCTTTTAGTTGCCTTTAAGATACCACTTTGTATCACTGTATGTCTTTTTCACAAATTTGTTTTATTTAGTTTTTGTAATCCCACAATTTTTTAAAGTTTCCTTTTACTTGGATCCTTGAGTCAGCTACTTCCCTTTCCCCCTCTCCCCCTCCCTGTATCCATCAGTGAAGAAAAGCTGGAAGTGACTGTGCTTATCTAAAGGAGTAAAGTGATCCTTGTCTGTTTTTCCTTAGCTGTCAGATTCCTTTGTTCTTCTTTACTTAAAAAGTCATCTTAGGCTTTCAGATCTGTATTGCCATGTGAAAGATTTTTGCGTTGCTTTTCACAGTGTGTATTGATACCAGAGTACTTTGTCTGCTGTCTTGATAAAGGTATTTCACTTTCTCACCTCTTTACTGTTAACTCTGACTTGACCAGCTGTCACCATTGAACCTGAAAATTTGTTGGCTATTCTGAAGTTGATTATTGTGGTGTTACTATGTACTATGCCAAAAGAGCTGCTCCCCCAGCACTGCTGCAGCAGCCACCTCCAGCTGTGGGTTCCTTCTGCTTCCACTGTACATGATTTAGCAGTCATGCAGTTACAGGAAGAATCTGTTTATTTCGCTGATCTTGCTCAGGACTAAGATAGAGGAAAAAGGAATTACTTCTTTTTAATCAGATCTGCAATCTATGCTATACCTTTTTTGTGCCAATTTAGTATCAGACCAGGAAAGTAAACACCCTTAGTAGAAACCTCTGTGTGAATATTTTCAGCATGGTACCCAAACTTTGTTGGATTTCAGATAATAGCATCAAAAGTAGGCTGTGGGAATAGATACTATAGGAGAGGTTTTAGAAATCTATTACCCGACTTAAGCACATGCAGAAGCTCCTATATGGGTGGAAAGACTTCTGTAAAAATCTAGACTTAGTCAAGCTTGACAGGTGTCATACCAGTTGCCTTCATGCTCTGTGCTGCTGCTGCCATGCTTGTTTTGGTAAGTTGGAGAATTTGCCTTCACTTGTAAGCCTTTCCCAAGTGGTGTTCTGCAAACTAGTTGTGCTAAGAACCAAGTCCACAAGGGAGGCTAAGAGCAGCGACTAGTGAAAGCTTAGCCAGCTAGGGAAAGGCCTGGTGAAGTTAACAAAGTGTAGTAGAGTTTCAGTAGGAGAGATAAAAGTCAGCTACTGAAAACATGTCGAGAGCTGGGAAGTGGTTAGGGACAAAGGTTTGCTTTGGATCCTCCTCAGGGGTGAGCAAGAGGAGTTGTGTAGCCATACTGACTGGGTAACTTTGCTTTTAGAGTTCCTTTTGGATGGAGAGATGAGGCATGACTGGGGGCTAAACACTGAATTCAAGAAAAGGTTCTGCATGCCCTGTAGTTACATCTTTAATGCTGATTACAACTCCATCTTTGACTTTGATGTCATCTTATAAGCTGTAAGCACGATAGCTGGGCCTTGATGCCAGAACATTCACAGCTACTTTTGACTGTGAACATAGTGCCACTGCTCCTGCTGCAGTAATAGGCACTTTGTGTTTTAGTGCATGTATTGGATGCAGCTCTAATAAATGGATGAAAATTTCTCATTGAGAATATTGTATCTTCTGTGCTGTAAGTGAAATGAACAGTAAAATTTATAGTGCAAGATTAATATTAACCTTTTGTGTTCAAATGCTGGGACTAGTTGTGAAAATCTAAATACAGATTTTTAAGTGTTAATAGTATTATGGTGGAAGACAAACATGTATTTGGTGGTTTTGATTCTGGACTTCTGAACAGTATGTTTCTATCTAATGAAATTCAGACCTACACCAAATGCCTGATGCATTCTAGTGCAACAGTAAGTTCTGCAGCCACTTCAGAATCTATACTGCAGTTTATCCTGTCAGGCTACCTCCATCTACTGGCATGTCTCATGTGGTAACATGCAAATGAAGTCTCTACCAATTTATGTTTGGTATTGAAGTGAATAGCCATTGCCTTTTCTGAATATAAAGAATTTTGTTAAAATTACAGTGGAGCTGGAGAAAAACAAATTTGAAGCAGCCTTTAATGGAGAGCTTGGCAATGAAGTGACATTCTCAGAGGTTGTATAAAGCCAAAAAAAAAAAAAAAAAAAATTTAGTTTTGTTCTGACTCAACTGTGTTTATTAATTTCTTGTGTTGGTTTAATAATTATTTTCGGCCATTGGATTAAAATAGTAGAGTTAAGGTTAGGTAGTGTACACTAAGGAAGCGCTTATTTCTAAAATTTAGAACAGCATATCTTGAGTAAATGCCCCTCTTAAAACATGTTGGTGATTGGAAAAGAATTTGTAATGAAAAGCCCAATATTGAATGGATGTAACAATTTCTAAGAAAATTCTGTGATTTGGTAGGAAGGGCAAAGTTTTATTTCCCTGTTTCTATGGCAAAATAGAAGGCTACAGCATAGGAACTGCTTTTGGAGTACAGGCTAAGCCATTTCAGTGAAAGGTAGTATTTTAAGACTCAGTCATGAGACATGCTTATCCTGTTAAGTAATAAAAAGATGATGTTACAGATTTCTCATCTTGTTTTCTCACTTTGAGTTCAAGTAAGGAACGTACTTGCATTCTTTCCTTCTCAGGCAGCATTACTTCAATAATACTTACCTCCTGGACTAAGTTGTTCATGGGCTTTTACCAGTGTTTGAAATGTGGAGCTTAACACTTGGAGTGGGTGCAAAGTTTGGCTGCAAATTAGCATTACCTTCTGGCGTGCAGGCTGCTTAGTAGGCTTTGAAGAGAGGCCTTGTACCAGAGTAGTTTATGATGCATTACTACTTCTTTATAAACTCAGCAGTGGTATGTGCTGTTGTCACTCTGTATTATGCAACGCTTTTATGAGCTTTTATGTACTATCTTCAAAAACGATGGTGACTTTAGCAGTCCCATTTAGCAGTTCTTGGTTAAGAAGCCTTATCAGTGAGTATTGTATTTCTCTGGGAAAGGCATCAGTATCATCAACTGTTAACGTGGGGGAGGCAAAGGTACAGGAGTGAGACAGGTTACTTGAGTAAAATGTGTGCCCTGCCCCTTTTAATAATTAGATTAGATCAGTCCACTTGAAGACATCATTAAATAAAGTCTTTAGCTGTTCTGAAATCATAGTCAGTTACTTGGCACCAAGATGCGAGTTAAGGATGTCGCAACTACAAACCCAGTAGGCTTCCAGCACGGCACAGCAGGTAGAATCTGTGTCCATACGAACAGTCTGCTTAAAGCTTTATATTTTTAATCCAGCCTTTCTGAATAGGCTTGCCTTGCTAGCAATAAACATCGTTCTGCTAAACAGTTCTGAAAAATTCAATCCCATGTATGCATTTTTATATACATTTTTCCAGCGTTTTGCAGTACAGTGGATAAACCGTTGTATCTTACGAGCCGCGGAACTTCAGTCGTATATTTACATCAGAATTAAACCAATCCTTATTGCCCTCGGTATTACAGCTTCACCTTGCAAGTGGCTTGGTGAATCTTGTTGTAACACTGACTAAAAAAAGGCAGTTCTCAGGCTGTCGCCCAAAGGCTTTGCTACTCCCAGGTGCCCACCCGTGGCTGAGGGGCTCGGCTGTGCCTGGCGGTGGGACTGCTGGAGCCGGCTGGAACTGCCTGGGCCTGGATGGGGCAGCCCCTCGTCTCCCCTCACAATGGCTGCCCCTGGTCTCTCCTCACAGTGGCCGCCCCTGCAGCCCCCCAAGGCCAACACTTGGGCACCTGCACCCGGTACAAATTCCTAAAAGATACTAAAAATATTAAAAAGTGCAAATTCCCAAAAGATTCTAAAAATGAGTAAGGTGACTAACTCCCTGTGAGAGACAGTTTAGTATGCTAGTTATGTTCTGTTAGCAGGAGCCTTTGTAGCGTGCTGTGATACCTCAGAAGGTGAGGGAGGCAGTGGCTGGAAGAACAACAACGAAGGCCAAATTGGCTTATGTGGCCTGAGTTGAAATGTAGCTTAAAACTTACAGAAATGCTGCAGAACTGTAAGTATGCTATTTTATAACTAAGTTATGTCACATTTCACAGCCAAATTAAGCGATCCTGGAAGCTGGAGTTATGATTTAAAAATAAAAAAGAATGTGAAAATGCCTGTAGAGATTGTACTCTTGAAAGTTTTAAGAAATGCTGTCCTGAAGTGCCAGTGCTACCACATATCTGCAAACCCTTCAATCTTCAGTATACTTCCTGTGAAACATTCAGCTTATTTCCTTTCCTCAAGGTTGGAGTTCGTAGCGATTACTGTTTGTTTTATCATATCCTGACAAATGTTGGGTGGAATGAAATTTGGAGCCTGCGTGTGTGTTACATTGGCACATGTTTTAATTTGATTTGGGAAAATAAAAAAAAAAAAAATCACTTGAGAACCCTACTGCTAAGATTCTAGGGCAGAAGAACAATGTGGATTTGTAAATTACCATATAACCCATCCTGAAAGCAGTTCAATGAGTGACAATGCTTGTAGGTAGCTAACTTCAGTGTTTAATTCAGTGGTAGTTTGCTCAGCGGTTAAGAGTTAATAAATGGAAACCAGTTTTATGACATATAATTTCCATTGGTAGAAATGTAAAGTACAAGAAGAATGATTGTCCAAAGTGTGTAGTCCAACTTTGCTTTTTTACTTTGGATAAATGAATTGATATATTTCATCTTTAAAGGATGCCATATATCCTCAAAGCCTAAGTATCGCAGTGGGATGCTGATTTCCGTAGGAATACTTAGAAATGTACTAGGAGTCTGTGGTCTCTGGAGGTGCAGATTGTAAAGAGATACATTTGAGGTTTTGGAGGCTTGGACCAGCATAATGTGTGTTGTGGAAACAGGAGAAGGAAAAGAGATTTTTTTTTTTCTTTCCTCTTGCATGATCTCTGATGCTTTGAGTTTTGGATTGGGTTTTGTTTTGTTTCTCTTCTTGATGTAGTTGGCATATATTTAATTAAAAAAAAAATCTTGTCTGAAGATATAGAAGAGAAAATAATGATCCTCTGGTAGAAAAGCCATATGCATATGCCCTTTCATGTTGAGAAATTGAATTTGACTAATGTCATTTGTATAAGAATTGATGACTTAAGTAAACAAATTTTTCAGACTTTACATCAAAGTCATTGCAATGTAATACTTTTGGACAATTAAAAAGATTCATAGATCTTATTATTATGGACTTTACTGCTTTTTGCACTTTCTTCTGAATGATTATGCTTTGTTTTTCTGTTTTCGCATTTTTTCTAATGATTCACTTCAGCATTGGCAAATGGTGGGTTTGGCCTTACTGCACATTTAACTCCTCAGGTAACTGTTAACTGCCTGCTGAAGGCAGGTGTCATTGGATTAAAACTTGATGTCAGGAGTAATACTGCTGTCGTTTTCCAGGGTGGCATATAAGAAGTCAGCCTGTTTGTATGAGATCTTAGGAGGGCATATAAAATATGGCACAAAAATGCCCGTACATCAGAATCCAAGAGCAAACATCCTGCAAAAAAACCTTGTAAAACTATTTCAGAGCAGGGTGAAAGGGACTCGCTTCCAGGACACACCTCCATCTGTCACATAGATCAATGAGCTTTGTGTATCTTATGACTTGCATCACATAATTCAAGCAGCCTCTGTTTATGCTGGCTGGATGTGCAGTAACAATGAGGAAAATACCAAAATGCAACAGAAGAGGTGACAGTCTTACAGTCAGAAACACTATCTGTAATAGCACAGGCTTTGCATATGTACTTCTAGAAAATGTTTTATCAGCCTCAGACAGTTACAGACTGTAGTCTCCTTGGTAAGTTTAAGTTGCATTGCTTTCATTCTGACTGAATTGTGCTGTCTTGTGACACTTTTTAGCAGTGAGTGTGACTGGCAGAATCCAAAGTTTGCTTTTCACTGGTTCATGCTGTTTCCTTTCCAGTGTTTACCAAATGCTTCCCTTTGGCAAAGATGCCTTGTGTGTGTTTAGTCTTACTTCTGTCCTGCAAGTTTTTGACAGCCTGAAATACACCAACAGAGGTGTTTGGCACTCTAATCAGTAGGCTTTTGAAAAAAAAGATTCTAAATGGCTACACAAACAGCAGGAAAGAGCTGTTGCTTTTTTTCAGCAGTATTGAAATATGGCACAAGACCACCCAGCTTCATGCACAACCTTCTAGTAGTGTTTCATTGGATAGTCCGTAGCATCTCTTCTATTAATATAGTATTTATTCTGTTCTGATAGCAAACCCAAGATGCAAACACTTCTAAAAAAAACCAAGCCTGATGTTTTAGTGAGTATAGCCATCTGTAATAAAAAGAAAATGGAACACATTATTTCAATACTTATGACTCAAAAAGAGACCAGGTAGATTTAATAGGGCTATAGGGCTATTGAGTAGTATGAAGACATCTATAAGTAAAAAAATTCCTTGGGCTACAAAGAACTGGATGCAGAGACAATATTGAGGGGAAATATCTGTTATATGTTTACCTTATTCTATTTTTCTTTCCAGCAAGATCAAAATAAAATGTGTAGGAAATAGCATACTATGTTAGATGGCTGGAATCTTGTTCCTATGACTATTGTAAGATTTTGGCACTAGTAGGTGGAAAAAAATATCCATACGCTTGCTTCTTCAGAAGCAAGTCCGAGGCATGATTTGAATTGCAATTGTGTAGCTGTGTGATTCTTTGCAGGTGTGGTGAAGTCCATGCTATCTTCACTCCTGCTGTGAATTATGTTGTGTTGTAGGAAAATTGCCACCTTCTACCCTATCTACCTACTACCATAGTGAAGTTTGCTTTCTTTTGGATTGCAACTTCTGGCTTCGAGATGAAAAACCTGTGGAATATATGAAGGAAACTCTGGACAATTGCAAGTCATGCTAGGGAAGCATTTGGCAGGCCTTTAATTTGCTTTTTAAGCAAAGGACCAAATACAGTCATTACTTCTGTAGTTGTTGCAATATTGCCCTCTGTTTGGTCCTTCTAGTTGTCATTGTGCTAGAACCCCTGTCAGGGTATATTTACTTGCTATGACTTTCTCAGTGCACTTTTTAAATTTAAGAAGTTACCTGATCCCTGAAGACCAGTGTTACGCTACACCTTAAGTTTTCCTATGGCATTAAGGAAATCAGCAATCTTTGAACTTACATGGCATATTAGGCAGATAATGCCCTGAGAAAAGCACTGCAGAAGAACCCTGCCTCAGGTGAGCTCAGGTGAGTGTGAGGCCTGGGAATTCATGCTACTTGCTGAATGTTTGGCAGCACTAGTTCCATAGACTAAATCATAATAATTTGCCTTTCCTTTGCCTTGTAACATGCTTCCTGACAGCAGTATGTGGTCATCAAACATGGCATGGCAAAAGGCTTCTCTGTCAAGTCAGGTGTTTTCTGACATGGGGGCTAGATGGTGTCTCCTCTAACACAGAGCTTCTGCTGTAAACATTTGTATTGAAAAGTTCCTGATTTGTTACAGACCCTTCTTGATGTGGGTTTCAGAGAATGAACCCTAGGTGAGAGGCCTACTTTTTCATGTCTGTTTAGTTTTGGATGTTTAACTTAGTGTGCGTTAAGGACAATAGAAGGTGGCTACTACTTTTGCTGTATTTACTACCAGTGCACCTGTCAGCAGATCTTTCTTAAAGAGCTTGATTAAGATAAGCTGTCTAAGGAAAAAAAGGCAACATCTTCGGGAGCTATTTTTGCAGCTATTTGGGGTATATGTTTGTTGGATATATCAGTTTGTAGTGAGTTGCATAGTATGATCTAGTACTTTACTATTAAGTTGCTACTATTAAAGGTATAAAAGGATGGTGTGGTAAAACCTGGTGTAGTCAGTTGGAAAGGCATCTATATAGTGAATTTTTCACAGAAGCGCTGAAATCTTGGGGTGATTAACACAGCTTACAGGTCTACAAAACGGGGTCTTCACAGAGGCACCTGAATTATAAAATTACAGCATTGCTGAAGTGGGAAGAGACCTGGATCATCTGTTTCAACTTCAGTGCTCAAAGCAGGGTCAACTAAAGCAGGCTGCTCATGGCCATGTCCATTTGGGGTTTGAGTATCTCCAAGGATGGAGACTCCACAGCCTCTCTGTGCAACCTGTTCCAGTGTTTGACCATCATCACAGTAAAATAAGTAAATAAATCTTATTTAAATGTAATTTCTTACACTTTGATTCATGCCCATTGCTGCTTGTCCTGTCATTGGGCACTACTGAAAAGAGCCTGGCTCCGTCTTCTTCACACCCTTCTTTCAGGTATTTATACACATTGATAAGATCCCCCTGAGCCTTCTCTTCTCCAGGCTGAACAGTCACAGCACTCTCAGCCTTTTCTCTTGAGACATGCTCCAGTCCCATCATATTCATGGCCCTTCTCTGGAATATCTTCAGTATATCCTTAACTATCCTGTAGTGGGGAGCCCAGAACTGGGCCCAGCATTCCAGGTGTGTCTCAGCAGTGCTAAGCAGAGGTGGGCAAGGATCACCTCCCCTCAGCCTGCTGGCTCTGTTCCTCCTGATGCAGCTGACAGTGCTGTTGGCCTTCTTTGTCACAAGGGCCCACCACTGGCTCATGTTCAACGTGGTGTCCACCTGGTTTGCCAGGTCTTTCTCTGTCATGATGCTTTCCAGCTGGTCCGCCCTCAGCATGCACCGGTGCATGGGGTTATTCCTCCCCAGATGCAGGACTTGGCATTTCCTTCTGTTGAACTAACTTCCTGAGGTTCTTGTCAGCCCAGTTTTCTCAGCTTGATTAGGTCCCTCTGAATGGCAGAAACCTCTTGGTGTGTCATCTGGGAACTTGCTGAGGGTGCACTCTCTCCCATTATCAAACCCAAGTTGTTTAGAGAATACTTACTTTTACATGTTGGCTCTTGCATGTGTATACATGAGTCTGCAGTAGCCAAATCTAGCCTATTAGAAGTGAATGGCTTTGTTTTGCACTAAAAGAATAGATGTAGTGTCTGCTAGTCTATTTAAAACACTTTTCTAGTAAATTTTCAGTGTAACTCCTGCTTCCCCCCCCCAATGGAGAGTTTCAGAGTAGAGAGTGAGGAAGAAGGCTTGTTTTATAAATGGTAAATATGTAGAGTTATATCTGGCATTTCACAGTTTCTACAGAAGTGTGCAGTTGTAAATAATATGTTGCTATTGGATGTACTGGTAATCAGCACCCTACAGTGGGTAAAATATTTCTGTTGTGCTGTTGGAGGCTGGCTTGTATGTGGTGTAAATAGATTATTGAAGTTAATAGGGGAAGTAGGTAGCTCCAGGAAGCACTCACTTTGTGAAAACAACCTATGCCACAGATGACCAGCTAGCAACTCTGCTGTTGTTTTGTATCACCGACTTCCTTTTCTACCCATAAGATTTGGTTTTCTTTTTTCCTTTTTTTTCTTTCTTTTTTTTTTTAAAGAGGAAATACTGCTTATTTGCCTTAGGAAATAATTTTTTTTTTCAGTTGGTCTCTTTTTTGCTTTGGTTGGTTTTTTTTCTTTCTATTAATCTGTTAAGGAGGGCTGATACTCCTTGGAAATTTGTTTTCTGCTTCTACAGTTGCACTGCTTGGTAAATGAGTTGTTGCTGGTAATGGAAATACCATCTAAATACCTTTCTTGTCATTAGTAATTTGATTATCATCTATTGCAGGTGTTTCAAGTTCTCTGGCTTCTTCCTGGCAAAGAGCATTTTACACTTACCCTTCTCTTTTCTCATCTGCCTTTTTTCTACTACAATCCTGGTTGCCTTAGCTGGAGATCTATTTTGGGGCAGTCATTTCTATAAAGACCACCAGAGTCCATTACTCCAACTCATGTCACAGCTTGAGCAATTGAAGTGATATTCTAGAGGCAGTGCTTCTTGGGTTTGCTTAACTTCATAAAGGAATGTAAAAAGCAGTTAGTGAATCACTGAAAGTATACTTTTTTCCTCTTCACCCCACCCAACTACTAGCCTTAGCCATTTATTTTTTTACTTCCTTCTGGCCTTTTTAATATCCTTTCACTCCACAATCATCTCTCAAATCTGAGCACGTTAACTTAAGCAACTTTATGTGGAGAGTGATTCTCTAGGGCTCGCTGACGGATTAAGTGGCAGTACCTTGGTTGTGAAGCAACCTACGTTTGCACATTCTCCAGTCATTTCCCATTAAAACTTAAATCCTTGTTCTGTTGTGGCACCTTTAAAAAGCAGATCTCCTCCTTACATCTAAATGTTATGAAAACCAGGCATACTGTAACCCAGAACCCCAAGGAATGCTTGATTGAAATAACAGATCAGAAAAGTCTCTTGCTAACATTCCTATGATTATAGGGTTATTCGAGTGACAGAAACGTGGTGTCAGCTAGCTTTCTGCATACAGCCTAATTTTGGTCCAAAACCTAACATAGTTCTTAAAGGCTTCACTGATGCAGTGTTTGTGGGGATAGATAACTTCTTAAAATGTAACAGTATTCATTACCTTTCCTCTCTCTAGAATTATCTCATGTATTGCTGGGTGGTTGGTCTGGTTTCTGCTGCAGAGCAGAATGTATTCCCAGTTAGCAGTTACTGAGATTGAGTAGAGGGCGCAAAGGGAAACAGAAGTGACTCATTCTTAGATCATCACAGGTGAACAAAAAGGTAACTTTTATTTTAGCCCCCTCTGTTCTTCTGTGGTCACTATCTCAGTTAATTTTTTCTTTGTATTTGGATTTCTTCTGTTGGTAACTTGTACCTGGTTTGACATCCCGCATATAGGTCTGAGAGCATTGATGTAGGAAGTGCAGGAAAAGGTCTTAAAGAAAATGAGAAGCATCCATTGGTTCTGATTTACAGTTAAAAAAAGAAAAGTCAAGAACAGCAACCATAGAAGTTGGTTTTAAAATTCTGTATTACATCAAGCAGTGAGCACGGTGTAGCAGGAAACAGCAGATATCTCGCTTTCATTATCACGTGACCAAGTGACTTGAACACATGATGTGAACACATAAAACAGAAATCAAAACTTATTTACCACATTTTTAATTTAATCCTTCATGTTGGTGAGAGTCAGTGCCCATTTGTGCTGATCTATGATAGAGGTATTTGAATGAGAAAACTGATCAAGAAAGTTTCCTAATGTTGTTAATCACAAACTTTTCATTTATAATAGAGCTTAGCAAATATATAATGAGAGCCCCTGTGACACAGGAGGCTGTTTGCAGCCTTAGTACATGTAGAGATGCACATGCTGTAAGTTATAATGCAGTTAACTCCCACCCCAGTGTGTACAAAATAAACATCAGCTGCTTTAAACTCAGTTTAAAGCTTCCTGGAATGGTTCCACGTTCTGATATGGAAGGTCTTTCTGTTTTGCTGTTGATACTCATGGTTTTTTCTCTCTCCCTCCCACCCTTTCCACCTCTTTCTCCCTTTGCAGGCAAAGGCAGCTCAAGCATCTCATCCGACGTGAGTTCAAGTACAGATCACACACCCACCAAAGCCCAGAAGAATGCAGCTACCAGTGAAGGTAGGCAGCTGGTACTCATTACCCAGGTCAGGCCCCCCAGCATAATCCTAGCAATTTTCAGAAAAGGAACTCCGCCTCCTCATTCCTTCTGTGTACTAGAAATTAAAAAACAGTTCTTCCCGTATATAGTTTCCACTCCTACCTGCTGTAGTTTCTGATTTGAGCTTGTGACAAAAGGTTTAAGATACTTCTGCAGTAATTTTGCATGCTACTTTTTCAGCAAAGGCTTTTATATGTAAGATTTTATTTGATCCTATTTTGAACTTATTTTTTAAGAATATACTTAATGGAAGCTTTATGGGCATACATTCTGGGTTAAATCTCAGCCACTTATTTTCATACTATCAACACCATGAAAATGTGAGGGGGTTTTGCCAAGTTTTCAAAAGTGTAGCTGTGGACGTGAAGAGCTGACAAGGATTTAATTAGATCAGTACACTTCACCTACAGTTACTGGAGTATGTGATCATCCAGGACTAGATTTTTATTGTCTAGGGGAAGGAGGTGTCTTATGTGTCAGTATTAATACAATGTTGTACTAACTGGCCTATGAACAGAGAAATGCTGATCCTTCCCTGCTGCCACCTTATATGCGAGTAGATATGCTCTGTTAAATGAAAGTATATTGGCCCTAGTTTTTACAAGAGTGTCTTCGAAGGCTCAGAGGAAATCATTAAATCTATATGTAGTTTAATGATGTAAACTGAAAGGGTTTTTTTAAATGGTAAATTTATGTGCCTTAACTAGCATTTCCGCTCAACTTTTTCATAATAAGCTGGTTGTACTTGATAATATCAAATAATAATTCTGATTTCTTACACTTCTGTCATTACAAATTAAGTTACAAGCTCTGATTCCTCTCAGTCTGGCTTTATTTCTTCTGGTTAAAAGAAATCATAGACTTTGAATAGTTCTAGTTGGCAAGTCTGACTACAACTGTAGAATCTGTAACGTAAAAGCAGTTCATGCAAGTAATAAATGACCATATAAATCACAAAAGTTTATTGTTAGGCATGCACAATTCCATATCAGGAATGAGGATCTGGCACCTATGAATGATGAGAGATACTGGTTTAGAATCTCTGCTTTTCAGTCCAGGCAATAAATTTAACAACAAATGAATAAATCATTTATAAAGTTAAGTTGAATGGTAGACATCATGTTTCTCTAGGCCTTAGATTCAAAAGTTTTGAGGTACCTGAAGGAAGGGAATTGCCAAGACACAAAGTAAATTTAGGAAATGTATAAAAGCATTTTAATCTCTCTGTATGGCAGTTGGCAAAAAAAAAAAAAAGGAAACCACAAAGGAATAGTGGAAACTCTGAAGTCAGTACTTAACAATTGCTTTAAATTTCTGTTTTATTTCAGCCAGTAAAGCATTTTATTTTTCTTTATTTTCAATCAGATAATGCAAAATAATCCTTTACTAATCTCTAAGATTTATGTTCTTAATCTAGCCCATTGTAGAGCCAGTGAATACCAAAATTGACCCTGAAATCTTCACCGCTGGTTTGCAGCTGATTAATTCATTAGTGAGGGAGGCTTAAATGCAGGCCAGCAGATGCTGTAGTAAAGATATGTTTTTATGAGTTCTCCTGCAGATTCAGAAAGAGTTCAGAGCAGTGTTGTTGTGTATTCCATACTTGGAGGTGATTTCAGATGTAAGACTAGTTTTTCTGTGCCCTGGAAGAGTGTGATTTGACACTTATTTTGACAACACCAGAAGTAGTCTCTTCCTCAGCCTGTGCTGCTATTACTACTTTCCTACCAAGTTTTTTTTTTGCTGGGGAGTTACTAATGTGGACCAGTTTAATATAAATTGCCTTAATGTTGATTGCTGTATAATCTGGTAGATATTTTGAATGTCATAACCAGGGACCATAAGAGTTCCATGATGGCAAGTAAGAGCAGAGACATGGAAGTGGTGTTGGGGAAAAACAGGGACTGTTGAAACCAGTGCTGTTACTGGAAGGCACATTTGTCAACCTGTGTGTGTCTGGATTTTTACTAATGCTGCCTCTTTTCCCCATGTGCAGTACACTTATGCTGTAGGAGGATTCAGCTGAACAGAAAGACTCATACCTTCTGCAAGCAAGACAAGTGGAGTTCTGTGCTTACAAGACTGAATGCTTTTATACTTTTCAGTTACAGAGTAGTGTCTAGGGACCAGCTAAGAACAGGAGCCTGATTATGTTAGATGCTGTACAAGCAGTGGCAGTTATGTCTTTTCATAGGGGTGTTTACATAACATTTTATAACTGTTAGTTAAATTTACCTTTATAGCACTCCATACTCTAGTATTTGCTTGCCATGATACAGTAGTACCTGCCCACCCCAAGACTGGTAAGTGTATCTTGCTCTTCACCATGAGACTGGTTTATCACAGGGACAGACCACTCCAATTCTGCCCTTTGCTTTAGCCCTGTGGTGTAAATTCATAGCACTGTATGCTGCCCTATGAATGAGCCACATGTTGTGTGTGGTGAGATGTATGCATCCTATGTATGGAGTGGGAAGGACTATGAAACATTGCAGGTGAACTCTTCTTCGCCTTCACTGGCATGTGGAATTATCTTAATTGAACAATTTGCAGACAGCTTCTTTGCATCCCTTGAATTTCTATTGGCAGCTGAATTCTTGAGTGCCCAGCTCTGTGAAGAGTTGTCCTGGTTGGTTAAACCATGACAAAAGTGTAGAATTTGTGTTGGAGGCTGAAGACCTTTCACAGCTCCTGTTTTCCAGATTTGCAGACAGACCTAATTCTTTCCAGTTCTGCACAGCATGTCTTTTCTGTTTCTCTTAGACAGTTGACAGAACACTTGTTGAAGTTGAATCAATGAAATGCCTTGAAACAAATAGAAAGAAAATCTGTGGGACTGATTCATACAAGCTCTGTGGTACTCTACAGCAGAGAAGCAGTCATGTAAAGTACTACTTAGGCAGGTATGGATTCCCAAGGGCTGCAAAAAGTTGTCAAGTAAGACTTTTGCTTGAAAGAGCAAACCATCTTGGGAAGTATCTGACAGCAGGTGTTATCTTGCCATCAGTTTGAAGAATCAAATGAACCATACTCTCAGTCTTGTCTACTGCAACCATTGTATTTCTCAGGTTTCAGTGGTATGATGTTTCTCTATAGGATGGGTACAAGAAAGGGCTAACAAGCTGCTTGAAATGGCTTATGTGGTGTTCCAGTCCTAGATAAGCTGTTAAGGCAACATCAGTTAAATCTCTTGATAGGAATGGGAAATGCAGTTATGGCCCATATATGGTACCCTTCCTCACACTGTGGTTTATAAATGTGAGATACCAGTGATACACCTGAGAGGGATGTAAAGGTGAGGCTGTACTGGTGCAGAAACTGAAGTCCAGTCGCTCTCATTGTGGCTTTTACTTACTACAATTCAGTGAAGGGCAAGTGGCAAAAAAATAGGTGCTTGGTCCTCTCTGTAAATCAGAGTACTCTGTAGGGACTGTTTGGCTACAGCTTGGCTCAGAAGGAAGCATGGTAGACTGTGGGTGTTCATGCATGCTCATGCCTCCACACTGTCTCCTCTTCTGAGGATACAATTTTCTTTAGCTTTGAATATACACTGCCTCTTACTTCTTTTTCCAGTCTCAGACATTGTCTGCAATTCTTTACCCCATCAATCAATTACAGTTAGAAACTTGAGAATGCATGAGTTTTTGCTACCCCCCATTGCTTTTCTGGCAAGTGAAAGACTAAATGGATTTTTGTGGGCCATTTAAATGCAATTTGCTAGACACAGTCTCAGCTGGAATATTATTGTCTAAAACTTGATTTAGAAGATTAGACTGAATGTTTTTCTATGGGCTTACCTTGATCAGGGAGCTTTCTTCTAACACTTACCTGCAGAGTGTGGAATGTTATGTTGAGGCTGGATGCTTCATATTAACTTGACTGTTTTTCAAATAAAAAATCAATACTGTTTGCACTTCATGTATATGGCTGTTAAGTGGTAATCCAGAGGCAGCTTTAAATTGAGAGCTCGTGTATGAGTTCCATGTATGAGTTCTAATTTATTTCTTGGTTTTATAAAATCAAATTGAAGGTTTAGCCCTGAAGCAAAACACTGTTTTAGCAGAGGGGTTCAGTGCTGAAATACACCTGAATGTATCCTCTGAAATGTTTATATTTTGAATTTTGTGGAAATACAGTGAAGTTAGCTGCTGTATTATGCAGAGATTAAAATTATATCTGCTTTTAGTGATATTGACTTTTAGGACCCTTCAAAAAGTAAGTATTTAGCTTTGTTTTTCCTTCTGCAGTACTCTGAGAATTCTTGAGTCTGGTTTCCTCATATGATGTTCATGTACCTTAAATATACTTAAAAAAGACCATGTTTAGAAATCAGACTAATTAATAGAACAAGCTTTTCACCCATTAGAACTGAGATGTATGTTTATTGTGGAGATCAAGTGCATTTGTTTTGACAGTACCTGTTTATATGCATCTCAACAGAAGAGGTATTTCTTTTCAAGTTCAGATGTGTACTAGAAATAGTCCCCTATTCTTATATCTGCATCCTCCTTTCTGTTTTATTTGGACTTTTTAGTGATTCTGGGGAACTTGGTAGTGTTAGGTTAATGGTTGCACTTGATGATTGTAAGGGTCTTTTCCAACTTAAATTATTCTATGATTCTGGGAGAAGCAGGCCCTGTAGCCTAGCTGGAATAATTACATTCATTAGGAACACTTCCCTCCATTAAATCACATTTGGGGGCAACTATGTGAAAATGTAGCATTTTGCAAACATGTAATGCTTTAATTATTCATTTAAGACTGTTATTTTATACCCTGTGCAAAAGGCTGTGTTGCTGTGGTCCTCAGCATCCTTTTATGGTGGGTCCCTGCCAGTGAAGCTTGTTGAAGCAGATGGTATTTTAGTGAGTGCTGGTCTATGCTATGGAATTTCTGCTGTCTGTCATCTTCCCCTGGCACCGTGATAAGTTCCAGAGAAAAGGATGGCTGTGAAAGTGGAACTAGCCTTCTTTCAGTACTGGTTTTCATTCTGCTGAAGTCCTTGAAAAAAACACCACCATCACAAAAAAAAAACCAACAACCCCCCAAAAAACCCCAAACCAAACCACAAAACACCAAACAAAAACCCAAACCAACAGAACAAAAACAACAAAAGCACCAAGCCCCAGACAAAAACCAAACAATCTCTCCAACCCACCAAAACCTAACACCACCTCCTCACCCCTCCTCCAAAAAAACTCCAGTCAAAACCCAAAAAACCCCTGGAGCTAAGAATTACAGCCGCTGACAAGTTTTATGAATTTAGGAGCTCTCAGTAATACTTCCACCATTCTAAATATAGGAGTACAGGTATTCACTCAAGTTTTCTTTAATTATAAAATTACCAGCTATTCAAGTAGCTGAAACTGGAGTAATAATAGCAAAAGTCCATGCGTTCGCTGTACTCTTCTAATAATTTCTTAAGAAAATAACTTTCAAGTGACTTTAAAAACCACTGGAATTTGACTACTACTGCTGCATTGCTTTATTCTACAAATTGCAAGTGAATTAATGTGTAATTAATATCTGATGGAGGAAAGTAGGAATAGAGAGTGTTCAGGCATACCATTCTTACTTTGACACTTAAGATATTAAAGGTCATTTTAGAAGACTACAGTGAATAATGGAACAAGCAGTTACTTTTGAAACATATTTTATGAACTGTGGAAAGACAGCTTGAGTTTTATCAATATGTGAAATCTCTCAGAGCAGTCATTTTGCACTCCTATTTTCTGTGTTTAAGAACGATGGACACTTTTGTCCCTGGCTTTCATACTTAGAGGTATAGAAATTAGTGTTATCTTGGCTCTCTATATAGAAAAATTTCTTTTCTAGAAAAATTTGAGCTCTGTATCAGAAAACATTTATCACTGCTCTACATAGGAATATATTAAGTAACATTTCTTGAACGCAGAAAGATTCATTTGGGTTGTGTGCCTTTCATTTCACCTTACAAGTGAGGGAACAAAGTACATATTATAGTATGTTTTCAGGGAGAATGTCATTTTGTTAATGCCTCTTGGCTTCATAATCACATTCTTTCAAAAGGCTGGGTGTCTTTTGGGTCTCTGAGTAATTCTTAATTCATACAATGAATTTAAGACAAGGAGTCCTTGTGTTGTGTGCGATGATGGACACTATGAAAAATGTGGAAAGGTGCTACTGAATGTTTTTGGTATTTAAAATGGTTCCTGATGAAGAATCAGTTCAGACAGAGATTCAGGTGAGTGCAGTCCTGATCTTATTTCAGAGGGAGATAAAAGTCTCAGAGAACCAGTTTGCAAATAGGCAACCCTTCTGTATATTATGTTTCGCATAAGGTAAATAGCTATGTTTAATATATTGGACTTCCACTGAAGCTTTTGAGTGGTTTGTGCATCCTGTCAGGACATTGAGCTAATTAAGTGTTGTGGCAAAAGACTGTTTTCTGAAAAGACATGCTGTTTTCCACCCAGTTTTTCTTGATGATCCTTTTGGCAGAAAGAGCTCTTTTGATCCCTTCCTACAATAAATACCTGTTAAGAAATCTTTTCCTACTTCAGTTCTTAAAATACTTTTCCTTTTACTAACCCAGTATCAGAAATTAAAACCTGTATATGTTCTTTCTGGATGCACGCAAGCATGTGCATAATTCCTAATCCTTTTGATGGCAGTTCTCTTCCTTTTTATGTCTGTCCTCATGTCTTTGCAGCATCTCTTACTGGGAATTTGGGTGCTTGGTTCTACTGTTGAAGTACTGTCTAAGCAGACTTTCCGTACACCAAGTCCTGTCTGAATTTGATATGAATGCCTGAATTTGCCCCTGCTTACTTGGAACTGGGCTGAGGTTCAGTTGGCTTTGTGTAAACTGTGGCTGTTTTGAGTTGGTAGTGAAACTGGAGACCAGGTAAGCTTCCTAGGGTTTTGTGTTACTTTTCTAGCTGTGGAGTTTTCTAGAGAAGTAAAATGTTGCATTACTGAATGTGCCAAAACAGAATCATTTGAAGCCAAAAAATTGGGAAAGAATAAGAGGTGGATGGGAGGAGTGACAGTTAATAAATCCAAAACTATAAACACTTTGGCAGAATAAACAGAGCTCACTATTTAAATTCCTTTAACCAACATATCTGAATGCATATGCAAATATAATCACCTCAAGCAGTATGTGGAGGTACAGAGTAGTATAGAGGTTGTTTTTAGGCACTATTTTTTTGTGTTTAACCACATCTTGTTATGCTTTTTGCTATCTAATAGGCAGTGTTCCTGCAAAGCTGTTCTGCTAATTATAACAATACCATTGCAATCAGCATTTAAAACAGAGTTCAAATACAAGGCAAAAGTAGTTGGGACATTGGCGAGGTTAAAGCTGCAAATTGAAACCTTACGTTATTCTGGCTAATTTGTGCTGAAATACTATAGCCAAATGTTTAAAACTTGCCCAAACAATACTAGGAACAAATTGGAAGGGTACATAAAACTGCAGTCTTACTTGATCTGCTGCCTGAAATGTGAGACCTACCAGAGCAAATGCACTTACAGTGCAGTTAAAGAGAAATGATCCCAATTTAAAAACCTGGCATTAGCTTTTCCAGAGTAAGGTCTGATGCTTGGTAGGAGTGATTATGGTTTATTCAATTACCTGTAAATCTGATTTTAAGGAATCCAAGATCCCAAATGTAATTCTTTCTGTAAAATGTTGTACCAAGCTACTTAAATACTGTTATCATAGGGAGGTTCTTACAGTAAATTGTTCTTTGTTATTGCCTACACTAGCTATTTGAAGTAGTTTCCTTCTCTGAGGAGTGAGGTCACCTTGAAGTATCTGATGATTGCCCAACATTTGCTAGTCTAAAAAACATCTTTCTTGAATGCTAGACTGTCTGCTAAGACTGCTTGAAGAATATATACAACCTGATAATGCATATTTAAATGTGTCAGGCTTATCCATTTTCCAGAATTTATGAACTGACACTAGCAAGTTCCTCCAGATTAATTCTAGTACTTGATCGAAATAATGAAATAGAATTGGAGTAGCAAGTTTTGCCTTTAACTCGACAATCCCTGTTAAGATGCTGTAGTTTAAACTTACTGCACAAAATATCCTGCCTTATTTTCCTGTATCTTATCTTTTTATGTCAGCTTGTCAAATGACTGTATAATTTTTAAGACTGATGCTGCCAACAGTGCCAAAACTAGCAGCAGCATGCTTAAGAAATATCCGCTTAGAGTTGCTGACTCATTCTGTTCTTCTCTTCTGGCTATTGTACCATAGTGCCTGCTACTGTGATTTTCTCAAGTTACTGAAGTTTGGCATCTCCTTGCTTCTGCCAGCATTCCTCAGATTTCCCTTGAGAAGTATGTACTGAGATTGGCTGACGAAAATGGCAGTTCAAGAATGGATAATGGTAATTCTCTTCTGTTCTTGTTAATTCTGACTGCTGGATCATCATTGGTTTAAGGCAGTTAGAGTGGACTAGGCTGGAAGTATAAGCAGAAGTTATGAGCATGAGTATAATCTGGTGATTAGCTATCTACATTTTCCTCTAGCCTTAATCAGCCACACTTGAACATACAACTTGTGTTGTGGTGGTGTGCCTGCTGCATGCTCAGCAGCTGTCCGTTGTGATATTTCCTTTCGCATTTAAGGCTAGTTTTCATCTTGAACTTTGATCGTGGATTGGGAGTGCCCATAGCAGCCTATCAGCTATACCGAGCTAGGAGATTTCTACTCAGTTGCTATGGCCTCTTGTGTATACATAGGCTTGCCAGAAGGCAGGCAGGATTTCTTTAGAGATGCATTGTAAATACTTGTTTGTAAGATTTGGTAGTCAAGTTAGATCAGCTAGTTTGAGTTACTCTCCAAGAAAGTGAAGTTTAGAGACTATTCATAGGTGTGTAGCCTACCTGTGTTTATGCTGCCTTACGGATGTGAATGCATGAGTGGAAAGAAGCTTGATGGCTTTACTGGATGACTGTAACCTGTCATTCTGCTTGCAATGACTTGGATATATTGTAAATTTCCATTGTAAATTATCATCAGTCATAACAGTGAAATTTCAGTTTGTACCAGTGCCTAATCTAATCTATAAT
>JANZLQ010000030.1:4222865-4242856 GCA_026212715.1 Elanus axillaris
CTATTTCCATCTTGTATGTCCAAGAGAGTGAAATTTTACAGCACTGTCAGGTATTCAGTGTTTGCAGGAAGTCTCTTACTTGTTCATTATAGGCAAATATTGCTAGGCAGGCACCTCTGAAAGACAAACATTAATGTTAAGAGATCTCAAGGATGTGGGTAGTAGGAACAAATTCTTCACAGCTGTGAAGTTTGTGATTTGCTTAATCTGAAGATATATGTTCATGTAGACATAGGCAAAGGTAGATTTTACTTTTTTTTTAAACACCCCCATCACATACCCCTGATGAGGTAAACATTTGTAAGCCTTGCCAGGTAGGTAGGTCTTTAGCTCCCATTTCAGCAATAAAAACTGTGTGGTACCTGAAACCTCAGAAATTGTACACCATGCAGAGCCATTGTTTAGCTTGCACAAGGAAGGGCTTTTATAGTAGTTATCCTTATAGAACAGAAACAAATGTGGTTTAAATTATAAAATCATAATTGGACTGTCTTCAGTGGGCTGTAGCTTGGGAGACTATGTTTACTTGTCCTTCTTCATTGTGGACCAAGATAAACCATTAGTTTGAACTCTGCTTTCTGAAATCATCATGCTCTTTGACCTTTGCTGTTCTTTTGCTTTTGAAAGAAGATTTTAGTAACTTTTTGTAATCTGAGGCAAAATTACAGTCCAATCTGATTTTAGCTGTGAGTGTATTTTCTCGTTGCTGTGCCAGTAGAGTTAACTTTCTCAAGTTTCTTTTAATGCCTTTGTACCTCAGATTCAGTTGTACTACACGTTTTCTGTCCGGCCTTGCATTTGTATTTGGAAGGCTTTTGCAATGTTAAGCATGTGAAACTGATCAAGAAGTTAATGTGCCTGGTTTTAATGGGAGATTATTCTGGATCTGGCTAAAATTCACAATATTCTGAATCTGCTTTGGCTACTTCTAGTAAAAAGAACTGACATCAATAGTTGTCAATTCATGCTGCTAATTTTTCAGACTACTTCACAACTATTTTTGGGGAAAAGATTCTCGAGGAACACTTTCTTTCTTTCTGCTGATGTGGCGTTGGGTGAATGATGGAGTCTGCTTATGTCCTTCAATATTTAGTAAAGATCACTTCTGTCAGTGTCTAATTAGGGAAGACAGACTCTGATAGTGTTTAATGAAATCTGAATATTTTGCTGATTATGTGAAGAATGTCACCCCCAATGAAACTGTATCTGAATCAAAATAACAGCATTACTGTTGAGTCACTGGGTTCAGATTTTACCAATCATATTATAAATAGCTCCTTGGAATGAAGGAGAATTGGTTTCTTCTCAGCTTGATGTGTTAACACTTTCATATACTTGTAATTTTGTAAATGATTTTTGTTTAGGATGTGCATCTGTATATGACCAAAACAAGAAATGAACCCAAACCACACAGGAAATAGTCACCTCCACCTAATATTTTCTGTGTTACTGTGATGATACCAGTCTTTTTTAAAATATTGCTCATAAGGAGAAGACTGAGAGGCTTCAAAAGCAAATGGGAGCTTCTGTCATGAGAAACTATTGTCAGGATTATCCATAGATGTCTGCTTTGAATTAGACAGCAGACAAATGCTGATGTGAACTGAAAAAACAAAGCTTATGTCATTTATCTCATGTCCTGATTTCTGTTATTGGTTGTTCCAGTTCTGATTTAGACAGATGCCTAAAGGGGAAGGACAAGGGTATCCTCTTGTATTTGGTGATAAATTAATGCCCAAATTATTAGTGTAACTTAATTATCCTTCATTCATGCTTTGACTCAGAACTTTAAGTGATTCTATGCTGCTTAAATTTTGCACCTGCTAATTTCATAGAAACTGGAACATATAATATTAGAGCAACTCCTTGTATATCCCTAAGAGAGAAAGATCTTTTCTTATCTATCTTGGAAATTAGATGAGCGTAGAAGGACAATATGCCATGAACTTGTTGCTATTTAACATTTGTGGGCTCTGAATTAGAGCGACCATGTTTAAATATGTAATACTCTGTGCTATTTAGGAGGAAAGAATGATGAAACAGTAATTAAACAGTAACTGAAATATTGGCCTGACTAAGGGCAAAAAAAGGAATGTAGTTGGGAACTGCAAGCAGTAAAACTAGGTGAAAGAAACTGAAAAACAGATCATATTAGCTGCAAAGTCATAAAAAAATGTGAATGTGGTTAAAAGTATGGGTGACCAAACCTTTGTATCCTGCTGTCTATTGCTCAATGTGATATATTATGCTTATAAACTTAGCAGGGTTAGATACTGCTGAAAGGATAAAGTGTTTCCTTTGGGCCCCTTCATAGAAATTGTGTCTTTTCATCTGAATGGTTAGCCAATTCAGGCCAGAGAAAGGAGCATTTTGTAGTGGATGGTTCAGTTAACAGGAAATGTAATCATGATGAACCTCTAGAATTTAGTGGCTGCTGGGAAAACTGATATATCATGTTACTCTGGTAACTAGATAGGCTTCCTTAATCCACAAGGTAGCTCATAAACCCTATGTGAAACTTGCTGATATTTATCTTGGGATTGTGACTGTGACTCTAAAAAATACTTCATGTATTAGTCCCAGAATGTTGCTTATTGTCCTGGATTAAATTATGCATTTACTCTCATCAAAATCCAAGAGTTAAATGTCACTTAGTAATATCAAGTCCTAACAGAGGCCATATTTCGTCAAAGCTTTGAAGGAGTTCAGTCAATGTTTGAGGAGGTTGTGGAACATTGCAGATATATCACATCAAGTAGTTTCCTTACAAACTGAAGTGTGTGACTGCTTGAGCTGTTCTTGGAAGAACTCATTTGCACTGGAATAGGGGTCTTGCAGATTTAAAAATGCAGCCATCTTCTTAAGAAGTTGTTATTGGACTGAAATAACTCATCAAAAAGTTACTCCTTTAACAAAGGAATAAAGAAAAATAATACCCCTAGAGTGAGTGATAAACCATTACACAAAGTCTCAGTTAAAAGCAGATAGCTGAAAACTGAGTGAAAATCTGAGGCATGTTTGTCAGTTCCTTTTAATCTCAGGACCAAGGCTGTTTTTGGTGTGAAATGGACTGCTGTCAGTGATACTGGTCTCCATTTATGTACTGACACATTTCTCTATAGCAAGCAAAATGTGTATTTTAGGTGCTAAGGTGCTACTTGTGTGTTGGGTTTTTTATTTATTTTTTGTTTGCATTCGTTTGCTTATGTCCAGGAAACTAAATTCAAGACTTGGATGAGCTTCAACTCTTCCCATCTGTGCATGTATTGGAATTTTCAAGAAACTTGGCATGGGAGGATGCTCAACTGAAAACATGTCACCAGTCCTTACCT
Source organism: Elanus axillaris (assembly GCA_026212715.1). Taxonomy (NCBI): domain Eukaryota; kingdom Metazoa; phylum Chordata; class Aves; order Accipitriformes; family Accipitridae; genus Elanus; species Elanus axillaris. The sequence continues at coordinate 4,226,198 of JANZLQ010000030.1, forward strand.
CTTTACACACTATATTGCAGTAGTTTGTGGTGTGTGTGTTTATTCATTAGAAAAGCTAGAAAGGTTTTGTTGCCTTGGTTGCTTCTTGAAAATTAAGTAACATGAATTCTGTTCTGACTTTGAGTATGTTTTAATACTAATGACGTTCAAACATCAACTGAAAGAATTTGTTTCTCCTTGGACAGTAATCTTTAATTCTCACCCAGTTTTGTGAGCAGTCTTGTCGTGGCCTGTGAATGACTTGCTCAGGTCAGAAATAGATCTTTTACCAGGCTTGGAAGATTTTAGGTTCCTGTGCTGTTTTATTGACATACTAGTTTAACTTCCTCATTGGTACATCATGTCTGTTGATTTTGATCCAAATAAAGGACACTCCTTCCCCCAATTTGTTGGGTCGTCCCACACAGAACTCTGAAAGTGTGACATGACACCTTTGCTCACCAAGTGAGATGCATTTAGGATGATTCTTAATGCAGATGTACAGATTAGCTGAAGTTTTCAAGCTTCAGGTATTCCTGTCAGAGCCATTGGCACTTAACATCTGGAAGTAGTAGAAAAATCAGCATCTTCTCTTTTTCCTCAAGGAAAGAATTGTAGGCTGACAGGACAAGGCCAGGGAAAACCAGGTGTTTAACTACGTTGCACCATCTTGTAAATGCTGTTGTTTTACACATCCAGAGTACAATAGTCTTCAGATACAAGTATTCAAACCACAAATCACTCAATGGCAAAGGTTTAAAAGGGGAGGGGTTAGTTTATATATAGGTGTTGAAACACATGGTCTTATTCTCAGTGTTTGAACATTACATATTGTATCTTGGGCCTGTGCAGGACACCTAAACACTGATTTGTAATGGTTTTTATTTGCACACCCCCCCACCCCCATTTTTTTTTAAGGGTGAACGTTTGACTGTGGGGTTGAATCTGATAACTCCTGTTCTTTTGTGTCTGTTTTTTTGAACATGAATGGAACAGCCAAGTAGGTATTGAACTTGTGATTGATGAGTCTGAATGGACTAGGATATTATTTTTTTTGCCATTTCTGCCACAAGTTAGTTTGTTTCCATATCATGGAAGTACCAAACTGAATTTTATTTTGAGGAAGGAAGGAACTACTCAAACTAAAGGCGTTGAATTTAGACTGGGAATAGGAAGAAGTGATGACAAAAGATAGTGAAGGTAGTAAACATTAAGTTGAAAATAAAGCTTCTGTGCTGTATAATATTAAAAAGGTAGATGTAATTTTAGGTTTTGTATGTAGGGTAACATACTGCTAAGCAGTGATAACAGACATTAAGGCAGATGTAGGCCATTGCATTCCAGCGCATGTGTCCCTTTACATAAAGCTTCTGGTGGAAGCAACCACACAATCTTAATAAACTCATGTAGAGCTCTAATAAAAGGAACCTTGCAAATTCTAGGTGGATGGAAATCTGGAGATGCTAGAGGACTAGTACACTATTGAAACAGTAATAGCTTGTGATGTCGGGTAATTTTGAGTTTGTAATCACTGAAGAATCCTTATGTGAGGGACAAGCCTTGAAACAAGGTCTGTGTCAGGATGGTTGGATTGTTTTGCTCCAGGCAGTAATGGCTTTCATGCACTGGTTGTAGCTTATGACTGTAGGTATGTACCACTGGACATAGCTGAGCAAACGCTTTTCAGCTATGAAAAATGGCGTGAATGAGCTAAAAAGAAAGTCCCTGTGTTTATTTGGAATGCAGTAGAAGCTGCTTTCTGTTGTGCACAGAACATTACTGTTCAGTATTATAATCATAGAATCATGATTTTATGTACCTAGAATAGAATAATGGATAGAATAGCATATTACGCATGCTTTTAACTCCTTCATGAAGGACAACTGGCGTAATAAAAGTTGAGACTGAAATTTGTAATATTTAACTGAAGTTTACATTGGAAATGGTACAGCTCAGAGTTTAATTCCTACCTTGCTCATTGGAAAATCTTATAGAAAATAATTAATATTTTCTTTAATCTAGCATGATGCTCAAACGTGCAAGTCAGAACAGCAAAATCGTTTTATTTCTGTCTGCTTTCCTGTGGCAGCAATACCTCTTTGCGTGGCTCTAGTTTTACTATTGCTCTGGCAAGCTTTGGCAGATACCAGTAACCAATATACTAGAAACCTGTTGGATGATGGAAAGGCCACAGGTTTAAAGACCTGTATGCCTACCGCTGCCGCCTCTGTCATGATCAAAGCTTGTTTTGCTGGGCACTGTGTTCCTTCTGTCACATGGATGATATTGGACCTTATCCCTCTGAAGTTCAGCTCCTGGAAATGTCTTGCCATTTCTTATTCCTACACCAGTCTTCCACTTTCTGAATGTGAGATGAAGCAGTCTTCACTGCCAGCTTGTTGTTTTCCTGAATATGTTCGCCAGGCTGAAATGATATACATCATATTACAGGCTGCTTGCTGCCAAATTTTAGTCATATATATATTGCTCAAGCTGGAAACCTCCAAAGCAAACACAGAGAGGAAATCAAAATTAAATTAATCCTCTCCAAGGATGTATAAAGTATGGCTGCACTGAGGTTTACAAGTTGAGGGTGAGAGGGACCATTGGTTGTGTGGGAGTCAGAAGCCACTGGTATGCACAACCCCTTTCGATTGCATTTCTTCTTGGGCTGGAGTTGCTTAAGCATGAAGACCTTAAGGATTTTTAATGATAGCAAGACAAATGACTTTGCAAAACCGTGTTTAACTGTAGAACCATAGGGCATTCTTGGCAGTTTACATTCACACGATTAAAGCAAATGAGTCACCAGTTTCTCTGGGGCCCTCAGAGCTGTGCATTTGCTTCATGTAAAGTACTCAAAGCATCTTAGCTGAGACTTAACAAAGCTCTGGAGTCTTCATTTTGGACATGGTATGAAGGTTAGGTTGGAGACCTACTTTCTGTTGTTCTTGGTTGAGAGGACTGATTTAGGGACAGTGTTTAATTCTGTTGTACTGTTGCTTTCCTTCTTAATGCTGGGTTCGGGCTGACCAGCAGGAGAAATCAGTGTCGCTTGAAGGCTTTGATGCCAGTTCTGTCTCAGCTGGCATGAGGGGTAGAAACATGAAGTAGTGGTTGATGGCTTTCTTGAAACACCTAATGGCTATACCTAGTCCATTTTCATGTGGATGAAAGGGGTGAGTACTGCCTGCAGGAGATGAAAATTAAAGGGAATTGCATGGCAGAACTTTGTGCAATTGCAAAGTAGACTTGAATGCTATTTCATCCAGAAAAATGTGTTGTGATTTGTTTTTCTGGAGTTAGAGGCTTTGGATTTTGATAACCTCACCTGAAATTAAATTATACCCCATATTGTATAATTATTCAGGAATAAAATGAGTTGGCAAGCAATGGCAGTCATAAAGTAATTAATCTACTTTCACAAAGCAGAAAAATAGGCTTGATGGCTGAAGTGACAATCATGACTATTCTTCACCAAATATTGTGCACAGGAAGGAGAAAATGAAAACCTTGACTGTTTTTTCTATAAGCTTAAAAGGGCTTCAGGATTGTAAACATAGTATAAAATGTCATCAGTGATCACCATGGTCTACCTGCTGCTTGCTCTGAAGTTTATTAAATTATTAGGAGCAGTTAAACTGTTGTCTTGGATAATTTGAATGTCTGGTTAAATTGTTTTGAGAAGTAAAGCTGTAACTGAGTAGCTTAATCCTGAGTTGTTCTGGGGGAAAAACTTTGAAAATGAACATGTGTGAAATAGATTAGTTTAGAGGTTGAAAATGTGCCCTGTTTATCCTGCTAATACGGAGAAAAGCATCTGCTTGCAGTCTTGCAATATTATCTGTTACTGAGACTTTACTACTACTCCCTGTTGTTCAGGGTGAGACTTTCAGAGAATAGTAAAAGCTTTTCCAGAAGAGCTCCCATGGTGGGAAGTTATGAGTGTGTTGTCCTGCCACAAATCATCTGTCTCATCTTTTGCAAGCTTTATCTTTGTACGAGTCCTGTATGATTAATTTCTACTGATAGGCAAACAATTTTCCATGGCTTCTCTGCTAAATATGTCAATTAAGGTTACTGGTGAAACTCAGATGTCATTAAACAAGCACATACTGTAGACCTAGAAAGGATAGTAAGACTTACTGTCTATACTTCTTGGTGACTGACCACTTGCCAAAACAGTTAACAGGGTTGAATTAATATATTGTGAATGTCAACTTATTGATCTGCAGACCTCAGCATTTCTCCACAGAGTACAGAGTCCAATCGTGAACTTCAGCTTGCTGAAAATAGTTTTTTTTTTTTTTAATACCATTGATAGTAAAAGTTCTAAACCCTCAGGCAGGAACTTCTGATGTAATGAGTTCTCTGCTGAAAAAGGAGCTGTTCTCAGGAGAATCAATGAACTTGCATGTCTTAGAACCCAGCCCTTGAAGCTGTCATTCATCATTTCAGTCCATTTCCTCACCCATGAATGAAGTAGGGCTGCTATCTGCCATTGAAAGCAAACTTTCATAAAGTGTAAAAAGGTGGAATTTTGCATGGTTTTTTTTAAGTGGTGAATGTTAAGTTAGAATCTTAATGACTCATTTGACTGTACTTTGTTTTGTCCTATATGCAATAAACTTGTTTCTAATTTGAATAGACAGGTATTAAGTATCCATCAGTTTGATACTCCATGAGTCTAAATCAAGCTAAGACTGTGACTTAAACTAGCAAAAAAGCTTGGAGCACGAGACTGCTCTACTTGATAGTTAGCCACGTAGCACAGCAGAAAATGTAGGAAGGGTGCCATATATCTTGCAGTAGTACTTAAAAACGCTCAACAGATTTGGCAAAGTTGCTTTGGGGATCGCATGATCAAAATAATACAATTTCTTCCTTAAAGGTCTGTAAACTACAGCATTAAAATTATTGCAAGGTATGTTCACTAATAGAGAAAGATGAAAAATGTCATGCCAGTGGGCAAGGCTTTCTCGTTGCTTTTGTATTCTTGATCTTGCCATGTTGTAGATATGAGTGTCTGCCAAACTCTACTGGTTTGTAGATGTCAAATGCAAGCCCTAGTAAAAAGGAATTGTGTAATTTTAGGTAACTTATTTTTCATAATCCATTAACTTAATTAAAACTGATCATAACTTGGTTGTGGTTTACTGAACTGTCTGAGAGTAAAATGGAAGCTCACTTTCATCCAAGTTAAATTCTAAAATAGAATAAGGATTTTGCTTTGATTTGTCAAGTTTGATCAATGACAGTAGTTAGACAATTGATGTTTAATTTTTTCTTTTTTCTCTAAGCTGTTACAAAAGTTATTCTGCAATTGGAAAGTTCTTCTTATATAAATAGATAGCCAAGTGTGCATACCTGGTAATTGTTTCCTGGTAGTATCTAAAGCAAGCATTGGTAGTGTAAAAAAGAAGCGTCCCTTGAAAGATGGTGTAAAGTGAAGTGTAGCTTTTTAATCACTGTAGCTTTTCCCTGAAACAGAGTAATTTTATATTCCCACTAGTGGATGTATGCTGGATATATGGTATATATTTATTTATAACATATATATATTTATAGACATTTTATTAATATATAAACAAAAGGGTACATGACTGGAAGCTCCTCAGTCTTGCAAGAAATGATAGCAATTATCTGTTTTATACAGTTGTAAAGCCCTTAAATATGGAGAGTAAGCATTTTTCCCTTTTCTAACTTAACTGAAAACTATTCAGAGATACTATTTATGCATGATGACTTTTTTCAGAAAAATAGGTTTTCATATTTAGCTAACATTCTTATGTCAAGTAGCATAGCTTGAAAAGTAGTCTTTTGAGTCTTCAGATTTCAAACGTGTTTTTTTTCCCTGTCTACCTTCCACTTTTGTCCTGCATGCGTAAAACTATAGTGAGAAAATTGTTAACAGTATTGAATTGCATTATTTTTTTTCCTCTTTTTCTCCCTGTCTTATTTTAGAGGCCAACTTAATGCTCCATCTAGGTAGACTTGATAAATGGAATTGTTCCAAGTCTTGTGTGTGAAAACAAGGCAAGGATAGACTAGAGAGTTGAAAATCTGCCAAAACAAACTTGAGTGAAATAGCTTAGTTCGTCTGGTGCTGCACTTTCTAACACCATGGGGCTTTTTAAAGGTATTTCCGTTCTCAGATATATGTGGTCCATCGGGTGTCGCGAGAGGCAAGCGCCTTTGTAATGAATGAAGTCCGTGTCCTGCAGCACTTAGGTGGGATTTCAGTCATCTCGGTAATGAAGAAGGGACTGAGCTAGGCCCAGCCATACCGTTTGACACCATAGAAGCTTCTGGTATTTAAAGTAAAAAAAAAAAAAAAATGTGTATAGTGTATATAGGTGGCAACAAGTACTACAGGTCTTAAGGAAGACAAGCTCACATTGGCATTTTAAATGCCTGCCTTCAACTTGCAAACCAGTAAAGTAGAATATACGAGCTTCTCTCTAGATTGACTTTGAAGTACTTTGCATTTTAAGCTGTGTGTTTACTTTTAAGAAGCATCTTGGTAGTTGATTTGAGGGTTTATGAGTGCATTTAGTTAGGAGTGTAACGATCAGAGTAAGTTCAAGGGAGAACAAAGGTGAACAAAAGTCCAGAAAACCTGACCTATAAGGGAGATCACTGAAAGATCTGTATTTCCTTAGTATGGGATAAGGTAGGGAAGAGGAGGTAAGTATGTCTTTGAATACAGAAATATTACTGCAAAGGAGAAAGGATTAAGATCTTTTCCACATTTGCTGTGGATGAGACAATTAGATTTTAATATTAGATCAAACTTTCCTATGTGCATTGAACTAGACTGTGGTAAGTTCTGGTGTCTCTGCTGAGACATGAAGGAAAGAAAGATTGGCCTACATATTTGTAGGACTTACACACCCCTTACCTGCTGTCATGTTGGACTTGTTCACAAATTAACATTTTCCTCATTATAGTGCTAGTTTTAACCTGTAAATTGGAAATGGATTATCATTTATGAGTTAAGAGTGTATTCATGCTGTGAACAGACTCCGCCTGCCTATATGAAAGAAAGCATCCTTCCAGCTTTGCTACAAAATTCTGGATTTTCCCTTTAGAGAACAATACCCTAAAGAAAACAGGGATTTGAATTCCCTCAGGCTGGCAAAGCATCCCTGACAATGTAACTGCCAAGGTAGTTCTCTTGTAAATGACTGAGAGGTTTTATGAAGGGTCTCCAGGAATCCTTCAGTACCTTTGGTCTACCTGTTCTGTTGTTGGATCAACTTTTATAGGCATTAAAACTATAGTAAAATCTAGCAGAAGGGTACATGGGGAAAAAAATTATTTGGCCTCTCTCTTCATAGAAACACACGAGATAGAACTTAGATATTCTCCTGTGTATAGGAAGGATTGAAGTATACGAAAACATGTTTAGGGAGTTCATTGAAAGTATGATGCATGGTAAATGAATAAATTATTTTACTAGAGCAAATAGATGTAAATAAAAAGGGATTGCTATTTGCTATAGACATGAAGGTCAGGAGGTTACAGTCTCTGTAACAGTCTCTCTGTTACAGTCTCCCTTTCAGGTAATAAAATGTGATTAGCTGCTGTATCAAAGCTTGTAGGCTCTGACTAAAATACAGTATGTCTTGGGACATTAACCTCACTGTAAAGTTTGACAGAGTTAGAATTTAATTCCATATTCTAGAGGCTGAATGTCATAATTTATTTCTCTATTACATTAAAGTCCTTCCTTAAACCTTAAGATGAGAGGCTAATCGATGTAGGAAGGGACAACAGGAGGTTGCCTGTAATTTCCTGTACAATTCTCTTGGGTTTTTTTGATGATGATGATGATTGCTATCTTTTAGTAGCTTTTTCAAAACATCTGAGTTTTCTTGTTGAACTGATAAGACTGCAGGCTCAGAGCACTTTCCAGATGTAGAATCTCCCTTCCACTCCCTTCTCCAGCTCAAACATAACACGCTTATGTGTGGGTTCACACTGATGCTATATGCAAGTGACAGTGAGCATGATTACCAGAAAAAGCTGAAAATTTTCTTTCGTGAAAGTGAAATCAGTCAGCACTGCAGAGCATGAATAGTGAATATGGAAGACCCCTGAAGGTAAACAGAACAAGCTTACTTTGAGAAGATAGATAATAAAAACCATAAGGACATGTTCCTTCCATTTTTCAGTCTAGAGGATTGTTTATCAATTTAGTAAGATTACTGGTTGAAAAAGTATAGCTCTGTTGTCTAATTTTGAAACTGCTAGGCCTGCTAGAAACCAAGAAGAGGTTTGATATGAAAAAGTAAAATAGATGAAATTAACCTTTATTTTCTTATGAAAAGCACTAAGTGTTTTTTGAATTATTTCAGATACAAAATTATATGGTGCTGTTCAAAAAACCTATTTTTAAATATGGGGTGATCTTATAACAACATAAAATATAATTAATTTTAGCAAATAATATTGGACCTTTTAAGAGGAACAGATAAGTTTCTTAGCTTGAAGAAGCACTCTAATGTGCATATTGAAGCTGTTAGACCATTAACGCACACAACATATGAAAGAATGACAGAAGTAAAATTACATCACTTCTTGGTGCGTGTCTGTGGTATGTGCTGTTGATCTTTAACTATTTTTAGCCTTTTTCATTGCAGCAGATTAACTATTTCTGTGAAGGTTAGTTGGGAAAAATATTTGTAATCATACTATGATGTTCACTAGAGGTTTATGGTTTATTTCTCTAGCTGTGGAATACAGAGTCCGCGGTTTTCAGGAGCATATATCCTTGGGGTGCCTGATCCAAATTATATTGAGTTACAAACTCTGGAACATTCAGTTTGGCTGTGTTTAATGAGACCTGTTAGAGTGTAGCCTTTAAAACCTTAGGTGTTGCCATGATCACAACCTAGGATCATTTGCAGATGTACTAAAGCTGATCAAGAAACTGCTTCCTAACTCCTCAGTGTCATCGCTCTACAGCTTGCACAGATGCTGTGATTTGGACTGAGAAGTTGGAGAAAGAAAATAAGCAAGAGTGAACAACCTGTGAAGAAGAAAAAAAAAAAACAACAAAAAACCCAAACCAAAATCCCATCCTCCCCACATTCACACCCCAAACCTCCAAACCCTAGAAATTAGGGGAAGACACTAGATGGCGAAGTGTTTGTGTTTTACAGCCACATATGAAAAGAAAGATGGACAGGTATCTGAAAGGGGAAGGAAGATAAGGATACAAGTCTGAATGGTAAGATCCCTTGCCTGGTCAGGAAGAGTGGGACAGGGTAGGAAACTTCCAAAGTAGATGGCTACTTAATGTCTTCTGTTTGTAAATGTCTATGAAACCCATTGGTCATCTCTCATTCCAGTCTGCTGCCCTCCACCATGTTATATGACAACTGCTATTTTTTTAATTCTCTGCTTGCTGGAACAGCAGAGGTTTGTGCAGATCAGAAGGTGATCAACAGTTGTTGAAAATAACAGGTTTCAGTGCAAGACCATAATGTAAAATTTTATTTTAGGTTGGATTTTTTTAAAATAAACTTAGAAGTAGTAATGACCTAAGTTCCAATAGTAGTCACAGCTTTGAATTCAAGCACTTCATAATTAGGAAATTCTGTAAAACTTTAACTTACCTTTGACATGCTTGTGAATTCTAACAGTCTGCATTTCAGAGGTTTTCTGCCTCAGCTGGTACTAAGGCCAGACAGTGCTCATTCAAAGAGATACTGTGGTCACACAACTGTGGTACTAGTATTTCAGGTGTAATCCTCACAGCATATTTTGGATAGAGTGGTATTTGCCTACCTTTCTGGTGTATCAAGAAAGTTTTGTGGCAGGTTGCATGTAAGCACTCTTCAGTTGTCTTAAGAGTTCTTGGGGGTGCAGTGATGACCTAAGTCATTTTGGCATTGTCAGGTTCCTGCATTTGAACCTTAAGTTTTACCTTACATGCAAGAGTATGTGAAAGCATATTCCATATGTGCAAAATGGTGGCCCACAGCTTTAGGAACTTTGTTAGGGGGAATATCTAGACTCTTAGTATTGGAATATTGAGCATCACAACAGCAAACTCCTATTGTGGATTTTTCTGTGAATAAACTAGCCCATTAATAATCTCATCACACAGTTCTCTTTGGGAAGTGCGCCTTGTGCATGTCATGTGTGGACTTCTCTCTTGAATGAAGAGCGAAAAAACAGTATTTTGTCTTGCAAATGACTCCTGTATAGCATAGTCCCACGCAGTAGAAAAGGAGAAGAACTAATAGGGCTCTGATGTTTATTTTCCAACTCTGGAGTGCTTGACTTTACAACTTTACTAGTACTTTTAAATGCAAAAAAGAAAAATGTATGATTCCAGTATTGCTCAGTTCAGTTGCACACACAGCTGAATGGAAGAGTTAAACCCACACTTCTGTCATCTGGTTTCAGCTTCCAGCTTTGCTTCAGACTAATTCATGTTGCCTGATTTCTGCAACTCTTCCCAGATTTCATGTGGTTATAGGCTTAGATTTTTGAACTAACTCTTAATGTACTTTTAAAAAATATGTATATTCTGGGTTTCTTAAATTCTACATTTAAAAATTATTTGGCTACCTGAACCTCTGTGTCTTCTGTAAATCCTGAGTTTCTATGACCATCAGATGGTATGTGTGTGAACGCATTCTTACGCTGTTGTGAACAAAAGGGAAACAAAGTGTATCTGTAAGCTTCACAGCCATCTTCCTTCCATTTAGCTATGATTTCTGTAAACCTAGGATCCCATTTGCTGTGACCTCTCTAGGTAAGAGAAAGGCAATGGGTTTGTAGTGTGCGTTACTACTGAACTCAGGCCAAATAGTGACTAATGAACGTAGCAGATGTTTCTACTTTTGAAGGCTTTTTTTGGAAAGAATTTTATTAACCAATTTATCCTTCCTCCCAGGAGATAATGGGAGAGCAGTGTAGCTGAGATCTGACAATTCATTACATAAGAGAAGAAAATATTAATGTTGACCCTTACTATGTTGACAGTCAGATTTGAATCTAACCTTATGCTCTTTTTGCTCAGAAAAACACATCCAAGTAGAGTTTTCTTCAAATCTTTCAGCTACTGTGCTACGTTGTGATGTCAGCCACGTTTTTAGTAATTCAGAATACGACAAGCCAGTTTTTGTGTGCAAATCCAGGGTAGCTCCATTGACTTCATCATGTTACTCCAGATATTTATTCATCTTACCTTGAGATCATAATCTGACCTCTGTTTTTTGATGAACAAACAACCCATGTTTTGACTTGGTTTACCATTGGGATAGGAAAGCTTATGGAGCTGAAAGGTTATAGCAAGTTCTTCTCCCCCTTTGTTGATGAGCTCTCAAAGGTGTTCATCTGTAGTTAATTAGGTTAAGCATGAGAGAGGATGGCTGTATGGAGTTTCTTACCAGAAAGTGCAAGGAACTCTTTGCAGGCAACCTCATTTCTGAAGTTCTTTTTGCGCTTGAATGGATGTTCTCCTACCTTCTCTTCCTGGCAGGAAGGTAAAGGTAGCAGCTGTGAGGACCTCTGTGTTGGATAGCCAGTGAACAGGAGATGGTTGTAGTTGCTTTAGTCATTTTTAGTAGCAGTGTAAGTTATGCAAGATCATGAAAAAGAGAACGCAAGCATGGAGATATCCTCGCAGTCTTAGTTCTTTGCAGCCCTTTTCTGGGGACTCCCTCTCGGGGTGACAGGAAGCTCCACTCCTTGGTACCTTGTCCTTCTGGGCCCAGGGGTCTGAGTGGCAGCTGCCACAGACAGAGCTGGGTTTTGCATGGCTACTGTCTTTCCCTTTCTCTTATTATGTGCAACTATTCCCTGAATGCCCAGCACTTGGCTCTTACTCCAAATGCTTCAGTTGCCTCATCCAGCACCCAAGAGTTCAGGGTACAAAGATATTTTGAGCATGTCATGCAGGTGGTCTGTGTGTCAAGAGCTTATGACCTTGAAAGCTGGTTTCCTTTGATCACCCTCTGTTCGATTGTTCAGGAAATATGCTTAACTACAAGAGGTGAAGTCAAAATGATGTAATCATCATGGAGCCATTAATCAGTACAGTCACTGTGCTTTTCCAGGTGGAAAATAGTAACAACAGTTAGTTATGCTCACATCTGCATAGAATATGTACAATAAATTACGCACAAAATCAAACATCTTCTAAGTGAACAGCATTATTTAGGGAGTGCTTCCAGAAATCAGAAGAACCAAACCCACTTGATAAGCAGGTAGTTGCATCATTTCTACTGATTGCTTGCAGGTTTCTGCTGAGGCAAAAGACTGGAGCAATGTGAGTTCTCAAACCAGTTCGTTGTCTTGAGCCACTCAGTTAATATGAGAATAGTCACCTTAGAAAGCCTTTTTCTATGCACATCTCTAGCTTGTTCGTTTCACTTCTAAGATTCAAGAGATATTAAGCTCAAAGGTCAGTAACTTTTCAGCTGATTTCTGTTTCAGCAAATGCCATGCTGAGATGAATGTAGGAATTAAATGCAAGAGTGAGCAATGCTTGAATTTCTTTTGAACATCAAATTTTAAACAATAGGCTGACACTTCTAAAGGGCCATTTTAGACCAAAAAGAGGCTGTTCTTGATGTTCAGATAAATAAGATTTAGTCCATACAATCTATCCATATCTCTGTGAAGCAGTGTAGATTTCAAGTCAGTTGGAAAAAGCACTAGAGCACTTCAACTTCATTTCTAAGCAGCAAAGTTGCTTTGGCTTTGTAACTGGATGTGTGTTCTCCTGTTGTAACATCCCTGTAATCATTTGTGTGTGTGCTGACAGCTTCTCTACACAATGTGTGCCAGAGTCCTTTCCAGCTTGAAAATTCAGGAGTTACCAGTTTACAGCATTGTTCTTCCATGCAACATAGAAGCTTCTTATAGAGCTGTGTTGGTGTGTGCCCTGCACAGGCTCATGCGAGGGCAGACACAGTCCTTTTAGCGTTCTGTTTCTGTGGCAGGGTGCTCTGGCTCTGAGCTGGAGAGGGGAAGAACAGAACCAGACCTGGCATAAACAGAATCTGCTGTTTCAGTTTGTGGTCATTGTGAACAGAGGCTGTTTCTGTTTAATGCCCTATGTGCCACGAGGGTGCATGCAATTGGACAGCATATATAAAAGTGGGATATTTTTTTTTCATCCCTCATTTTAAAGCTTGCTTTGTTTCAGAACATGGTGGCTCCTTAGAGGTGGTCTAACAGTAAGATTTAATTGTCTTGCTTCTTTCTTCTTGCTCATGCACTGGACTGAGTGTTTATATCAGAGTGTTAAACTGTGATTCTGAGCACCTCCAGACTGATCTGGGCCTTATTTTATGAGCTAGTATATGTATGGGACACATAGTGATAACTTAGCATAAAGACTTTTTGAGCTGTGGCTTGCTGTTCTTGCGTGGCTTTGGTTTCTTTCATGTGACTTAAGGTGGGAAGGAGAGTCTCGACCTAATTGCTGTATTAATATTTCACTTGTCTTCTTGTTAGATGTTTTCATGAGGTTCTAAGTATAGTGGAAGACAAGAAGAAGCTTAAAGATGAGTTCTGAAGTTGTTTAGCTGAACTTGGAATATCTTTCTTGGAGCAAGAGAGAGAAGGAAAGAATAGTGGAAAAAAGGCAGCAACTGAAGGGGGGGGGGAAGCTGGATGGGTTTTTACAACCATAAATGGTAAAAGTAACCTTGCTCTGCTGCCAGCAAGCAGAACGATGGAATAAGGTTTTGATTTACAGGAACAGCTCAGCAAGGGCCTTGTAGAGTGCTTCATGCCTGCTATAAAAATGTGATTAGCTATAAAATGGGAGAGATTTAACAAGAGAATTTAAGCATCAGCAACAGCACTGTTTCACAGAGAATGTGGATGCCTGCTTTTAGAGTTCTGGGAACACAAGCTAGTTTGGAAAACTTGAGATTTTCCAAGAAAGAATGTGTATTATTTTGACTTATTACCTGAACATGTTAAATTTTGGTTCTTTGCCCAGTCATCATGAGTTTGCTAAAATTAAGCAACATTTATCCTTGTAATTATATCTTCAGATAATTGTCTCCCAGGAGCTATGCTTACAGTAAGCTGCATAAGGACAGACAGGTAGTTGTGAGATGTTTTCCCTTAATTCCAGTATTCTGTCTTGTTGTTATATAGTCTGTATAGTCTCTCCCTACCTGTAGATTATGGCTTTATTCAAGAAGGTAAATTGTCAGCTTTAAGCTCATGTGATCAGTTGACGAGTAAACCTTGGCATTTGTGGACAGCAAAAGCCTCTCCCCGCTTTGCTATTCCCTAGCCTCCAGCCCTAGAGTGATGGAAGCTCGATGCTTAAGTTTTCTTAACAGAAAACTTATCAGCAAATGACTTTTCACCAAATGTGCGAAGTGAAGTTTGGGGAGTGGAGGAGGGGGAACAGTAGCATTTCTGGATGCCCAGTGTCATTTCTTATGAGGACTCCACTGGAGGGGAAAAGAGAAGAAATGTGAATTTCTTTCTGAAAAATGAAGCGTCAAGTTGACTGAAGAATTAGCTGTCCCTATTAAAATCTGAGGGCAAATGTTTCCTTTAAAGGACTTGCTCTTGTTAAAGACAAGAGAAGGAGAACTCAGCTGTGTACCACTGTATGACTGAAACTGAAACTGAATGCTGAGGTTCTCTATCTATCACTCTTAATTAAGCCAAGTTAAGCCTTCTTAATTTGTTTTAATTGCATCTTCATAATATTACTGATATTTCAGATAGCTCAGAAACAACTGGTTTAAGAATAAACACAACCCTGAAAGAGTGCAAGAAGCAGGATTAAATTATTAATGCCAAATTAAATGACATTAAATTATTAATGTAATTACCAATTACATTAAATTGGGAAGCAACTCAAGAGATTGTGGGACACCACTGTAATAGAATGTATAGTTGTCTATAAACTTGTGGGTATCTTAAGATATTACTTTTGTTTCTTTTTAAATCTAATGGAAGCTTTCTTAACCTGTAACCAAAAAAAGAGATTTTTATCTTGGTTGTCTGTATGGCTTATCTGAAGACCATTGATGTGAATATCTTGATATGAGCTTCAAAGATGATTTGAACTTTCATTTTTGTGTTTGGAGGTATCAAAATTACACAGCTGAAAAATTTGATTTAATCTGCCATGCATCTATTCAAAACATCAATATGCTTTCTAAGTGTGTATAACTGAAAGCTAATAAATACATTAATTTATACTTAAACATAAAGTTTGCACACCTATTTATATGGTTCTGCCAGTGTTTCAATTCTAAACTCTTAATTTCAACATTTTTAAACTCTGCAGAGTGGTAAAACTGTTCCAAACTGTCTGGAGGACATTATCCTCAAGAAGTCAGAGATCAAAGTTCAGGGATAAAAGTCCAGTACTAGAAGTATGTACTTTTAAAATTTATTTAAAGTTTTGTAGCATGCACAAAAAAATATGCAGAGATCCTGAATGTGATCATAGAATCATTTAGGTTGGAAAAGACCTTTAAGATCATCAAGTCCAACCGTTAACCTAACACTGCCAAGCCCACCACTAAACCATGTCCCTAAGTGCCATGTCAACACGTCTTTTAAATACCTCCAGGGACTGTGACTTAACCACTTCCCTGGGCAGCCTGTTCCAATGCTTGACAACACTTTCAGTGAAGAAATGTTTCCTAATAGCCAACTAAAACCTCCCCTGGTGCAACTTGAGGCCTTTTCCTCTTGTCCTATCACTTGTTACTTGGGGAAGAGACTGACCCTACCTCGCTACAACCCCCTTCCAGGTGGCTGTAGAGAGCAATAAGGTCTCCCCTCGGCCTCCTTTTCTCCAGGCCAAACAACCCCCAGTCCCTCAGCTGCTCCCCATAAGACTTGTGCTCCAGGCCCCTCACCAGCTTCGTTGCCCTTCTCTGGACACGCTCCAGCACCTCAATGTCTTTCCTGTAGTGGGGGACCCAAAACTGAACCCAGCACTCGAGGTGCAGCCTTACCAGTGCTGAGTACAGGCGACGATCACTGCCCTGCTCCTGCTGGCCACACTATTCCTGATAGTGTGATACTACATTGTCTACTAATTTGACTTGAAGGTTATTCACTTAATAAAAATAAAATGGTTTAAAACTTACTTTTCAATATATCTTTGTTATAGGATCAATAAACAACACTTTTTAAACCACTAAGTAATAAATCTCCTTAACTGAAAAGACTGAGAGGATCAATACAGTGAAACTATTGATATTCTGTAGTATTTTGTTATGTACAATACCTTTGAGAAAAAGGATTGCTAAAATCTCTCAAAGATAAATAGATTTCTCTTTTTCTCCACTGCATTTACTGTGTTATTCATTAGTATCATGATATACTGAGAAGCTATTGCACAATTTTATGGCTCTCTAAGTATGCTTACATCAGGGTCAGGGTTATGGTACGGATGCAGAATGCAGAGTTGAATTTGGCAGAAATTGAAGTATAGCATTCCTCCCTGTGTTATGTACTTTTTAAATACTGAAGGTTTAAAAAATTAAAATTAAACCCAATGATGCAAAATTGGTTGCTGAGTAATTATTTCTTTAATACAAAAAAGTCATTTTGCATAAGGTCTGAATACTATTCTGTTTTTAACCAGGTGTGATGGGTTGACCATGGCTGGACGCCAGGTGCCCACCAAGTCGTTCTATCACTCCCCCCCCCTCTTCGCTA